>OY728159.1:648906057-650106057 GCA_963277665.1 Viscum album | reverse complement strand
ATTTAATTATTCAATTGGGGGATAATATAATGAATAAGGAGAAGTTACATATGGATGAGTTGAAATATTATGATTAAAGTTGATCAAAATCCTTAGATCCATAACTGAGCCAACTCCTACAAAATATTTTGTACCCAAACCAATTTTGTCTAATAAATTTGCTTTCAAGTCAAACTAATTACTGTATTTATACAACTGTTTTGATCAACACAATAACCAGAAATTATTTTTTTGTAAGTCATTTCATATTATTATATGTTTAGTAATGATGAGAAAATTCTAGTCTTGTTTATTTATACAGATTATTATAACATTCACTTATAATTCAGTGAAACATTGACCGTCTTTTATTCATTTTCCTGACCTTCTTTTTATCTGAAAAAATGTGGAGAAATTTGGATAAACACAAAATTTCTTTTTTATTCTATTTATTGAAATAATTCAATAAAATTTAACTTCGAATTATAATTTTTTGGCAAAATTATAAATTATAATAATAATTTTATGGGGTTTGTGATCATCCAAAAGGAGATTATTGTTGGGAAAATATTTTCTCAAGAATACTCTATAAATCTTATTGACTTTGATGCTCACAAATACCACTATTTTTTTACTAATGATATTACCTTATGTTTATTTTGAGTAATTAATATTCTCTATAATCCTTATTTTTTAATTATATTAAACCTTATTATTTGTGGTAAATATTCGTCCAAGTGTTCAAAACGCTCTTTATAATATTCTAGAAACACTATTCACAACATATGTTGAAGATGTTAATGTATGGAAGAAACATTATGTTTGTATTAATCCTTATTTTGAACGATCAATGCGTATAGTTCATAAACGCTACATTGAATGAATCTTATGGATAATGGACATTAATTTTGGATGAAACCTTACATTTGATAAAGGGAAATGTATGGTCAAACAACGCTACATAAGTACAGAACCTTACATTTGAGAAACAACGTATGGATCATCAACCATACTTTTCTGATCATACATACATTGTAAAAATTATGATCAAAGAATGAATGCTACAATGTGGAAACCGATATTTGGTATTTTTTATTTTTATAAAAAATCCTTATGTTTGACTTTTCATCATCAGATATTTGAATTTATGATTTTATAAGAGTTTCGTACAATGTTTTTTACTGTATATCAGGCCGATTTAAAGACCATTTTATAATGATCCACATCTCGTTCTGAATATTTCAAAAAATATTAATAAGTGCAGAAATTATCAAATGTTCTTAAGGGATGTTATGACTACTATGAGTAGTCTCATAAAATTTAATTCTTATGATTAATCAGGAGATTTTTTTGGATCTAGAATTCAATGAAAATCTCTCCATTTTACATATTCTGTCAATGTATTTTTTCAATATATTTGTGTGTATTATTTAGAGAAGAATATATAATGAGATTTATATTGATCCATATATTGTGACACATGTTCATGATTGAAACTTCATTATTGTAAATATCATTTTCATATCTACTGCTATAATCAATCAGGCTATGTTCTTCTATAAAAATGCTACATTAAAGAAATAAAATTTTAAAATTTTGTATTTGTTGTATGTTTGTTGTTTCTATTAATTGTTGTTTCTCAATGATCTATTTCAACTAGATCACTACGGAACTGTTCTTTCATGAAGATTTTTTTGAAGAATAAAATCCATCTGCCGCAAGTTGTTTTTCAACAATAATGTTCAACCAAAACCCTTTTTTATCATTATATTTTTATTGAGAGTTTAAATTTCTCTTACCCAGTGGTGGTGGAGTATCAGTTTCTCGATCTACGATGTGCTTTATCATTTCTCTGTTGTAGAACAAGAAGGCTAAGTTTTTTAGTCTTATTTTTAATGTTGTCAACTCCTTGCACTCAGTTATGGTTTCGTCTTATGATATGAGGACCTCACTAGTGAAATTAAACAAATTCTTAGAGAGAGTAATTGGTGGAGTGGTCTAGGGGATCTGTATACCCTAAAAACTATAAACAGTAGTGTTATATAATTCCTTTTTTTTTCTCATAATTTCATACAGAAGATAAACACTATTTACCTGCTTAATCATTATTTTACATCATGAGGAAAAATTGTAAATAAATATAAAAAGAAACAATTCACCCCATCTTCTGTATATTTTTATATTCCAACCCCACAATAATGTATCGAATTGTAGTCTATATATCATTATTATATATGGTATATAATGTTCAATGATGATTACTATATATAATGTTTTTGATTGGTGGTCAAATTTGAGAGTGTTCTTGTCATGAGAGTCCATGTTTATCAAGGGTAATAGTTTGGAATATTATATATATCAATGTAGTTATATCTGAAATTTATGATGAATGTATTATTTTGTGGATCATGATTTTTGGTCACCCAAAAGGGGATTTCTAATATAAATGAACTATTTTACATTTTGGGGTTTGTAATTGTATGATGTTTTTGGATCTTGGTTAGATGAGAATTTCTTTATATATCCTTATTATGTTTTTTACTAACACTAAAAGGGATTGGTTAGTATAGTTAATGATGATACATGGATTTTATTGTATTTAACATATTTATAATTCAGTGACCATACATTTACACATAATTTTATTGAAGTTGTGTGAAAAAATACATAAGTTGTAATGGGTCACATAAATAATTTTTTTGTGGACATATATTGGAGTTCTATTTATAATTGACATATAGTATTTTCTTATTCAAATATTTTTTTTCCTTATAATTAGTATAGATTTTGATATATCTATATTGTGATTTTAATTTCCCTTAAACTATTTAATTTTTAATGGACAGGGTGAGTGATAAAATAGTTGGTGGAATTTAGAATCAATTTCTTAAGCATGATGATGTTAACTATTATATTTTTGTGTGTGGAGTAACGTGTCATACTGGATAGGTGTTGTATGGTGATTTTGATGGTAGTCAAGGAGTGGAGAACCAATCATGGTAGAAATCTGATAACATAAATATTATATCTAAGGGAGGATGTTATTCAAACATACACAAGTTGTAATTGGGAGAGTCCATAAAGGTATAATACCAAAACATGAAAATTATCTAAATGGGTGGACTTGGCCCTATAAATGGAAAGTGTTATATTTAGTTCCTTATGTATGTATATCTAAATCATGATTTCCTGGAATTTTATATGTGTGATGTAACCATAAATAAAATTTGAAACATCATAGGTAATTATAAAATATTTTATTTTAATTGTGGAATTGAATACTCAAATTCATTAGAAATTCAAAATGAAATATTTTTTATTTATAGAAATTAAGGAATTTTAAATGATGGAATAGTAAATTGACCATTTGTAATAATAATCTGGCCAACAGAATAGTAAAATAATCTATAAAATTTTAAATAAAATGTCCCCATCTTAAAAGTAAAAATAATATATATTTATATCATTAAACATGTAAATTTTTTTTAGAAAATTATAAATTAAGTGTTGGTATTCTGTGAGTAAAAAATATATAACTAAAATGTTATTGTTAATATAATTATTTAGAAGAAAATATATTTTCATAAAACTAATACATTAATTATTATTTTATTGCTTTATAATTATAATATAATTTTATGAGACAGTAATAAATTTTTCAAAGTGTTATAAAATAAATTATCATTCCAATGCTCGTAATTTCGAAATAAATTTAAATTAGAAATAAAAATTAAATATCTCATATTTGTTAAATTATTTTCATAAAATTGGATTCATTTTTAAAATATACACATTAGAAAATTGATAGGGCTAATTTATAGGATTTTTATGTTATAATTGAGTTTTTTGAATAATGAATTATAGTAATCTACAATGGAAGCTAAATAAATGATTTATAGAGTCATAAATGATGAAATTATGATGTATGTAAAAAATATAAAACCATCCTTAATTATTATAATATATTTTGTGATAATACTCAAACTATTTAATGTCTTGATCTAATGTAATAAACTCTTGAATGTAATAATGAGAAAACACCCCTCTCACCCACTACAAATACCACCCCTCACTGCCTCTTATCCTGACTCCTCAAAGCCTTGTATCTTGTTAAATTTCTATACAATTACATTACCAAACTTATTCCCTACATCCAATACCTTCTATATTTAACAAAAGGGAAAAACCAAGGACCTTCACAAGGTTCCCAAGGAGGATAATTCAAGAGGTAAAATCCTCTTTCATTTTTATTTATTTATTTTAATCATTTTTCTTTACATATAATATATTCAAATCCCCTTATCAAAGTTTCATGAAAATTAAATTATAATATATATACAGTAATGTTATCTTATTTATGGGAAAATTATTCATCAATATTTTTCTCATACCACTTTAATTAAAAAGAATCAGAATGTCATCTCTGATGTGTCTATTTACCTATATCATGGGTGACACACATTTATTTTTCATTAGTGCATGCATGGATAGTAAAAAAATAATAAATACATTTAAATAATATTTTATTATATATATTATAATTTATTTAATGTTCTATAAAAAATATCTAAGAATGAAATTGAATAATATGATCTCAGTTCACGATGATCATAAATCCAAAAAAAAATTAATTATATCATTCTTATTAATGTTTTACCTAATGATTCATCATCATATAAGAAGAAAAATAATATATGGTATATTTTAAAATTGTGTAAACATATTTACACCATTTAATTCCATTTTTGGTGTTTTTATTTCATTCAAAATGGAAATCCATAATGAACCATCCTTGGAAATAAGAAAATAGATTTAACTAAAATAATGAGAATAGAAAATTATTATTAATAAATTTGTGTAAATATGTTATAATAATATATTATAAGTATTTATAAATATGAATATCCTTATTTAAGATCTAAATATCACATTTTAAAAAATTATACTTCAGGTTTTGGCACATTTGATTTCATACAAACCCGATGAATGGGAATTTTAACCTAATTTCCATTCTTGGGGCCAACATTATACGTAATTTATTATTTGTTACTAAGATTATTTGTGAAAATAGTTTTTTATGATATGTTCTATTATACGTATTTATTTTTATAAACATATTCCATTTGTTTTATTAATTGTTACTTCAATTTTATGATATAACATCTTCTTTTAATTTATAAAAAAATTATTTGGTGGATTATTTGGTATTTTTTTCTAATAAGTGTTAGTTTCTAATGTATTTTGAAGATAATGATTTATATTTTATTTTAATGTCATGTTTTCAATAAGTTATAATTGTAATTAGTTTTTTGGTATCAAATTATGTTTTTTGAATAAGAATTTATAAATTAATTTATTAAAACAAGCATTTTCCATTTAAAAAGGGGAATTTATTCGAAATTACTATTTTCATGAAATTTTACCAGTGTTATATAAAATTTAATTATGGAAATTCTGTAATTTAATTTTTGAATAATTAATTTAAAAATTGGATTCATGCAGTCCAAATTATTTTTGTAGGTTAATTTAGTTTATTAAAAATCTGTATTTTAATCATGTTAAATTTTGTTACCAAGGTTAAGGGTAAATTACGTAACTTAGGAAACAAATAAAATTATAATGACTATAAAATGAACTAAACAAATGAAAAAATTTATTTCATGAATGGAATTCAACCATTACCATAAGTGAGTCAAAAGTATGTCATTTAATGGACAATTTTATGTGAAAATAACTTAAATAATATTTAAATCAAAGAGATACAGAAAGTACCATTTTTATTGTCTTTAATATCTATTATGTGTCTCTATATGGATAAAGAGTGTTATCAATGAATATTAATGGTAATTTTTATATTTAGAGACATATTTCTATAATATAAATTTATATTTCATTCTTTGGGGAAATTTTATAGATAATATGTTATTTATAATACATTATTTAATGAAAATTTAATGATGTCACATTCAGGTTTAGAAAAAAAATCATTATTAAAATAAGGATATATATAATATACATTCATATATAAATACTCATTTGAAATATAAAATGATTAAATTTTTCATGGTATATTTGTGGTTTTTTTACGAAATAAATAATTACCTTAATGGTTTATATATTCATGATGCATAAATTATTTGTATGATGAAAAATTAATAAAATAATTATAATTATAATTATAAATAACATTAAGAGACCCAAATATTTGACCTAATCTGATTGTTAATGTATATATCAACTATAATCATATATTTTTTAAGTTATTGTCCATTTCGAGGCATATATTAGTGATTATTACACTTATATTATTTTATTTAAAGTGTTCTTAACTATGTCACATTCATATTTTATTAAGAATAATACTTTTAATGACATATTTTCAAGAATATATATTCTAATAAAATTTTTATAATGAAATATTGTGGATTTATATTCATAATAGTTTTATTATTATTTATTTTTACCCAAAAATAATAATTATATTAAATAATTACACAATACTGATGTAATATTTATTTTAATAATGGAAATATAAAATTAATGTTATTAAAAGTATTAAAAAAAATTATATTTTATCTAATTAATATATCCAATTAATTTCATTTATTTAAAATTCTTCACACGGATATGATAAAATATTTTTTTCGAGGACAACATCTTATCGTTATATATTTAAAATCGAATAATTTAAAAGTGTCAAAATTGACCATATTGTTGTTTTGTCAAAATATTGTTTTATTAAATTAGTTAAAAATAATATATCATTTTGAAAATATATAAAAATTATTATATTTTATATAATGATCTATTGTATTTATTTATGATTCTATTTACATCAAATAAGTAAATATTTATCTTTCCTAATATTGAAGTAATTGTTACTCTAGCTATAATTAAAAAGAATAGAAAAGTGCTAAATTAAAACGACATGGTTTAGATTAACAAAAAACTAGTCAAAAAAATTTATGATATTACAACCTTATATCATATCCATTTTAAAATAATGATATTTTTGTGGTTTTTGAATGTGGTTTTATTTTATTATAAATTAATAAATTGGGAGATTCCAAATGTGACCCTCACCTCAATTATAAATTGGCACATATTACCTCACAATTTAAATTCACATTGAGCCTCAAATATCATCCATTCCCTATATATTTACCTTTAAAAAATACTTGTTCACATAATAGATGTTTTAGTTATCTCAAAAGACCAACTCCGGTGCCTTTAAGAGGAGATGTAGTGTGACCTCATCAAAGAATATGAAATCTCCACTACAAATTCATTCAAATTGTTTCTTCTTTTTCATAATATTTGTGAGTTTTTATACTATAAATTAATTAATCCAAAATCCCTTTTATAATTATATTTTATTATGATTCTGTAACAACTATATTATGACTTATATCCATTCTTCATGAAAAATGAAATCACCACTCATGCATATGTACCGCTTACTATCTCCACGATGTGGTCCAACTTGTTTATCAGAACCACATTAATTTTATGGGTATAATAATTAAAATAATAACTATATATTATTATTATAACATTATAATTATTCTTAATAATAAATATACCATCCAATTCTATAGTTTTTACAATTAATGAAATGATATCATTGTTGATGCATACATAAGTCATACCGTCTCCATGAAGCGATTCGATTCATACCCATGTCCACCATTCATCAATGAATATATAAATCTATATAATAAACAAATATAATATATATTGACTTAATATAAAATTTTTAAATTATATAAACATATTCTATTTACATGAATCCAATCTTATATAACAAAACATGGAAGATAAAATAAAGTAATTAACACCAAAAGAAGAGTAATAATGAAATATTACTAAATTGGTATTAATATGATAACATTTGATATCATAAATATAAATATTGTAATGTAATAAGTTAATGAATTTATTTAAACCATTATACAAGTGTTTCTGATATATATAATTGAATTCAAACCAAATGTATGGTATAACTTTGCAATCTTAATATCTATTATGATTTTTTATTCCTAAGTATTTACTGAGTAATATTTATTATCCACATCCATGATTCCAAAATATGTATTCAAAAATATTCATTCAATCCTTCTCTATTTTTTTAATCCATTTTTACCTAATTGTGAGTTTCTATTAAATAGTGTGAGAGGTTTATTTTTTTCATTTTCAGTATGACGTACTTTTGGAATTTTCTGTTAAAGGTATGAGAAGAATGTTTTTTGAAATATACAGAATGAACAGATATGTACACTTTCATAATGTCTATTTACATGAGTCATACATTACAATATTTCATGATAATTATTAATTAAATCATTTATTTTTAAATTTTTATGTATTTTTATAAAATAATATGTTTGAAAGAAGAAAGCATATTTTCATCATGCCTTAATTTCAACTGTTTTATCAAAATTGCATTCCAGAGAAGATGGTATTCTTTAATTGGTTCTATATATATATCCCAATTATTAGTAGGATTTTATTTTTTTAATGATGGAATTCTATTTTTGAATTTTTTATATGTATTATGAGGGAATGATGTTTAAGAAGCCCATTTTATTCCATGTGTTAAGCTTTAATGAATGATTTATGTTTTTGTGAAACATATATGTATAGTTTTTATTATGAGATGAGTGGGACTTATATCTCCCTCTAATTCACTTTTTAATGAGTTATATCTCATGAGATTAACAATACTATAATGGAATGTAAATCTCTTTTAGAAATACAGGTCTATAATGATGAGTGAACTCAATTTAGTAATGCAATTTGTCCACTATGATGGTCTTTCAAATGAGCTTGGATAATATGGATGCGATTTTCTTTTCTAATGTGTTTTCCCAAATTCCATCTTATATACCAATTGTAACACCCCAAGATTCCACGGTACACTTCTCTTTGAATAATAGAGTAGCGTGTGTTGTACGCAACCTCGAGATTCTAACACACCGCGACCAATCAAAGTAGCTATTATGAATAGTAATACAAACTATTTGAAATTTAATACATTTTATCTATAAAAATGGACTCCATTTTTGGATTCGGAATATAGAAATTATCCTAGGATTAAATTTGGTAATTTTTGGATAACTTTTATTTTGTGATGAATAGTGAAAATTACTAAATTTGAATTAAAAACAACATTTTTAATAGAAATAATTAATAGTGATAAAAATGAATTTTAGTGGTTTTAAAGTATATTTAGAATATATTTTTACCATTTAATACAATATTGGTCATTGGACATAATTTCACTTTTAAACCTGACATAAACAAGTGTCAATCTTTTGATAGTTATTATCTCTTAAAAACACGCATTTAGTTTTGATAGCGGGAATTAATTTTAAATTAATTTCTGACACTTCTATGTTTGGAATTTGAAACAATGGATAGAATATTTGGAATTAGGATTTCCAAGTTGTTTAAATACATAATATTTATTTTTAGACATTTTGTATTATTACATCGGTAAATATTTTATTTACCATGGTTAAAGGGTAAATCCGGTAAATAAGGGTAATAAAATAATATTATAATAATAATAAATTAATCCAAAACATGTCTTAACCCTATTTAATGATACATGACCGACCATGTGCATCTTTGGGTTGATTTGTGGACCCCATGGATCCACATGGAAGTGATAATGACACTTTATATTAATTATGTTAAAGTAAATAAAAAAATTACACAAGCCAATATCTTATAGAAAAACAATTTTTCCATAGGGTTATATATGTTATATTTTCGACTATAAATATTAATTAGAAATATAAAAAGATTTACTACATAATGGTATTTTATTTATAATTTTTAGACCTTAATATTTTAATTCATTTATGACACAATGATGATGCAGTAATTACCTTATTAATGAAATATTCAAATAATTGATATTGTAAATACAAAAATAAATACAATTTGTGACTTTTAATGAATTACACGAATTTTATAGGTTAATATGAAACGTTAAGATTGATGTAATTATCTTTTTTATAAGTAATCATGTTGTAATGAGTTTCACAAAAATCAAATACCAAATATTGTCAAAATTGACATAAATGAGTTTTTTTTAAAAAAAAATATTATATTATTAATTGATATTAAATTCCTAAAAATCTACGGTTCGTCCAAAGTACTTGTATCATGGTAGGTGTATCATTAAGGGAACACTTTAGGGTCTCTTGGAGGTATATAGTAAGGTAATTAACTATATAATATAAAAATACAAAGTGACATCGTAAGTGTCAAACTAATTAACCAAGAGTTAAAACTAAAATATAAGGTTAATATAATGACACAAACCTCTCTAAAATCTATTGGATGAAAGGATTTATACCCATACGCACCTTAAGATTTGAATAATCCACTTTTGAGCCATTACAAACCGAATATGAATTTATTATAAAATAATATTTTATGTTTTTCTTAAAGATCCTCTCCTACCCCTTATAAAAGGACACCACTTCTATCCAATTCCTCACACCTCTCAAGCTTTTTGGCTAGTCCAACATATGCCCAATTGCGCTCCCTACATCCCTCTCCTCCTCTTAGAAGCCTTACCTTAGGAATAAGGCACTTCAAGAGTCCTTTTTGGTTCAAACCAAAGGGAGTTTCCCAAATTAAAGGTAACGATTTCTCTTAGCTTCTTTTCATTTATTTTACTTCTCCAACCCCTAAACTCTTCTTATTTTTTTTTCTTTTGTAACAATAAAAGTATCCTAAATATACTATGTTATTTTAATTAGAAATATTATAACTACACTTACACACACCTCCATCTAATGGGTGAATAACATAATTTTTCTGTGGATGGAAACCAAACGCCTCACGAAGCGATGATTGTTCAATTATCTTCAATCACCTCTCATGGTGACCATTATGATGGAACTATAATTAAATATGATATTAATGATATTTATTTTATATATAATATTCTTTAATTCCAATTTATATCATAACATTATTCATTTCATGTTGTATATATATACGATAATTTAATTTGAGGAAGTGCATACTACCGCCCCCTCAAAGTGATATGACCCGTTCATACCATACATGGAACGTGTAAAAGATGGTGTTAATTAACATAAGTAACAAATATAATATATTTTATTATAATGGAATAATAATATACCTATGTATCATTTGGTTTTGATTCTTTTTAAAATGAAAAATGAAATGGAAGTAGTGTTCGTGTGTACGTATGGATTACCATCTCTACAAACGCGATGAGATTCATTTCACCATCATATCCATTAAACACTAATTATATTTTGATGACTAAAAGTAATGTTTAGGGACTTTATATCATTCTGGATATGAATAAGATAAATCATATCCATAACAAACATGGCTTACGTAATGAAGCATATAAAGGAAAATGAATCAGTTAACACCCTAAACGAAGATAATACTAAAATAATATTAACAAATAAATATTAAAAGATCATATATGTTATTATATTTATGAATATGATTCTTGTATAATTTAATAACAATGATTTAACTATTATACAGGAGGTTAATATACACAATATCATGGAAAAGTACAAGGTAAGGGGTTGTCATCTCACTCCTTATTCCCATGAGATTCATGCCATATTACTAGTATTACCTTTTTTGTGGTGTATGTACTACCTATAATTGTATTATTTGTGTAATACACTTTAATTTATGTGTATTTACATATTCATTGTATGATACCTCATTCATGGGGTGTATGTTTCGTAAGTTACCAAACTGGTAAGGGTTAATTTCACAATCTCTTTATTATCTGAGGTTGTTTTTACATAAGTATCTACTTGGGGATATTTATTATCCATGTCCATGTTTTATGAAAGAGTTTTAAAAGGAATTACTTTCAGGGATTGTTTAATAAAACATTATTTCAAATGTTTTAAATATTTATTCTTCAAAATATTTCTCTTTAATGTCCAAGTCTTCAAAATGGTTTTTAAGTATTCATTTATATGGAAATAAATGTTTTTAAAATGTTAATTCCCTTAAAATGTTTCAAAGTGGTATGGGACACTTTGATTCAAAAATTTCTTTAAATGACTTCTTTTCTAAATTTTGTGACATTAAAATGTTTTCATAAAAAAGGGTTATTCTATCAAAGTTTTTTACAAATAATTTTCATCTATGCCAAAATTCTTTAATGGATTTTAAACTTGTTTTGAATTTGATTTATCATGATACAAATATTCTATATTGTGTTGACGGTTTTGTGATATGTTTGACTGTGGATGTGTTATTTTTATACCATTCCTGGTTTATGGATAATTTATTGACATTTCGTATGCTAGATTTAATATGAATGTTTATGTTATGTTTAAACATGTTCATATGAGGAATGAATTGGACGTAATAAGTGACAGGTGGAGCCGTCTATAGCTCCTCGATGCATCGATAGGTCTCATAAGACAAACTAGTGTCTTGGCACGAGGCCTTGACAAAATCTTATTTGGAGTCTTGGCACGTGGCCTTGGCTACATAGTTATGATAGTCTGGCATTATGCATTCCATTATTATGAATTTGGTTAGTGATATTGCAAGAGATTATTCGACTAGTAGAATATCCATGTAAATAATTAAATGACAATATTTTATTTTTTCCATATTATGTTGATGTTCAAGTTTAAAAGGCTTTTGTTTTATTTATACATTTCCTTAAATGTTTATGATTATTTATTAAAGTTTCCGCTATACTGTTATCTTTACTAAGCATCTGATATCACCCCTTTGTATGTTTTATTTTTCCTAGGATTCCAAGAAGTGTATTGTGATTGAGATGCAGGGTTAAGCCAAGTGAATAATGGCATTCATAAAGGATTATTTATGATTTTTTGTTATAAAGTGTAATGTAACATTCATGTATGAAATCTGATTTCCAAGACTTCTAAACCGATCAGTCCTTCGGGACTTGATTCCTTGTAATCATGCCAATGTATTAAAATAATGCACTGACTCTGGGTAACTAGGGTCAAGGTGTTACACTTGGTATCAGAGGACGTTTAGAAATATCCTTGTAAGATAGATTTAGATAAACTCTGATTAGATATCATAGCCCTAAGATAGACTTTGAGGATTATAGAGAAGAACATCCTAGAATTTTGATATTGTATAGATTTTGTGAGTTTTCCAAGCAATACATCCATGTCTGGATATGAGCTGGTAGAGGTGGCTCTGGCACAGATGTACGTAGGGGTAAAACCTGAAAACACCTCTTTGATCTAGACTCGAACGCGTACTGGTGCATGACAACGGGTCTTGCTGCACTATTGGTTACGACACTCTTGGGGGATATGCTTAGGATAATTCTCAATTTCTTTACAAATCATTATGAAGGGTTTATGAGTATATACATCCTCAGAGAAGACATTTTTATGATTATGGATTATATCCATAAACTGTTCAATTTATGTTAAGTGTTTTACAAGTTTGGGATTAGGTATTTCTATTCAAAAACTAATCTAGTATATGCCATTGCTTAGAAATGGCGCCCAGTAGAAGGAATGAAAACTCCAGCAGTACGCATGATCAAAAGAGTAAGAAATATCATATCATTCATGGTCTTAATCCAGAATTTGGAAGGTAAATAGTCTCCCATGTGTTATCATCATATGAAGAAATAGTATCATGTGTTGATAAGATAAGTAAACAATTATCAATGTACTATGGATTTAAAGGGAATCTAGTGAAAGAAAGGATGGTATAGAGAAGGATAGATAAAGGGAATAAGGTAAAGAATTATTTTCCCTTATGTGATAACTATAGAAAGAATCGCCTTGGAAAATTCTTGAAGGGAATGGGAGTATGTTATAAGTGTAAAGAAAAAGGACACCAAGTACGTGACTACAAGGGTAAGAAAAAGATTTTAAATGTACAATGCTTCATCTCCAAGGATTTTGAACACTACGTGAACCAATGTCCCATTCATCAGACTATGCCGAAAATGATGCTATTAGATAATAATCATGTTATCATACTACCACAGATGAAGGGGAATGACTCGTATTCTTATGTTGTTATTTTGGAATTATTTCATTGAAGTGTCATATCAATGATGTACTTGAAATAAATATAGATTGTACTACAGTACTATTTCATTAAGGATTTGAGATTTTATGGTAATAAGAAAAGTGACTCTCTAGTGAGTTAAATTTTTTGGAAATTACCTGGTTGATGGGAAGACAAACCTTAATATGGTCTTAATATTGAGGTACTAATTTTGGAATAAGATATGGTTGATTTGGGTAAATTATATTGGATATTTTTGACTGCCTTTAAAATGATTAATGATTTCTATATTCCATTATTGTTGGGGTTTGCAACATTTTTGTATGGATGAAGTATGTCATGTATTCTATAAGGAATAAGGGATCATTAATGTAATCAATAAGGTATTATGGTAATTCAAGATGTTTTAGTGTTTTAAAAGAATACATGATGAAGGTCTTCACATGCTGTTACGAGGTAAAAAGGATCTACATTATGTTTATCTTTCATATAAATTTTGGGCTGAGAGTTTATAGAAGTATTTTGGATAAGTCTAAAGTTTGGAAGGGATTATGTTTGAAAGGTTATTTTTGTATTTTTATAAAAGGACAACACACAGACCGTGTGACGACCCATCGCATTGGACAAAGCTGCGAGAATCAAACCCACAACCATAGTGCAATTGGGATTTATTGCCTACCACTGGACTACATGAAGTTCTTGGATGGTATAATGTAGTTTTTTAAGGGTCTGATATGTGAATTATAAATTCATTATATTTGGAACCCTATAGGATTAAGATAAATAGAGTATTTTTGAGTTGTATTATATTTTGGGGTGAAAGATGATTTTGTGGTAGAAATTTATTAATGGATAAAAATATAATTATAAATAAAGTATACCTCCTTATGATATTATCCAATCTCATAAATAAAATCCTCAACATTACTAAAAGCGACATAGAACAAAATTGATGTCCTAGATGATACCTTAGATCATCACAAATTTATGGATTTGGGATTGTTGGCCTTTTCATATCCATGTTCTCTAAAACTCTCCATCAGATATTGATGGTTAGATTTCTCTTCCATATCCATATTTTCCTACATGGAACCCTAGTATGTGTTATTTTCGGTAACCTTCATACTTACCACTCTTTATTTTAAATAGAGGCCTCATTAATCCATTACTCGATGTGGGATTTCAACTATGATATTTTGAAAAGTCATCTCCAAGTTTCCAATACTGAGCATAAATTGTGAGGACACAATTTTATGAAGTATTGGAGAATGTAACACCCCAAGCTTCCATGGTACGCTTCTCATTGAATAATATAGTAGCCTTTGTTGTACGCAACTTCGAGATTCTAACACGCCGCGACCAATCAAAGTAGCCGCTATGAATAGTAATACCCACTATTTGAAAATTTATATATTTTATCTTTCAAAATGGACTTCATTTTTGGATTCTTAATATCGAAATTATCCTCGGATGATGTTTTGGTACTTTTCGGATAACATTTATATTTTGATGAATAATGAAAATTACTAATTTTTTATTAAAAACAACATTTTTAATAGAAATAATTAATAGTGATAAATTATGAATTTGAGTGGTTTTAAAGTATATTTATCATATATTTTTACCATTTAATTCAATTTTGTTCATTGCACATAATTTAACATTTAAACCGGACATAAACAAGTGTCAATCTTTTGATAGTTATTATCTCTTAAAAACACGCTTTTTGTTTTGATAGTGGGAATTAATTTTAAATTAATTTCTGCTACTTCTGTGTTTTGATTTTGGAAAAATTGACTCCATATTTGTAATCACGATTTTCAAATTTTGTAAATATGTAACTTTTATTTTTAGACATTTTGTATAATTACTTCGGTAAATATTCTATTTACCGTGGTTAAAGGGTAAATCCGGTAAATAAGAGTAATAAAATAATATTATTATAATAATAAATTAATCCAAAATGTGACTTAACCCTATTGGATGATACATGTCCGACCATTTTCATCATTGGGTCGATTTTGGGACCCCATGGATCCACTTGTAAGTGATAATGACACCTTATATTAATTAAGTTAAAGTAAATAAAAAAATGACATAAGCCTATATCTTTTAGAAAAACAATTTTTTACTTAAGGTTAGATATGTTATATTTTCGACTATAAATATTAATTATAAAGATAACAATATTTCCTACATAATGGTATTTTATTTATAATTTTTAGAGAATAAATAATTTAATTTATTTGTAAGACAATGATGATGCAGTAATTACCTTATTAGTGAAATATTAAAATAATTGATATTATAAATACCCAAATAACTATAATTTGAGACTTTTAATGAATTCATAGAATTTTATAGGTTAATATGACATGTTAGGACTGATTTAATTAACTTTTTCTAAGTAATCATGCTGTTATGATTTTCACAAAAATAAAATAACAAATAGTAACATATTGACATAAAAGAGTTCTTAAAACAAATATTATATTATTAATTGATATTAAATTATTAAAAATCTAAGGTTCTTCCAAAATACTTGTATCCTGATAGGTGTATCATTAATTGACCACTTTGGGGCCTCTTGGTGGTATATAGTATGTTTATTAACTATATAATATGAAAATACAAAGTGACATGGTAAGTGTCAAACTAATTAACCAACAGTTAAAACTAAAATATAAGGTTAATATAATGACCCAAACCTGTCTAAGATCTATTGGTTGAAAGGATTTAGACCCATCCACACATTAGGCTTTGAATAATTTACTTTGAAGACATTAGAAAATGAATATGAATTTATTATAAAATAATACTTTAAGTTTTTCCTAAAGATCCCTCCTCCCCCTTATAAAAGGACACCGCTTCTAACCAATTCCTCACACCTCTCAAGACTTTTGGATCGTCCAAACTCTGTCTAATTAAGCTCCATACTTCCTTCTCCTCTTTTTATAAGCTTTACCATAGGCATAAGGAACTTCAAGAGTCTTTTTTGGTTCAAACCAACGGGAGTTACCCAAATTAAATGTAACAATTTCTCTTACCTTCTTTTCTTTTATTTTACTTATCCCACCCCTAAACTCTTCTTATTATTTTCTTTTGTAACAAAACCATTATCCTAAATATACTTTGATAGTTTTATTAGATGTATTCGAACTACACTTACTCACACCTCCATCTAATGGGTGAAGAACATAATGATTTTGTGGATGGAAACCAAATGCCTCACAAAGTGATGATTGTTCAATTATCTCCTATCACCTATAATGGTGGCAATTATGATGGAACTATAATTAAATATCATATTAATGATATTTCTTTTATATATAATCTTATGTAATTCCATTTTATATCATACCATTATTCTTTTCATGTTGAATATATATATACGATAATTTTATTTGTGGAAGTGCGGACTACCGCCCCCTCAAAGTTATATGACTCGTTCATACCATACATGGAACATATAAAGTATGGTGTTAATGAAATTAAGTAATTCATATAAGATATTATATTATACTGGAAAAATAATATACTTTTGTATCATTTTTTTATTCCTTTTAAAATGAATATTTAAATGGAAGTAGCGTTCGTGCATACGTACGGATTACCGTCTCCACAAACACGATGAGATTCATTTCCACATCATATCCATTAAAGACTAATTATATTTTGATGACTAAAATTAATTTTTAAGGACTTTATATCATTCTGGATATGAATAATATACAACCTATCCATAACAAACATGGCTTATGTAACGAAGCATATAATGGAAAACGAATCAGTTAACACCCTAAACGACGATAATACTAAAATATTATTAACAAAGAAATATTAAAAGATCATATATGATATTATATTAATTAATATGATTCTTCTATAATTTAATAATAATTATTTAACGATTATACAGGAGGTTAACATACACACTATCAAGGAAAATTACAAGGAAAGGGGTTTTCATCTCACACCTTATTCCCATGAGATTCATGCCATATTTCCACTATTAACTTTGGTGTAGTGTATGTACTGCCTATAATTGTATTCTTTGTGTAATATACATTAAGTTATGTTTATTTACATATTCATTGTATGATACCTCTTTCATTGGGTGTATGTTTCATAAGATACCAAATTGGTAGGGGTTAATTTCACAATCTCTTTATTATCCAAAGTTGTTTTTACGTAATTATCTACTAGGACATATTTATTAGCCTTTTCCATATTTAATGAATGAGTTTTCAAAGGAATTACATTTATGGACTGTTTACTAAAACATTATTTCAAATGTTATAAATATTTATTCTTCTAAATATTTCTCTTTAATGTCCATGTCTTCAAAATGGGTTTTAAGGATTTATTTATATGGACATGAATGTTTTTAAAATGTTAATTCCCTTCTAAAGTTTCAATGTGGTATGGGAAACATTGATTCAAAAATTTCTTTAAATGACTTATTTTAAAAATTGTGTGACTTTTAAAAGTTTTCATAAAGAAGCTGTATTTATCTCAAAGTGTTTTACAAATAATTTTCATCTATTTCAATATTCTTTAATCGATTTTAAACTTTTTTTGGAGTTGATGTATCATGATACAAATCTTCCATATTGCGTTGATGTTTTTGTGATATGTTTGACTGTGGATGTGTTATTTTTTACCATTCATGGTTTTTGGAGAATGTATGGACATTTTTTATAAGGCCCCAGCCTTAAACATTACTTAATCTTGAGTTATTACAAGATTACACCTTGAGGATCTTTTCAGGTTTAGGGTTTTAGAGAATTAGATCATAAAACATGCATTACATTCCACATTTAAAAAAAGTGGTTACATAAAATATAGTATTCATTTTTCCCATAAATGGAAACAAATTCAAAATAAAACATGGATTATTTCTTGAAACTTCCTTGACACTATCATCATATCATATACCTTTCCCGTGACCTGTGAAAAACATTTCAAAAACATGGGATGAGCATAAAAAGCTCAATAAGGGATATAAAAATATGGAAAGGAAACATGGGTACATATATACATAAGAATGAAATCATACATTACCCATAAAACATAAGCACTTTAACATACCTCATAAAATCATGAATAAATCATAGAAATCATAAGACATAAAAAGTAGCTTGAGGCATTCATAAGATTATTACGTAGGCAGTAACCCTCTTGGTTACGTTTGGAATACCCATCATAGTATATTCCCTAAATCTCTTCGGAGAAACCTTAATGTTTCACTCCTTCGCATTACCCAATGCATTGGAGAGCTATATCGGGCTCACCCAGGCTTAGTTTATCACAGAACCACCCGTCTTCATAATCATTCCCAAGAACCTCAACATAATCGTATCACATAAAACATACATAAAAAAACATAACATTTCCACCTTTCAATCAATATATATATATACAACTCATTGATATAAAAACATTATAGAAACCATTTTAAATACTAAAACAAAAGAAAAGTAAAAAATGGAATTTATTTTTCTTTTAAAAAAAGGTATGGCTTGTAGAGGAAGCTAATACTCAAATAATGGTCACGGCAGCGGAGAAGTCATTGTCGCCACATACGTACGACAAAAACATTCCCTTTTTTCGTTTAGTAAACGCTTAATATAAAAAATATTCCTTTTGAATAAACGTAAAAGGAAAAGGGGTTTATACACCGTATAAAAAAAGGTTGTGTATAAAACAAAATATGCCTCAATGAAAGGAGATTGAGACGAAGTCCCATACCTCGGGTCCGACTTGACTCGATCTTTCTTTAATCTCCTGAATATTAAACTTGAGTTAATTTCTACATGTTTAAGAACCTTTTTCATGTTCATTATTCCTTTTATATCACTTATTTCCATGTCATGAACACTATGTAATTATTTAAGTTAATAACGGTCGTTTTAACGATCATTGGTACTTGAGTCAAAAATAAACCATTTATAATTACAAGTTGTTCATGTATCCATTATAACGAGAATGGTATTCATGATTTAGATATCATATATATCATATATATCCAGTACATTCATGCATTTATAATATTATATTACATTTAGAGTTAAGAAATGAAATGCACTGTTTATGGAGACGGTAAGCCGTACGTACGCATGAACGCTGCTTCCATTTCTATTCCGTATTTTTTGAAATGGAATCATAATTATATAAAGGTATATTATAATTCCAGTGTAATATCATATATAATATCATAACTACATCCTTTATATGTCCAACATATGGTATTAACGAATCAAATCACTTTGAGCGGGCGGTAGTCCGCACTTTCTTAAATGAAGATATCGCATTTACCCATAACGGAAACCATAAAGGTATGCCCAAAATGAGAAATACAGAAGATTAAGGAAAACATAAACATATTATATATCATATATAAATATAGTGTTATCTTAATGCCCACCTTTCAAGGTGTTAAAATAATGTTGAACAATCATCGTTTCGGGAGGCAGAAATTCGCCATCCACGGAAACAGTATGTTCTTTAACCATTAGATGTAGTTGTGTGAAAGTGTAGCCAGAATAATTATTATAACAACATCTTATTATATGGAAGATAATTGTATTTTTACAAAAGAAATTAATAAAAAGAGTTTATGGGGTTGGAGAAGCAAAATAAAACAAAAGAACACAAGTGAAGACATTACCTTAAAATCGGGTAACTCCTTTTGGTTTGAGCTCAAACGATTCCTTGGGAAGACTTATGACCAATGTGAGGATTCAGGGAGTAAGAGAGAGAATTTGAGAGACAAAATGGGAAGGTTTTGTCCGAGACAAAGGCTTTTGAAGTGTGGGTAAGGAGGTAGAGGTTGGGGCCTTTTATAAGAGGAGAGGAGGGGCACTCTTGGAAAGTAAAGAAATGTTACTTTATTTTAAAATGAGTTTCGGATTCAAAATGTCACACATTGAAATAATTATAGGGTAAGGTGATAAGGATAATAAATCCACCCATCCAATAGGTTTTGGACATGTGTAGGTCATATATTTTACATTATCTTTTCATTTTATTTAAATCCTTTATTAATGAGGTATTCGCTGCATCATCATGATGTCATAAATAATTTAATTTATTTAATGTCTACAAATTATGAAAAAAATAATGATGTAGGAAATCTTTTTATCTTTCTAAAGAATATTTATAGTCAAAAATCTGACTTGTATAACCCCATTTAAAAATTGTTTTAATAAAACAACTCATGTTTGTGTCATTTTAATTTTAACATTAAATAAAAAGATATTAATGTCATTTTCCTACCAAAGTGGCTCCATGGGGTCCCCTAATTGACCCATGGCTTGTCTTGGTCGACCATGAAACATCCAATAAAGGTATGACATGTTTCTATGTATTTTCATTTTACTATAATATCATTTTTTCCTTAAATTGCACTAATTACCTCTAATCGCGATTAAAAACTTAAAATTTACTATTCACCAAAAAATTATTTTAATCTCATTGAACAAAATTTTACTTCTTAATTAAAACCATGTATGTCGGGTTTTTGAAAATCAAATCACAGAAGTGGAAAAGTTTCATTTAAACGAAAAATCAGTTTCCTTAACTACCACTTGGTGGTTTCACTATTCATCAAAAATTGAAGTTTTTCAGAAAAATACCAAAACTTCACCCTAAGATATATTTAATATTCTGAATTAAAAAATTATTTCTATTTTACAAAATTAAAATCATATAAGTTACATTAATTAATTTAATAATTAATTCCCGCAGTCATGACAAATATCGTGTTTTTATGAAAAAATAAGTATCAAAAGATTGACACCAGTTTAAGTCCATTTTCAAAGTGAAATTGATTTCAACGACCACCATTGGATTAAATGGTAAAAATATATTCTAATTTTACTTCAAAACAAATTCAAAAGATAATATAATCATATAAATAAATTAGATTAAAAATAGGTTTTGAATTAAAATACAACATTTTTCACTATTCATTAAAAAATGAACTTTATCGAAAAAATACCAAAAATTCACATAAAGTAAATTTTGATGTCCCAATCTTAAAGAATAAGTTTATTTTTACAAACATATCTTATAAAATTGTCAAAAGATATATTTAAAAATGGTTTTCCATCAAAAGGCAGTAAAACAATCTTTTAAAAATATTAGTGTATTTCATGCTTAAGATTGGATTTATTCTCATTTTAAGCCTCTAAAACACTATCTAATTCATTAATAGACATAGATAAAAATATCTATTTTTTATTACTTACTTGGTATTTCACATCCTTCCCCCATTTAGAAAATTGCATCCCCGCAATTTATTTACTTATCGAATAAATGGGGGTACTTATCCCTAATTGCATTTTCAGATTCCCATGCTGCCTCTTCCATCATGTGGTTTTTCCACAAAACATTTACCTGATTAATCACCTTATTCTGTAACACTTTCTCCATTTGGTCAAGAATCTGGACCAGTTGTTCCTCATAAGATAGGTTCTCTTCCAGCTGAACTACCTCTGGACTCAAAACATGAGATGGATCTGGCATATACTTCCTTAACATTGAAACATGAAAAACATTGTGTACCTGAGATAAACTCTGTGGTAAAGCCATCCGGTATGCAAATGATCCAACTCTCTCCAGAATTTCATATGGTCCAATGAACCTTGGACTCAGCTTTTCTTTCTTACCAAAAAACATCGCACTTTTCCATGGTGAGACTTTGAGAAAAACATGATCACCTACCTCAAAAGATAGATCCTTCCTCCTGTTGTCTGCATAACTCTTCTGCCTGCTCTGAGCTGTTCTCATGTGTTTCTATATCATCTGAACCTTTTCTGCCAACTCTTCTACCAATTCTGGTCCCATCAACTTTCTTTCACCCACTTCATCCCAAAAAGCTGGAGTTCGACACCGCTTCCCATATAA
Source organism: Viscum album (assembly GCA_963277665.1). NCBI lineage: Eukaryota > Viridiplantae > Streptophyta > Magnoliopsida > Santalales > Viscaceae > Viscum > Viscum album. Next base: position 650,083,119 of record OY728159.1, on the reverse strand, counting down.
TGCCTCAAAGGGTGCCATCTGTATTCTGGAATGAAAACTGTTATTATATGAAAATCCAACCAAAGAAAGATGTTGGTCCCAACTTCCTTGACAATCCATAGAGCAAGAACGTAGAATATCCTCTAATGTCTGAATTGTTCGTTCTGACTGCCAATCTGATTGAGGATGAAAAGTTGTACTAAAATTTAATTCATTACAACAACTTCTGATGTCCTTTACAAAAGTTAGAAGTGAACCTAGGATCACGGTCAGATACAATGGAGAGGGGAACTCTTTGTAACCTGACTATCTCCTTAAGATACAAACAGGAAAGTTGATCTTGGGAAAAAGTTTCTGTTATAGCAAGGAAATGAGCATATTTAGTCAAGAGATCAATAATAACCCAGATTGCATTATTACCTCGAGGGGTCTTCGGCAATCCCACAACGACATCCATGGATATGATCTACCATTTCAACTCTGGCACTAGTAAAGGATGAAGCATCCCTTTCGGTAACTGCCTCTCTGCTTTAACCTATTGACATGTCAAACACTTCACAGTAAAATCAGCAATATCTCTTTTCATTCCATCCCACCAGTAATACTCCTGCAGATCTCTGTACATCGTAGTACTGCCAGGATGAACTGAAAACTGAGAACTGTGAGCTTCACATAACAACTCTCTCTTCAACTGTGAATCACAAGGCACACACAATCTCTTCCCAAATCTCAAAACACAATCATTATCAATGTTGAATTCAGGCAACTTACCTTTCTGAACCAGCTCTACCTTTTTCTGCAACTCATTGTCTTGCTTCTATGCTTGCTTGATTCTGTCTGATAGAGAAGATTTCACTGATACCTAAAACAAAACAGAAGAACATCCTGCACCAACAACTTATATTCCAAAGTTCATCAAATCCTTAACCCAAGGATCACGTTCCAAACGCAACATTGCTAATGAAGCATTATTTTTTCGACTCAAAGCATTATCCACTTTATTTTCTTTTCCCGGATGGTAATGAATTGTACAATCATAATCCTTGATTAATTCTAGCCATCTCCTCTATCTCATGTTCAATTCTTTCTGAGTGAATATATACTTTAAAATTTTATGATTGGTATATCTTTCACACTTTACTCCATACAAATGATGCCTCCAAATTTTTAAAGAGAAAACAACAGCAGCTAATTCTAAATCATGTGTAGGGTAATTTACCTCATGAGTTTTCAACTGTCGTGAAGCATACGAAATTACCTAATCATTCTACATTAGGACACAACCAATTCATTTCAATGAAGCATCACTGAAGATAACAAACTCCCCATTCCTGGAAGGTAGTGCCAAAACTGGAGCATTCACCAATCCTCTTTTCAATTCCTAAAAACAGTCATCACATTCTGTTGTCCAGATAAACTTAACACCCTTCCAAGTTAGCTTAGTCATTGGACTAGATAACCGTGAAAAATTTATAACAAACCTTCGGTAATATCCAGCCAAACCAAGGAAACTACGAATCTCTGTTAAATTTTTCGGTCTTGGCCATTATTCAACAGCCTTTTTTTTTGCAGGATCAACGGTTATCCCATCTTTAGAAACAATGTGACTAAGGAAAGAAATTTGTTGCAACCAAAACTCACACTTGCTGAATTTCCCATACAATTTTTTTTTCTTTTAAGGTTTTCAAAAATAACCCTTAAATGTCTTTCATGATCCTCTTTACTTTTAGAAAACACCAAAATATCATCAATGAAAACCACCACAAACTTATCTAAGAACTCATGGAAAATTCTATTCATTAAGTCCATGAATACATCAGCTGCATTGGTTATCCCAAAAGGCATTACTAAAAATTCATAATGGCCATATCTTGTATGAAAAACAGTCTTCGGAACATCTTCTTCCATTACCTTCAGCTGATGGTACCCCGATCTCAGGTCAATCTTTGAAAAAAACTGAGCTCCTTGGTGCTGATTAAACAAATAATCGATATGAGGCAAAAGATATTTGTTCTTAACAGTGATGTTATTCAAGGCTCTATAATCAATGAAAAGTCTCATAGAACAATCTTTCTTTTTAACAAATAAAACAGGAGCACCCCATGGTGATGTTCTAGGTCGAATGAAACCTTTCACTAATAAATCTTGCAATTTCTCCTTCAACTATAAAAGTTCAATTTGAGACATTCGATAAGGGGGTTTTGAAATTGTCTTACCATCAGGAGCTATGTCAACAGTAAATTCAACTTCCCAATCTGGTATTATTCCAGGAAAATCATCAGGAAAAACATCAGGATACTCATTTACCACTGGCACATCATTAATCGGAACAGTTCCCTTGTTTTCAACAATATGTGCAAGGTAACATTCATTTCCATCTTTTACAAGTTTCTCGGCCTCTTGATAAGTTATCAAGAGTAAGGGTTCATTCTTGTAAAAAAACTGAAAGTCTTTCTGAAAATAAACTTCTTTAGCTCTACAGTCAATCTTAGCATGGTCAATAGAGAGCCAATCCATACCCAGGATAACATTAAACTCTACTAGAGGTAGAACAACAAGGGTTGCAAGTAGGTTATTTCCACAGATAAGGATAGGAAGATTCTTATCAATTATTTTTTCCTCAACATTTCTCCCGGGTGTTTTTACCACAAGTTCAGGAGTCATTTCTTGAGATGGTATTCCCATTTTACTAGAAAAGGATTCAGAGATGAAAGAATGTGTGGACCCCGAATCAAACAATTCACTGGCATAATCTGAAAAAACAAACAATGTACCTGATACAACTTCATTTGATGGCCCGACATCTACTGAAGTAGTTGCAAAGGATTTCAAGACCCCTTTCTGCTTGTAGTATAACTTCTTCCCATCACTCAAGCTCTTTTTCGGACACTCGTTTGCATAGTGACCCATCTCATTTCACTTAAAACATTTCACTAACTGTAAATCAAATTTGGACTTATCATCACCTTGATCTTTTTTAGTGCAATCACGAGCCTTATGTCAAATCTTTCCACATCGGTAGAACATTCTAGAATTCAGAAGAAATTCACCAGCATGCCTTTTACCACATTTATCACAAACTAGAAACTTAGTTTTCTTACCATCAGACTTTTTTGAAGAATTCTTTCCTTTCTCCTGTCACCTCGGTTTCTTCTTCTGTTGGTTGTTATAGAACACTTGATCATCGGAAAACTCCATTTCCACCTTCCCAGCACATCGAACAAGCTTTTCATAACTTTTAAACTCAAGAGAAGCTAATGAACTTCAATATTTTGGTTTTAATCTTGATTAAAAACGATTTATTTTACTATCAAGGTCTCGGATAAAATTTGGAGCATACCTTTCCAAACGAGTGAACCTCTCTTCATAGGCAGCCACTGAGTCTTCCTCTTGCCTCAATTCCAAGAATTTTTTTCCCATCCTAAGTCGAAAAGCCTTAGGAAAATACTTCTCATGAAACATACCTTTGAATTCATACCAGTTGAGAGCATCAAACTCATCAGCGTCCCTGATATTTTTAACAATCTACCACCACTGATCTGCTTCACCCTCCAAACGGTAAATAGCAAGACTAACCTTTTGATTGTCTGAACACCCCATGACATCGAAAATCTTCTCCAGTGCTTTAATCCACCCTTCAGCTAGCACAAGGTCAGATGATCCTCTGAATGATGGGGGATGTTGCCTCATGAAATTTCTCACCACTGACATGTTCCTCTGGGGTTGATCTAGCTGATCTCGTGCATGGATACCAGCACAATTTATCGCTTGAGTCAACTGCGCCATTACTACAACAAACTATTCAGTTCCAATTCCGACCATCTTAGGATGCTGATTCAGAAGGTTATTTCCTTCTGTATGCCTTCCTAGCACTGCTTCCCTGTTTCCTCTGCGGAAAACCATTCTGAACAAACTTGTTTTAGATGAAGCAACATGGTAATCTTCAAATACTATATCATTTAAAAAAAATTATTTTTGGATAATCATTTAATATAATTCTAACTCCTAAAGTTATCTATACCGACCTTTGATACCAACTATAAGGCCAAAACCTTAAACAGTACTTAATCTTGAGTTATTACAAGATTACACCTTGAGGATCTTTTCAGGTTTAGAGTTTTAGAGAATTAGATCATAAAACATGCATTACATTACACATTTAAACAAATTGGTTACATAAAAGATAGTATTCATTTTTCCCATCAATGGAAACATACTTAAAATAAAACATGGATTCATTCTTGAAAATTCCTTGACACTATCATCATATCATGTATTTTTCCCTTGACATGTGAAAAACATTTCAAAAACATGGGATGAGCATAAAAAGCTCAGTAAGTGATATAAAAATATGGAAAGGAAACATGGGTACATATATACATAAGAATGAAATCATACTTTACCCATAAAACATAAGTACTTTAACATACCTCATAAAATCATGAATAAATCATAGAAATCATAAGACATAAAGCTAACTTGAGGCATTCATAACATTCTTACGTAGGGAGTAACCCTCTTAGTTACGTTTGGAATACCCATCATAGTATATTCCCTAAATCTCTTCGGAGAAACCTTAACGTTTCACTCCTTCGCGTTACCCAATGCATTGGAGAGCTATATCGGGCTCACCCGCCCTTAGTTTATCACGGAACCACCCGTCTTCATAATAACGGCCAAGAACCTCAACATAATCGTATCACATAAAACATGCATAAAGGAAACATAACATTTCCACCTTTCAATCACAAGATATAAATACAACTCATTGATATACAAACATTATTAAAACCATTTTCAATACCAAAACAAAAGAAAATTAAAACATGGTATTTATTTTTCTTTTAAAAAAAAGGTATGGCTTGTAGATGAAGCCGAAACACAAATAATGGTCATGACGGCGGAGAAGTCATTGTCACCGCATACATACGACAAAAAACATTCCCTTTTGTCCTTTAGTAAATTATTCTTATAAAAAATATTCCTTTTGAATAAATGTAAAAGTCAAAGGGGTTTATACACCGTATAAAAGAAGGTTGTGTATAAAACAAAATATGCCTCAATGAAAGGAGATTGAGACGATGTCCCATACCTCAGGTCCGACTTGACTCAGTCGTTCATTAATCTCCTGAATAATAAACTTGAGTTAATTTATACTTGTTTAAGAACCTTTTTCATGTTCATTATTCCTTTTATATCACTTATTTCCATGTCATGAACACTATGTAATTATTTATGTTAATAACGGTCGTTTTAACGATCATTGGTACTTGAGTCAATAGTAAACCATTTATAATTACAAGTTCTTCATGTATCCATTATATCCAGAATGGTATTCATGATGTAGATATCATATATATCGTATATATCCAGTACATGCATGTATTTATAACATTATATTAAATTTAGATGTAATAAATGAAATGCACCGTTCATGGAGACGATAAGCCGTACGTACGCATGAACGCTGCTTTCATTTCTATTTCATATTTTATGAAATGGAATCATAATGATATAAAGGTATATTATAATTACAGTGTAATATCATATATAATATCATAACTCCATCCTTTATACGTCCCACATATGGTATTAACGAATCAAATAACTTTGAGGGGGCGGTAGTCCGCACTTCCTTAAATAAAGATATCGCGTTTACCCATAATGGAAACCATAAAGGTATGCCCAAAATGAGAAATACAGAAGCTTAAGGAAAACATAAAAATATTATATATCATATATAAATATAGTGTCATCTTAATGGCCACCTTTGAAGGTGTTAAAAGAATGTTGAACAATAATCGTTTCGGGAGGCAGAAATTCGCCATCCACGGAATCAGTATGTTCTTTGACCATTAGATGTAGGTGTTTGTAAGTGAAGCTAAAATCCATATTATAAAAACATCCTAGTATATGGAAGATACTGGTGTTGTTACAAAATAAATGAATAAAAAGAGTTTAGGTGGCTGGAGAAGCAAAATAAAACAAAAGAACACAAGTGAAGACATTACCTTAAAATCGGTTAACTCCCTTTGGTTTGAGCTCAAAGGCTTCCCTGGGAAGACTTCAGCCCAAAGTGAGGCTTCAAGGAGTAAGATAGGGAAGTGGAGAGACAAAATGGACAGGGTTTGGCCGATCCAGAGGCTTTGGAAGTGTGGGTAAGGAGGTAGAGGTGGGGGCCTTTTATAAGAGGAGATGAGGGGATCTCTTGGAAAGTAAAGAAATGTTACTTTATTTTAAAATGTGTTTCGGATTAAAAAGGTCCCAAATTGATATAATTCGAGTTTAAGGTGATAAGGGCTCGAAATACTCCCATCCAAGAGGTTTTGGACATGTTTAGGTCATATATTTTACATTATCTTTTCATTTTATTTAAATCCTTTATTAATGAGGTATTCGCTGCATCATCATGATGTCATAAATAATTTAATATATTTAATGTATAAAAATTATAAAAAAAATATAATGATGTAGGAAATCTGTTTAATTTTCTAATTAATATTTATAGTAACAAATCTGACTTGTATAACCCCAATTAAAAATTGTTTTAGTAAAACAACTCATGTTTGTGTCATTTTAATTTTAACATTAAATAAAAACATATTAATGTCATTTTCTTACCAAAGTGGATCCATGGGGTCCCCAAATTGACCCATGGCTTGTCTTTGTCGGCCAAGACACATCCAATAAGGGTAGGACAAGTTTATAGGTATTTTCATTTTACTATAATATCATTTTTTCCTTAAATTGCACTAATTACCTCTCATCGCGATTGAAAACTTAAAAGTTACTATCCACCAAAAAAATATTTTAATCTCATTGAACCAAATTATACTTCTTAATGACAAAAATTTATGTTGGATTTTTTAAAATAAAATCACAGAAGTGACAATGTTTCATTTAAACGAAAAATCAGTTTCTTTAACTACCACTTAGTGGTTTCACTATTCATCAAAAATTGGAGTTTTTCAGAAAAATACCAAAACTTCACCCTAAGTTATATTTGATATTCTGAATTCAAAAATGATGTATATTTTACATAATTCAAATTATATAAGTTACATTAATTAATTTAATAATTAATTCCCGCTGTCATGACAAATAGCGTGTTTTTATGAAACAATAAGTATCAAATGATTGACACCAGTTTAAGTCCAATTTCAAAGTGAAATTGATTCCAATGACCACCATTGGATTAAATGGTAAAAATATATTATAATTTAACTTCAAAAACAATTCAAAAGATACTATAATCATATAAATAAACTAGATTAAAAATAGGGTTTGAATTAAAATACAACATTTTTCACTATTCATTAAAAAATGAACTTTATCGGAAAAATACCAAAAATTCACACAAAGTAAATTTTGATGTCCCAATCTTAAAGATTATGTTTATTTTGACAAATATAGCTTATAAAATCATCAAAATATAGATTTAAGAATGGTTTTCCATCAAAAGGTAGTAAAACAATCATTTAAAAATATTAGTGTATTACATGCTTAAGATTGGATTTATTCTCATTTTATGCCTCTAAAAAACTATCTAATTCACTAATAGACATAGAGAAAAATATCTATTTTTCATTACTGACTTGGGATGCTACATTTTTTATGCTAGTTTTAATACGAATGTTTATGTTATGTTTAAACCTGTTCATATGAGGAATGCATTGGACGTAATAAGTGACCGGTGGAGCCTGCTATAGATCATCGATGCATCGGTAGGTCTCATGAGATAAACTAGTGTATTGGCACAAGGCCTTGAAAAAATATTATTTGTAGTACTGGAATTAGGCCTTGGCTACGTGGTTATGATAGTCTGGCATTATGTATTCCATCATTATGAGAGTGGTTAGTGATATTGCATTAGATTATTCGACTAGTAGAATGTCCATGTGAATAAGTAAATGGAAATATTTTATTTTTTCCATATTAGGTTGAAGTTCTAGTTTAAAAGGCTTCGGTTTTAGTTATAAATTGCTTTAAATGTTTATGATTATTTATTAAAGTTTCCGCTATATTGTTATCCTTACTGAGAATATGATCTCACTACTTTCTATGTTTTATTTTTTCCAGGATTCTAAGAAGTGTATTGTGATTGACATGCAGGGTTAAGCCAAGGGAATAATGGAGTTCATAAAGGATTACTTATGTTGTTTTGTTATAATGTTTAATATAACATTCATGTATATAATATATTTTCCAAGACTACTAAACTGATCGTTCATTCGGGACTTGATTCCTTATAATCATGCCAATGTATTAAAATAATGCACTGACTCTGGGTAACTAGGGTCAGGGCGTTACACTGATGCTAATTTATCATGTGTCCTATTACTTTATGATTTATTCCTTATGAACTACCATGATTTATTTCATGACTCATGATGTTGGTATTCGAAATTTATGTTTCAGTTTAAACTTTCCAATGTTTATGTTTTGTTTGATGTTCTCCATGTATACCCTTACTAGGAATTTTAACACACCATTTGTATTTTTTCTTTTCCCAGTTTATAAAGATAGGTTTTAGGTAGGAAAACTAATGGTGAAAATCATTATGGGAGGTGTTTAAGATCTTTCACCATGTTAGTAGAATGTGTTATTATTTTCCAAAGACACTAAACAAAAATGGTATTTGGGTGTTAATATTTGAAATGTATTATGTATTCTACAAAAGTAATGTACTTTCCATTAACATCATGCCTTGGTTCATTAGATTTTGGATGCCTCCATGCAAAAAACCCGCCAGGATTCCGGTGTGTGATCACAATGATGATATTCTTAGTGATGAGGTGTCAGTATAGGGACCAATACAAGAAATATAACCTTTTGTTGGTGCACTAGTGATACCACCACTTGGAAAGAATCAGTTAATATTAGCACTACTAGTACATGATGCCTGCTTGCTGAGTGAATTTTATGAGTTTTATAGATAGTGACCTATAGGGCATAAGTATGAGCAAGACCTCTTTTTAGATGAGGATTTTCTAGAGGCAGTTACACATGTCTTCTACCTTGTTAGGACTCTTTCTAACCTAATGGTAGTTCTAGTAGTGAGCCTTCTTCAGGGCTCATTAGGGTGATGGTGGATATTAGTGATCTATATTCCAAATGAGATGACTCTAACTTGGGTAGAATTTGAGTACCTAATTAGGGATGGGATCTTTCCCATGACGTTAAACTATGTGTTCATACAGAAGCTCTTGCATCAGCAGTAGGGAAGTCATTACTCATAGAGATTTAGAGATCTTTCTCGTTATTCCTTGTATATGGTGTGGGGACCATTCTTTTGGGCCCAGACCATCAATATGAATATTCTATGGGAGATTAGGGTATCCATGATATTCCTTGTCATCCCTAAATATTCTGGGGCACCAAAGGAGGCCATATAAGTGGAGAGATTTCTGGAAGAGCAGATGCCTGCAGTGGGAGCTACCAGTAGGCACCATGTGGCTAAATCATCATCCATAGGATACCGATATAAAATTAAGGGACTCAAGTGGTTCAAGAACTATAGTGGATTACCCATGGATATGAAAATAGTGGTGTGGGGCTCACAGGGAAGAGCAGGTCTGATAAAGGACTGGTTGTGTTACTTGTGCAACAGCTGGGGACATCTGGATTGGGAGTGCCCGACATGCCATGTAGATGATCATCATATGGTCGATGGACCACATTGAATGAAGAGTATGTATGATAAGTGTGTTCTATAGTGTGGTAGGAATGGAAGTGGTGATGGTAGAGCATCATGCAGTGGGCGAAGGTTCAGCATGCTACCACGACTACCCTTTGGTGGTCCACCACAGGCTTAAGAATTTGGTAAATAGGGATGAGGCTATATTTAGAGAATACATTATTATGATCTCAGTGCTCTAGAGATTATTAGAAGTGATATATGTGTCATTTAAACCTAAAATTTAGTTTTTATATAAACACATTGTAGTCACTCTTCTCTCACCATGGCCCAAGAACGATACTCGGGGATTCTAATGGAATTGTTTACTTGATCCCTAGGAGTAGAGATTCTTAAAGGGGAGATTTGCTGATCACACACTTGTTTTGATAGTGTTAAAATACACTAGGGGATAGTGTTTTGGTTGGAGATATCATAATGATAGTGTCGAGGCCTTACGGCATCGTTATTGGAATAGACTAGATGTCTGCAATTCATGCCTACATTGACTATTTTAGGCCTAGAGTGCAGCTTTCCCATGGATATGGGACTAGTTTTTCATTTTTTGGTGAAAAGGAGACCCATGCAGTGAATAACATACTCACCCATTGGAGGGTGAAGCTAATTACTCACTATTTTTCTAGCCTCCCTCTTGGTACATTGGATGATAGGGTACTATAGTTTCCTACAATGGTGGTTGAGTATGAGGACGTATTTATCAAGGATGCCCCTGGGTTACCAATTTGGAGGGAGGATCACATATACATTGACCTATATTCTGGGAAGGAATCGATATCTTCACAAGTATATTAGATGGCTCTCGTGGAGCTTTGTGAGTTAAGGTTACATCTGAAGGACTTGCAGAGGAAGGGCATTGTGAGACCCAGTGTTTCACCCTAGGTGGCCCTAGTTTTTTGTACAAATAAAGAAGACATGATAATGAGATTTTCTGTGTACTTTTAAAAACTGAACTAGGTGAGTTTGAAGAACAAGTATTCACTACCGAGGATTGACAAACTATTCTAGTAGTTGTCGGGAGTGAGGTGGTTATTGAAGATAGACCTCAGATCATAAAGTCACCATCATTGAGTACCGATTAAGGAGCTACCAAAGATAACCTTCCTATGTCAGTATGATCACTACACGTACAAATTGATTCAATTTTTTGTTTTAAGATACCTAGTAGTGTTCATGGGACCCATGAATAGAATATTCATTCTTAATATATATATCGTCCTGTTGTGGTCTTCATTGATGACATCCTAAGGTAATCGGTGTCCGAGGAGGTGCTGAAGATACAATTGAGGACAGTACTGGAAACAATCTGAGAGCACTAGATTTTTGGGAAGCTCATGATGTTTCAGTTTTGGATTCGGGAGGACCATTCCTAGGATATTTCATTTCATAGGTTGGATTTGTAGTGGATCTAATGAATATTAAAAACGACTTTCCTAGGAGACACCCATTACTACTACTGAGGTGTAGAGTTTCTTGTGTTTGGATGGATAATATCAGAGGGTTTTACAAAACTTTTCTAGAGTACCAGCAACCTTTACAACCTTGACATGGTTTGGGAAGCCATTTATGTGGACATAGAATTTCCAACAGTTCTTTTAGAAGCTATGGGAGAGTTTGACGAGCACTCCCATCATAGAACTACAAAATGAGGGTTTCAGGTATGTATTATTCTATAATGCATCATGGAATGATCATGGTTTTGTCCTGATGTAGGTTAAATCAGTGATTGTCTGTGGTTCATTCCAATTGAATCAACATGAGAAGAACTATTGATCCCATGGTCGTGATCTTATATTGGTAGTTTTTGAATTAAATATTTGGCTAAACTACCAGATAGCTGATCTTTTTACCTTCTAACATGACCCCAAGATCCTTAATTATATATTATCATAGAAGGCTCTAAAAATGAAATAGAGATTATGGCTAGAGTTACTCCAAGACCATGACATTAGGATTGTATACACTCTTGGGAAGGGGAACATAGTGGAGGACACTCTCTATAAGAGATCCAACTTTCAGTTACTAAGTGAGGGCATCATAGTAGTTGGTTTCATTATAGATATAATTTTTTTTATGGAGATGGAGTATCTTACCTCTAGTTGATAGTTTTCACCCCTACACTCTTATAGTGAGTCACATAGTTATAGCTTAGTGATATTGACTGTGTCACCCAACGTACTTAGTATTCCAGAGGGAATTCCCCGAATGAATATTCTATAGGTGGGGAGCACATAATTCTTTTTAGAGAGAGAATAGTGGTACCAGAAACGTTGTGGGATGAGATTCTAAGGGAGTTCCACACATACCCTTTTGTGGTAGATCCTATCGTGTTGAAGATGTACCATGGACAATGATGTTAATTATTGTGGCTGAGGATAATTAAGATGGAGGGAGAGATCATTTCTTGATGCCTCACTTGTCAACTAGTAAAGGCTGAGCAATAGGTTCCAAAAGGAATAGACCAACCACTAGAGGTTCCAGAGAGAATATGGGATGAGATATCGACTGAATTTATGAAGAGTTTACCATGCACATCCAGGGGACACGATTCCATATGGGCGATCATTGATCGACTCACCATGTCGGCCCCCATCTTATCAATTCGTGACAAGAGTTTAATATAATGTTTGGCACACTCCTACGTGCAAGACATAGTTCTTCATCATTGAGTGTCGTCGATGAGAATTTCAAAAAGTAAATCTCATCTCACATCCTGTTTATAGAAGGGATTGAAAGAGGTTTTTGGGAATCAGTTTTACTTGATCATTGTATTTCATCCCCAAATGGATGGCCAAACAGAGAGGAATGTCCAGGTTCTTGAAGACATGCTATATACAGAAATCCTAGACATTAGTCGCACCTGGGAGGATCACCTACCGATGGGGGTGTTTCTGTACAAAAAAATATATCACTTCATCATTTTCCTGGAAGATTTTAAGGCCTTGTACTAGAGACCAATTGGGTCACCACATTGCTGGACTGACCTAAGAGAGTCATCACTCATGGGTCCAATGACGGTGTGGACAACCACCGAGAACTCACAGATCATGTTGGATCAGATGAGGACTGCACATAGACAGAAGAAGTCAGAGCATGATTGGTGACTGAGGCCTCTGAAGCTTGACGAGGGATACCATGAGTTCATTTTGGTCTCCCTACAATGGGGATTGTGGATATTTGGATATGGAAACAATTTATCTCAGAGATACATCAACCCTATTTAGATTTTGAGTAGAGTTAGAATAGAGGAATGCCACATATCTATAACCCTGTATTTGCATCATGTTTCTGATGTCTTCCATGTTTCATAGCCGAGTAGGTACATGCATGATAAATTACACATCATCGAATGGGGGGGGGGGAGATGTGGATTGATGATGGGGTTACTTTTGAAGATTACCCAATGGAGATCGAGGATTGATAAGAGAGGATCCTTCATGGGTTACCGATTCCTCTGGTGTGCGTTTAGTGGTTGCATGCTAATCTCCCGGAGAGAAAATAGGAGGAGGAGGCACAGATAAATGCTCTTTACCATCATATTCTTGGTGATTTGAACTTGTTTTGGATTTCATGAATGTAATGACCTATGGTGGGGAGAATGTAATGTCACAGATTATCTCTGGTTTTATTTTTATAAATAAATTGGAAGAATTTTGAGATGAGATGCAAAGACGACGTGAGATTATGATTCCTAGTGTCCCTAGAACGATACGATGAAAATGGATAAGTTTTTAATAACGTCTGTAGAAATTTTTTTAGATGGTAATAACATCAAAAATGGAACCCAGATCAAGAATATATGAGGACATTTAAGTGTTCAGAGAATTAATTTTACCTAAGGAAGGTCCTAAAAAGAACCATAGGAGGTCAACTATGAATTTTTAAATTTGAACATAAATATCATTAGAAATAGTATAATAACAATATTTTATTAGAAAATGTGTTGGTTTATTTTCATCAAATACTATTTAAAGGAATCCAGGTTTATCACGATAACCATATAAATACATCTGAGGAGAGGACACATATAAATCATTGATGAACAATGGGGAATGTCGGCGGATCAAGAATCTGTGATGACACACACCTCCAATCCCCATCAATAATTGATCTAACCATGAGTTAGGTTGTTGATTCTCATAGTGATTTCCATTCCCATAATTAGTTCCAATGTTGAACATGAACCAACCATCGAACAGGTCTATCTGTGGTTCTATCTCATATAGGATTGGTGTTGTGCTTGTGGGGTTTGGTAGGGGATTAGATATATGTATTGATTTCTCCATCATGATTCTTATAACATGAACAGTTCAAAATAGAAAAAACATGGTTAAGATCAATTTTTGGGAATTCATGTGCTTTAAAACTCCCCCCTCAATGAACTTCATTATTCAAGTGTTATTCCTCTTCTCCCTACCCTTTTGAAACACTATGTGACATCAGAATCAAGAACCAATCCCATGTCAGAATCATGAAGGTGTGATGACATCACAAGGAAGAAAATACACAATGTGACAATGACAGATGAAGGAAGTGGATCCAGAAGGTTTTGGTGGGGCGTTGGCGATTCATGCTAACGACATGCTGGTAGAAAGAGGTTGCTAGCAGGGTGGCAGATGGTAGAGCTAAAATCATCCCATTAGGAGAGACAGAGAAAAGTGGATTCTAACTAGATGGGCCACCAGTAGTAGCACACAGTCTATGTGGGACTGTATTAGAGGTAGCCTATAGAATTGGGGGTCATGATAGTGAACTAGGGAACTGCTTGGAGACATGTTAGAGGGAGCCTGTAGTGGATGCGAGTCTGTAGGACCATGTAGAGGAGGTGGGTTTGTTGTATGAAACACATCATTGCTCTGCCTTGATTAGAGGTATGCGGTGTAGCTCTGCATTTATTGGAGGGATGCGGCACAACTCCACATTGACCAGAGGGACGTGATGTAGGAGGTCCCCTTCCAAAAACCCACAAATAATCCCACATGTGATGAGCCAGACTAGATGTGTCGGGTCACTAAAGTGGACTAGAATACCGGGATGAAATGGGTTGGGTTGGGTTGGGTCAGCTAATATAGGTCAGGTCGCCTGATGGGTAGGGTCAGGTCGGGCTAGTCAGATCAAACCTGAACTAAACCCATGCCGAACTTATTTAGAAAAATTTCTATAGAATTAAAACCATAAGTTTATTTGAAAATACTTTTGTAGTGTTGGGGCCATTCCGATGTGATAGTGCTTTTGAGATGCTCTATGTTAGTATTTAAATTCATTTAGAATACAAACTATTGTCTTCAGTAGTAGGTTATCCTTGTAAAAGTGCATATCAAGTGGAATCTTGTGGATGGTTGTGACTTGGGGACTAAGTGACTTGGGGGACGGATGACCCATGGACGCTCCATGGTCCATCAACCCTTTGTGTGACATCAATGATTCCTAGGCCCTCGATGCCCCAGGTTCCATCGACACTCCTTGTACCATCGACACTCTGTTCACCATCGATGCACCGTATACCATCGAAAATCTGTGTGTTATCGTCACTATGTATGAAATGGAAACTGAAAGATCTATAAAATACAACATAGAATCATTCTCTTCATGTTTTATAAATATACATATATTGGCTGACTGTACTCTATGAATCTTACTCTGTCATATAATTGGTGTATTTGATAGTGGTAATTCTTTTTTTCTTTTGGGGTTCCCTACTAAGTAATGTTTTACTCACCACTTCACGTTCTTTCCCTATACATGTCATTTCTTATGTAGACGACTAACGCATTAAAGGACATCAAGGTTAAACAAGAATATTTTTTTCTTAGAGGTATTAGATAGAAGTGTTGTTCCCCTACAACTATAGGCACATTTCCTACACCTACTTTTTAGGTGAGATTTTATGTGGATGAGTTCAGGAAACATGTGAATTCTATATACATACTCTTTCATTAGGTGGGATTGTATTATTTCCTTATATATTTTTTATTTTTACAACTATCATACTCTATGGTTTGTATCATAGTGTATACATGAATTTTTTACATATTGTTTTTACATTTCAGAATTTGGGGGTTTGATACGCGTGTGTGTGTGTGTGTGTTTGTGTTTAAGGGTACCTAGTAAAATGCCTCCCATTTGTGAGATATTCTACCCAGTGTTAGTCGCAAGCCCCTCGCCTATCAGAGGTGGGCATGGGGTAGTCATGAAACGGTCCCCTCTTGGATGAGTTAGGACAAATATATCAATGAGACACTATATAATTGGGATGAATATGAGTGTGGATAATTTAGACCATTTATTCATCATCAATACATTATTCCTTGAATTTTATGATCTTAATCATATGATTTTTTGGAATAAAAATTATGTTATTTTATTATTTTATTTCTCTATTTTCTTTAGCATACCTATTATAAACAAGTAGTAATTAAAATAATATTTTTCATTGGATATCGATAATATTGAGACCAATACTTAATTCATTCAAAACTCATTGTCATGTTATATGAGTCGGTAAAACAATTATATGTAGTAATTGGATTTCAATATTGTTTACAACAATATCCATGTGTATCTGACCTAAATATATATTTTTAATTAAATATATAATCGTAGAGAACAATTTAAGATTATATGAGAAAAATAATACATAAATAGATTTAAAAATTTATTTCTTTATAAAATAAAAAATTGTTTTATTTCTTCCATTGGATTATTTTAATCATTATATAAAAAATCAATCATAAATATACCAAAATATAGATACAAACTAATAAAATTTAATGGAAAAACACATTAAAAAAAATTTAAATGGTTTTATAAAAATATACTTATTATCTAAATATGATACCAATAACTAATAATCATAATATATCCAAATTTTTAAAATAATACACATACCTTCATACATTTCTCAATATAACCCAATAGTTAGAGAATGAGTCACTTATTTCCTTCCCACCAACATAATCATTTATAGAAATCACGGTTTAGTATCAATGTTTACGATTAATTATCAATAGAATATATCACTCAGTAGTCCTTTATGAATATATTTCAATTATATAATTCAAAATATTATATATGTATAATTTTATTATCAATTAAAATCATCTAAGGTTTTCATCGTGACATTTTTATATATAATAATTTTCAAAGAATATCTATATATATTATACTACCACTATGACATGGAGGAACATAAAAGGTGTGGTTTCATCAATAAATTAAGATCCCAAGGAAAAAAGTTTATAACTCTATCAATAATGAATTATAGATTGTTCCATATATAAATTTCTTAATCTATACTATATTTTTTCAGTCTCATCACAACATGGTGCAAGTGGTTATGTATATCTCGATTTACATGTTCTAAAACTAAATAATGTGTTCATAATAAATTTATTGTGTTCTAAATGAGCTAAAAATAGTATAATTTAAACCCCATTACCTTATTATTGAATTATAATACTATCCTCCAACTATGATATTGAGCATTGGATTCACATTATTAGTTTTATTGATTAATTTAAAATAAAAAAACTGAGTTTTAGACTTAAAAACAATTTTTTTCAAGAAGGTTTGGGGTCAGGACCCCTAAATTGATCATGAATAGAAATACAAACTTTTTTTAGACTAAGAAATAGAAAACCCATTACAGGAAGGGAACAAAACCTTAAATAAAATGAAAAAAAGATCCTACATATCCAAAAGAATCATATTTCTAAGCAATCACTAGATAGTCTCATCACCCCCTCATCAAACAGTGCACCCATGAGAATAGTCAAAAATAAAGTGTCACACCCTCTGTCAAGAAGTTACACAATACTGGTTGCACAATGTGTCATAGAACCTCTCCAATCAAAAAATGTTGAGGAGAAATTGATGAAAGGAATCAGCAAACCATTCTATCCTTCGATATGCCTACCCGACAAAGCATAAGAAGAGTCTCTACAATGTTAACCTAATGCAACAAAATCAGAGACCGAAAATCACTGAGAAACTGTCACGGAAAAGAACACATCCATCCAACAATAGATGATGTGCACGAATGATTGTGGGTGTCAACACCCCATCCCCCTTTCGAGATTTCCCACCCAATGGTTCCTACAGATTACGTCACCATTCAAATGAAATGAGAGAGACTAGTATCCACGAAAAAAACTCTTCATAAGAACACATATGATCAATGAGACCAATGCAAAACAAAGTGAAAATCCATAGAAACACTATAATGCAGTCCATCGGAAGAAAATCCAACATTAAACAATGAAACAAGAACAACCAGAGCGTTCTCTGCTCAAACTACAGAAAAGGATCCAGCTCCACACCATCAATCCAAAGAAATACAAACAAGCCAATCTAGAGGCTCCCTCAACATGCTGAACCAAGGCACCCCTAAACCGTAATCTCCACATGTCCTCAAAATAGTTCTATAATGCAACCACCCCAGGAAGTGTTCTCCACATCATCCTATAGAAGTTTTTCTACAAACCACATGAAACCCCTTTCCATGAGTTATATGAGCATAAAAGTTTCTCATAAAAATTTATACATTTTCTATAAAAAATTGAACCCATCATGATAAGATTTAGAACCCAAATTTAGTGGAATACAGACCATGAAATGAAAATACTTCACAAGAGGAGGCTTCAAATGGTAGAATAAGAAGTTATTCCAAGCTTATCCTCTGTTCAAAATGTCTCAAACCATTGCAGAGAATTTTCATGCTTAAAAATGATTGGAGCTCGCTGTAGAATTGTTGAAACTGCAAACCCATAGAACCGGAGCACCTCTCCTTCAACCACTTGAAGAAACATCCATCATCAACCAACCGAACTCTGCCGCATGATCCTAGAAGTGAAAAAAGGTTATCATCATCCAGTATGATCACCCCGCAAGACCGATATGAAATTATTCAGAGGATGTCAGGACCTGCATCACTATCTTCACATGTCACTGCATGCCCGAGAATCAACCAAACATGGAGACTATATCTGAACAGATCTGGTGGAGAGGGGTCATGAAGCTAGAAGGAGGCCGTCAGAAATGTCAGATCTGGTGGGGTAGAAGAAGAACCAGATCAGAGGAGGTATGATCCAAACCAGAACCAGGAATGAGGAAGACAAACCAGTAAACATCGTTATTTAAATATCATCATTAACCAATAGACAACAATTTTTATCTTAATAAAATATATTTTTCACCATTATAATGAAAAACTATTATCTTCCTGATATATATTGAATTCTAGATAATCTGGGTGTATATTTTGAAATGGTATCGAATACTCCCACAACTAATGAATTAATATATTTTATCTTTGGAAAAAATATACAGCCAAAATGATGTCTATACCAAAATCCAAGGTAATACTAATTTATTTAATGTTATTTTCCATAATTTAATGAAACTGTTACTATTGTATAATCATGGTATTTTACCAAGACAACACAATTTCTATGTAATAGTAATCCAAAACTAATATACTATATGAAAATGGATTGTTGAATATAATATTTTATCAATGAAATAATCATCATATCATCATCCTTAAAAAATTTTTAACACATATAACTATTTTTCATAATCCATGTTACTTCATATGTATTAATTCAGTCATATAGTGGGTATTTATATGTTATGGTTTCATATTGACTCTTATTTTGGTAAAAGTAATTCACATATGTTTCCCTACTACATATCTTACATTTATTTTTATTTATTATAAAATAGGATTTGATTTTATCCTATATACATTTACCAAATTGAATGGGGAAATGTAATGTTGAGAATAAAAAACCATTCATCAATAATAATTACCTATAATGTGGATGACCATAATATTGATGTTTTAGGATGATATTATACAATAATTTTTAACTAGTAATATAATAATCAATTACATATGGGGTAAGAATGGATTATCTAAAATGAATTTTTTATCATATAATTATAAAACCTCTTGTCAGAATTATATCACATTCCAATGTCATATAACTACCTCCATACTCATTAATAAGATCCAATATATGTTAATGATTACATTTTATGTACCGTTCATATCATATTCCTCAATATTTTTTTGGATATCTAATATATATATTCTATATTAAGTTCATGAAACTCATCCAGAATAAAAACCCATCCTCGTAAATATTATTTATAGCCTGTTTAATTTCTTAACTCAAAATAAGATCCAAAAAAATTTGGTCAGTACATAACATATCTTCAATAGTTTTCTAGTAATCTAAGGGATTGATCATGGACAAAAAATATATTCTTTTATTTCCTAACAATATTTATACGTCTTCTTTTGCATCATTTTCTATGTTAAAAATTGCATAGGATAGGTCAATGTCCATGTTTACAGACCTCATATCTAATATACTTCTCCACGGATGATTAGATTATAGATTCCCATCAAATTCATCTTATTCAATAGTAATAGTGTTCTTAATTTTTAATGTGGTCTAGGGTTATCTTACAATGTATTTTTATCCCTCTCTCTTTATAAAAATAATTCATATTTTGAACAATTTTTTTAATAATTTATAATTAACTATTTAAAAAAAATAAACACCCATTAAAAAATATATAATTTAAATATTCTAAAAACATGATATAATGATCCCGATTCCTATTTACTCAACCTATTCATGTGGTTTTTCACCCAAAATAAAATATATTCATTTTTCTTAACCAGTTATATCCCATTATATTGTAAGAATACCATTATTCTATTTATTTTTATTTTACATTTACTAAATAATTAATAAATTTATTCATCTAGCATGACTGGGAAGCATCCCTTTCAAATACATTGAAAAATTTCCATAATAAGGAACTGTTTTTAACTGTATTTGAATCATACAACACATTTGTGTTGTTTCATTGATTATTTGTTCAAGGTAATGTCACATTCTAAATTTCATTATGACAATCATATTTCATATTTAATATTATAGAACTATACAACATGATGCTTGAAATTATTATAATGAATTGAAAACACTTTTGAGATATTATAGTCATTATAGAAAAAATTTTATAATGAAATTTTTTTATAAAATGTATCCTTTAATCTGGAATTTCACAATTTATGATTTAATTAATTTATCACAATTTTTTCATAATTTTATCCACACCACCATTATAAGATAAAAATTTTCTCATATTTAGTCTTCAAATGTTATAATGTTGGGTTGATTAAATATATTAAACATAGTAATGGATGGACCTAATTTGTATTCTTTTAATTAATAAATTTTGAATATCAACTCAAATGTTTCTAAGTAATGATTCATTGTAATTTATAATAACCCATATATAATTGATATAATCCCTATGTTACCTAGTGCATCCAAAAAATTATAATGGATAATTACCACGATATTGGATATTTTATTAATAACTTCATATAGATAATGTACACATATGATTCATATTCTGACAATGACATTGTACGATTACATGAAACCTGTGTCTCTTAGTGAGATAGTAATGTTGAGAATTTTAATGGTTCTGATAGCCCAAAAAATTAAAATCACCCCTCTATTGTTTTAAAATAATCCCTACATAACATAATAATATATTAAATAAATTTATAATTTCACCATTAATAATGACCTATTCAATATGACCAATGACCTATACAGAGTTCAAACTCCCTCTGTAGATGCTCAGTCTCCCCTACAAATTCCACAAAACACATATATATGTTCAGAGATATAAAGATTTCATAATTAAACATTAATATCAATAATTTACTGATCTTTATTAATAAAATCCATTTTATAACTCCTTTAAAAATCCAAAGTGGGTAGTCATATGACATGGAGCCCAACCCAATTTGTGGCATGGACCAAAGGGAATTCCTGATCTCCACGGGTTTCTAACTAGTTCCAAGGTATCAATGAAATATTTTGGGAATGATTTTACGTAATCAAATAAACATAAATGAACAAGGATAATAAATTATCCAAACCAAAAGTAAACAACAAAATATGGAATAACCAACTTCAAAGATTAGTGTTTACAATATGGAATAAAACACAAAAAAAAATACTACCATAAAATGGGGACTAAATCTATATCTAAAACCTCCAGGTAGTGAGAGGAGAAATATCCTCAAGACACCACCATCAAGATAATACCACTAAACACCCTAACCAATATCCCCATATTCCATGTAATTACTTGATACAGTCGTAGAACAAGGTCTATGTACACCCATGGGTGTATTTAGGGTGTGATTCAAATTTGAGTTGGATGCTAACCAAATAAAACAATTCCATGATCTATCAATAAAATAAAATCCAACATGATAATTTATATTAAGTAAATGCATTGAAAAAGTTAAAGGATAATTTTTAGAGAAAAACATTCAAAATAAAATAGTTATCTAGACCAATCCTTTAAAGAAACATATATTAAAATAAACATTCTTTAATATAAAATAATCCCAAGTTCCACTATATGCCGATGGATGACACCATACAATATAATGTAAATCACTCTGGGTAAATACCTAGGGTCTATCAAGCTCGAGTGGGAAACTAGAACCTCATACCTCTGCAAAATATTTCATTGAAACCATGACTAACAGTGTTCTCATGAACGATCCACCAGAAGGGGATACCATAATGGTCTAGTGGCCTCCAATCATCAAAATTTATAGTTATAGTTGAAATCCCCAATCCATATAGGCAAAACCATGATGAATAAAATCTATATCATCAGTACAACTATCCTTCCCACCGGGAAACCCAATATTACCTTATTCTCAATTTCATGTTCACACATCACACAACTCACCACATTTACAAATACATGCCAATCATTTTAGGGAAATCACCATTTTCCACAGAAAAGCCATTTTCCATTTCACTAACACCAAAAACCATTTTCTAATACATTTACCTTCACTTAATAATTGATAAATTTCCTTTTTATAAATTTTTTAAAAAAGTAATTATTCAATGAATTCCTGGATCAAATCACATTTTTATAAATCCACACACAAACCAAAATAATTTCCAAAACATGTATCTCACCTTTTAAAACCATCAACAAGTTATATTAAAAAGGGGAAATCAAGACAACATGTCATTCATTTCATTTTAATTTAACATTTCCAAATTCAGTAACATCTTAAGTGCCATTAATATTAGGTTTAGTAACCACTAAACATACCGTAAAAAATTTACATGATACACCAGACCAAAACACTCACAGAAAACATAGCCAATTTCCATTATAAAATACATTACCATCACATAGCATGCCTATCCACTTAAAAATAACGTCTCTAAACCCATATTTACGCAATATAATGTTATATAAATTTAAATAATAATATTCATTTCTTCTAATAATGCAAGGGAATGGAACCCCCTTCTTTATGGGAATAAACATATGGAAAAAGATGCAAAACCCCATATGCAACATAAGAAAACCATATTAAGGAATTATTGAACATAAGAAATCATTATTGAACCGTAAACATCAATATTAAACCCTAGATCAATCCCCAAACCACTAGGATAACTAAAAACCCAGAATTGGAAGAGAGAAAACCCAAAAAAGAAGAGGGAAACAATGGAGAAGAAGACTTATTTGAGTGAACTTGTAGAAAAAGAGCCAATGAAAAACAAAAAATTAAGCCCAATGGGTGTGAAGTATGGAGGGAGGTTCAAATAATGCTTATAAGTCCACATGGGGTGAAAAAACAGGGAGAATGTAGTTAAAATTAGTGATAGAGAAAAAGCGGAAAACAATTATTAATGAGCTAGCATGACCACATGGTTAGTTACCACAATCTGAAAAAATGAGTAGTAATCATGTGATCGACTATACTAAGTGTAAAACCAACTTCATGTAAAATCCACAGGGTCTGAATTACCATGAAGAAGCCATGAGGTTGCTTCTAGCAAAGACCTATACCTACTACGCGATTACCTGGACAGTGCTCATTATTTTTGTTAATTATGTGCCAAAAATGTGCCTGGGTTTGTCCACCCATTTGTCAACTTTTCCTTGAAATTTCAGTGGATTTGTCATAATAATGAATTATTATAAGGATAGAAAAAACAAATACCTCATAATTCCAACTTGACATGTCATGTTCTTGAGAAATATAACTGACAACCTGACCCAAACTAGAACAAATTCAAATGCTAAAACTAGGGTGTGACAATTATCCCCACCAAAAAACTTTCATCCCTCAGAAAGAAAAAATATGGCCTAATAAGAAAGAAAAATCGGATACCCCTTTATAACATAAAGTTATTTTCATTTATAAAAAAATAAGAATAAAATAACACCACTAATATAAAAAATGGTTTATGAGTCAAACATATAAGACCAAAATGGACTCACCTCTATGTTCCACCCACCCCCAAAATCTAAAACACCTCTTGTTGATCAATCAATGTAATGGAAACTATCATAATTCACAATACAACAACATGAGTCAAAACACCCAAGTTATTATGAAACTAAACTCATTTTATTTTATTAAAATGGGAAAAAAACCCAAACCACACCTTGAGGAACACTTCTACAACCGTACAATACTGAAACCTACAAGAACACCTTTACAATGTTATTTCAATTAATCCATAAGGCGTACACCAAATAAATCCTTTAAACACGGGGGGTTCTATGGGTTATATAGCTCAGAAAGTGGCTATCAAAAGAAAAAGAAATCTGCGGAATCAGACCAAAAGACATACATGAGGAGGAATGAAAGGACTCCCCACCCTACGAAACTGACTAACACCCGATATGGAACTAGAATACTGACACAAGGAGGCCCGAATAGACTCCCCACCACAATGAAAACACTAATATCAATTACTTCTAGAGTAATTCTAGTGATACCCACGGTGGGTCTCCCTACTACAAGAACCACGAACATAGACTTAGGTATAAACTCATCCCCATCCAAAACCCCACCGGAAGGTTTCCAAAGGAAAATACCCTAAACCCAATGGGAAAAACCACATAGTTTACAACTATCACATAGAATCACCATCCTCATTTGATCCAGAACTGAAATGGGGAACAATTCACAAAACTAGCCAAGAAAGAAACATAAAATTGAGAGTCGCATTTGTTGAGACACAACCACTGGGGTTTTAAAAAAATGTGATGCTCATGCCTGCATATAGCCAATGAGGAACTATACCACAGACATGGTTCACAACATTAAATGAGGTCCTCATGCCTCCTCCCATCAAATGGAACCATTAATAATGACACAACTACATGAGGCTTCAACTATCCTCTTCTACCATAGTGAGAAAAATTGTTAGACCAAGGTCTGTTACACCTATGGGGGTTCCTTACTATGCACCAGATTTACTTAGGGACCTATGTTTAGAGATCTATTGATTGAAGAACCTCTTAACGCATTGTTATGAATCAAAAAACCCCTATCAAAACATCTCCTTTTAGTTCCACAAGAAACCGCCACATGATTCATGCAACACCATTATACAAAACACACCCTGAAATACACTTACTCCCACATGGAATGTTCACACTATCAGGGGACTAGGAGTTTCAAACAAATCATCCCCTTCACCCCGAACAAGAAATAATTGATGATGGTCAACATGGGAGGCACCTTTATTTTGAAAAGAGAATTCAAAATTTATTTAAAGGAAAACATGATTCTGTTAAAATAAAAAAGCATGAAGGTTTAAAAAACACCCATATTTTCATTCAAATGAGCAAAATACACCGTAATTCATCACATAACATGACCCTTTCAACAAAAAGAAACATTACATGTAGAGGAATTGTAAACTTATTTCTAAATAACACACAATTCCTAAAAACAACCATATCATCATCTTACGACCAAACTTGCCACACCAGTGGCCTAGCATAGACTCATTCATGGATTAATCCAATGAAATACCCAAGTCCCATTAGGATAGTTACCACCACTGACAACTTTATATTGCTTTCACCTCCCCTCTATTGATTTTTCTTCACTGATTCTAGGAAAGACTTTCAAACACAACGGTACCAAACATCACTTTCGATGATTAAGATATCTCAAAGATATTAGAGATCCTTTTAACTCCTTATACAAAACAATATTCTACTAGAATACTATTCAATTATCCAAAACATTAGTTTGAAAGATTCATATTTCAAAAATTCAAGGACAGAGTCCATATATTGATCAACAGGATAGTCTGCTAGTGGTGAATCACCGTTGGATGGATTTTTAGTGTGCATGAATTCTTTATTTGGGAACACATTATCCAAAAATAAAACCCATGGACCCATTAGAACAGATATTTTGTCAAGAACAAAGCACAAAAATACCAAACATAAAAGGTAACCACAATAATGGCTTCCCAATCACTTCTTGAAAGAGACCACTAACAATTACATAAAAATAACTTAACGACAAAACAAAACTCTGGAACATTTATCAAACAAGAGGTTTTTTAGAATTCAAAACACCCCACAAAAACAATATGAAACAAAAAAAAGGCACACAATAACATTTTTTAAAAAACTTTTAGAAATAAAATAGGACATTACAGGTTGCATATTCACCAATAGAAACTCATTGGCCTCACACATGCATGTTCCCCTGAAACCCCGAGTACTAATTCTATTTCCTCACATAAACCATTCATGTGGTCACTTCATAGATTAACAATGATCATAATAATATTTTACAATTACCAAAACAACACTCAATCCACACCATCAATTTATCAAGGCCTTTGTCCACAAAAAACAAATCTCAATTTCTATTCCATAAAAAAATTTCCAAAAAATGCAAGGCTTTCAAATAATGCCCATATCCAAAAAAATAACCGCAATTTCCAAAACATTCCATACCATTTCAAAAAACAATTCTGCTAACCAAGATATCCCACAACATCCCTAATCATCTAAGTAAAAACTCTACTCTTCTCATTTAACAGATGTTTCCAAAAACCCCTTCTAAAAATCATTTTCCATTTTCTGAACAACCAATTTTCAATAAACCACAATTTTTCTATTATAAAAAAAAATCTTGATAATCTCACCCTCATTCAGTCATAACCATTTCAGAAAAATTATCCATTCTAATGTTTCATTTAAATTAAATTGGATAGCCTATTTTCCACCTTTTGAAAATCAATTCCTTTCCATATTAAAATTCCATTTCTCTTCAATACCCAAATAATTCTTTTCAAATTAATTTTTTAGGACCCAAAGAGACAAAATGAAATTCAAGAGGAAACTAGTGGTAGTTGGTGAATTCGACATATGGTTGGCGACTATACAACAATCACACCATTGTTACAGGGAGTGTTCTTGGATAATGTCTCATGAATCACAAGGATTTCTAGGACCATAATCTCACTATACTATTGACCTCTATGTCATTTAATTTCCCTAAATATCAATGAACCACTATAACCAAATTATCAAAACTAAAACCGACTTTCCGTGGTAACTTGATTCTCATCACGAGGTGTATTAGAAAGTAACCTTACTCTTACTAAGAACATTATGTACTAACATCCCTAGCTTTAGTCTACCTAGACTCTTTTCCAAGGAACATGTAACATAGAGAGAACAAACTCTAATACCATTTTGTCACAAACCGTTTCGAAAAGCCATATAAATTGGGGACCGACCCGGCCTATGGAATGGCCTGAAGGGTTTTCTGTATTCCAATGGGTAGAATATTACTTCCCAGGTATCAATGAAACACTTTTAGAGTTATTTTAGATGATAATAAAAATATTGACGACAAAATATAATAAATAATATAAAACAAATCTACAAAACCAAAAATGGAAAAACCATCTTCTAGATTTAATGTTTACAACATGGAACAAAACACAAAAATACTACAATGAAAAAGGGATTAAAATTCCCTCCCAAACCTTTAAGTAATGAGGGGAAGAACATCCTTAATCTATTAAACCATGATAAAACCACAAGAATCCAAAATCACCATCCCAATACACCATGTTTTTACCTTAAACAATCATAAACAATGTCAACACACATATAATGGTGTATGTTGGGTTGATATGAATCCTAGTAGGATGTCACCGAACAAAAACAATTATATACTCTATGATTAAAATACCATACAAAATGAAAAAATTTGACAAATGAAACATCAAAAAATTTTATGGAAAAAAATTTATTATGAAAAAACATTCAAAATAAATCATTTAATGGGAACCATACCTTAAAGAAAAATTTATATAAATAAGAATTATTTTTAACAAAATACTCCCAAGGTCCACTATCTAGAAATGGATAGCCCCAAATTATATAAGGTAGTGAACCATGGGTAAATCCCTATGTTAAATATAACTCACGTGGGACACTACAACATCATAACCTGGTGAAAATTGTCTTTGAAAACACAACTAACAATGTTATTATATAAGAGGCGCTATGAAGGCACACCCCAATGGCCTAGTGGAATTCCATTATCACAAATGTTTATCAGAGTTTCCAGAATCATTCCTTCCAGAAGAAATTGGTATAAACCACTTTAATATCATCTAGAGTACTATAACTATCAATCCCACATAGATACCTAGCATTACCTTGTTCTCATGTTCATGTTCACACATCACACATCTCACCACATTCACAAATCATTACAAAATATTTTAGGGAAATCACTATTTTACATAAAACAAACCATCATCTATTCTAATCTCAAAAAATCATTTTAAATACATTTAACAACATATAAACAATCAGAAAATTTAATTTTTACAAACAAAATAAAAGAAATACAAATTTTCAATCAATTCCATAGGTTAATCCCCTTTTTATAACTCCAAACACAAACCATAATCATTTCTAAAACATGTCTCTGACCATTTAACATCATAAAAAATTGATATTTAAATGTTAACATGATGATCAAAATTTCATGAATTTAATTTTCTATTATGAAACTATTCTATATTCAATCTCACATTTGTTCCTTTAAAAACAATTTTTCAACCGCGAACAATCCATATAAAAATTTCATGAAACACCACAACAAAAACTGAAACAAAACATTTGAAATTTAGTTAATATTGTCCATTAAAATCACATATCATATCATACCACTTATGAATTAACTTTAGATTCATATTTAAACCATCGAACATATTTAAAATTTTAAACAAGCATATTCAATTCATCTAATAATTTGAGGTCATATGACCACCTACCTCATGCAAATAATCTTCTGAAAAAATATGACATACCCCATACACAGATAGAGAGAACTATATGAGGTAATGATAAAAAATAAGACATAATGATTTAACCCAAAAATCCATATATAAAACTATATCAAAACCCCTAAATACATGATAAATGAAATCACAATAGAGAAGAGAGTAAACCATAAAAACATTTTTCAAACAAGGTAGAAAAGGACTTACTTGATAGATCCTGAGGAAACTGAGACAAATACATCATAAAATTGAAGCCCAATGGGAGGAAAGGAAAGGGGGACAAATTAATCTATATCTCAGGGCCATGAAGGTCAATCAGGATGGGAGAAGGCAGATAAAATTCTAAAGAGAGAAGTGGGGGGGGGGACAATTTTAATGAGCCAACATGGATGCACTGTTTGGAAACCCATATGATGACCTTGAAAACCTAATCTATCAAGGGAGACCCATAATACTTTGGAAATCAACAAGGGAAATCAACATGGTATGAATTATAGTGCTGAAGATGTGTGGTCACTTCAGGCTAGGACCAAGACATACCACATGATTTCTTGCGACGGGTGCACGACTTTTTCTAACAATGCGCCAACCGCGGGCCAAGGTCTATCCACACATTTTTCAAACGATTTATTTATAGTTCATTGGATAAATCCATGGAAATCACGATTATAAGTATAAAAAATAGAAAATAATCAAAATTTAAACGCATTACACCCTGTTACTGAGAAAAATAACTAAGAACATGAACCAAATCGATGAGAAGGAAAATCTAAAAACCCTAGGTGTGACATCATTGGGAATCTAAAAGGACTTCAAAATATCTCAAATAACTCAAACTACTATTGGAGAATATAATAATATTTCTAAATATAAAAAATTTATTTCTAATTACATATTATAAGCTAAATACTTAACTATTTCATTTATAATGAAACCACACTTCATTATGATTTCTAAATCACATTAGTTGCATTATAAAATCATATATTTCTTGATTAAAACATAATAATACTTCGAAAATAATAAACACATCCATGGATGATTCGATCATCATTATGAAAAAATTTTATTCCTTAAATCACATCTCCTCGTAGGAATGAAGAAAGCTACCATCATTAAACTATATTAAACTATTTAAGAAAATAAAATTTCATAATGTATATTGACAATATCTAATATGAAGATCATGTCATAAATATTAATATTCATGTTGTTTCAACATTAAATATATCATTAAAGTTAATATAATATATAAAATTATCTTCATTTACAAAATTTATGTAAACATTATTTATTTTATTTGATGAGAAAACATTTCTTCTAACACCCACTATTGTATCACACATATATTAGCTCATTTACTGATAATTATTGATTCAAAATATAGAAGATATAAATTCACATTCCAATATGCACTCCATTTTACACAGTTAAATTTTATTTCCATACATTAAACTTTTACAAATATATGTGTGTTTGAATATGTTCATTGGGGTTTTCACTAAGCTCCCCTTACTAATAGTAAATAAATATATTCCATATATGGAAATATTTTCAAATAACAATAATATCTATTTTTTATTCTAAATAATATTCATTTTATTTTCCATTTTTTCACTAAAGGAATCTTTAATTTTCTCTAAAAGATGGATAATACACCTTATTTCTTATAAGTACACTATAAATATATCAAATATACACCAACATAATCCATTATCATTTTAGAAAATTTTATTGATCAAAAAATAAAAAAAAATCTATCCATTAAATATTTTATTATGATATAAACAATGAATGATCATTATAGGGGTTATGAAAAATGATTCCCAATAATTATTACCATCTCATAATCGATATAAAATTTTCCATTAAAAACATACAACAATAAGAAATTTTTTCACTATTTCATATAATTTTAACAATCACAACAAAATTATCAATGGATATATCATAAATCATAATATATTGGAAAATGTGATCATTAAACCTCTGTATTCATAATGGCTACACCTAATTCTAGATTTATATATATATAGATAATATTCTATTATGTTAACTCCAATATTATTATCTCCCCCATTAAATATTTTTTTAATTTATGTTTTTCAAGAGAATATTTCAATTATTAACATAATACAAGAATAATTGGACAATATATGGCGAGTTGTTTCTATGAGAAAACCATATACTAGTTGATAGAATCCATGATGAATTTTTATTCTTTATATAAAATAATCCAACATTCCATTTGGTCAATCTTTACATACATTACCGTAAATACCATACAAAAGATGTAGAAAAACACTATTGTTTCAATAATGTGTGTTTATAATAACTTCATAATAAGAGGAATAGTCTAGGGGATTGGATATCGACACCAATATTCCTTTTATCATAGACTAGGTTTTTAGAAATCATAAATATTGTATCTTCCACGATTTTTTTGATATGATCTTATTCTTCTAGCATTTTTTTCTTCATTCACTTGTATTTATTTTTCTCTAGAATAATAATATTCAATTTCTATTGGATATATTTTTTCCAATATTTTCTTCTTTTCTCCATCACCATAGCTTGTGTGAAAAGGGATAGAAGAAATGGTGGTCATTATTTTGGAATATGGTAATCCTTATTTTTATGTGTACATTCCTTCATTAAAATTATTTATTTATTATATTAAATCAAAATTTAATTCCCATTATTTTTCAATGAATTCTTTTATCAATTTATCTTTTTCATGAAACTTTTTTTATATACCTTGAAATTGGGATCCTTCAATAGACATTTATTGTATCCTTTGGTTATATAATAATATGAATACTATAAGGTTCATTATTTTTAATTCAAACCACTACATAAATCCTCAAAACCCTCCCATATATTTATTAACACTGATTCATAATTTTTTATTATATTATTTCCAATTTTATTCACATTCACTTAAAATAATTTTTATCCAATACACATATATTTTATTATCCTCTTTTATAATGATATATTGAAAATTAATAATTTATGGTTCTTACAGTAGCATGGATTCATTAATTGCATTAAAATATTAGTCTATTGTTAATTATTTTTTCTTATAGTCCAATGTGGTATTAAATTTCCTATAAATTAACATAAATATGATATTAAAAAAATAAAAAATATCGTAGGAAAATAAATCAGTGAAGGATGCATGAAACATATATTCATCACTACATAGACTTCATTCATCTTAGGATTAATTTTAAATATATTCATCAAAACACATATGCATCTAATTAGAATAAAGTAGTGTTGATTACAAATTTTAAATTTTTTTCATCATTCTTCACTGCCGTAATATCATATGACGTGGTGCATAATGAAAAGTATCCAAAATAAAAAAATATAAGTAGGAATATAATTCATTAAATGGGGAAATTATATATTATCTTCAAATATTTAATTTAAATCATTTAATCAGAAAAAATGGATCTGATAATTTCTTCAGCTATTGTTAAAATTGTTCTCTTTTTTTATTGATATCCAATTACGATGAATGGTTGCAGTCACATAAGATACATGGAATCAATAGTGAGTTACATTTTTCATATCTATAACCATTATAAATTTTACTCAAATAATTTACTTTCTTAGTTATTAAACCTCTGTAAAAGTTAATATATAAATGGATCATTTTTTATTACCCAACACAGGTATATGATATGCAGTGTTGAAATATACATTCATGAATAAAATATGGAGATTCATCCAAGAGAATGTACGATTTAGGTGACTAGTTCAATGATTTTTTCAAGATCGTCATATATAGAAATTCACTACTAATAGACTTATTATTAATTATAATATGAGTGACTAAGAATTGTTCTGAAATCACATCGCATCATACACATACATTTCATCTCATTGAATTTATTCCATTATTAGAATTTTATATATTATCTTTTGAACTATTACAATAGAGATCCTATATATTTAGGATGTCATTATATAAAAACATTAAATAAAATTCCTCAATAATCTTCATAATAATATATTTTTATTCATTAATAAACACATAACTATTAGTGTCTATAAATTTAATTTCTGTATGATCTTATTCAGAATCATATCAATTGATTCTATCTTTTTCATAGATTAAAACGTTCTTAAAAACAAAATGGCGATTTAATATACATTATCTACTCTAAAAAAATATAATGTAAAAAAGAAGTAGTTTTAGATTTTTTCTAAAAAATTAAACAATTTGTTAAAATATTGTATACTATCAATATCATTGTAATTATTAACTAACTATAATATCCTTCTTATTCATCATTGTATTTGTTGAATTATATCAACTCTTATTTCATCACTAGTTTTTTATTCTTCATGCAAAATAATGCATTTATTGTTTTGATATTGGAATGGGTTTATAAAACTATATTTATATTATAAAATTAAACTTTTAAATGACTAATATTATTATAATATAATAAATTAATAAAAAAATTAAATTTTACATAATATTTAACAAAAAATTTATTAAATTTTATTCCAAAACCATCCCATTTTATCTACATCATGCTTTCAAATTTTTACTCAAAAAATTATATATGGATTGGAACCTTAATTTAGAATTTTCATACTTCCTTAACCACTTGTATCAAAAAAATTTCTGGGAATGCCCTTCATTATTTTATATATATTTTATCTGAGATAAATATTTCAACATATTATTCAAAAAACTAGTTATATAAGAATCATCAATAATTTTTATATATATTTCTTTCTGAGAAATTCATCATTAATACATTAATATTTTATAACACATAGCTATTATTTTTTCTAACACATAATTATTTCCATAATGACATATAGATTTCATTGTGAGATCCAATATTATTTTTGAATAATAATTATTATCATTGATCTATATTCCCATTTGACTTTAAGAATCACAACCACATTTTTGATATATAAAACACTAAAAATTATTTTAAAAATAAACACGTAATTTTATGAATCATTTATTTTTATAATTTATCTATTTATAATTCGGTAAATGTTTTAGAATTTACACTTTATTTGATATTATTTTCCCTAGATTTATGATCAATATAAATTATATCAATATTAATGAAAGAAAATTTTGGATAAATAATTTATTAATTTATATCAATGGAATCCCTTGATTGTTTATTCTATGTGACTGTCACATTACGAAAACTATTCCAAATTCTGATACAATATAATTATTTTATAGTTATAATTATTCTTAAGAAATTTTAGTGACTCATACCATTCATAGTGTATAAATTTATAAGTAACATTAATCAACCCAATAGATACTTTATTCAGGTAAATTTACTCTATATTTCTTAGTATTCCAGCTATATTGTGTGGGAAAATTAAACTTATATAGTGATGCAATTCTAATTTTTCACATACCAAAATACTCTAGTGAAATATAAAATAACCCCTACAGAGATATTATATATCCCTTATGGAACATGGGTAGACATCAATTCCTTTTCTGGTATTAGTTTTGGGTAACAATCCTTATATAAATATCAATGAACCCTTTAGAAAATGTGTCACCACTTAAGATACCGAATAGCCCCTTCTGAAATATTATAACATAACGCATTTTTATATTTGATGAAATAATTCTTTAATTTCATGAAATATATTCAAATATAAAATGACCTATCTCAAGGTATAATTTTTTTTACAAAATATATGAAATGACTCCATTATAAATTATAAAATATAAGGCAATTTATAAAGCTCTTGAATAAAATCCAAAAGTTTTATTTTTAAATGTAAACTTTTTTGGATTATATAAAAAATAAAATATTATTATTATAATTTATATTTTTAATTATCTTTTATAATTCATAACCAGAGTGATAAGAATCACCCAATATTGTTTTGTTATTGTAAAATAATAACTTTGATATTTTTTTATGTTTTTTAACATTTACTTCCCTAAATCATTGTTTTTCACAAGTTTAATAGTAGCTTGTTCAATCACTATATAATAAATTGTTGTTGATAGTAAATCCTTCAATAATAATGTAAAATACAATCAATTTATGAATATATCATCAATAATCATACACTCACACACATATATATTTAAAATAGAATTTTTCAAATTAATTATATGAATATAATCACATATCATTTTACCTAATTATATAAGGAATAACTATCATTATAAATTTGGAAAATTCATCCACCGAAACTAAATACTCAAAGTCATATATTTTGATATTATAATTGAAAATTGTTCAAAAAACATCAATAACGAGATATTCACAATCCATTTGGTGCCCCATGCTATAAATACATTCATACATACCCAAGGAACATATATACTATGATTATAGTAAAAAATATCATGGTTCTTATCACAAGTGAATTAACATCATGTAATTTTTATAATTAATAATTGACCATCACCTAATTTTTCTTATCAAAATACATTCACTATATTATTATTTATCAAAATTATTCTATAATTTATCCACCAGAATGGTTATGGCACAATTATTCATTATTAACAATACAACATTAAAATAATAATCTTATTCTAATATTATTATTTTCATTTTGCAATAAAATATTTCAAAATAAAAATCATCTAGAATAAATAATATATATGGTCCCTATATTAAAATTCAATTAATATTTATGACATAAATAATATATTCATCGAATTATTTTGTCATTGTAAAAAATTAAATTTATTAATCTGTGTATACATCAAGGATTTAAAAAAATAAAAATATATTTGTTATAATCAAAATACTTGACATGGTATTAAAAATATTACAGATTCAATATAAAATATTATATATAATAAATTATAAAATTTTTATTCAGTTGTAGATAATCATGAAGATTTTTTGTTCAAAATGGTTAATGAACTCATTATTTGGTTGAGATTCTATAATATATATTTTAGTGAATAAATTATGGGGAAGATGTCTCTTAGTATAAATCAGATATTCATTTTTTTCGTTAATAAAATTACTAGATAAATTGCAAAATATATATTTTTTCATAATGGAAATAAAATATTTTGTAACTTTATAATATGTGGAATAAATTAGAGATAAGAAATATTAACATAGGATAAAATGATAGATACATAAATATTTGAAAGGTTAGAATTTTGATGTGAATTTAATATTTTTCATAATCTTAAAAATATTAAATTAAAAAAAATATTAGATGTATTATTATGTTTTATCCTAGAATGTGATATAATTTATAAAAAGACATTATCATCTTCTCTAATACTTTATAAATATAATTACTCATGACAATATAAATAATAACTCGTCAAAATAATGTAGAGAAATAAATTTACTAGTTGGTTAATATTAAAATGAATTAGTAATTAATAATAATTAAATAATGATGAATAATTAGATTATTAAAATATTTGAGGTTTTTTGGTATTTTATTCATATAATAATAAGGAAATGAAAATAAATTCATATATTTATTTCTTTATATATATTAATGATTTTAATTATTTTATAGATATTATGATATGGAATTATATGTTTCATTACAACATAATCAAATTTAAACATTCTATATCATCAATCAAAAGAAATAAGATATTAATGGTGTAATAATAAATTCTAAAATATAATTGATATATATTATGTGTGGTATAAATAATATCATTAAAATAATTTATAATATAATCATAATTTATTATAACTTTATTTATATATTTTATATTATTTTGGATAACATAATTTTTAAGGAAAATATTTCAGTATGGAATGATTAAATTGGATGATTGGTTTTATGAAATCATATATTAATGAAGATAAATGTGATAATTTTTTAATAAAAATCACGATCCAAGGATGTGTAAGAATTTAGGACCACAAAATATCATTTTTTATGTGGAAATGTTGTATTGAAACCAAAATAAATTATAATATATGTAGACCTATAGTCATTTCACAAGTTCAACAATTTTGGTTGAATTCATACATATAATTAAATAATATTTTTTTTGTATAATAATTTAATAGTTGAAAGGTCTGTAAATTTCAATCAGTTTATCTATGAGTCATTAAATTGTTATTTTCCATATAATATAATAAAATTTTGAGGAAACCATGTAATTCATGATGTTATTTTTACTCTTTTTTTATAAATATTTAATCATCAATGATGGTTGTAATTTTTCAATAATAGAATGTAATGTTATAATTTAACTAATTTAATCGTTTTATGGATATTTTTAAATGAATGTGTTAGCTTATTATGAGATATTATAAGAGGTCTATGTAGCATGTAATATTAAAGGAGAATATATATTGTTAATTACAGAATGTCATGAATAACATCCTTTTTAATAGTATTATTGATATTTTAATTTGGAATTTTAATGAAATTATAAATTGGATGATAATTAAAATATTTAAATAAAAATGAATGGTATTGTTATAGTGTATTACTCCAACGGATTCATTTTCTGATATGAAAATTTACATATTCACCCAAATATATCATGGTGAAAGCATTTGGAAATTCTATAATGTTTTTTTATTAATATAGTATTTGAATTTAAAAATTACCAATTAATGACTTTTGAAAATCGTAAAATTATATATGATATATTTTTAGCATAGAATGAGGATAGGTGACACCTAAATGAGAAATTTTTCATTTAATATTATAAATATAGAACACTATGTGTAAGTAATTTTGATAATATATAGTAATATATATTGATCAAGTTATATAACAAATTATAGATAAAAATGTTTTTACTGGATTGAATATTTTATTTTACTATTTCTAGTTTCTATAAATTTTTATATGGAAGATTAAAAATATTTTTTGATAAATATTGGGATTCATAAATTAGATGGATTAAAAATATATTTTGGTCATATTATAATATCATTTCATAGAGATGGATGGTATTAAAATAATAAATTAGAGTAATGAAAGAGATAAATATGAATTCAATGAAGTGGTAATGATTAATTTATAAAATTAATATTTAAATCTATTTATTTTTTTGAAAACATTTTTGTATATTATTTATTATCAATATTTATGAAATATTTATTAACCCCCTCCTAAAAAAATTAAACAATTAGCCTCAACAAATGAAATATAATTGAATATTGTTAAACAGTTTAGAGGGATTGATTTATTATTTTTTCAATA
Organism: Viscum album; assembly: GCA_963277665.1. Taxonomy (NCBI): domain Eukaryota; kingdom Viridiplantae; phylum Streptophyta; class Magnoliopsida; order Santalales; family Viscaceae; genus Viscum; species Viscum album. Next base: position 650,045,049 of record OY728159.1, on the reverse strand, counting down.
GTTCAAACAAAAATATATATTTTTCTATACCCTATAGTAAAAATAGGTATTTAATTATTAGTGGTGGCTACAAATTATTTGTTAGTAAGTTACATAATGTCCACTAAACTTATTTTTAGGGCTGTGAAATATTTTATAAGTAGGGTGACAATTTCATTGTGAGTAATATAAAGTGTTGTGATATATATATAGGTCATTCCACCTAGTCCCTTGTTCATGATAAAATTTTCATGGTCCATACAACCCAAAAAATTTTTGTACCTCTCGTACCCCTCGTGGTTTAATTTTCATGATCATAATCACTCTCTTATTTATCTAATCTTGTTTTAAGTGTTTTTGGATGATAGGCATGATTTCAGGTTGCCAAGGAATTGGGCCAAGAAAGCCAGAAGGCAAAAGTGGACTGATTTCAGTCCACCGGCCAACCGGTGGATGACCACCGGCCAGCCGGTGGAGTCTTGATAGAAGGCATCCCCTCTGTCCAGACCACCGGCCAACCGGTGTCCCATCACCGGCCAGCCGGTAGAACCCAGACAGAAGGGACACCTGCTGTATCACCACCGGCCAACCGGTGGCCTCCTCACCGGCCAGCCGGTGGTGCCTGGGCAGAAGGCCTCTCCTTTTTCCAAAGCACCGGCCAACCGGTGGATCTATACCGGTCAGCCGGTGGATCTAGTCAAACTAGCCGTTGGGCTTTGACCAGACTTGTCCACTTGACTCCCAACGGCTCCGAAGGCCTCTCCAACGGCTCCGAAGACCCCCAAAGGACATTTGAGGGTTCCCCCCTCTATAAATAAAGGACTAGGAAGCCCCGGAAACGTACGGTAGCCCACGGGAACATTGTTCGATCATTTGGCGAACCTCCGGCGCATTCCTTCAAGGATCCCCATTTGCTCCAACTAATTTCTATAACCAAGGAGCACCACCATAGAAGCTTGGGAGCGCTCTTCATCAACTCCAATCAATCCATTGGCGCCCAAGACTTCTCCACATTACAGTTTTTCTTGTTTTATTATTTTGAGCATCAATTTGGGTTTGTGCCTACAAACCCCTCTTTCTCTCATCTTCCCTTTGTTTGGGTTTTCACACCACCTTCAAGGTTTGAAGAGGTTAGTCAAGCCTTCCCTTTAAAAGGCTTGAGTCATAGGTGAGCTAGCCTTCACCTGTAAGAAGGCTAGTGGGTTCTTGCTCAACCATTAAAAGCAAGCTGTAATAGGTTCTAGACTACCTTAATGTCTAGTGGGTTTCTTGCTAAAACCATTAAAAAGAAAGTGGTAGTAAATCTCTCAACGGTTGAGTTGGGAGCGGAGACGTAGGCTTTGGTTTAAGACGAACTCCGTTATCAAGTTTTGTGTCTTGCCTCATTTATTTCCGCTGCACTTTTATCTTTGTTTTTAAATTGTTAATTATTTTTTAAAAGGCAATTCACCCCCCCCCCCTCTTGCCATCACTCTCCGCACAACAATTGGTATCAGAGGCAAAATTTGAGTAATACCCTAACCGATTTCAAATTCAAGATCCATTGTGATGGCTTCATCTTCTTTCGCCCCCGAAGGTTATTCTTTGGGTCGTGCTCCATTCTTTGATGGAACCGACTATACCTATTGGAAAACCCGCATGACTACTTTTCTTAGAAGTATAGGTTATCCTATTTATAAAATTGACATGCATGGTTATTCTCTTTCTTCTCCCGATGAATCCAAATGGACTCAAGCCGATATTAAAAATTTCGAGCTTGATGGCAAAGCCATGAACGCTCTTCATTGCGGCCTTGATCGTAATGAATTCAATCGAGTTTCCACATGCACTTCATCTCATGAAATCTGGAAACTATTGGAGGTTACCCATGAGGGGACCAACAAAGTCAAGGATACTCGATTGGATATGTACCGTCAAGATTTTGAGTCTTTTACCATGCATCCATCTGAAAATATTACTGAAATGTTTACTCGTTTTACTGACGTTTGCAATGGAAGAAAATCTCTTGGAGATGATGTCTCTGCAGAGATGATGGTCATGAAGATCCTTTGGATCCTACCAAGCTCATGGGCACCAAAAGTCACATCAATTCAAGAAGCAAAAGATGTCAAGAACATTCCGGTCGAAGAGCTCATCGGATCCCTCATGACCTACGAGATCACCATGAGGAGTCAAGCTGAAAAGGAAGGAAAACTGATCCAAGTTCCAAAGAACATCGCCCTCAAAGTTCAAAAAGAAGAAAGCTCCTCCTCCTCATCGTCTTCCTCTTCAAGCGGCGATTCAGAAATGGAGAATCTTGCCCACAAAATGAACAAATTCATGAAGAAGAACAAAAAGAAGAAATCCCGCAAGGCTCAACCCAACGAAAAATCCAAGCCCGAGGTAACATGTTACGGGTGTGGCAAGAAAGGCCATTACAAGACCGATTGTCCACTCAACAAGAAAAAGGCCAAGGAAAAGGAAAAGAAGAAGGCATTCAATGCCACATGGAGTGATAGATCCACATCCTCCTCCTCCTCCTCAAGTGACAACGGTAAAAAATGCCTAATGGCATTTCATGAGGTATCCTCTTCCGACTCCTCATCCCTTAGTTCTTCAAATTCTTTTAATCATTTATCTTATGAGGATCTCCAACATGCTAGAGATCAATTGGAGGAAGGTTTTCACGAACTTTCTTCCAAATTTATTGCTATAAAAAATAATTTCAAAAAACTTTCTTCCGAAAAGGAACAACTTCTCAAAGAAAAGGAGGACTTGTCCCTCAAGATCCAAAACCTTCCCGATGTTGATTCTATGGAATCAACAATCAAGGATTTAAGGGAATCCCTAGCTAAGTTCACCGAAGGTGAACATAACCTCTCGAAGTTCTTTTGTTCCCAATGCGTATCTAGAACCACCCAAGGGCTTGGCTATTCCAAGCAAGCTTCCTCCTCCCATGCTCCAACTATTTTTGTAAGGGGGAGCTCCCAATATAAATTTTGCAACTATTGTAAGAAACCCGGGCACTTAATTTATGAGTTAGATTGCAAAAATGCCTGGTATGGAAGGCCCAAAACCATTTCCTTTAATGATGAATTTTTTAGGAGAAGACCTGCCACAAGCCAAGTATGGATTGAAAAATCCCTTTTAGCGAGTCTCACCGGACCAAAATTTGTATCGGTTCTAAAATCGTCTCCCTGGTGATTTGTTGTTTTTATTTAGGGAGAGTTAGGATCGTTTAAGCCTTTTTTCGTTTTTATTTCAAAACTTTCAATTAAAAACTTTCAATTCAAAACTTTCAATTCAAAACTTTCAATTCAAAACATTCAATTCAAAACCTTCAATTCAAAACATTCAATTCAAAACTTTCAATTCAAATTTCAAAAATTTCAATTGGTTTAAAATCTCTATCTTGTTTTTCAATCCATTCCCTCAATCAAGTTTTATGCCCCGTGCTATTTTGATAATCACAAAGGAAGAGAAATTCTTGGTTGATTGGGGGAGAAATATTTCTCTCATGCTTTCAATTTATCCTTTAAAGCATGCCTTTCATTTCAGTCTTTTACATTGCTTGTTTTGGTGATTGTGATCATAAAAATAGGGGGAGATTGTTGTACCTCTCGTACCCCTCGTGGTTTAATTTTCATGATCATAATCACTCTCTTATTTATCTAGTATTTTTTTAAGTGTTTTTGGATGATAGGCATGATTTCAGGTTGCCAAGGAATTGGGCCAAGAAAGCCAGAAGGCAAAAGTGGACTGATTTCAGTCCACCGGCCAACCGGTGGATGACCACCGGCCAGCCGGTGGAGTCTTGACAGAAGGCATCCCCTCTGTCGAGACCACCGAACAACTGGTGTCCCATCACCGGCCAGCCGGTGGAACCCAGACAGAAGGGACACCTACTGTCTCACCACCGGCCAACCGGTGGCCTCCTCACCGGCCAGCCGGTGGTTCCTGGGCAGAAGGCCTCTCCTTTTTCCAAAGCACCGGCCAACCGGTGGATCTGTACCGGTCAGCCGGTGGAGCCAGTCAAACTAGCCGTTGGGCTTTGACCAGACTTGTCCACTTGACTCCCAACGGCTCCGAAGGCCTATCCAACGGCTCTGAAGACCCCCAAAGGCCATTTGAGGGTTCCCCCTCTATAAATAAAGGACTAGGAAGCCCCTGAAACGTACGGTAGCCGACAGGAACATTGTTCGATCATTTGGCGAACCTCCGGCGCATTCTTTCAAGGATCCCCATTTGCTCCAACTCACTTCGACAACCAAGGAGCACCACCATAGAAGCTTGGGAGCACTCTTCATCAACTCCAATCAATCCATTGGCGCCCAAGACTTCTCCACATTACGGTTTTTCTTGTTTTATTATTTTGAGAATCAATTTGGGTTTGTGCCTACAAACCCCTCTTTCTCTCATCTTCCCTTTGTTTGGGTTTTCACACCACCTTCAAGGTGTGAAGAGGTTAGTCAAGACATCCCTTTAAAAGGATTGAGTCATAGGTGAGCTAGCCTTCACCTGTAAGAAGGCTAGTGGGTTCTCGCTCAACCATTAAAAGCAAGCTGTAATAGGTTCTAGACTACCTTAAAGTCTGGTGGGTTTCTTGCTAAAACCATTAAAAAGCAAGCGGTAGTAAATCTCTCAACGGTTGAGTTGGGAGCGGAGACGTAGTCTTTGGTTTAAGCCGAACTCCGTTATCAAGTTTTGTGTCTTGCCTCATTTATTTCCGCTGCACTTTTAACTTTGTTTTTAAATTGTTAATTATTTTTTAAAAGGCAATTCACCCCCCCTCTTGCCATCACTCTCCACCCAACAAAAATATGGACTGATTTAAGAGTGGGATAAATGAACTATGGTTGTCAAACATGATTCATGTATACATTCCTTGATTGACATTAGTTGTTTAAATTATTGTCCATTAAAATTTAAGAATATTTTTTCAATGGTATGTTGTGGTTAAAATTTGAGTATTTTATGGATTTTCAATTTGATGAGGCTATGGTAAATTTAGTTTCCTAGGATTGAAAATTTTTATTGTTATGTTAATTGCACAATATAATGAACTATTGGTGTTCCAAGGTGGGAGGGTTGTGTATGTAGGTTGTGTAATTATTTTCCATAGATACAATATATATTTTATAGCCTATGTGGGAAAAATGAATTGTTTGAGTTCTACACCATTATGTTATGTGATAGTTATTTAAATATTGTGATGAATTATGTGGTTATTGTTTATAACATGTGACTATTATTATGTTGATTTAGATTAAATGGTTGTGATGGTTTGAATAATACGGATATTTGGAGTGGATGTGTGATTTCTGGTGTTTATAAAATAATTTGAGTAGGTGAGGGTCATTTTGTATAGAAACGTCATAGTATTGAATGGTTACCTAAGGGTAGAGATATTTCCTACTGGTATTGATATTTTTGTGAGTGTCGGTGAGTATGGATAGATTGAATACAAGTATGATTACTAGTTGGTGGAAATCATACCATTAAAATATTATATGTTTTATAGTGGGTTCAATATATATTGAAAACTATATATTCATTGAACGATATTATAATGAGATCTATATTAGTGGACATATAAATGACAATGGTGATATAATAATGAGATCTATATGGGTTAATTACAATATATTGATGGAAACATGATGTTAAGGTCCTTTTATATGAATATTTTTGTGGACTTGGTCATATGATATTGAATTACCTATGGGAGGATAAATAATTAATGATTATGATATTATATTGCGGTCCATATTGGTATATTGTTGTTGGATTAATGAATATAGTGGGATAATGGATATAATTTTAGTAATACTATGAGATTATTATGTTTTATGGAATGAACGTTGTCAGATAGAGTACCCTTTATAGATATATGATTAATTTTTTTAATTTTTTATTTATTAATTATATATATATATAAATTATTAAATTGGAATACATGATTTCAAGGGATATACCATCTCATTTTATTTAGATACTCACCCATATATTATTTTTATCACTTATTATATTATCTAAATAAAGTTATTTGAGGGTTTAAGAAACCTTGACATATGATGCATGAGACTTAATTGAAGGGGTGGAACAATTACGCTTTTCTTGAGGTATATATAATAATAATATGTTCTTTCTTAAACTATATCACTTCATTTATACCAAATTTCATTAAAATAATTAATATTTTCATTTATTGTAGTTGGAATATTAATTATATTATTCATAGTGATTATGATTTATCATTTATAAATAGAAATGGATTCAAAATAGTTATGATATAAACAGACACGGACCAAGTCACAAATATATGTAATATTGAAAAAGGTATTTAGTTTAATATTCTAAGAAATTTTTATATTAGTTAGAGCACAAATTTTGGTAGGTTATGATGTAATAATATAATATATTTTATTTGGTATGGATATTAGTGAAAATATATTATCATTTTAGGTACCATGTATATTTATTCATCATTTAGACTCCTGAAATTATTACTATGTTTTTTTTCTTTGTATAATGGTGTCTCAACCATACCCAAATAAGCCAAGAGCTATTTTTTTGACCATTACATTGGCATGATTATAAGTAAAAAAATCCTAAAGGGATTAAGAGTTTATTATTCATGGTACTCCAGATACATACATAACTATTGTTTTAAAAATCAATTCCCTTATAACTACATAATATTCATTATTTCATGGATAATGATAATATTCCATCTAGAATATCCTTTTGTATCATTCTTTGTACACTTCGTAGATTCTTGGGTAATGGAAACCAAATAAGGATGAGCTAAAATACTCTATAAGGGTAAATTATAGAATAATAAGTAATCAATAAATGAGAATAATAATTATGGAATGGTAAAGAAATCAACAGAAATACCATGTAATCAAAAACCTAAGAAGGAAGTGCATAAACAGTATTGATTGTTAATAACTTGTAACACATGAAATTAAAATAACTAGATAAAGAAAAAATCAATATGGATTGATAAGAAACTGAATCACAGTCCATATAATCAATTTTGTAATAATGAAATTAATCCATAGATATGTAAATGTGAAAAATTATGCATAAATAATAACTGAATCAAAATGAAGGAAATGGATAATTATTGGATGTCATGTCAGATCCACATGGAAATCCTTACCGTGAAGTCCCTTCAAATGATAGTTTGAAACTATAGGTAGACACCAATTTAATTTGTGAAACTAATTTGTCTATTGAGAAAATATCGATGCATCTAGAGGGTATATAACGTCTATATCCAACCCATTATTTACCATACAATGAATTACACATTGAATAATCAAAATAAAAAATATTCCTTATCAAATATCTTTATTAAATAAAGAATATAAATTTATCAATATTACACCAAATAATAAAATAATTATCAAAAATGACACCATATTTAAAATGTTATATGGTATTTGAAATAGTATAATTCAAGATAAATAGTATGGATAATTATTGTAAATTCAATGTTTTATGATCATAGGAAATTGACTATTTTATGGGGACTAAAAAAGGAATCGAGGAAGTGAATGTAAATATACATTCGTAGACAAGTCAATCATAAAACATCTAGAATAAGAAAAAGTTTAGTACCACTAGTTTCTGGTATGTAACCCTTACTTGATTCTTTTAATGGTTTTAATGTTATGTTTGATGAATGGGATAGTCGGGAGAACGTTGAATGATGTTTTTTGGAAGAGGGGAAGTCACACGGACAGTGCACAGTTTGTCTAAACCTTGTGGTAAAATCATGTGTAGATGGTCTTGGAGGCAGTAGCTTCCACACGGACGATGCATGGTTTGTCTAACCATTCCTCCAAACCTTGTATGGCGGGTATGCCGAGGTAGTGGCTAACGCATGTTTAGAACACAATTTGTCTAACTGTGCGAGCAAACTGTGCTGCCACATAAAAGAGATCCTATAAAGGTGGATCCCACGCATTTTTTACATCTAAGTGGATCATTTTTCCTCCTACATATCCCCAACTAAGGATTTTTCTTCAAATAAGATCAAAGAGGGTTCTCCAATCATTCTGGAGGTGATCTAAAGGCTTCCCTTGGTGAATTGAATCCGGATTCTTGAAGAATGTGATCATTCTTCATTATTCTTGTATGGTTTCTTGGATCTACTTAGATCTGTTTCTCCTCTTCTCTCAGTTTCGTAAACCTATTCCCATTATGGGTAGATCTATGTGTGTGGATGCTATATATGATGAGATTTGGTCTTGGTCTTGCTAGGAGATGGGATCTAAAGTGGGTTTTTGAAGAAGAAACCATGTTTTCTTATGCGTTCTTCATTCGTTGTGGTTTTCATCAAAACCCTAAAGGTAGGAGGCTACACTCTCGGCTCATATTGTTATAATTGATAGGACAAGTTTAAAATTGGGATATTTTAATGTAATTGATTGTCAAAAGCATAGAATAAATCTTCTTTAGTGATGATTTATGGTTTTAGTGAAATTCTGAAATCTTGGTGAATTGTTGTGCATGTGATTTGGCTTCTTGAATTTAAAATGTTGATTTTAAATTATAAATTTTCTAAAATTGTAAATGGTTTGATGAGAAATGGGATTTCAATAAAAAGGCATTTTATTGAAATGGTTTGATATTGAAATGACTTTGATGGAATTGGTTTTCAATATAAAAGGAGTTTTATTGAAATGGTTTGCAATTGAAATGGCTTCTCATTGAAATGGTTTTGATGGAAATGGTTTTCAATAAAAAGTTTTTTTATTGAATGGGTGTTTTGGAATGATTGATAGGAATATGTTGTGTGTGTTAATGTTGCATGTACGCATCTTGGTTGAAATATGACCATGTGCTTGGTGCCAAAGGTGTAATGGCACATGGTAACTATATGTACGAGGCTTGGTTGAAATATGACCTTGTGCTGAGTTCCAATCGTTTAATGGAACATGGAAACTATATGTATGAGGCTTGGTTGAAATATGCCCTTGTTCTCAGTGCCAAAGGTGTAATTGAACATGGGAAACAATTACCTAGTGAGGACATGGTAGATCTATGAGAAACCTTTCACGAGTATAGAACTGTCATAACGAAGAATGCATGGTTGGTTGCATGGGTTGGGGAAAAGGTTGGGTATGCCAAAAATGGATGTTTGTAAATTGGTTCTAATGTTTTTTAGTTATTTTTCGGGAAAAATAACTTGTTGGAAAATTGGATTATTTTTCATTGAATTCTTTTGGTCATATGTGGTTTTTGGAAACCTGATTATATTTAGTTATAAACTGCTTTTGAGAAAAAGTATTATATAAACTATTTTTTATATAAATGTTTCTAACTCTTCTAGCCAAGTGGCGTGAGTAGTGAAGTCATTGGGGATGCCTATTGAGTTTTATACTCACCCCTGCTTGGCACTTTGGTTCTTTTTCATATGCTAATTTCCAGGGCAGGGGAAAAGGTAACGCTTCCCATGTTTTTAGTACTACCTCATGATTATTGGGGATGTTCGGTGATTCTAGAGATTGAGCTTATAGAGCATGGAGTTTCGGTGTCTTTTGAGAGTCTTGAGTTGTTCTTCTACTATGTACTTTGATGTTTCATTTGGTCATCCCTTGTTGTGTACTGAATGTGTTTTGAAATAAATGAAGTTGTTTAGTTTCCATTCATTTGTTCATGCATCTCAGTGAATATTGGTTGGTTTGTTTATTGGTTTATTTCATAAAGGGTAAATCATCCCCCACTTGTATTTGAAACCCTTCATCATTTATTTCCAGCCTTTGGAGTCTTGGGGAAGTCACTTAAGGCCATGTAATGACTCATTGTACTCTCAAGCCAATGACAATTGGCGGGTCATTACAAATGGTATCAGCTTGTTTGGTCCCTGCTGAACAAGTAGTCATCAATGTTCTTAGTCATGGATTTAAAATTACTTCTTATCTATTCCATGGGTTGTAATATTATACAATAGTAGGACTGTCGGAACATGAAATGTGTAGCATAAAAGTAAATAGCTAACCCATTTATGTTGAACTTCTTGTAACCATGGTGTTGGGTACATAAGTGTTTTGGATACACTTTTAGAACGTTGTAAATCTCATTGTCATCGGTTTAGCCAATGAGTTGAGCATGGAATGTATTGTAGAGGATCCAATTCCACTAGTATTGCATATCTCATTGTAAGTAATGAATTATGATTTTCTGCAAGGTTTGAATTTTTAAAAATGCAGAAATTATTTTAAGTAAAAGGGTTTGAAAAGAAGATATTTGGTGTATTTTGAAAATGGAATGATTTTCAGAAAAGCATGTTGAAAGTTTTCAAAAATATTTGAACATGGAATAAGGATGTATTGGAAAACAATGTTGTGATAGTTAATGTGATAAAATTTTAAATTATAAGCCATCAGTTGATAAAGAGTGAGATTGATGGAGGATGTTGTTGGTTTAGAAAATGGCACTCGGTAGGAATCGTCGAAACCAACCCAGAGAAGCTGTGGAGAATGTGGTTTCACCTAAACCACAGGTGAACCAAGAGCTTCTTCAGATTATTGTCCAACGTTTTCATGCTCTGGATACGGGGAACTGGAGAAATTAACCAAGACATGTGGATCACACCATACAGTTCATGTTGCAGAATGCACCAAACCTTCAGGGTGATGCTGAACTCGAAAAGGAGGAGGTGTGGCTAAATATGATGAATCGCATCTTTGATTTAATTGGCACACCATCATAGCCCAAGGTCAATTTGGCGACATATATTCTTGACGATATTGCACATAAATGGTGGGATTTAGAAGTTCATGATAAATTGGATGAAGGCCTTACATGGGGGATTTTTAAGAATTGTTCAACAAACAATTATATCCTGACACATTAAAAATCTAGAAAACAACAGACATCTTTATCTTGAAATAAGAGAGCCTCTTTGTCACAGATTATGTAGCTAAGTTCAATAATTTAGTCCATTATTCACTAGAGGTTGCAGAAAGTTAATCTTGGAAGGCACGCATCTTCGAATCAAGGCTAAGAAAGGAGATTCGATCAAAGATTTTGGTGCTCTGTATTATGAATTATACAGAAATGGTTAAAAGAGTGATTGTTGATGAGTGTGATATCTTTTGATAAATAAGAGGATGAATGATGATATCTACAGGAAATGGTGGGAACACTACTGCTGGGAACAAGAGGAAAAGGGACATCTATTTCCGTGGTGCAAGTGGAAATAAAACCATATGGGGGGATTAGTGAACCTTCCTCCATGACCCAGAGCGAAGACGGTTTTTTTCAATGTGGTTCGCAAGACCACATAAAGTGGGACTATCCAACACAACCTCAATCATGAAACAATTACAAGAAAATGGGTCATCTACAATGCTATTGTAAAAATGCTCTAAGGTCGGGTGCACGTTACACTTCCAAGGCATCGCAAGAATCGTATACTTCGATAGGACAAGGACAGCAGAGTCAGTATCACCAGCATAATAGAGCTAGCCATGATGATTCTAGAAATACCATGAATCCTCAACCAGGGAAACCTCAGCAAGGAAACAAGGAGAATAGTATATTGAAGAAGAAATTGTATGGAGCTGAGAAAATGATTGTCGATGATCAGGCTAGACCATCTACAGTAAGAGGTACAATTATAATTAATTCTACCTTTGTGAAAGTGTTGTTTAATACTGGTTCATCACATTCCTTCATTTCTTCTCGTGTCGTTGACTTGCAATGTTTAAAACTGGAAATGATGCCTTCAGTTTTGAAACGACAAACACCTTGTAGACGCTGGAAAAGTCCGTTGTTCCCAAACGAAGCTCCGGATGCGGAAAGCGAGGTCATATTTGGAGTCGGAAGAATGTTTCGGAGGGCCCGGAGGCCTTGCGCGGAATTTCAGAGGTCTGCGCGCAAAGATGATGATCCGCGCGCAAAACCCCCGGGATGCGCGCAACTCCCTTGCGCGCCGTGCCCGATTCCGCGCCCGCGAGGAGAATTCCGCGCTCGCGCCTTGGATTCCGCGCCCGGGGTTGCCTATAAATACTAGGCGACCCCCAACGTTTCAAAGGTTGCTGGAAGTCGAACGGTCTCCCGCGCGCGCAATTCAACCCCTTCCGCGCGCAATGCCGATCTTCAGGTAACCTCCTTTCTTTCGCGCAATAGAGCCTTGGGGTCCGCCTTCGCGCGCAATCCCCTTGGCTCCTTCCCTTTGAATAAATTTCAACCCGAAGGCCTTTGCGCGCAAAAGAAGCCTCTTGCACGCAATTGCCCCCGGGTGCGTGCAATCCAACCCGATTGCGCGCACCCCCCCATCTTCAAAGTGGCCATTCGTTAGAGAATGAGCCGTTGCCCCTGCGCGCTACCCGAAGCCCGGTGCGCGCAATCCCAATCATCCGCGCGCAAAGCGCAGGCCCAATTGCGCGCCAGCCCGCCATTTTGCGCGCCGATCCGCGGTTTTGCGCGCAAAGCTCCTCTTTTGCGCGCAATCCGCCAGGGTCGTCTCCCTTGACCCCCTGCGGGTACCCGCCTGCGTGGCGCTCGATGATCCTCATCCTGGGTGCCCGCACCGTGCGCTGTCTTCCCGTGCAGCCTTCCAGGCTCGTTCGAAGTGACACGGACCCGTCGGCGGCAATCAATCGTCCAGCATGACGTTAAACTGCACATTCGTCCTGCATGACGTTAAACTGCACATATGTCCAGCATGACGCTAAACTGCACTACGTCCGAGCTACAAGACGTTAAACTGTTCAGCATTCGTCCTGCATGACGCTAAACTGCACCACGTCCTGCACGACGTTAAACTGTATACGTCCAGGCTGCACGACGTTAAACTGCCTAGCCCCCATCGTCTGCGCTGCAAGACGTTAAACTGCCAAGTGTTTCGTCCTCAACACACGACGTTAAACTGTACTTCGTCCGGCAAGACGTTAAACCGTCCGCTTCGTCCTCAACACACGACGTTAAACTGTACTTCGTCCGGCAAGACGTTAAACCGTCCGCATCATTCGATCCCGTGCTTCGCACGCAGGGTCTCCCCCGGTTTGGACGTGGCCCCCACCCGCTCGTCTCTGCAGGGATGTCGGGATTGTCCCCCTTTTGGGACGATTTAATGGGAGTGGCTTTTCCCTACGGGGGCAGGGTATTATAAACCCCTAGTTTCTCGTGGGAGGCTGCACATGTGTATCTCCATTGCGCCTCCCCACTGCCGAAGCCAGTAGAGGGTGTGACTGGGATCGAGGTGTCTCCTACTTTCGGTCCAAGTCCCTTCCAACTGAGTTTTGCCGCATCCAGGCTGCCTCAAGTGCGTAAGTCCTAACAGAATGAACTACGTGGACTTTGATCCCTGTCTTCTAAACAGGGTACGTAGGAAGCCTTCCTGAGGTCCAAGCCCGCCACCTGGTCGTCCCGGTCGTATTTACGTCGGTTCGTCCATTAGTGGACCCCTCCAGGGTTCACGCTTGCGTCGATTCACCTATGAATCCGCCCATGTGGGAGACTGCCTGTGTGTATCTCCACTGTGCCTCCCCACAGCCCCTTTTTCCATTTCTCCTTTTATCGTCCAGCATGACGTGAAACTGTGATCCACCCGGTCGTTCCACCCCCCTCTGTGCGAGGTGGTCCGGTTCAATCCTCCGCCCGGCGGCCTAGACCTCTTCGTGAGTCGGCTTGCCGACGTCCAGCATGACGTTAAACTGTATACCCGAACTACGTTGACTTTGATCCGTGCTAACGCGGGGTACGTAGGAAGCCTCTACGGGGTCCAAGCTCTTCACTCCATCATCCATCCTGATCCTTACCCGGGCCGCCACATCCCGGTGGGGTCATGCCACTTCACTCCACTCCACATCATTTGGGAAGCCACCCATGTGCTGGCCCCAGCGTCGGAGGTTCCCCGCAAGGGGTTCTGTCATCCGATCCACTTTTCGTGTTGATCGGTCCGATGCCGTCCCCGCTGGACGTTAAACTCGCGGCATACCCCGTGTTAAACATGGGAAGCTGAGGAAAACCTCAGGTGACACAGTTCCCCGCACCTAGTACGGGATGCCTCAGGCCATCATGCCTTCGAGAAGCCCTATTAGGGACGGAAGACAGACGTGCAGAGCCGCAGTGCTACGACACGCCCCCAGTACCCCGAGCCACCCGGCCTTCTCACCGCAGGTTGCTGCCCCGACCAGACTCCTTGGAGCGTCCGGGCGGAAGCAGCGTAATTAACCGGTGTCCATGAAGATATGGCGCCGGGAACGAGATTCACGAACATTCTTAAGTCTATGAGGGAGACCCGGATTAGGCGACGAGTTCCGAGGAGACGTCCAAGGAAGGAGGAGCCGACATCCCATCATCCCGATTTCGATCAAGGAGCAGACGCCCCTGAATAAGGGACGAATGCCGCCCGCCCTTGGAAAGCGGGACTGCGGGACCACAAGCCGCGCGCCCATCCCCTCGGGTTGACGGGTGCACGCGCGAACGCGTCCTGGCGGAACAGCGTAACCCGACGCACATCCGCACCGAAAGAGAAAAATGGTGAACCCGACGTGAATCTCTTCTCCTCGATACGAAGACCGATGGCTTTCAGAGGTGTTGGAAGACCGGCGTGTTGCCCGGCCAAGCATTCAGTCTTACCCGCCAGGGGCTGGGGAAGTGAAATCGGGCACTCCGTCTCGCAACGTCGAGGGCCTGGGTTCCCCCCACGGAAGGCGTCGTGGCACTAATGGTTGGTTGTCGATTCCTTTTTCCTGTCAGTGTTAATGGGTCATTCTCCCTGCTTTCAGAAATCAGGTCGCCCGATCCAGTGCCCGATCGCCACCCGCCCACTGGCGCAGGGACAGGGGAAACACCGACGCGGCTACTCCGCGCGGTCCCGCCCGTTCCACAGCCGTCCCAGCAGCCGCAATTGCGGGACGACCACGCCCTCTCTCCCCCTCGGAGGTCATCCAGAGAAGGGTGATCAACACCCTGGTGCGGAGATACGAGGAAGAGGGAGTCATCCCCACTAGGGAAATGGCTCGCCTAGACCTTGAGGTGGCTGCGCCTCGCCACCACCGCCGCCCCCGAGGGCCGCGCAGGGAGGCACCGCTGCCTACCTCAACGTCCAACCGCTTCGGGAGCTTATCCCCGGAGCGCTCTGACAGTTCCCTTCCCTACGCGGATGAGGTGGAAGAGGCCCGGGATCATCCTATCCGGGATTCACTCCAGGGATCTACGGTAAGGACTCCCGCCAGGCCACGGCGACACCGCCGCCAGGCCTCTCCAGTCGAAGAGAGGGCTCTCCACCTGCCCGCGCCGCTCATCCCGACTCGTCTGTCTCGACGCCAACGTCGGGCACGAGCGGAAGAGGATGCCCACCTTGGGGCTCTAGCAACAGCGGCCGCATTGGCCCAGGCCACTGCTGGCTCCAGTCGCCAGGCCTCTGCGCATCCTGAGCAGGGGAACTCCTATGCCCGACCTGGATCGAGGCCCCGACCGCCCCAAAGGCAGGTTGGGTCGACTCTCCCGGTTGCTGGCACTGGCAGTAGCCACCGCGGACCACCTCGCGGTAGCGCTATTCACCGGCAGGATCTACTCTGTGTGGCCGATCCAGAAGGCATGGGTCATCCCACCTTACGATCCCGGCCCGGAGTCCTTCCCGGAATCATCTCTCCCCGCGTCCCCTTTGATATCTGTCCCGGTGCCCCTCGCACCTTGGTTCCCAGTCCTCTTGGCCCCAGCACCAGTGCGGCCGGAGGACGCCAGGACAGAGATCAGCCCTGCCCCGAAGAACCACCCAGGGGCAGGAAGGCAAGGCGTCGACGCCGAGGGAAGAATGTTACGGAATTCCGGACAGAGATCCGACCGGTTTGCTTCTCTGACTCAGAGGCGGAGTACGATTCGGCGACAGAGCCCCTTCCCCAATCCCGCCAGTCAAGGGCAGGGGTAGGAATGCGGCACGTCAGCCCCGTGCTCCCCGAGAGCGAGATCGATGTGATCCCCGCTTCTCTCCGAAGGTATATCCGGAGTAACGAGGGCCTGGTAGACCCCCAGGGATCAAGCTTGCGGTTGGTACCGGCCCCTCCGGAAGTGCCTTCCGCCTCGATCGGAGAAGCCGGAGACTTTTTCTGGGGACCGACGGTCGAACCACAATCTAGTGCACCCTCGGCGAGCACCGATGCTACGGCAGGATGTTCGCTCGCCGGCCCGTCCTATCGTGATGTGGTAGCCAGGGCACCACCACCCTCAGAGGGCGGCCCGGGATATGGAGGCCAATCGGCCTGTTCGCCGTATTCACCGCCGGCCAGCCCGTCGGCCCGGCGGCCCGCCTCGGCACCACTACCAGTTCCCCGTCCGTTCCCAGCCATGGAAGAGGACCAAGGAGATCTGGGTCCCGAGTTTGAGTCGTGGAGCTTCTGGACCGTCCTTGCAGAGCGCCACTTCCCTGAGAAGTTTTGGCCAGTCGTAGGACCGGGCTTTGATGCACCCGAATCGCTCACCCCGGATGAGTTCGAATGCTTCCGCCGAACTCTCCGGGAGACTCGCTCCTGTCTTCACCGCCTACAAATGCCATACCCCGGGAGTCAAGCGCACCGGGAGGATATTGGTGAGCAGTGCCGTCAAATTGACCTGGCCATGCTCCCCGCGGTTCGGCACCCCGGGTCATTTGAGCGCCACGAGGCCCTCCAACAACGATGCGTTGAGTGCTTTCAAGTACTCCGCAAAGTTATCGAGGAAGCCACTCCCCACGTGTATATCCGTGGATGGGGGCAGTACGCTGCCCTACGCTTCAGTGTGATTCGCCGACAGCCCGATTCGCTGGGTGGCCCTGAGGGTATATCCCCAGGGACAGGAACGGTCAATATGGCTGACCTGTCGGGAGAGGGGAACGACTTGGAACTTCTCGACGGGGGCTTCCCCCCCGAAGACAAGCCGTCGTCAGATCCATCAGTGAGAGTTACTCGTCATCAGAGAAACCTCCTGGGGCTCCCCGCACCCACTGAAGCACTGACGTTAAGCCGAAACGTCAGCAAAGGAAAAGAGCACAGCGAGGCTATAAAGCCCGCCGACCCATCTGCCTCCATGCAGAGGGCAGAGGAGGATCCCGAGAAGGCTACGCTACGTCAGCAGCTCGCCGAACAGAAGAGGCTGGTTGACCAGCTCCTCGCCGAGCGCGCTGCAGAACGGCGGCCTGACTACGGTGATCCTAGGCCAGGACAGCAGGGACCGGAACAACCGCTCCTCGACGAGACTCTCCCGGGCAACCGTGATTACGCCGTGTTCGCCGACAGGAGAGAGGCCATTGCCTATGGCAAGAGGGCGCGGTATGTTTCGCCACACCCTCCCGAGCGGCGTGACTACCTGAGAGATCCCGCTCGGATTCCTCCCGCTGCCCCAAGGGCCGCTCCGCCCGCCATCCCACGAGCTGCCGAGTTCGACGACCCGGTCGACGACCCGATTGAAGGGCCATGCAATGCGCTCGTGGTTAGAGATCCTCACCAGGACTGGAACCCATGTCCGGACGATCGTATGGCGACACTCATTGCCCGCTTGGAAGCCTTGGAGACTCGGCAGGTGGCGATCCCACCGGACGGCAAGCCCTACCCAGCATGGGTGGATGACATGCCGGCGCCTCCGGGATTCGGGAATCCCACTTTTGCCCCCTTCAACGGGACTGGAGATCCGCCACAGCATTTAGCCCACTTCAACTCGAGGTGTGGGCCTATGTTGGGGACTCCGGCGCAGCAAGAGGCCGCTAAGCTTCGCTGCTTTGTTCAGACACTGGAAGGGCCAGCATTTGTCTGGTACAGCCAGCTCCCCGTCGGGTCGGTAACCAGCTGGGAGGACCTCCGTAGACAGTTCCTCTACCAGTTCAGTTCCACGACCCGGAAGACAAGTATCGCAGACCTCTTCAAGTGCAAGCAGAGGCCTGATGAGCGAGTCGCGGACTTCGTCGCCCGATGGAAGGGTCTCACGTATTCCCTTGACATGCCATTGACTCAGGAGCATTTGCTGACAATGTGCGTCGGGAACGTCAAGACCGAGCTGGTCCCTTCCCTGATCACTCAAAATTACCCCGGAGGGTTCAGAGACTTCTCAGACAAAGCTCAACGTCTTGAGGAAGCCCTGCAACAGGCCAGCCAGGCACACCCGCTGCCTCCTATGATTCCTGCAAGGAGAGTCAGCAGGGCTGAGCCCGCTGCTGTTGCCCAGATAGAGGCCCCCAGGCCATTGGAGCTGCTGCCGGCGAGGCCAGCTCCACAGCCTCACAGGAATCCGCCTCCACGGGCTCAGTTCCCGGCCCAGCAGCGGCAGCCTCAGAACCGGCCGGCCCCTCCGCGTAATGTACCGCCGCAACCCAGGCGAGATAATCAGGGTCCACCTCCTCGGCAGGCCCCTCCAGCCCCTCGTCAAGACCACGCTCCCAGGGGCCCGCGACACCTGACTTACTCATTCCATGAGGATCAGGTCCCCGGTTATTTCCGGAGCGCCCTGGAGCAGAGGATTGTGCGACTGCCTGAGTGTTGGAAGCCAGAGGAGGCACATCTTACGAATAACCCCCGCTACTGCCCCTACCACCGGGCCCTGGGGCACACCATCCAGCGGTGCTATGTGTTTAAGGATTGGCTCCAAGACCAGATTAACAACAATGTAATCAGGTTGGGCCCAGCTCCAGCACAAGTGGCGGGCGTGTTCGTGGGATCAGATGACGATAGTGGCAACGAGGACGAATGGCAGCTGGTCTCCGACCGCGGATCCCAGAAGTACAATAACTGGATGGCCCGCAAGACGACCATTCGCGCCCATGGAATCATCCGTGCGCGCTTGAATCAGCCTGAGCCCCCAGAATCCGCGGGTGCTGCTTTGGCATCGTCGTCCCAGCCTGCCTCTTCAAAGAGGAGCAAACGGCGGCAGCGCAAGAAGGAAGAGCGCGCCCCGCCAGTTCCGCCACTATCCCGCACTCTCGGCGATTTCATGCCCCCGGAAATTGGGGTCCCTCCTCGGATCCGCCTGGTGATGGATGATTCGTCCGATGATGGTATTGGGTACGCTTCGGTTAACACCGTCGAGCTGGTAAATCCCTTTTCGGTTCCTGACGTTGAAGAACACCAGGTGGACCTCCCTAGCGTCCCCGGTCGTCGCCACCGTCGGAAGAACCGCAGCAACAGGAGTCTCCGGGGCACAGCCGTTGGTACCTCCAGCCAGGCCGTGCACGCCACTGAGACTAGGCAGCAGGCTCAAAATCGAGCTCAGCGCGCGCAGCCCCCCCATCCGGGGATGACGGATTCGCCTCCGCCACTGTTTGTGGTGTGGGACCAGGCAGAACCGCCTCAGCCGCGTCGCGACCAGCTCTGCCCTGCCACAAGTCCATCCCGGCCTCCTGACTCCAGTACGGTGACCATTTCCCGGACTGTGACCAGTGAACAGTGAGATGCGCCAAGTACCAGTCGGCCGCCGATCCAACCGGCAAGGCCCGTCATGCCACCAACCGCAGAGCAACCTCCTGCAACCAGGGGCTCGCGCTTGGCCAAAAAGTATGATGTCCTGAAGCACTTGGCCGACATCCCAGCAAGGCTCTCCATCCTTGAGGCTCTGCGCATGTCATCTGAGATGCGCGAGGCACTCGCTGAAGCCCTGAAAAGCCCCCTCCAGTTTGAGACAGAGGTTGCGGCTGCAGAGGCCTTTCACGCCGAAACGATCGAGGACGCCGAATGTCAGGCAGTTATCTCGTTCTCTGGTAAGGATGAAGACCCTCCTATACAGGGACACATTCGTCCGTTGTATGTCACTGGCCAGTTCAATGGCCTTGAAGTCCGGCGTTGTCTTGTCGACACGGGGTCCGGGATTAACCTGATTCCAACTCGGATGCTCCGGAGATTGGGGTTGTCTGAGGATGACTTGATTCCCTCCGACCTCAGGATCCAGGGGTACGATCGCACCGAGCAAACCCCGGTCGGCAAGATACGTTTGAAGACCCAGTTCGGTGACTTGGTTGCCAACACCGAATTCATGGTAGTCTCTCAGGACACTGCGTACAACGCATTGATGGGCAGGCCATGGCTCCATCTTCACGCGGCTGTTCCCTCGTCATACCACCAGTGCCTCAAATACTCCCTTAATGGTCGAGTAGGTGTGCTTCAAGGAGATGCCTCTCCTTTTGCCTCATGTGAAGCCCGCTATCTGGACGCGGACTATTACAAGAGCAAGGATAAGCAGATCCTGGCAGGTGAGGTTGAGCCTGTTGCTGTTGAAAGTGATCCCTGGGCAAGTCTGGATGACGCTTACGTCCTCCCGATTCAACGGTTGGACGTCGCCATGGTCTTGACGGTCCGCGAGTCTCCTGATGAGATGGCCGCGACCGCCCGCGCCAGCACCAGTGGCCCAGCAGGATCTGGTAGCCCCAATGCAGTTGCCAACGCAGTCTCTCCCGTGGACGATCCCTCCCCGAGTGGAGAGGACGTGGAAGATGCACCCCCAGCCTTTGAGGAGGGCGTCCCCGCCACGGTCGATGAGTTAATACAGGTGAACCTTGGAACCGAGGCCGATCCAAGACCCACATTGGTTAGTGCTGCCATGCCCTCTGAGGAGCGGCAGCAGTACGTGGACTTTCTCAGGCAGCACCGTGATGTATTCGCTTGGGGCTATGACGAGATGCCGGGGCTGGATCCTCAGGTAGCCGTCCACCGCCTTGGTCTCCCGGCGAACCGTCGCGGGTTCAAGCAGCCTCCCAGGAAGATGCACCCATCCCACGGTGCCATGGTTGAGGCCGAAGTTGACAAGCTTATCAAAGCCAACTTCGTGAGGGAAGTTCAGTACCCCAAATGGCTGGCCAACATTGTGCCGGTCAGGAAGAAGAACGGGCAGATCAGAGTCTGCATCGACTTCCGCGATCTCAACCGCCACTGCCCGAAGGATGATTTCCCCCTTCCAGTGACAGAGCTGTTGATTGATGCCACGGCAGGGTTCCAAGCCCTCTCCTTCATGGATGGATACTCCGGATACAACCAAATTCGGATGGCCCCTGAGGATGAGGAGTTCACTGCCTTCAGGGCCCCCCAAGGTACCTTTTGCTACCGGGTCATGCCCTTCGGCCTGAAGAATGCAGGTGCCACCTATCAACGGGCGATGCACCGCATATTCAAGCCAATCCTCGGCACACTGGTGGAATGCTACGTCGACGACTTGGTTGTCAAATCGCGCCAGCATCAGGACCATCTCAAAGATCTTGAGAAAGTGTTCAGCTTCCTCCGGTCTCGATGCCTGAAGATGAACCCGTTGAAGTGTGCCTTTGGGGTCACCTCCGGAAAGTTCCTTGGATTTGTGGTAAGATACCGGGGTATTGAGATCGACCCAGAGAAAATCAGTGCGATTAGCCAGATGCCTCCCCCAGGTACCGTCCGGGAACTGCAAGGGTTCCAAGGCCACTTAGCCTATATACGCCGATTCATCGCGAATCTGGCCGGCAAGTGTAAGCCCTTTTCTCGGCTCATGAAGAAAGGTGACACCTATGTATGGGATAAAGAGTGTCAGACCGCTTTCGAGGAGATAAAGCAGTACCTGCTTCAACCTCCGGTTCTGATGCCGCCTGTATCCGGGAAGCCGCTGGTCCTCTATGTGACCGCCCTGGAACGGTCCCTGGGTGCCCTTCTCGCCCAGAAGAACAACGAGGGAACGAAGAATATCCTCTATTACCTCAGTCGCATGCTCCTCGATGCGGAAGTTAGGTATTCCCCCATCGAGAAGAGCTGCCTGGCGCTCGTATTTGCCGTACAGAAATTACGGCACTACTTGCAGCACCATGAGGTACAGTTGGTTTCTCGGGTAGACCCGTTGAAATATATCCTGAGCCGACCTATGTTGACTGGCCGCCTAGCGCGGTGGGCTGTGATTCTCCAGCAGTTCGACATCAGGTATGTGTCTCAGAAGGCCATCAAAGGGCAAGCATTGGCAGACTTTCTGGCTGCTCACCCAACCTCCGCGGATCAGCCGCTGGATCTAGGCTTTCCTGATGAGACCATTCTCTCGGTTGATCGAGCCGATCCATGCTGGCAGATGCACTTTGACGGTGCCTCCCGGAGCCCCACCGGTAGAAGACTCGATAATCCTAAGCTCAACAGAGTGGGCTTGGGTATCGTCTTCATTACCCCGGAGCGAGCCGTGCTGCCATACTCTTTCCTGTTGTCAGAGGGCTGTACCAACAATGAGGCGGAATACCATGCCCTCATCACCGGCCTCGAGTTGGCTCTCGAGATCGACGTGCCCCGTCTGTGCGTGAAAGGGGACTCCGAGCTGGTCGTTAAGCAGATCAATGGCGACTACGTTGTCAGGAAGCCGGAACTTGTGCCATTTTTGGAGTGCACCCTCCTTCTGATGGCCCGGTTCCCTTCTCGGCCGGAAATTGTCCATGTTCCCCGGTCGCAGAACGGTCGAGCAGATGCTTTGGCCAGCCTCGCTGCGTCACTTGCGGAGCCTGAACAGGACAACCTGATCGTCCGCGTGACGCGCCGCAGGCTCATCGCTCCCGTTATCCCGGAAGAAGATCGCGGCCCGTTGGTAAGTAACCTCACCACGGTTGCCCCTATGCCCGGAGCCCCGAGTACCCCAGATATGACAGTCGGATCAGCCCCTGATTGGAGGGCGCCTTTGGTTGAGTACCTCCAACATGGCATTCTTCCATCGGATCAGGCCGAGCGCGAGCGAGTTCGACGCCGCGCATCGCAGTTTGTCCTCCAGAGCAGTCCCGGCCTGGAGCAGATCCTCTACAAACGCGGATTTGATGGTGTTCTCCTCCGTTGCCTTCAGGGAGTTGAGATCCCACGAGTCATGCAAGAGGTTCATGCTGGTTCATGCGGCGCCCACCAGACTGGGCCGAAGCTGTCCCACCAGATTCGGAGGTTGGGATACTTCTGGCCCTCTATGATCCATGACTGCATCGAGTATGCCAGGAGGTGCCATGCGTGCCAGGTTCATGCGAACTTTGTGCATCGGCCGCCGGAGCCTCTCCATACCACAAGGTATTCCTGGCCCTTTGCAGTCTGGGGACTGGACGTTGTGGGACCTTACCCACCGGCGACAGCTCGCCAGTGCCGGTTCATTCTGACCGCTACGGACTTCTTCTCCAAATGGGCAGAGGCGATTCCGCTCAGAGAGGTCAAATCCTGTTTGATCGCTGACTTCGTGACCTCCAACATCGTCCATCGATTTGGAGTGCCTCACGCTATCCTCACGGATAACGGAACCAATTTCCGAGCAGCCGAGTTGAAGAAGTTGTACGCCAAGTATAACATTCGCTCGAACCATACATCTCGCTATCATGCGCAGGCGAATGGACAGATCGAGGCGTTTAACAAAACCCTCTCTAACATTCTGCAAAAGATGGTTGGTCAGAACAAGAAGAGTTGGCCGGACAAGCTCCCCAACGCCCTCTGGGCTTATCGGACGACGACTCGCAATTCCACCCAGATGACCCCTTATTCCCTGGTGTATGGAGCTGAGGCCGTCCTGCCCATCGAGATCCAGTTACCGTCCTTGCGCACTGCGGTCTACGACCAGCAAGCGCCGGACAGAGTTGCTGAAGCCCGTCTAGTCGAGTTGGAAGCACTGGATGAGAATAGACTTCACGCTTTGCACAACTTGGAGAGGCATCAAAGCAGAATGGCTCGAGATTTCAATAAGAAGGTTCGCCTCCGCTCCTTCCTGCAGGGTGATCTAGTGCTAGCCCTAAGAGCGCCGATGATCCCCGGCAGGAAGCCACCCAAGTTGGAGCCCAAGTGGGAGGGACCGTTTGTTGTCCACAAGGTCTATCCCAATGGCGCATACTCCCTAGTGAATATGGATGGTGAGCGTGTCACTCCTCCCACCAACGCTAGGTTCCTCAAGAAATACTTTGCCTGAGTGTTCATTCGTCCCGCATGACGCTAAACTGCACTTCGTCCTGCATGACGTTAAACTGCACCACGTCCCGCACGACGTTAAACTGCATACGTCCAAGCTGCACGACGTTAAACTGCCCAGCGTATCGTCCGCGCTGCAAGACGTTAAACTACCAAGTGCTCCGTCCAACATGACGTTAAACTGTACATCGTCGTGCATGACGTAAAACTGCCCCTCAAGAACTACGTGCGGCTTGATTCCAATCCTTATGGGATACGTAGGACCGCCTGAAGCTTCATGTTTCAGGCCCAGCCCCATCCTTCGGGAATTTCCATCCCATCTCGGGCCCTTGGCCCAGTTGCCCCCGGGTGTGCGGCGTATGGTGTGAGTGCGGGGCTATGCCCTCATTCACGTCGGTTTGCTCGTCACGCTGTACGCCCCCCCACGTTTGGGGATGCCTTCTGCTCCCCCCTTCTTTTCCCCTCATCGTCCTGCATGACGTTAAACTGCACTTCAAGAACTACGTATGGCTTGATTCCCATCCTTATGGGATACGTAGGACCGCCTGGACATTCATGTTTCAGGCCCAGCCCCATTTCCCGGGAATCTCTATCCCGCGTTGGGCCTCTGGCCCCAGTTCCCCTCCTTTTTGTGCGAGGCGTATCGCGTGAGCGGGGGATTATGTCCTCATTCACGTCGTTCTACTGGCCGCGCCGTACGCCTCCCCCCGTGTGTGGGACTACCTCACACCCCTCATCGTCCTGCATGACGTTAAACTGCCTCTCAAGAACTACGTATGGCTTGATTCCCATCCTTATGGGATACGTAGGACCGCCTGGACGCTTGTGTTTCAGGTCCAGCCCCGTTCCTTGGTTGATCACGGGAATCTGCCCTCTTTTGGTTGCTCTCAGGGTGAGTCCTCCGACCCTTTCCGGAGATCTGTTAACATGTTTTGGGTACTTCGGTCTATGACTCGTAGTGTCAGATTCAATCCCGACAAGTCCTGTGTTGCTTGTCAGGCCTTGCGCTTCCTCTTATTCGAGCCTTCACTCAAAGGGATCCTCGTTAGCGGTTTGGGTACGATGCCTCAGTGCTCTCCCACCGCTCCGGGTCGATTTACCGGCGGTTCTTGGGCCGCAAATCGATATGAATCCTGCGATTGAGCGGTTGATGCTCGTTTGCTTGCCCCCTCTTAGGCTGACGCGATCGGATGTTGTGTTGCGAATGCGTCAGCAACATCCTTGATCACCATGTCAGCTCCTTCAGGCTCTGAACATTGGTTGCGCAGTCCTCATCACACTCCGCCTTTATGCGTTGTAGTGGAATCTGGACACTCTTTTCATACTGACCTTCAGTACACCTTTACACGTTAGGCAGACCAACCAAGGTAATGATGTCGTTCGAGGCTCCCATGATCTGAGCACCAAGGATATATGCGGATGTTCTCCCCAAGGGCCATGCGTAGCTGGACCCTCGTCCCCATAGGGAGGGAGGAGTCGCTCGAACAATCGCGTTCTGAGCCCAGTATTCCTGGAGGCTAGCATCTCTGCCCCTCGGGTGATGGACATACGCAGACCCCTATCCCAAGACTCTTCTCCTGGAATCGTGCGTGACCGCAAGGCTGGGTATGCTCCCACCGCCGCCGTGTCCGCCGTACCGCGGTAAGCGGATTCCTCCATGGTCCGAACCACACGACCTTAAACTGTGTTGTCTGGTCCGAACCACACGACCTTAAACTGTGTTGTCTGGTCCGAACCACACGACCTTAAACTGTGTTGTCTGGTCCTACCACACGACCGTAAACTGTGATCGTCTTGGCCGCCCGACGAGAAAACGACACTGCATCGTGATGTTCCCCTCAGGGGACACTCATGTTGGGCGCTGGTTAATAACCACGCCATTCATCAATGCCTTCCATGGCTTGATTATTGTGGCGACGCCAGAGATTTCTCAATCACAGGCATGTCGCCGCACAAAGAAAAACCATTCATCTTTAAGGACAAACAAGAAATATCAAATGCCGCTCCTTCTGTGTGCGAGGGTCAGACCCGCACTCTTCCCCGCGCTGGTGCCCGATTGTGTTGCGCCGCGCTTCAAGAACTACGTGCGGCTTGATTCCCATCCTTATGGGATACGTAGGAATGCCCGGATGTTTGAAACTTCGGGTCCAGCCCCCCACCTCTTAGAGATTCCCCCTTCTCTGGGGAATCCGCCGCCTTCAGGTCACCCTCAAGGCGCGTTCCCCGACCCCTTGCAGTGGTCCACCGGTGTCAAGAGTACTCTGGTTTATTGCCAGGAGGGTCAGGATCCGCTTGGTCAGGTTTCCTCCGCTTTTCAGGCTTCGTGCTCCCTTTCATTCCGACCCATCGTCTACGCCCTGGGTGGAGCCCCCGTGAACGGTTCGGACACAATGCCTCAGTGCTCTCCCACCGACTCGGGCTGGTACCCCCAATGGCCTCGGGCAGCAAATCGATATGAATCCTGCGATTGAGCGGTCGATGCTCGTTTGCTGCCTCATTCCACCAACGGTTAGTGCGATGTTGATGCTGCTTTTCCACCACGGTCGGCAGTACTCTCATATCGTCACGCCGGTGCTCCCGGTCCTCGAGTGAATGGCCGCATGATTCACATTTCCCACCTCCCATTCTGACCAGGCGAAACCTCGGCACTCTCGACACTATCCCTCAGTGCATCTTCGCATATCCAGGGGATATGACCAGATGCGGCGTACTTTGAGCTCTTTATGGTCTGAGCTCTAAGACCTTAAACTAAGATCTCTCTTTATGGTCCGAGCTCTAAGACCTTAAACTAAGATCTCTCCTTATGGTCCGAGCTCTAAGACCTTAAACTAAGATCTAGTCCTTATGATCCGAGCACTAAGACCTTAAACTAAGATCTAGCCCTTATGGTCCGAGCTCTAAGACCTTAAACTAAGATCTCTCCTTATGGTCCGAGCTCTAAGACCTTAAACTAAGATCTAGCCCTTATGGTCCGAGCTCTAAGACCTTAAACTAAGATCTCCCCTAAACGGGATTCTACGTCCTGCATGACGTTAAACTGCACTCTCAGAACTACGTGTGGCTTGATCTCCAGCCTGATGGAGTACGTAGGAATGCCCGGGCATTCCGACTCGGGTCCAGCCTCAGGGATCGTTAAGTCCCGCCCCTCCTCGTCGCCGGCCGTCTGGCCTGACTTCGGGTAGAGTGGTGCAGTTGTGATATTCTCCCCGATTCAGCTCGGGATGCCCCACTGCAATGGTGGGAAGCGACGGTTTCCTCGTCAGAGAGGTGCTGTCTGAGAATTGAGGTGACTCACGGCCAGATTAGTGCATCCGCCTAATACGTTTTCCCCACGGTGGCGCAATTTTGAGAGCGTTGGATTCTGTCCGAACAAATCGTCACTTCGCCCCACGCTTCGCATGCCCTGTTGATCTGGATTTTCCACCCTTGTGTCTGAAGGAACCCCAAAGCGGCATTCATGATGACATGTGGTCCGCCTCCTGCAATATGAATGATGGCCTTTTTCGGTCCGTCTATTGCAGTTGTTATGGTCGATCCACTATCCGCCTACCGTCTTGGGCATTTCCTGGAAGGCCGACCGTTGTGGATGTCTGGATTCGGGACACGCGATTCACCCTTTCTCATTTCCCTATGTTCGGATAAAATCTCAACGCCCCTAGCATTGTCCCGCTCGTGTGTTGGAACAGGTTGGGGGAATGGTACATTGATTAGGTCTGAGGTCTCCTTTCCTAGGAATGACCTCCCTCTTTTCTCCAGAAATCCAGGCCCAATTATGGATGCCTGATGCTTGGTTAACACTCCCGCAAGACAGTGAATTGTGGTTGAGCATGTTAAACCAAAAGATGCAGATAAATATATTGATTCATACAGATGGATCAAAGTAGCGGAAGAAAATGTTTTGGGAATGGCAAAACAAAGCCCTTAGGGATTAGCGTGCTGAATGAGTCTTTCTAATGCCGCTACCCTTTGGCTGGTGGCCTCCAGAGCTGCTTCTCGCTCTCTGCGTGCCCTCTCTTCGTCGGTGGTCGCAGCACGCAGTTCGTCGATTCTGGCCTGTGCACGCTCCCGCTCGACCTGAATTGTGACCATCTGTTGGCCCGCCTCCGTCAGCTGTACTTGGGCGTCAACCAGCTGAGCTGCTAGTTGCTCCACAAGCTCGGTACACGTCGCGACGAAGGCCTCCTTCTCTGCCGCCTGCCCTTCGAGGCGCCGGACTTCCTGCTCCGCCGCGAGGAGCGCCCGCGTGCTCTCCGACATGTCCCGACTTTGTGTGATGTCGGCACGCCGGCAGCTCTCGCGCATCTTTTCGTCCATGAAATCACGGACCGTTAGATGGAGGCGTTGAGCATCAGCTCCCCCGGCACACAGGAAGCGCAGCCAGGTCTGAAGTGATCCCATGCGCCCCAGCCACTCCGATGGGTCTCGCTTGAGGAAGCGCTGGATGCACTTCCACCCCCTACGGCGCGTTATCCGGCTCTCCTCGACCTCCTCCGTGTCTGAGTTGTCCATCTCCTCGGGATCGGCAGGCCGGTAGGCAGGGAAGGCAGCCAGCAGGTCTGCTGCAGGGTCCGCCCCTGGGAGGTCCTCACGAGGGATAGGTTCCCCAACATCCGGGCGACCTTCTTCTCTCTCCCCAGTGGCGCTGACACCCTCGTCAGCCCCCAACCTCTCTCCTATGTCAGCACCGCCGATGTCCGGAGCCCCTTGATCAGCAGTTGGTGGGGCCGGCTCGGTTTGGGAAGTCTGTTCCGGAGCAGGCGGCATGTCCACCACTGGTCCACTCGTAGATGGCCCGGGTTCGGCAACCCGACGAGCCTCCAATGTTGAGATCACTACGCGGGGCATGCCATGGTTAGTCACGGATCGTCAACGGCAAGCACCAGCAGTAAAGTAGGGAGACTTACGGGAGTTCGGAGCGTCATCTTCCGCTACCCCGGTCGCCGCAGGAACAGTTGCAGCAGGGGACCCCTTAGCGCTTGTCAATTCGATGATGGGTGTCTGCCCCCCGCCTTGTCCTGCTGGCGCCCCTCCTATTCCCGCTGAGGATGCCTGACCAACATCCGTGCGCTCCTGAGAAAGATGGAGAAATGGGTTAGAAGCTGCATTTGAGAGTGGATGAAGCAGATTGAGTAGGGATAGAAGCGGACCTCGAGGAGCTCAGTGACATCAACGTTGTCAGAGCCGGCCACCTCGCCGCTCTCCCGTGGGCTCCCCTGATGGGATCTTCCCTCGGAGCCTTCATCCTCCCCCATTTCCTCCTCTTCTTCGGAGTCGTTGCTACTGTCGTCTTCTTCCGGCGGCATCTGTTCCGGAGCGGGCTCGAGACCGAGCATCACCTTCACTAGAAGGGATGGCTCCGCGCGCTGACCACGTTGGCGCGCGTACTCGTCCATGGCCGTCAGATACGCATACTGCCGGTTGAAGTCCACCCTGTCGGCAATGTGGAGGCGCCCGACCTCTGGCAGATGGATCCCTTCTCTGAGAATCTTTCGCCAGATGGCGTCGGTCCCCAGTGACTGCCGCAGGGTCATCCAGGCCGACCACAGCGCCGGGAAGACTGCATCGTGGGAAGGTTCGAGCAGACGTCTCACCTGCTTCCCGGGCCACTCTTCGACCGCCGCATGTGCCCCCTCTCTGGGCGCCGAGGTCGTAGCGGTAGCCTGCGATGTGCCCGCCGCCTAAGTCCCGCGCCGCCCAGGACTTCGGCATTCCGGCGTCTCCCTCGGAACCCGATCGTTGCGACCTCTCGCCGATCAGATTCCGAGGGGGGGCTTTTGTAGACGCCGGAAAAGTCCGTTGTTCCCAAACGAAGCTCCGGATGCGGAAAGCGAGGTCATATTTGGAGTCGGAAGAATGTTTCGGAGGGCCCGGAGGCCTTGCGCGGAATTTCAGAGGTCTGCGCGCAAAGATGATGATCCGCGCGCAAAACCCCCGGGATGAGCGCAACTCCCTTGCGCGCCGTGCCCGATTCCGCGCCCGCGAGGAGAATTCCGCGCTCGCGCCTTGGATTCCGCGCCCGGGGTTGCCTATAAATACTAGGCGACCCCCAACGTTTCAAAGGTTGCTGGAAGTCGAACGGTCTCCCGCGCGCGCAATTCAACCCCTTCCGCGCGCAATGCCGATCTTCAGGTAACCTCCTTTCTTTCGCGCAATAGAGCCTTGGGGTCCGCCTTCGCGCACAATCCCCTTGGCTCCTTCCCTTTGAATAAATTTCAACCCGACTGCCTTTGCGCGCAAAAGAAGCCTCTTGCGCGCAATTGCCCCCGGGTGCGCGCAATCCAACCCGATTGCGCGCACCCCCCCATCTTCAAAGTGGCCATTCGTTAGAGAATGAGCCGTTGCCCCCGCGCGCTACCCGAAGCCCGGTGCGCGCAATCCCAATCATCCGTGCGCAAAGCGCTGGCCCAATTGCGCGCCAGCCCGCCATTTTGCGCGCCGATCCGCGGTTTTGCGCGCAAAGCTCCTCTTTTGCGCGCAATCCGCCAGGGTCGCCTCCCTTGACCCCCTGCGGGTACCCGCCTGCGTGGCACTCGATGATCCTCATCCTGGGTGCCCGCACCGTGCGCTGTCTTCCCGTGCATCCTTCCAGGCTCGTGCGAAGTGACACGGACCCGTCGGCGGCAATCAATCGTCCAGCATGACGTTAAACTGCACATTCGTCCTGCATGACGTTAAATTGCACATATGTCCAGCATGACGCTAAACTGCACTACGTCCGAGCTACAAGACGTTAAACTGTTCAGCATTCGTCCTGCATGACGCTAAACTGCACCACGTCCTGCACGACGTTAAACTGTATACGTCCAGGCTGCACGACGTTAAACTGCCTAGCCCCCATCGTCCGCGCTGCAAGACGTTAAACTGCCAAGTGTTTCGTCCTCAACACACGACGTTAAACTGTACTTCGTCCGGCAAGACGTTAAACCGTCCGCTTCGTCCTCAACACACGACGTTAAACTGTACTTCGTCCGGCAAGACGTTAAACCGTCCGCATCATTCGATCCCGTGCTTCGCACGCAGGGTCTCCCCCGGTTTGGACGTGGCCCCCACCCGCTCGTCTCTGCAGGGATGTCGGGATTGTCCCCCTTTTGGGACGATTTAATGGGAGTGGCTTTTCCCTACGGGGACAGGGTATTATAAACCCCTAGTTTCTCGTGGGAGGCTGCACATGTGTATCTCCATTGCGCCTCCCCACTGCCGAAGCCAGTAGAGGGTGTGACTGGGATCGAGGTGTCTCCTACTTTCGGTCCAAGTCCCTTCCAACTGAGTTTTGCCGCATCCGGGCTGCCTCAAGTGCGTAAGTCCTGACAGAATGAACTACGTGGACTTTGATCCCTGTCTTCTAAACAGGGTACGTAGGAAGCCTTCCTGAGGTCCAAGCCCGCCACCTGGTCGTCCCGGTCGTATTTACGTCGGTTCGTCCATTAGTGGACCCCTCCAGGGTTCACGCTTGCGTCGATTCACCTATGAATCCGCCCCTGTGGGAGACTGCCCGTGTGTATCTCCACTGTGCCTCCCCACAGCCCCTTTTTCCATTTCTCCTTTTATCGTCCAGCATGACGTGAAACTGTGATCCACCCGGCCGTTCCACCCCCCTCTGTGCGAGGTGGTCCGGTTCAATCCTCCGCCCGGCGGCCTAGACCTCTTCGTGAGTCGGCTTGCCGACGTCCAGCATGACGTTAAACTGTATACCCGAACTACGTTGACTTTGATCCGTGCTAACGCGCGGTACGTAGGAAGCCTCTACGGGGTCCAAGCTCTTCACTCCATCATCCATCCTGATCCTTACCCGGGCCGCCACATCCCGGTGGGGTCAGGCCACTTCACTCCACTCCACATCATTTGGGAAGCCGCCCATGTGCTGGCCCCAGCGTCGGAGGTTCCCCGCAAGGGGTTCTATCATCCGATCCACTTTTCGTGTTGATCGGTCTGATGCCGTCCCCGCTGGACGTTAAACTCGCGGCATACCCCGTGTTAAACATGGGAAGCTGAGGAAAACCTCAGGTGACACAGTTCCCCGCACCTAGTACGGGATGCCTCAGGCCATCATGCCTTCGAGAAGCCCTATTAGGGACGGAAGACAGACGTGCAGATCCGCAGTGCTACGACACGCCCCCAGCACCCCGAGCCACCCGGCCTTCTCACCGCAGGTTGCTGCCCCGACCAGACTCCTTGGAGCGTCCGGGCGGAAGCAGCGTAATTAACCGGTGTCCATGAAGATATGGCGCCGGGAACGAGATTCACGAACATTCTTAAGTCTATGGGGGAGACCCGGATTAGGCGACGAGTTCCGAGGAGACGTCCAAGGAAGGAGGAGCCGACATCCCATCATCCCGGTTTCGATCAAGGAGCAGACGCCCCTGAATAAGGGACGAATGCCACCCGCCCTTGGAAAGCGGGACTGCGGGACCACAAGCCGCGCGCCCATCCCCTCGGGTTGACGGGTGCACGCGTGAACGCGTCCTGGCGGAACAGCGTAACCCGACGCACATCCGCACCGAAACACACCTCTTGGTGAAAGATAATGTCAAGACTTTGTGTGTAGAGAATTTGATATAACTATTGATGGAGATGAGTTAAAATGGGGATTCTCAAAGTTTGAGAGGGATGACTATGATGTAATCCTGGGTATGGATTGGCTGACAACATTCAAGGCTCGAATCAGTTGTTATAAAACAACAGTTAGATTCAAGACTAAGGACGACATAGAGAATCTCTTTAGAGGAGAGATCATTGTAAGGAGTGGTGCAATGAGCTTGTTGGCACTAATGTTCAGAACGATCTATTACCAATTGGAAGCATTGACTTTGGAATCAATGGAGGAGATTGAGGAACAGAGTTTTACAGCTGTTGTGGATCAATTTCCAGATGTCTTTCCCAACAAATTCTCATGGTAACCACCTTTAAGGGAAGTGAAATTTATGATTGATCTCATTCTAGGGACTATTCATATTTCTCTTCTATATTATATGATGGAACCAACAGAGTTGTGGGAATTGAATGTGCAGTTAGATGAGCTACAATTCAAAGGGTTTATTCCACCAAGTACGTCTCTGTGGGCCGCACCAGTTTTGTTTATGAAGAAAGCTGATGGAACTCTTCATCTTTGTGATGATTATCATAAGCTTAACCAAGATACAATAAAGAATATATATCCACTTACATGAATTGATGATATGTTCGATAAATTGAGGGGAGTACAGTGGTTCTCCAAGATTTACTTACGATCAGGATATCACCAATTGCGAGTTTGGAAGGAGGCAATTCCAACGAAATCTTTCAGGAGTAGATATGTCCATTGTGAATATGTATTCATGCCTTTCGATCTAACATATGCACCAGCAGTATTCATGATATTGATGAATATGATATTTCAACAATATCTAAATTCTTTTGTTGTGGTCTTTGTGTATGACATTTTAGTCTATTCAAAAACAAGGGCTGACTATGAGGTGCACCTGAAAACAGTGTTACAAATCCTGAGAGATCATTGATTTTATACCAAATTATCAATGTGTGGTTCTTTGATATAGGAAGTATGTTTCCTAGGCCATGTCATTTCTAAGAAAATTTATTATATTGATACTGAGAAGATAGTAGTTGTTTTATCTTGGAAACCACTGAAGAATGTTTTCAAGATATGATGTTTTCTTGGTCTAGCTGGTTACTACCAACACTTTGAGTGTGATTTCTCATGACTAGGATCACCAATGACAGATCTGAACAAAAATAATGCTCCATTAATATGTATAGAAGAATGTCATAAGTGCTTCCAGGAACTGAAAGTTCAGCTTACATCAGCACCTATCTTGATTTTACCATAATCAGGACTGGGGAATGTGTCGTATTGTGATGCTTCGGGATCAAGGTTGGGGTGTGTTCTTGTGCTAGGAGACCATGTGGTTGCTTATGGTTCAAGGCAGTTGAGGGTGCAATAGATGAATTACCCAACACATGATTTGGAGTTATCTGTAGTCATTAATACTTTGAAAACAAAGAGACATTATCTCTTTGGTGATAAATTTACTATGCTTACGGATCACAAAATCATAAAAAAACATTTCCTCAAAACGAGATTTGAATCTGAGGAAACGTATGTGGATTGAGTATCTCAAAATGTTTGAATTTGACTTGATGTACACATCGGGGAAAGGAAATTCAGTGGAGGATGCATTGAGTTGAAATTCATATGCTCGGTTGGCAAATGAAGATTCAGATGAATGGCAGTTGATGTCAGTCTTAGGAGACATGCATTTGAAATCTGAAGACCGAGGTGATGATGAAGTTTTCTTTTTTAGCTATGCTTGTTCCATATCAAGTAAAAATGATCAAAGAATCAAAAACATCTGATACATAATGTTTGGTTTTAAGATCAAGACTCAATTGTGGGAATACCATTGAGGGATAGATTCTTGATGGGGGTTTAGTTTTGTGTTTTAGAGATCAGATGGTTGTACCTATAGTTTTTTCGGGACAAACCACTTCATGCTTACCACCATTAAAGATGGGTTGTACATCCAAGTACATAGAAGACGTATAAGGCGTTGAATGTGTAGTTTTGGTGGAGTGGCATGAAAAAAAGGTGTCTGAGTTTGTCTCATGGTTCTTAACTTGTTAGCAGGTTAAAGTAGAGCATCAAAGACCATCTAGTATGTTACAATATTTGTCTATCCTAGTGTGTAAATGGGATCAGATAGCAATGGATTTGGGTACAGGTCTTCCAAGAACGGTCTGGAAACACAATGTCATATGGGTGATAGTGGATCTTCAAACCATGTTGGCCTATTTCATCCCTGTTAGTGAAACTCATATGGTGGAGGATATTTCAAATATCTATCTCCGAGATGTGGTAATGAGGAATGGTGTACTAGTGTCTATAGTATCAGATAGAGATCTGTGGTTCACATCTCATTTCTGGAAATCATTACAACAATCCCTTGGATCCCAGTTGACTATAAGCACGACATATCATCCTCAGAAAGATGGGCAATCTAAGGGGACGATACAAACAATTGAAGACATGTTGTGGGATTTTATAATGGATTTTGGTGGCTCATGGGAGGATCATATACCCTTAGTGGAGTTATTATAAAATAACAGCTATCAAGTATTGATATGCATGGCTCCCTTTGAAATATTGTATGGGTATCCTTGTCGTTATCCACTAAACAGGAGAAACTTCAATAGTCGGGAAAAGCCTTGTCCAAGAGACAATAGAGAAGAGACATCTGATTATAAAGACGATGGATATGTCTTAGAGTCTTCAGAAATCTTATAAAGATCATCATCTAAGACCGTTGTCTTTCGTTATCGATGATCATGTTTTCTTGAGGATCTCTCCAAGGCATGGACATCGTCGTTTTGGGATGTAGGGAAAGTTATCTCCTTGAAACATTGGCCCTTTTGAGATACTAAAATGGGATGGAGAGTTGGAATATCGGTTGGCATTATCACTAGGTTTTAGTTTGGTGCATAATGTGTTCCATGTATCTCAGTTGAAAAAGTATCAGCCTGATCCTAACCGTGTGATCAGATGGGATCACGTTGACCTATAGACACAATATTGGTTGATAAATATCCCGGTACAGATTTTGGATAGGAAATATAATGTATTACATAGAAATATCATCAGTCTAGTGCATGTTTTATTGTAGTATGGTCAAATTCGGGAAGAGACTTGGGAGCGTGAAAAGGAAATGAAAGAGTAGTGGCTGGAACTCTTTCAGTTGGGTGAAGGTTTTCTACTTTCTGAGGATGGAAAGACCAATGGTTGGGAGAATGTAGTACCCCCGATTACTGGTATGTAACCCTTACTTGAGAATTTTCATGGTTTTAATGTTAAGGGTGATTATTGGGAGAGTCGGGAGAAATTTTAATGATGTTTTGAGGAAAAGGATAAGTCGCACGAACGGTGCACGATATGTCTAAACTGTGCGGAAAACCATGCGTAGTTGTTATTGGAGGCAGTATAATCCACATGGGTGGCCCACAGTTTGTCTAATTGTGCAGCCAAACCATGCTTGGATGGTCTGTCGAGGCAGTATCTAATGCATGGTTAGCATATGATTTGTCTAACTGTGCGAGCAAACCATGCAGTCCCTTAAATTGGGTCTTATAAAGGTGGATCTCACATGTTTTTTCCTCCACCTGGATTATTTTTCTCCTAAGTGACCCTAACTCGAGATTTTTCTTCTCCTAAGGTCAATGAGGGTTCTACCATCATTTCAGAGGCAATCTGAAGGCTTTTCCTTGTGAATCGAATCTGGATTTTTGAGGTACGTGATCATTCTTCATTATTCTTGTTCGGTTTCATAGATCAACATAGATCCTCTTCTCCTCTTCTATCAATGTCTTAGACCTATTCCCATTATGGGTAGATCTAAGTGTGTGGATTCCAAATATGATGAGATTTTTTCTTGGTATTGCAAGGAGATGAGATCTAAAGCGGGTTTTTGAAGAAGCAACCCAGTTTTCTTGTGCGTTCTTCGTTTGTTGTGGATTTCATCAGAACCCTAAAGGTATGAGGCTTCACACTTGACTCCTTTGGTTAGAATTGATTGGGTTAGTTTAAAATTGGGTTATTTTAGTGGAATTTATTGTGAAATTCATAGAATAAATCCTCTTTTGTGGTGATTTATGGTTTTAGTGAAATTGCGTAATCTTGGGGAATTGTTGTGAAAGTGATTTGGATTCATGAATTTAAAATGTTGATCTTAAATTACGGATTTTATGAAATTATAAATCGTTTGATGAAAAATGGGTTTTCAATAAAAATAATGTTTTATTGAAATATTTGTAGATTGAAACGACATTGATGGAACTGGTTTTCAGAAAAAAAGGGAGTTTTATTGAAATGGTTTACAATTGAAATGGTTTGGAATTGAAATGTTTTTTAAGGAAATGGTTTTCAATAAAAAAAAATTTTATTGAAAGGGTGGTTTGTAATGATGGATGGACATATTTGGTGTGTTTTAATGTTTCATGTATGAGGCATGGTTGATATATGACCTCGTTCATGGTGCCAAAGATGTAAAGGCACATGGTAACTATATGTATGAGGCTTGGTTGAAATATGACCTTGTGCTTGGTGCCAAACATTTAATCACACAAAGTAACTATATATATTAGGGTTGGTTGAAATATGAACTGGTGCTCAGTTCAAAAGGTGTAATGGAATATGGTAAACAATTACCTTGTAACGACTTGGTAGATCAATGAGAAACCTCTCATGAGTAAGGAACTGTCATAACAAAGCATGCATGGTTGGTTACACGGGATGGGTAAATGGCTGGGTATGCCAATAAGGGATGTTTGTAAAATGGTTCTAAAGCTTGTTTAGTTATTTTTATGGAATAATAACTTGTTGTAAACTTGGTTTCTTTTTCATTGAATGCTTTTGGTCATAAGTTGTTTTGGGAAACTTGTTTATATTTAGTTGTAAACTTCTTTTGAGAAAATGTTCTATATAAACTATTTTTATATAAATGTTTATCAATATTATATCCTAGTTTCTTGAGTAGAGAAGTCATTGGGGAATCCTACTATGTTTTATACTCACCCCTTCTTGGCATTTTGGGGCTTTTTCATATGCTATTTTCCAGGACAGGGGAAAAGGTAACACTTCCCATGTTTTTAGTACTACCTCATGATTATTGGGGTTGTTTGGTGATTGTGGAGCTTGGATCTTGAGTATCATGGAGTTTTGGTGTCTTTTGAGAGTCATGAGTTATTCTTCCATTGTGTAATTTGATTTTGGTTTGGTCTTCCACTATTGTGTACTCGATGTGGTTTGACATAAATGAAGTTGTTTAGTTTTCATTCATTTGTTCATGCATCTCAGTGAATGTTGGTTGGTTGGTTTATTGGTTTATTTCCTCATGGTAAAATCATCCCCTAGTTGTATTTGAAACCCTTCGGCATTTATTTCCAGCCTTTAGTGTCTTAGGGATGTCGCATAAGGCCAGGTAATGACTTGTTGTACTCTCAAGCCAATGAGAATTGGAGAGTCATTACAATTGGGAAGGTTTTAATAAAACATATCCAAAGTGGAGTAAATATAATGGTTTTTTGTCATTAAGGATTAAAAATACTATAAAATGTTCTAATAAAATTATTGATGAATATATTATGTTGATTTTAAAATTCCTTTCAAAAATCATTTTCCATGAAAAACACTTTGGGTGAAATTTTCTTTAAAAAGTAGCCTTCTAAACCTGAAAATGAATCATCAAAGAAAGTATTTTTGTTAAATTCGTACATTCCATATGAGTTAAAATGCATTCCTTTTACATAGTAAAAAGGCCAGAAAAAAATTATTATTTGGAAAGTGACAAGAGGATTTATTTGAACATATTGGTAAAAACGAAAAGGGTAAAATTGTTATTATGAAATAATTATAAAATGGTTTAAATAATTTTTTGAATTTATTTAGAAAACTGGGTTTCTTGAAGAAAACTGATTCTTCTACTGTAGAGATAAATGAAATTGGGTTTTCTTACTAACATTTTTGAAAATATTTTGAGTACGAGCGGGTATAAAATGGTACTAATACTTGAAAATCGCCATGAAGAACAATTGTAAAAGAAAATTAAAGGGTTTTTTAATAATAGTAATATATGTTTTCTAATGTAAATACCTTTAAAATATTATAAAAATTAATCTTGAGAAAAATTATGCTTAATCATTCTAATGTGTCACATATCGCATCGAATTATTTTTAATCATAAGACACATGATGTAAGAAAATTAGATTAATTTTTTAAATATGATTAAACAAAAATGTTTTCTGATATAATATATTTAAAGAGGAAATAGATACACTACACCAAAGATGTATGTTGTCAATATGGTAGTTATCTCACTGAAATAAAAAGTGATATGAAAATCCCCAACAATGAGTTTGACTTATATCATAAATATTTATATTCTGGAAAAATAAAAGCATGTTAATTATTTACATGAGTGATGACATTATTATGTTTATAATTACATTAATTTCACTAATTACCTTATTATATACAACTAGTTAAACAATTTACATTACGTTGGGTGTTTTGACCAAATTCGGTTTATTTGACAAAAAAATTTGCTATGTCACCTATGATAAAATGGATCATTATATAAAAACTAAAGAATAATAATAATGAAATTATTATCAAATATATTAAAAAATTATTATTATAAATCTGATAATTAAATATGGTTATGAAAAATGAACTAGCATTACCATCATGGAGACAATAGGTCGTACGTACGCATGAGTAACATTCACATTTTGGAATGTTCATTATTTCAGGAAGGTAAGTAAGATTAGTCATTCCAGAATCATTATTATATCATAAATACCATGTTACTTAACAATGTGTTCTTATATATATAATTTTTTATATAAAAGGAATCACATCATTTCAAGGAGGTGGTAGTACTGACATCCAGTAATGATGTGATCACTTTTTATGTGTGTGAAGGGCTGATAAAGAAAATGATATATAATATATTCCAAGAAGGTTAATTAGGAAATTATGATAATATAAATTTATTTATGTAACATTATTTTAATTAAAATTAACATTTATGTATTATATGTATCGTGTTAACGAATCACATCACTTCTAGGAGGTGGTAGTCTGCACATCAACAAATGATGTTATCATATTTACACAAAATGTAAAGCATAAATTTATTATATATATATATATATATAATTTAAAGAAGAATAATGACATTATAGATATCATATATATAGTACATTATAACATTATCCATCCTAATTCCAACCATTATAGGTAGTAAAGGAAGAATGAACAATCATCATTTCGTGAGGCTGTAGTTCTATATACACATAAATAGTTTGTTCGATAACAATTATTTAGAAGTGTTAGTAAGTGTAGGTTTAATCCTTAACATAATAGCATATCAGTATATTGATGATATTATACTTTTAATATATGAGTGAAATAATAATAGTTTAGGTGGTGGAGAATGGAAAAAAAACTAAATGTATTGATGTAATATGTTACCTCTTCTTTGGGTATATCCTTTTTGTTTTCACTAAAGGGCTTCCTAGGATGGATATAATTTCAAATGAATGTTTATAAGAATATTTGATTCATTTTTATGAATCTATTTTAGAATATAATTTTTGAGGTAAATTTTATAGAGTGATGTGAGGTAGTTTTATTTTTGTGTTCCTTTTTATAGTGGTTGAGGAGTGACACACTTTTAAATATAGGGAAAGAAAATTCCACGCATGTTTTTATAGTGACATTTGAGTCAAATAATTTATATATTTATAGAAAACATATTATATGGTTGAAATATGGCCATAAAATTACATTTTCACAAGTTTCTTGGTCTTTTTGAATATTAAGCTTATTCCTTAGTCACTTGTTAAGATAAATTTTCTTGTAATCATTTTTATTAATTTTGATTACATTCAACAATATTTCCTATCATAAAATAAATATACATTATTAAAAATTAAAAATTATTATGTTTTAAAAAATGAAATACATTTTTTCAAATTACGATCATAGTTGTAATTGAAATTAATTTAAATTTAATCCCATAGACGGGACGATAAATAACATTTTTTGGTTAGAAATGTTCATATTTTTCTAATATTTTTATATGACACCTGAAAATGAAATTGATTCTAATAAAAAATAAATTTATTAAATAATAAAATATTGAGCTAATTAATATTTAAAAATGATAAAAAACTATACTTTAACTTCTAAATAAATTAGAATAGATAGTATTTTTGAGTTCAAATTTAGTACTTTTCAATATTCATAAAAAATGAAATATAATAGAAAAATACAAAAAATTCACCTTAAACTAATTTTTATGTTATTTCGTCAAATAATAAGTTTATACATACATATAAAGTTTATAAAATTATCAAAATTGGAATTAAAATATTCTATCTTTTAAAAGTCTGTAAAGGAGCCTTTAAAAAATATAGGGTTTGTGTGTAATATTGGGATTGTTCTTGTATCATGTATACCAAATATATTGGATAAATGTCAAATATATTTATATTAATATATAAAATATATATTTAATTAATATTATTCTTTAATATTAATTTATTTAATTTTTTACGATAATAGAGCCTTGTAAGCATAAAAATATTTTCCTATAAAAATATTCCCTTTATATTCAATTGGTTCTTATATTATTTTCAAATTAATTTTTATCCAATGAATTTTTTATATTTCTATAAACCATATAATTTTTAATTTAGTTAAAAAGATTTATAAAAAGTAATTAAATGGCAAGGTTATCTCTTATTATATTAAATAATAATAATTTAGTAAAATATTGTAGTATAGTAAAACTTAGTATTGTATGTAAAAGAAACTATGAAATAATGTATTTATTCTATATGACAAAAGATAACTCTATGTTTCTTGAAATGAAATATATATAATATATTAAATTTATTTAAAATATTAAATATATTATATTTTTTATAGATGTGATATTTTTTAATGTTCTTGGTGTTGCATGTCAGACATGCT
Organism: Viscum album; assembly: GCA_963277665.1. NCBI lineage: Eukaryota > Viridiplantae > Streptophyta > Magnoliopsida > Santalales > Viscaceae > Viscum > Viscum album. The sequence continues at coordinate 650,003,720 of OY728159.1, read as the reverse complement.
ATAAACTAGGTACTTACGTAATAATTTTTGTGCATTACATTGTCCTCATCGTTAATAAATTATATCCTCGAAATCTAAACTCGATCTATATTATAGACTGATTTATATTTTCTATGTTGATATCTCACATAGTAGGAAGGGTTCAAAAAATAACCCATATAAAAGAGATAATGGTAACTAAAAAGGTCACATGCAATAACTAATAATTATGTCTATATGTTGTAGAACATTAAATTAAAGTAGAGATACCCACATGGAGGAAAGGCATAAATATTTATAAGGTTGATTGAGATAATTAGATATAAACATGTGAATGATCAATGGATTGATGAGGGTATCAAGTCCAATTATCTATAATGATTTAGAATACCATATTTTCATGAAATAATATTAAAGTGTTTAGTAAACATTTTATTATGATCATTTTTCTCATGTTGAGAAATTTCTTTATAGCCTACTAATATGAGGAAATTTACAAAAATGATACATTTTAATTTTATAAGAGAAATTAAATATTTTATTTGTTAATTAATCAAATTATAATTCATCCCTTATCTCAAGAAATATAGTGACCCTCACTTTTCAAACATTAACTTTGCCTAAAATTTGTTGAATATTTAACCAATATAAAAAATGATTACCAAATACTATCATTGTACTAGTTCTTTCTTAAACATGGATACACAAAAACAGGTACATGAGAGAGATAAATTATATCCCACTAGGTTCTCTAAGAATATATCCCCTCATAGACTTATCATATATATAATATATCTTCATAAACTGGGAAGAAAACATGAAAAGGGGTGTTCTCATATGATTAGTAAGGGTAAACAAGTGATACAAGTATGTATAATCATGAGCATAAGGTATGATAACATGATCATGAAAATAGATGATCATAACCTATATGTCAAAGATCATAATCAGAAATCATGGAATAAATCCTAGATGTTAATAATGAATGATCATAAAAAATGGATAACATAATCCATGAAATAATTACATGGTAGTAAAACATGGAATTGTGGAAAGTAGATAAGAATATAATATGATTTCCATATTAGAAATGGAATCACTTCCAATACCATCTTGGTAGTATGTGTTCTGTCTCTATATTATTAGGGTAGTCTTGGTTTACTCCCATGGGAATCTTACACAACTAAAAAAAGGCATATATCAGTGCTCAAAACGGGCTTTTATCAGCGCTAAAAAAGCACGGTAAAGCTCAGCGTGGGTGAAGGGGGGGGGGGGGGGGTCCCATTTATCAGCGCTCCAAAAAGAGCTAATAAATGCCACATTTATCAGCACTAAAAAAATGTGCTGATAAATTACCCCTATATCAGTTCTTTTTTTAGTGCTGATAAAATGGGCCTTTATCAGCGCTTTTTTAAAATCACTGATAAATGTCAAAAAATTAGAAAACTTTTAAAAAATTAAATAATACATGGGGAGAGCATTTATCAGTGCTTGACCACCCCTTTATCAGTGCTATGAGGTATCCCCGCATGCTGCCCTTCCCCCAAATCCTCAAACGAGTGCACCACCTCTGCCTCCACCAAAACTCGAACCCGCAACGTCCCCATTTCGTGGCTCCACCTTTACCACCATGCTATTTCATTTTTTTCTCTATTTAATGATATATCTCTTTATATATATATATAGTTATATTTATTCATATATTGATATAGATTCATATTAATATAAATATATTTATTCATATATTAGTATATATATGTTCATTCGTATATTAATATATATTTATATTTATTTCTTTATATATATATATATATATATATTTTTAGTTAAAATGTTTTATCCATATATTTATTTATATATTAATATATACATATAAGATTAGTTTTAAATACAGTTATGAAATATGTTTTTTATGTCTGTTTATAATTAAATAAATAAATAAATACATACATATATACAACTCACACACACAGACACACATACACACAAACACAGACATATACGAATAAATAAATATATATGTGGCTTTGAAAAGCCATTGAATGTTAAAATGACCATAACATATAATCGATAAGCTTGTTTCAACTTCACAACCAATCGAATCAATAAAAATGAAACAATATTTGATATTATATGTGGTACAAGATTAACGGACATCCAGATCAGAAGTTATACCTGTTTGAATGTTAACAAATTGGGGAAACCCGTCTAAAAACTCAGTTTTGGAGGCCTTCTGGGACTATTTTGGCCTAAAAAAAAACCTTTAACGAGGTTCCCAGTCACAACAATGTAGAGCTTATCGCAGGCATCGATTTGATATTTGGTAGAGCTCAAACGGACGTCTGGATCAAAACATATGGCAATTTGAAGTTTGAGTTACATTTTCAACGTATTTTAGATCTTTTATTAATTTTTTTTATTTTGGTGTCTTCAAATTGTTATTAAATTATTTGAAATCGATAATAATTAGAAATTTATTAAATAATAATATTTTTTAAAATATTTTAAATCCATTTTCACCAAATTTCTTATATATTAAATGTAATGTTCTATTTAAATGTATATAAAACATATTTAAAAAATATATATTATATTTATATAAGAATAAATATACTTATATAACAATAATTTATTTTTTATGATCTTTTTCTGAAATATAAATTTTTTCAGCACTAATAAATCACGCCTTTATCAGCTCTAATTAACGAAGTGCTGATAAAGGCCCCCTTTATGAGCGCTTTTTTTAGCGCTGATAAAGGCCCCCATTTATCAGCGCTTTTTTAGCGCTGATAAAGGGGTAGATCTACCCTTGACCATTATTGTAGTAGTGTTCGTATGATGAGATAACTCCTCATACAATTTTGGTAGTCATGGTTCACTCACATGGCCATCATAATAGTCAAGGATCATTCCCAAGACCATATTAGTCTATCTCATAAGATATAAATTGTTACTCATCGCATTGGTGGGTGATATTGGTCCCACCCTGGTCATAGTGAAATCATTCATACTTGTGAAAGAAGATGATAAATAGTCATATCATAACCACTAAAATAAAATGGGGATTATAAACATGTAATCATATCATAACCTATATAAAGATACATGTTTTATAATCATTTCATCATAATCTTAAAACATGAAATGAAGCTGGTTCCAAAAACACATAACCCATGAAAGAGAAATGGGTATCATAAGCACCAGGCAAACAAAACATAATCCATTCATGAAAAATATGAATGGAGTCATTGAATAATTTCACCATAAATTAATGATTAACTCCAATGGATGATATCATATATAAGAAATAATTTTTATTAGCCTTTTAAAAACATTTCATTATTAATATATCCTATTTTTAAAAACAAATCTTTATTTGAAGTAAAATATTTTGAAAAATTTTTAATTTAGAAATAGATTTGAAAACTAAAATGTAATATTTGAAAAATAAAATAAAACAATTTTATAAACCATTTTCCTTGAATATTATCTTCAATTATATTTTGAAAACTTTTTTTAAAATATTTACGAAAACATGGTTTTTTAAATACAATAGGATTCTCACTGAAGGTATAGAGAATACTATATTTTACATATAAATATTATATTATGTACCAAAAAGTGGTAGAATTTTTATATTCACATGTCGATATCTTGAATAAATATAGGATATGAATATTCATGGTCATTATTGAAACGAGGATCAAAATATTTCATCAATGGAACCAAAAATTTAAACAATCGTTAAATGTGATGAGTTTGTCTCAAAAAACTAATTTAACTTGGTAACAGGGGATCATACTATCTGTATAATTAAAGTAAATTATTTCAAGTATATAATATCAATAAAATAAGTATACTCATGATAATAATTTATTATGGATGTGTATAATCCTTAAAACAATATTATAGGTTCATAGGAAAACATGAGTCTCAATGATGGAAAATTAAGGCAAAACAAGTTTAACTATTTCGTATATTTTGTAAAGAAAACCCCATGAAAGGGAGTTTATAAAATTGATATTATAATACCCTTATATTTAGGTATAATATACATAAAATATAATTATGGGAAGTACATATGCCACACGAATGTAAAGAGTGACGATCTTATCATGTATCTCATAGGAATAAAAAGTGAGATGAAATCCACTAACCTTATGTCTTGAGTCGCTTTGTACTCATACAATAATCCTGTATAATAAATATATTTTTATTATAACTAATTTATTGAAGATTATTCTTATTCATAATACCATATATTGTTTTATTATAACCTTATATTACCCTCATGTTAATAATCCTATGTCGAGGTTTCACTTCGGGTAATATTCTCTTTGTTCCTCGCACGTGCCTTAAGTTATTATATCATTTGTTCTTATACATATATAATGTTTTCATTATGTAAATAATTATATAAATATCACCAACATATATTATATTTATATAATTATAATCTATTTCATAATGATGTATGAATTGGAATACATCATTCACGGAGACGGTGATTCGTGCAAACACATGAACAAGGTTTATATTTTTATTGTTGTAATGAAAGATAGTATGTAAATGAAATATATATATATACATATCTTTCTGTCTGTATAAATATTATAATTATTATATTATCATGATTATATAATATAAATTCACTAATAGAATACATAATACATTCCTTGTGAAGTGTGATAGAATCACATCACTTTGAGAGGGCAGAAGTCCACACATCCACAAAAGTGATTATCTTATTAACACAGAATGGCAGGGAAAAATTTAGGAGTTTTAAGAAGAAATAAAGAAGAAAAAATAAATAATTATTATTATATGAAACATATAAAAATATAGTTTCCACCATAATGGCCACTATGAATGGTGGTAAATGGAAAATGAACAATCATCATTCTATGAGGCGGTTGTTTGTTGTACACAGAAATCGTATTTTTGATATCCATTATATTAAGGAGACTATAGGTGTAGGTAGAACCCTTATAATAAAAAATACTAGTATTTTTATGATAATTTTGTTATAATATAAAAATTTAATAAATATAGTGTAGGGTGGAGAAGGAAAATAAAGTAAATTGTCTTTAGAGAAGACGTTACATCTTAATTGGGTAACTCCTTTTGGATTCTGCCAAAATGTATCATTGGTTTTCGTTACACCTAAGGGAATGAATATATGAGAAAGGTATGTATTTTTTATTTATATGAAGATGGTAATGGATAAAAATAATAGGTTTTATGTTTTTGAATAATTGGGAGAGTTGGTGACCTTTTATATTAAAGGAAAAGGACTCACATGGAATTTTTTAAAACAGGTTAGGTTTACACATGTTATCACCTAAACAATTACTAAAAAACCTACCCAAATAAATAATGTAAGGTTTATGGAAGAATCATGTAAATTAAATTATTTTTTATATTTTTCTCTGCCATTACTGGCCATAAAACTGATGTTTAGTCACTTATTAACCGTAATTAGACCATAATCATTTTGATTAATTTTAATCACTTTATTATTGTTTTTTTGTAACACGATAATTTTATATTATTACAATATAAATATTATAATTATTGAAAAAATTATGTCATTTTATTTAAATTAAATTCAGAATAGTGGAAATGTTATGATTAATACTAATTCCACAAATGAGACGATATAACATGTTTTTGAGGTATAAAAATGTTCAATATTTTTACGTTTTTATATTATATTTCAAAGTAAAATATATTATAATGACCTAAATGGTATTAATATGTGTATAAGTTATCTAAATTGTATATAAAAATAAATTAAATTATAAATAAAAATAAATATTTATTTAAATGAATAAGTAGTTATTAACAAAAATGTAGTATTTTTCACTATTTAGAAAAAAATGAAGTGTCTCCGAAAAATACAAATAATTATCCATCATATATGTTAAGAATTATAAATTCATAAATTTGTTTTATTTTATCAAATTAAACTTATAAATGTGTCTAAATTTAATTTTAATCATTTCATAGAATCATATGAATTGTAGTTCAGTTGAGAAAATATAATTTTTCAACATATAATGAATTTAGGAATAATTATATCTTCCTTTACCAATATGATTAGTTTATATAAAAAAATTATAAAATATGTTTTAAAATATGTTTTTACTATTCATATTGCTATGTTTAATTGATAGGTTATAATTATATCATTTTAAAAAAATAGACACAATAAAATGTTATTTTGTAGAAACCTTAGTGTTGCATGTAATATATGGCAAGTCATGGTTGTGAGTAACATATAAAAAACATATGTTTAATGTATCATATGATGATTTAGTGTCATGTAACTTATTCCATGTATGTGTTGCGTCTAGTGCAAGCGAAGTCAGTGTTGTGTGTAGCGAAATCCAAGTTTGTATAACATATAGCGCAACCCAAGTCGGTGTCATGTGAATATAATGAATGACATGGTGTTATTAATATATAAATATAAATAACTATTTCCAGTGTCCTGTCATATATTAAATATCAAAAATATAAATTATTTTTAAAAAATCACAAAATCTAGGAGATTAAAAAAAATGGATATCCAAAAAATAAATTTGATTAATAAATCAATAAAATAAACACATAACTAATCATAAGGCCCATGAAAGAGTGATATGCCTTTAAATTTTTCTTTACCTATTCTCCAAATACATTATAGTTAATAAATAATCTCAAAACTAACTACTAGTTCATCATTAATATTTATTCATCATATTTTTCAACTAAAAAAATATCATACTATCCAGGTCGCAGTATTGGTAAGTGGTTGGCCTTTCAGCCTTATCATTCCTGGGCCATGGTTCTAGTCCAATGGAATTTCCAAATTTTATGGGTTATCACATGGCATTAATGTTTTTATTTTTAAAAACATTTTGATATAATATCAAAAATATATGTGACGGGGATCCTTGAAATTAAATTAATCACTAAATATACATATATCTATGGTTTAAAATAGAATCCCAATATAGAAATACTTTTTCCTCTTATTTATACATATATCTTTCCTTAGTATAGACTTTATCCACATTATGGGGGAATTGACTCAGTTAATCTCCTAATTCTTCACTTTTAAAGTAATAAAATACAATTGGATCCTTACTATGGGTTTTATTCCTTTCAATCATAATCTTTATTTATAATTGAAAATTATTTTCTTTATGTCCTTATTGACCCCATATTAAGAACTTGTATGTTCTATTGAGACACTTTTATTAGTGTCTCCTTCCACATTTCATTCAATAGAGAAATAAATCCTTATTTTCTACATGGAATATATCAATTGACCTCTTAAAAACATCATACTTTTCATCTTTGTTGAGTTCAATAGTTTTTTAAGGTATATTATATTAAATTTTTTTTGGGGGAAACGTATTATGTATAATGATGATACCATTCATTCAAATCAAAACATCATTTCTTTCTCATATTCACCACATTTTCCTTCATGTACAATGTTAGTTTCACCTTTTGAGGTACAATACATTGACTAAAAACAAAAAGTATAGTGTGAGTAATAATAGTCATTGACAAGTGTATAATCATTTATAGGATATCGTAATCACGATGCCTTATCATCAGTCTAACACACCTTTGGTTTATCATAGGTTATTCATTGTGAAAATAATTCATATTTTATTTAATGAAAATGTTAATTATTATAAGAATATCCCACATAAGTGCCAAACCAATTCTACAATAAGGATCATTCTCAAATCACATTTTGCATTGAGTTAGTCCTAAAACACAATGATGGAGTTCTTATTCCTTGATACATATATTCCTAAACCACATCCACTTATAGTATTCGAACACTGATGTATTACCAAAAAAACTACATGATCTCTATCTATCCAAAAAATAATTATTTTGTTATATACTTATCTGAAAATTCTACACTAGCTTTATGTTCTCTAACATAAAATTTCATAAATCAAGTTACCAAGGTTGCTGCTAAACTTCTATTGTTGTCGACTATAGCGGCCCAACCACACTAAGCCCATAGCTAGTGCCTACGAACATTATATTACACATTATTAGTAGTAACCTAATCCCAATGTACTGAAGAGTAAATTAGTCTTTGTAAAGTAAATACATTCACGTTCCATATATTAAAAATGAGTACACTAATTAAATTTTTTTCATAATTTGATAATAATATTACTTCATATATTATATCCTTGAATATATTTATTTGTACACTACTTTGATTCCTTTTTAAGGAAACATAATAAGGGTGAGATCCAATTCTCAATAAGGTAAAATTATAGAAAAATAAATAATGAATGAATGAGTATAAAAATTATAGAACTTTTTTAATTAAAAACACATACTATTTATTTAAAAAAATAATATGGTAGTGAATAAAAAATATGGAAAGACAATTATTTGAAAAATATGACATTCAAACAAAATTATAAGGAAAATAAATATGCAATGTTAAGAAACTAAATCAAATTACATTTAATAAATTAATTTAGAAGGAAATGCATCCAAAGATATGTCAATGAAAAGTATCAGGGAATAAATTAACTGAATCAATATGAAAGCAATGCTTAATTATTGGATGTCACGTCTGAGGTATATGAAAACTTATACCATAAAAAAAATTTACATGATGGTTTAAAACTACTTATTGCAATCTGTATAATTTTCAAAAAAAAATTCTAATGAAAAACCATATATTAATTTTGGGTATGTATAATTTTCAATCCCCAACTTTAATTAACCTTCCAATGCATTCTTAGTATCAAAAAATTCAAATAAATAACATGCCTTATCAAATATCTATATTGAATAAATAATTTGGATTTATTAATATTTCCCCAAATAAATTAATAATTATCAATGAATACACTATATATATAATTTTATATAGTTTTGGAAATATTAATTTTAATTATAAATGTTATGGATAATTAGGGTAAATTTATTGTTATATGATCATTATAAATTGAATATTTCAAGGCAACTAACAATGGATTCATGGAAGTGAATGTTAATATTAGCCTTGTAAAACCCAATAATAAACCAACTATAGGAATAATAAGGATGGATTCAATAAAACATACCCCATGTGGAGTAAAAATAAATGGTTGTTGTCATTGATGACTGGAAATACTATAAAAAATATTTTCAAAAACATTCTTGAAGAAAATATCATTTTGTTTTGAATGATTTTTTTTAAAAATCATTTATTTTAAAATCACATTGGAATACATTCCCATTAAAATATACCATTTCAACTATCCAATGGAATATTAATGTAAATTGTGATGGATATTTCTGTACATGTTGTATGGGTTAAGAAGAACATTCCTTTTACTCAGTAAAAAAAGTCATAAAAAATGCCTTATTCGTTAAGTGATAAGTTGATTCTGTTGATAACAAGGGTAAAAGACCAAAAATATAAAAATTTATTTTATTTTTTATTTTTTAACTGTTAAAAATATTTTTGAAAACATTTTAAAAAAATAGTGTTTTTAGAAGAATACAGGTGACCCGACTGAAGGGAGAAATGAAATGGGTTTTTCAAAAAAACATTTTTTAAATCATTATTAATACACCAGAGTGAGAAAATGGTAATAGAACTTTAAAAAGCTCATGATTAACTAAGGAAGATTAAAATGAAATTAGTTATGGAAAAACTATTATATATTTTCCCTTCATGGAAATACCATTAGATTATCATTAAAATTATTCATCAGGATGATACTTTTTAATCGTTCCATGCTATCTCATACAAATTTAAAACATTTAAAATAAAAAACCTACTGAATGAAAAATATCAATTTAATGATTTAAATAAAACAAATATAAATTTATTAAAGATAAAATATATCAATAGGGGTAGTAGATACACCAAAAAATGACAAAATTTGTGAATGTGATATTTACCACACATATGTAATGAATGAGATGAAAATACCTTACCTTGAGTCTAACATGCATCATGCGTCATTATATTCTCAAATAATAAAACTATGTTAATTATTTAATTGATTAATAAATGTTTTCATGTTTTTAATTTTTTTTATTTAACGTATTATAATTTTTATACAACTATTTAAACAATAAATTATATTTTTTTAGTTTTTTGAACAAATTTAGTTTATGTGTCAAAAACATTGTTTGGGAAAATATAATAAAATGGTTCATTATATAACTTTTAAAAAATAATAATAGTTATATAATTACCATATTCATAGATCAATTATTTATTTAAATCCAATTATTCAATAATGATTTGAAAAATAAACCAACATTCCCATCATGTAGATGGTATGCCGTTCGTTCACATGAGTAACATTATCATTATTTCAACGATCATTAGGAATAGAAGACAATTATCATTAAACATTACTGAATAAAAATTATATCATTAATACCATATTAAATAATCAAATAAAATTAGTTAGAAAATTCATTTGATGTAAAAGGAATCAAATCATGTCAAGGAGGCTGCAGTTCACAAGTCCACAAATGACATTATCACATTTTAAGTATGTAAAGGGGTAATAAAGAAAATGATATATATTATATTTATTGAAAGTTAATAATTTCTTTAATATCATATATATGTTTATCATTTATAATATTTTTAATTAAGACCATCCTCTATACAATCCATGTATTTTTTTGAACGAATTAAATAGCTTCTAGGAGGCGGTAGTCCACAATCTCAGAAAAGATTTTATTGCATTTTAAAAATATATATAGAATAAATGGATTTAAAATATAAAAATTAAAAAGTAATAAATAAATTATAAATATGATATATATAATATCTTAATTTGGTGTATTTCATTATTCTCACTAAGATAGGTGGTAAAAGAAGAAGGAACAAAAATCATTTCATGGGGTAGTAGTTCATCGTAGACATAAATGGTAAAATCATTACCCATTAGATGGATTTGTATATAAGTTCAGGTCAAAAAATTAACATTAAAACTTCTTAGTATATTTTTTATACTATTTCTATTATATAATCATAAAATAAGGAATGTTTAGGGGGTGGATAATCGAAATAAAACTAAAGTGATTCAGAAAATACGTAATATATTCTTTGGGAATATTCGTTTGGTTTCAACCAAAGGTCCTCTGTGGATGGATTTATTCTGAACTAGAGGATTATATAATGTGGTTATGGATATTGGGAATCTATTTTGCTATAAATCAGAAAAATATATTGGTTTTAGATGTTTCGGGATCTGAGAGGGGTGACTAGATATTATAATGGAGGATAAGTGGAAGCAATGAATGTTTTTTGGAATTGGAAATAAACCCACAATTTTACCCATTAATGTGGTTATAATAATGGTATAAATTAGATAAAATTAATCATTAGGTCTAAATATGTCTATATATATATATATATATTTGTCAAGTTTCTGGTCATGTTTTCCTTTATGATTAATGATTATTCTTTTATTAAGATAATTCTCTCTTAATCATTGTAATTAATTTTAATTACATTTACTATTCATATTGGTCAAAAACAATGTTGATATTATAATTAATTATAGAGTAATATTATTCCAAATATTGAATCTATTTTTATAAATTCCAATCATATAAGTGGAAGAAATTGTATTAATTTAAATCTCGATGACGGGACAACAATACATGTTTTTAATGTAAAAACATTGTTAAGTTTGCTATGTTTTTATATCCAATTTCAAAAGTCAAATTTATTAAAATTAAATATTTTTAATTAAATAATTTAAAATTAATCTAATTAATATTTTAAACAATAAAAAATATTTTATCCTTATAATCAAATTAAACCAAAAAGTTGTTTGTAGTTAAATTTTTGAATTTATCCCTATTCATCAAAAAATGAAAATTCCTAGAATAATACCAAAAATATTACTTAAAATAATTTTTATTTACCCAATAAAAATATTATTTTCACCTTTAAATATATTATTATAAAATTGAAAACATGATTTAAAATTGTTTCAACGTTAAAATGTAGTAAATGTGATTTTATAAAAAAATAGGTTTTTACGTGTAATATTGTGTTTCTTCTAATATAATGTCTAAGAAATATATTGTATAGATGGAAATAATATTTTTCTTATCATATTACAATTATATATTTTTATATCATTCACTATTTTTAATTAATTTAATTTCTACGAGGAAACACTTTTTGAACATAAAAATTGTTTTTTATAAAATAATCCCTTCATATTCAATAAGTTCTTTAATTCATTTATTATTAATTGGTAGCCAATGATTTAATTTAACATTTTTATAAACCATATATTTTTATTATTCATTTAATAATATTTATAACCTATAATTTAATATCTAGGTTATGTCTTATTATATAAAATTATAATATTTTAGTAATATATTATTGTACGGTAAAACTCTATCTTGCTTGTAATAAAAACTATCAAAGAACGTCTTTGTTACATTTTATGAAAGTTAAATTTATGCTCTAATAACAAAATAAAATTAAAGATATTATATTTATTAAAAATATAAATTATATTTTAAGGACTCGTGATTTTATATTTCCTTACAATGTTATTGGTGTGTTTTGTACACTATCAAATCAGATGTTCTTATATTGGAATTTTAGGGCCTTATAAATGGCCTATTTGTAGAGTGAAGGATATAAGGGTGTTGTTAGACCTTACTGATATATATTTATCCTTATTTTTCTGTTGTATTGACTACTTATTTTTATCTAGTATGTAAAATTTAATTACTAATATCCATAATTTGTGTGATAGTATAAAAATTAGGATATAATTGAAAGAGTAGTCATGTATTTGATAGAAGCCTTTAATTCCACATTGAGTGATTCATTGTCAAAAAATTTATTAATTTTGTAATTATATACAACCATTATCATGGATCATCATTATATTAAATGGGTTTATATTGTTTTTTATCTATTCCAAACTAACTATGATCAAAAGTTTCCTTTAGTAGTGACCATATTTAAGGTTCCACGCATTGTAAAATATAATTTTGGAATATTATAGGGGTCTTTATGATTAGATACAATAAAGTTTTGAGGTTTTCATGGAATATTTATTGTCAATGACAGATAATATAGATATAATGTAGGTTTTAGTATAATTATTATTGTGATATTCTTCAATAACAGTGCATCTATCAATGTAAATAAATTTTATGTGATTATCAATGGATATATGGACTAGTAAGAATACATGAATGTATAAGTTAAAAAAAACATGAAGGCATGATATGCTTATATCAGGGATCCATTCTATGAATTAAATTCAATATATTTTGGTAAATATTGAGATGAATATATATTTTTGGAAATGAATGATTTCATTTATAGTTTTTTCTAATAATGAAATTACTTTGAGTGTGGTTAGAGGCAACATTTATTTATTTATGAAGTAATTATGGATTACGTCACATAATAATGTTCATAATCTAAAAGGAATTAATTTCTATGTTATTGGTTGTATGGATCTATCTTATGAAGGAAAAGGTTTCTATGTTCTTATTATGATTATAATATATAGATATACTTTATAATAATATATTATAGGGATTTTCAAAGGATATAAGACCAATTTTGTTCTCAATATAGTGTGTGGTTAAAAATGGGTTTGTCTAATAAAACACTTCCCCATTCATACCTTGTTACTACTTTTGACAAATGTTTTTCATTATCTTATCCATTGTAATGTATAAAAAACATGAAAAGATGCATGATATATTTTAATTTTACTTATTTCACTATTACCAAGTTATTAAAAATAGAAAAAAACGATTATATTTTTCTACCAAATCCACTAGAGAACACAACTATTAAATTTTTTAGTGGAATCAATATCCCTCTTGGTTCATTAGAAGTAAAATGTTGAAATCTCTCATTTATCCCTATTGATGTTGTCTTATTATGCCATCAGCATATGTAATTTTTATTTCTAAATTAACCATTTTTTTACCATCATATTTTATTTATGAAGCTCTTCATTAATCCGAATTATGAATTCTAGTTTATTATATGGTTTTAAAAAAATGGTTCCCCTATTTGAAAAACTAACCCTTTCATGTATATTTTTACATACATTCATAAAACATCAAAAAGTTTATAATAAAACGTACTTATACACAAATTATATCATCTTTTATAGTCATCAATCATTTATTAAGATCAACTGGTAATGTTTTCACATATCTATTTCTTCAAATAAATAATGTTCTCCATAATTTTTCTTGAGAAAGAAATATCCAAAACTTGTTAAAAATAAATAGCCAATGTATACAAAAAAATTATTATTCTTTTCAAATATTTTGGGTACGAAAAATTTATTGGAATTTAATATTATAAAAAATACTAAATTTCAGCCACATTTTCTTGCGGCATGATATTTCATGGTCATATAACTCCTCCATTTGGTTACAATAAAAATCATTTTTCATCTATGTGAGTTCATAACTATCTATACCCCACTACATCACTTATAACTTATAACTCACTCTATCTATGATAACACATGTTCTTCATACATTATAATCATTTATTAATCATAAAATATTTCTTTATTCTCATATTATAGACATATTTTAAAGAGGTGGACACAAATCATCATTTTTCTGAAATGTCATTTAACGCTTTCAAGTGTTTTTGTAACCTTTTCAAATGAGAAAAAAAATCCATCATTATATTTATTTTTATAGAAAACCCACACTAATATACATTAAGATATATCATCTCCCAAGATCATAGTATAAATACATAGATATAATATAGGTATCCATCAAATAAAGAAGTCTAAAATATTTATTTTCATGATTTATGGTTTCACTTTATACATTTACTGTTGAATCTAGTTTGTTAAAAAATAAAACCAATCCTAAAACAATGAAATATCACAGTGAGGTATTTCCCCCCAAAATTTCCCTTTAGGTTTTGTGATAATTCATCAAATATTAATTCCACTTAAATATTTATAATATATGCTCATTAATATGGAATTTGTATTACCATTCTCAACAAAAATTCATATCGTGTAGAAACATGTGTAAATCCTCATTACATTAATAATATAATAAGTATTCATATCTCCTCATACTAATCCGAAAGGACATATATCTTCTAACTCTATATAGGATACCTTTTATAAAATACATAAAGATAAGAGGGAATAAGAAGTCCTAATATGGGAAAAATGAAATAAACCATAATATCAGAGTTAAGATATAAAACATGATATCATAAAATGGATTATATTATTTATAGTAACCTCAATTAGTGGTGATATATAATAATATACTTGATTAATAAAATATGTATCAATAACATAATATATAACATCCTAAACATTATTTTATAGTTACAACTAAGACAATAATAATAATGTGGACAAATTTGAAAAGTTGATTATGCTTAGTACCAAATTTCTTATATAATATCTCATTATATATAGATATATTCACAATATATTAGTGGTATATTTAATATATTACTCACCTATCACATAATTAAAATAATTTTTATATTTTCTATATAAACAAAATTAAACAACACATAAATCATAATCACGATCAAACCCATGATAAGGTATTGGATTATATGATTATTATTCAATAACTCACTAAAGGCTAAATCCTAGGAATCCCATTAGGTTATTGAATTAATTTTTTAGAAATTCTTAAATGAATAAATATGCATATTAAATGTAATATCAAAATAATATTTTAAGGATTGAAATCCATATTTAATTGAATAAAACTAGAAATGATCAAATAGTGTTATCTTGGAATGTATTGAAGTGATTTGGAGATATTAAAGGGTTATATGTATTTTATGTCTGTGATACATCAAATTATACCAAAAATATGGTAAATACAATTAATTAGGTTTATATAAAAGAAGAATGTTTAGTGGGAACAAAAAACATATATAAGCCCAGTTATGAAAATGCTTTTTAACTATACATATGTATTTAAAATAAATAAAAAATACATTAAAATATTATAATAATATTTAATAAATTTTAGATAAACAATGAGAACATATAACCAACATGTAAAAATAGTGTTATAGAATATACCTTTCCAAATGTCCTCAATAAATATAATAATTAATTTAATATTATTAATAGTAAAATTAAGGTAATTATATAAATTATTAAGGTATTTATTTATCAATATTTTATATTCCATGTTTCTTTTAATATCATCTGTTATTTTTTTTATAAATACTAATTAAAAATTTGATACATATGGTAAATTGATGAACATCTATGTATTTTCATATGCTTTTTGACAATGATAAAACATGTTGTAAAATGTTATGATAATCTTTAAAATAATTACAGTATATAATGAAAATTTTTAACCATACAATTTTGGTTCATAATGACACATATAATAAATTTCTTGTGGAAGAGGTAGTCTATACATACACATTATATTGGTTTTCATTTCAAAATGAATGAAGGGAATAAAGGTATATGATAATTAAAATTTTCAAAATCATTTCTTTAAAAAAATTTAATATTTTTTATCATTCCTATTATTAATACTAACCACAATAAAATAATATGAAAAAAGACTGAATTTTATTTGTGGAAAAGATATTCTATATGTACAAATGATTGAAATTATGTTGTATTGAATAATTTATAGAAAAGAACAAATAATGTGTCTTCCTATAATATAATAACATCATGGTATATTAATTACATAGATTAAATTATATAATTCAGTTACAAGAGGGTTGGAAAATGATTATTATGATGAAAATAATATAGAGGTAATATTTATTCCTAGAGCTTCATTCCTATTTTAGATATATCCTAGGAATTAGACGCCTTAGGATATCAAATGTTGACCAAATTCATCAGTCAATTTTATAGGTATTTAGGAGGGAAAATATTTTTGAGCTATAAGAATAAAATATATCCTATTGGATTATTATTAGGAACTATAATTATTCCTCTTATAAGTGTAGAATTGGGAAATTTTTTAAAACACACTATAATTAAATAATGGAATTTAACTATTTAAGGAAAAATTGTTCTTAAAGTGAGAAATAATTGATTTTTAGGGGATTTTCGATCGAAAATGACTAAATAATGATCTTCCAATCATTATTTAAGCATGTTTGTTGTTTATAACACATTTTTTTTCTCGTGAAATTTTTTTATCTAGGTAACTACATTTTACAATAATACATTTGTTATTATGAAAATTTAAAATAAACCATTTTCAAAAATTATATATTTCAATGAAATAATTGAATCTTTATTTAATAAAATTAAATATCATAAAAATATAAACTTTTCTCTTTTATTAATGTATTTAATAAATAAAAAACATTTTTTGATGAAAAAAATTGATTTCAGAATTAAGTTTTCCTAATCACATTGGTATTGATTACTAAATAAATGAGTTTTAAAATATTTATCTAATTACTAAAATATTATTTAATGTTTCTATAGAGTGATATTAATTTATTTTATAATATAAATATTATTCAATGTTTATAAAACAACCCTTTTAGATAATCATGTTTACACTTTTTCTATTAATTACCTTTAGTCAGTGTAATCTAATAATTTTTACTATAAATTAAATTTACCGTATGATTTTTTATATAAATATTGATTGAAAATATAAAATCCAATTTTATATATTCTATAAATATAAATGAAAATTATTATATTTTAATATGAGTGCATAAATAGTTGATTTTTAGTCAACATGTACCTATGTTTCCAAAATATTGGAAATGGGTTTTATAAATTCAAAATGTTATTTTAAATGAATTATATTACATTATATTTTTTTTCTGTAAAAAAAATTTCATAAAATCAATGTTTTGATATGGATATTTTTATAAAAATATGAATTTTTACTATTAACTTAAAAAAACATAATTTAAAAAAATTAGAAAAAATAATCTTAAGTTAATTTGTTTTTAATAATTAAAAATTGATTTTAATTTTGTCATATTCAATTGAAAAAATTATGGAAAATATATGAATTCACAATATAGTTACTTTTATTTATTCCTAATATTTTGAGGACTATAATGTATATATCTCGTAATATAATTTTTTAATGTATAGGAAGTTTCATTTTAACTATGTGTTACACATAACACCAGATACACAAAACTATAATTATAAAATTGTAATGTTTAATAAAATAATTATCATTTATCTTATTCAATGATTATGAAGTATAACCCTAAAAATCTCATTTTTTTGAATAATGTGAAAATAATTATGGATTATAAATTTAAATTTTTCCTTAGGATGCCTCATTTAATATTTAAACATACGATTTCCCTAATGTAAATTTACAAGGTGAGTAATCTTGTTGCATAGAAATTTCTCTACATGGCTCATCATTTTCACCTGATTCTTCTTATAAGAGCAATCACTATCCAGTTGCACCACCACAAAATTGAAAACATGTTAGGGGAAGTGAAATTCACTTAATCAAGAAATACATGTGTAATTAATCATATAATTTGCATAGGTTTAGTAGGAAGACATGTATATTTTTAACTGTTACATGATGATAATGAATATCACAGGGGTCAATTTTTCATGGAAAATTTGACCCCTTCATACCAAATTTCATGAATATCTCCTATTGTATTCTATATAAGAACACATTTTCAGTAAAATAAATTTCTAGGCCTAATATATGGTTATCAACATAATATTTCGTCCATATCAATGCTATAGTGTTGAGATATTGAAATGGATTGACCATTTATACAATTTCATGAACAATATCAATAACTAAAAACAATTTTTCACATATATCATCTCAAGAAGATTGATTTTTTTATCCCTTTACAAAGAGGGTCTAATATTATAATATTTGTATGCATTATTTAAAACTATTATTTTATGTGTCTTCATCAAATGGAATATTTTGGTCATACTCTCCCATGAACTATATAAAGAATGATCTCAACATATCTATATGTTTCTAGATAGTTTGTTCAGTTTTCTCATAAAAGTGGGAATTATAGGCCATAATAACGTTAAAATATGTTTTTTTGCATGTTGAATACTTTTACATAATAATAATTTGAACCTCATATCTCAGCTACATATTATATATAGTGTTGTTCCAAATAACCACCACACTTTTTAAATGTGTAACATTGTTGGTGATCATGTTAAGAGACAACATTCATGTGAATGAATTGAATAGTGGTTATATGATGGTTCACCGAATACTACATAAAATTATTCATGTTATATTTATTATTGTTACTAATGAAAAAATATATAATGATGTTCTCCAATTTCCATATAGAAATGGTAAATAAGTCAATTTCTACTTTGGAATTTTTAATTTTCACCTTTATCTTCTAACACACCTAACCACTTTTGTATCTTTTGTAATATACTTTTTTATATTTTTATCCAATATTATTCTCATATATAATTTTACATCTTCATGTAATATGGGTTAATAAAGAATTTTTATATATAGTCACCATTAAATATCTCCAATTTTTCCTATAGTTTTGAGAGAATAATAAATCATGTCCCAAAGATGAAGAATCAATCACCATCATGTTGGATCTCATAGGTTCTTCCCATACTAACAACAAATACCATCTTCTATATCTCAATATAATCCATTTTAGATTTATTAATATTCTACAGTACTGATGGATAAGAAATAAATTATGAAATATTGGACAATGTTTCTTCAATTATAATTACCATTTGTTTGCATTTAATGTTTTATATGATAGGATCCTTCTCAATTCTCATAACAGTAATGGCTTTTAGAACCTTTTTATATATAGAATCTATCATTTATCACCTTCCACATAAGATAGTTTCCTAATAAATCTTTATCCTTGATCGGATGTAACCAACACTATATGTACATGTTGATATCCATCTATGTGAATATATATATTTCATGGTATTGTAGACTATAAAGAATATCATAAATATCTCAATATATATAATGTGACTAAATAATCAGTATTTATTCTACTTAGTCCAATACAATATCATGTGATATGTATTTCAATTTTGGAAGCTTCAATTTTTTAAGCATAATAAAAAACATTATCATTCTATATGATTGTATAGACCCAAATCATAATACACATAGACATTACATTACTTTTTGCGGAATACATAATACATAACAAAAAGAGACGCACTTGGACCGTAATAGTTTAGTGTCTTTGGAAACTCGGAATATAATCTTCTAATCGTGGTGAAAGATCTTCAACATATCCCGTAAAGATCTTCCCCTTTTTCTTTCTTACCTTATACTATTCTTTAAATCCTGGGGAAAAGAAAATGTAAAAAGGGTGAGCTCAAATTCTCAGTAAGGGTAAAAATAGAGAACATAAAACAATCCATATTCATTTGAATGCAAAAACATGATCATAAAATCTAAACATCAAAATCTTGAGAAAAGACAGAAATCTTGGAAATACATAAGGCATATATCATAAAGGAAAATCAATCATGATAAAATAGCATTGGAATAAACATTTAATTGTTGCAAACCATTAATCACGTGATATGATTTCAATAGTAGCCAAGAAATTTCTGCCAAGATCATATTAGTGGACAAAGTCCCTTTCTGAATCGAGTTCACTCCTCGTTCCAGTCCTGTATCACTGAACCAGATTACCTTACCGTTCCAGCCATGTCTATATCATGAGATATAAATCTATACCCAATGCATTAGAAGTAGATATAGGTCCAACCCATCTCATAATGAAATCATTCTTACGTGTGCCACAACATAAACATAAATCATTCATCATAACCCAAAGAATAAAAATGGGTTTCATAAACATCATACCATCATATAATAAACCATACAAAACAAATGGATATCATTTAATAATAAGAAAATTGAATCCATGTAAATCATAGAGATATTATACTTGAAACATACATATATGAAATAAAGTCATCTTAGATGGAAAATGGTTTTGATAAAACACTTGAAATAAATTCTTGAGGAAAATATCCTTTCTTCTTTAAAATCATTTTATTTTAAAAAAATACCATGAAATTTTAAAAGAAAGGGATTTTGTTGAAAATAGTTATTAAATCCTATTTAGTGAGCTTCATTAAAATAAGGCATTATGAAACCGTAAAAATCCGTTCATTCCGTGTAAGATAAAAATAACATTCTTCTCATACTTTTGTCGGAAAACTCAAAAACGTCCCCATGTGTTAAAAAAATTAATATTCCTTTACTAACATGTGTTAAATTTAAAAAATTGGAAAAAAAAGACTTTAGAAATACCTGAATTTTTTTTTAGAAAACATGGGCATGGATGATAACAATAACCCCAGTAAATACTTACAAATAAACAATCTCGTATAAAAATGAGATTGCAAAATTATCCCTTACCTTAGGTCCGATATGCTTCATATGTATCCAAAACTCCTTTATAATGATTTAAATAATTTCATTGACTTATTAAAGAATCATATTAATTGTTATTATATCATATATGGTTCACTTATGACTTTATATTACCCGTTCTTTTGTAAATTCCATGTTAAAGCAGCGTTTTGGGTAAAATCATTTTATTTATCGTATGTGTTTGGACTTGTTGTAATGATATCATTATTACTTATATCATTAATTATTTATGTCCAGAATTTAAATTATGATTTATATATCATATATATTCAGTATATATATATATAATAGATAGATAATTGAAATGAAATACACCGTTCATGGAGACGGTAGGTCGTACGTACACATGAACGTTGTTTTCTTTTCCTTATTGAATTGAATAGATGTATGTAGATGAAACACACACACATATATACATACATAAATCCATTAGTTTTATCATGTCATATATTTCATTATTATTTATTATATATACTTTACAACCATTCTTGAGTGGTTAACATGGAGAATGAATCTCATCGCATCGTGGAGACGGAAATCCGTACGTACGCACGAGCGATTATATCATTCCAATAATTATTGAATTGAATTGGAGGGGATAATATAATATCTAATAATCAGTATGATGTTATAATAAAAATATATACTTATTATTTACACCATTATACCAATCCAAGTAAGGTGGAGGTGGAAAAAACAAATTACACCACGGCTTGGAGACGGTATTCCGTACGTACGCACACGCGGTGATTTCATTTTTAGTAGGATGGATATAATGAGAAATAGGTTTGTTTCATAATTATAATAATATATAAGTATAATATTGATACTTATTTTATTAATTTATGATGAAAAAAATAAATAAGAATAAAATGAAGAAGAACGAAATTGGAAAGAATCAGAAAAGGGTATTACCTCTTCTTTGACACGCCTCTTCTGAACCTCCTTTTAAGGCACTAGAGTTGGTCTTTTGAGGAGACCAGAACCCCTATAATGTTTCTATAGATGTTTAGAAGATAAATTTTCAGGGGATGTCCGAGCATAAAGGCTCAAAATGGTGTTAAGAGAAGAGGGAAGGGGTGCCCTTTTTATAAGGGGGGAGAGGGGCACCTTTGGAAAAACTAAAAATATTGTTTTATAATAAAGTCATATTCGGTTTATAATAGCTCTAAATTAATTTATTTTGAATCCAAAGTGGGGATGGGTCGAAATAAGCTCAACCAATAGGTTTTATACAATTTTAGGATCAAATTTTAACCTTATCATTTAGATTTAACTCTAAGATAAATAATTTATCTTTTAGCGTGCCTCCTTGTTTTCTTACACTATATGGTTAATAAACATACAATAACAAGCCAAAAGAACCCCAAATTTTTCATTATTAATATATATAACCTTATCTAAGTCATTTTTCCGAAACATAGATTTTTGGGAATAAAATAACAATTAATAATATAATATTTATTTTAAAAACTATTTTATGTCAATTTTGACACTATTTGGTAATTGATTTTTGTGAATCTCATAACAGGATTATTAGTTCTAAAATGGTAATTAAATCAATAATAACATGTCATATTAACCTATAAAATTATTCTAATTCTTAAAAAGTCTCAAATTACATTTATTTGGGTATTTATAACATCAATTATGTTAATATTTCATTAATAAGGTAGTTACTCCATCATCATTGTGTCACAAATAAATTAAATTATTTAATATCTAAAAATTATAAATAAAATACCATTATGTAGGAAATATTTTTATCTTTCTAATGAATATTTAAATTCGAATTTATCTTATTTATAACCCTCTATTAAAAAAAATTAGTTATTAAACTTTGATTTTAACTAATTTAACTCTTCTTTAAATAAAATAATAATAAGTGTCCTAATCTAATCCAAGTGGACATAAAGGATAATATTTTATTCCTAAGGTTGTTTTTGGTCTAATTAAACTTTTCCAATAGAATAGGCAATGGTTTAGGGTAATAATAATATTCTTTTTACCCTTAATTAACCTATTTACTTTTAACCATGGTAAATAATAGTAAAAAGCTGCAATTCACCAAAAATTATTTTTATCTTATTGAACAACATTTTACTCCTTGATATTAATATTTTCTCTCATATTTTCGAAATTCCACTCACATAATTAGTAAAATTATGTTTTATGTAAATTTTCCAATTCTCATAGGAGGTGGGTAAGAGACGGTGAAAAGTTCTATAAAATTTTTATATATCTAAAATTATTATAAAATGACTCAAATGAAATTCATTCAACTTATACAAGTATTTTTTTATCAATTTTGACCAAAAAAATTTTAAATAAAATAAATAATTATTTAAATAAAAAGCCGGTTTTTAAATAGTAACCCATTGTTTTCACTATTCATCAAAAATTAAAAGTTTTCAGAAAAATACCAAAAATTCACCCTAGGATAATTTTGATATCCCGAATCAAAAAATGAAGACCATTTTGAATGATAAAATTTATAAAATTTCAAAAAGTTTTCATTACTATTTATAACGGCTAGTTCATAATAATGTTACAATAATATCTTATTTAGTGAAACATGGTATTGTGTACTACACACGCTATCGAAGAAGGTCTTGATTGCGTGTAATGATATCCAAGTCAGGGATATGTGTAGTGAAATCTCTGTTTGGTGTTGCATATGACATAATCAAAACATATTTCATTTATACATTAAACAAAATCTATACTTAATGTTGTGTAGAATAATTTCCACACAATGAACTTGAAATTGTGTGTAACACGGGCCAAGAATATTGTTGCATATACTGAAATCTAATATGGTGTTTCTTATAGTAGAATATTATCTTGGTGTAGTGTATAATAGAAGAGATCAAAAAAATTGAAAATAATATATCTCAAAAAATCTCGGGGTGTTACATTCTACCCCCTTTAAAATGAATTTCTCCCTCGAAATTCATCGGGGTTATAAATGGTTTACTACTTGAAATTTTCTTTAATAGAAACCCACATCGTAAAAAGGAATTGAAAAACAGAACATTAAAAACTAAATTATGAAATGTAACGGTTACCCAAAATAACTAATCACTGGGTTTCCACACAAGATAACATAGGTGAAAATATGGATATGGAAGAGAAATCTAACCATCATGTTCTGATGGAGAGTGGTAGAGAATATGGCTATGAAAAAACCAACAATCATAAAGCCATAAATTTGTAATGATCTAAGGTAACATCTAATTCATCAGATATAAGGGCACTAGGACAACATTTTTGGTTTTCAAGATCATTTCCCTAAAGTTGAAAATTTTGAATTAGAAGAAATACTTACTTTATTTCTGTATAATCTCACAGTTTTTTGTGCCTTGAACAATTTCCACTTCATCTCTTAAAGAAATGACGTTGAATTTTTCATTCGTGAGGTGTTAGAAAATCATGTGATGGAATGATGGGTCATTCCATATGTCTCAAACAAAAGGTTATAAAAAGTTATCAAATGTACATAAGTCCATCTATGGTGAGGTTAATCGTATATGATTCCAAAAATGGACTTATACTTCATCTATCATACCGCTTAATAAAACTAGTTTCTACTAACCAGGGACTTACTGTAGGCATGTGGTAGATGATAAAGTCATACCGTAGTTTGGTTGTGGTTTTGATTCCCATAGCCTTGTCCGATGTGACGGGTTGTCGCTCGTCCTATGGGTTGTCCTTTTCGTAAAACTACATTATTATAACATTCCATCAATAATATCGAAAAAAGATACCACCTTAAACAATACTAACACATGTACAACATAATCCATTCCAATATTTAGCCTTATCCAAAATTCTTCTGTCCAAGCTCATAGTATGAATAAAATGACAACTAGAATGTTTATCTACCAAGAATTGAATACAATCATTTATCACCCATCTGTCATAAGATATATATTTATTGTTGGCCACATTCCAAACATTTGAATATCTCAATCATGTATTCTCTTGAATCATTAATTACCAAATAATCTTCGTGAAAACATGAATTTTGTCCAAAGAGAACTCTTTCCACATACAAAATTCCAAAAAATTCTTATATACTCAAACCATGATATCACTTTGTCCTTATATCAGTCATGAGATCATTAATACCATAAAACATTTCATTATCTTTTTATTCATTCATTATGCACATATCATCTACTTGACAAAAATATTTGAATAAACTTTCATGGTTACTGTTACCATTCATGATATACTTTCAAAAACTCAATGAAAGACAACCGTGTAACAATCCATAGATTTTTCTTTATTCCATAGTACCATAAATTATTCTTGATAAACATACAATCATTCCACTACCTTCTTAAACCACTGACTGAGCTTCATCATTTCTTTCATCTCATATATCATTTTTAATCTCTTAATCATCATCCACATTAATACTACCCATATGACAATGCTGATTCTATTCATGAGATTTTCCCTTAGGACATTGTTTTGCATAATGACCATACATTCCACATTTAAAACATTTAATTGTTGTTGATGTCATAGCAATACCATTATCCTTTTCCATGGTGTTAACTGAGCCTTTTCTATTTCACTTACTGGCTTCGTGTCCTTCCTTTACACACCCAAATCATCTTCCAGATCTTTTAAAATATTCTCCTTGATGCCTCTTCCCACATGATTTACATGAGGGAAATTGAACTTTCTTTCCTCTATGATCATCATGAAACTCTATCTTTCTCTTATTAACTGAGTTGGAAAACTTACCAATGTTCAGATTATTGATCATATTATGAGATTGCTGATTTGGAATAATAATTATATGTAGACCTACAGATCCAATTTCATTTGGTTTCTCATGAAGAATATCCTTCCATTGTCCATCATAACCTCCATTATCGTGAATCTTCCTGTTTCCAGCCATTTTCTAAAACCCAAAAAAATTGTGTGAGAGGAAAAAAATCATAATCAAGGGGGAGTACCTTCAATATCTAACATATTATGGTAAATTATAATATATTTACCATAATTCTATGACTATAACCTATACTTATAATTAACCATAGAGACATCCCTAGATATACCTTAGAAATATCTCTAGGGATTTCACTAAAGTTTTCGCATCCTAGTTTCCAAAGGTTAACTAAACCATTCCTCGGATAAGAACTGTAGAAACCCAAATCATAACGTGCATAGACATTACATTACTTTTTGCGGAATACTTAATACATACCAAAAATAGACGCACAAGGACCATAATAGTTTAGTGTCTTTGGAAACTCAGAATATAATATTTTAATCATGGTGAAAGATCTTCAACATCTCCTGTAAAGATCTTCCCCTTTTTTTCTTACCAAAAACCTTTCATTAAATCTTGGGTAAAAGAAAACATAAAAAGGGTGATCTCAAATTCTTAGTAAGGGTAAACATATATATCATAAAACAAGTCATAAACATTTGAATGCAAAAAATTGATCATAAATTCTAAACATCAAAATCTTGAGCAAAGACATAAATCTTGGAAGTATGTAAGGCATATATCATAAAGGATACTAAACCATGATAAAATATCATGGGAATAAAACATTTAATTGTGGAAAACCATTAATCAAATGATATGATTTCTATAGTAGCCACAACATTGCTGCCAAGACCATCTTAGTGGACAAAGTCCCTTTCTGAATCGAGTTCACTCCTTATTCCATTCCTGTATCACTGAACCGGATTAACTTATCGTTCCTGCCATGTTTATCTAATGAGATATAAATCATTACCCAATGAATTGGAGGGAGATATATGTCCCACCCATCTAATAATGAAATCATTCTTACATGTGCCACAATATAAATATAAATCATTCATCATAAACCAAAGAATAAAAATGGGTTTCATAAACATCATACCATCATAACCTAATCCATATAAAACAAATGGATATCATTTCATCATAATAAAACTTAAACCATGTAAATCATAGAGATATTATACTTGAAACATACACAGATGAAATAAATTCATCTTATATTGAAAATAGTTTTGATAAAACACTTGGAATTAGTTTTTGAGGAAAATATCCTTTCTTCTTCAAAATAATTTTCTTTTCACAAAATGCCATGAAATTTTTAAAGAAAAATATTTTTTTGAAAATAGTCATTAAATCTTGTAACGAAAGCATCATGAAAATAAGGCGTTGTGAAACCGTAAAAATCCATTCATGCCGTATAAGTTAAAAATAACATTCTTCTTGTACATTTGTCTGAAAAGTCCAAAAGTTCACCATGTGGAAAACAAAAGTATGATTCCATTCATAACATGTGGTAAATTTTAAAAATGTGTAAAAATGGCATTAAAAATACATGAAAACAATTTTAGCAAACATTAGCATGGATGATAACAATAACCCCAGTAAATACTTACAAATAAACAATCTCGGATAAAAACTGAGATTGAAAAATTATCCCTTACCTTAGGTCCGATATGATTCGTACGTATCTGAACCTCCTGTATAATGATTTAAATAATTTCATTGACTTACTACAGAATCATATTCATTGTTATGATATCATATATGGTTCACTAATGACTTTATATTACCTGTTCTTTTGTAAATTCCATGTTAATGCAGCATTTTGGGTAAAATTGTTTTATTTATCGTACGTGTTTGGGCTTGTTGTTAATGATATTATTATTACTTATATCATTATTTAATTACATCTATAATTTAAATCATGATTTATATATCATATATATTAAATATATATATATATATAATAGATAGATAAATGAAATGAAATACACCGTTCATGGGGACGGAAGGCCGTACGTATGCATGAATGCTGTTTTATTTCCCTTATTGACTTGAATGGAAGAATATAGATGACATATATATATATATACATAAATCAAGTATCTTTATCATGTCACATATTTCATTATTATTTGTTATATATACAATAAAATCATTCTTGAGTGGTTAACATGGAGAATGAATCTCACCGCATCGTGGAGACAGTAATCCGTACGTACGCACAAGAGATGATATCATTCCCATAATTATTGAATTGAATTGGTGTGGATGATATAATATCTCATAATAAGTATGATTTTATAATAACTATATATAGTTATTCTTTACACCATCATAACCATCCAAGTAAGGTGGTTGTGGAAAAAAACAGATTACACCACGACATGGAGACGGTATTTCGTACATACGCACGCGCTGTGATTTCGTTTTTCGTAGGATGGTTAAAAGGTGAAATAGGGTTGTTTCATATTTATAATAACATATCAGTATATTAGTGATAATGATGTTATTAATTTATGATGAAACAAATAAAGAAGAATAAGTTGAAGAAAAAATAAATTGGAAAGAATCGGTAAAGGATATTACCTCTTCTTTGACACGCCTCTTCTTAACCTTCTCTTAAGGCACTAGAGTTGGTCTTTTGAGGATACCAGAACCTCTATAATGTTTCTAGGGAAGTTTATAAGAGTAATTTTCAGGTTTTGGCCTCGCATAAAGTCTCAAAAGGGTGTGAAGAGAATGGGGAAGGGGTGCCCTTTTTATAAGGGAGGAGAGGGGCACCTTTAGAAAAACGAAAAATATTATTTTATAATAAAGTCATATTCTGTTTATAATAGCTCCAAATTGATTTATTTTTAAGATAAAGTTGGTATGGGTCGAAATAATCTCACCAAATAGTTTTTAGATAAGTTTAGGTTACTATTTTAACCTTATCATTTAGATCTAACTCTAAGTTAAATAATTTAACTTTTACTGTGTCTCCTTGTTTTCTTACACTATATGGTTTATAGACTTACAATAACAAGAGAAAAAAACCTGAAGTTGATCATTATTAATATATATAACCGTATCTAAGTCATTTGGCCGAACCTTATATTTCTAGGAATAAAATAACAATTAATAATATAATATTTGTTTTAAAAACTATTTTATGTCAATTTTGTCACTATTTGGTAATTGATTTTTATGAAAATCATAACAGAATTATTAGATCAATATACGTTAATTAAATCAATACTAACATGTCATATTAACCTATTAAATTATTTTAATTCATAAAAAGTCAAAAATAACATTTATTTGGGTATTTATAGCATCAATTATGTTAATATTTCATTAATAAGGTAATTACTACATCATCATTGTCTCATAAATAAATTAAATTATTTAATTTATAAAAATTATATATAAAATTTAATTATGTATGAAATATTTTTATCGTCCTAATTAATATTTATAGTCGAATTTATCTTATGTATAACCCTATATTAAAAATGTTTTAGTTATTAAACTGTGATTTTAACTACTTTAACTCTTCTTTAAATAAAATAATAATAAGTGTCCTAATCTAATCCATGTGGACCTAAAAGGTAATATTTTAATCATTAGGTTGTTTTTGGTCGAATTAAACTTTTACAATAGAATTAGAACATGATTTAGGGTAATAATAATATCTTTTTTACCCTTAATTACCTTATTTACTTTTAACCATGGTAAATAAAAGTAAAAAAGTTACTATTCACCAAAAATTATTTTTATCTTATTTAACCATATTTTACTCCATGATATTAACCGTTTATATAATATTTTTTAAATTCCACTGACAGAAGTGGTAAACTAATGTTTTATGTAAATTTCCAAATTCTCCTAGGAGGTGGGTAAAAGACCGTGAAAATTTCTACAAAATTTTTATATATCTAAAATTATATTAAAATGCCTAAAATAAAATACATTGAACTTATATAGATATTATGTATCAATTTTGAACTAAAATAAATTTAAATAAGATAAATAATTATTTAAATAAAATTTTAGTTTTTAAAAAGTAACCCAGTGTTTTTACTATTCATCAAAAATTGAATGTTTTCAGAAAAATACCATAAATTCACCCTAGGCTAATTTCGATATTCCAAATCCAAAAATGAATTCCATTTTAAATGATAAAATTTATAAAATTTCAAAAAGTGGGTATTACTATTCATAATGGCTAGTTCATAATAATATTATAAAAATATCTAGTTTAGTGAAACATGGTATTTCGTACTACACACGCTATCGAAGAAGGACATGATTGCATGTAATGCAAGCCAAGTCATTGCTGCGTGTAGTGAAAGTTCCATTTGGTGTTGTGTACAAAATAATCAAAACATATTTCATTTATAAATTAAACAAAATCTATACTTAATGTTGTGTAGAATGATTTCCATTAAACGAACTTGAAATTGTGTGTAACACGAGCCAAGAATAGTGTTGCGTATATTGCAAGCTAATATGGTGTTTCGTATAGTACAAGATAATCTTGGAGTAGTGTATAATAGAAGACATCAATGAAATTAAAAATAATATATCTCATAAAATCTCGGTGTGTTATAATTAGTACACAACAGAGTCCCTTTTTTGATTCATCAATAACGATAAAAAATAAATCCACAATTCTGGGTAGGTTTAGTTTTGGTATAGTGGTTATCCTCTTCCTTAACTCTATAATAAATCCATTAACTAATTTTCCTTGGTATTCTTCACTTTTGTTTTAGTTAGCTACTTTAATGTGTTTTATAATCATGAATGTTTTTCAAATAACCAATGATTTTACTATATAAATACATGGAAACTATGTATCACTATTATATACGTTATTTATGGATATTATTTAATCAATTTATCCCTTAAAGGACCCATAAACATACCCTTTAATGATTTCAGAATCAATATAAATACCATAGGATCTGTTCAAAACTCACATATTCAGTACTATGCCATTAAATTCTTTTTCATAAATGTCTGCAATATAATACACAAATAAAACTCACTTTCCTCCTTTAATTTGGTGTATACATGAATTTCATCCATAAAAACTACCACATCTTTTTATGTAAATCACTACAGATATTCTTCATTATGTATATGATGATCGTTGGATCATTCATATGAAAAAATAGAAATACTATTAACTTTACGTTCTTGTACCTTATATGAATTATATTCATTGTAATGTCCTACTTCATAATTTTATCTACGGATACTCTAGTAATATGTCAACATAAGAGATGTATTTATATTTTTATAATTTCTTAAATAAGTTATCAATCTTTTTAAGGGTAAAATTTTTAGTTTTTATGATCATTTTGAGACACTGATAATCAATACATAGTAACATTTACTTAACCTTAATCACGACAAATATAACTTGTTCAACCAATTGTGAATCACTTCGCAAATAAAGTACATGATTATATTTTCATGTAATTGAGTATTTAGTTCATCTAGTAAAATGGGATATATTCTATTTAGAATCATAGATATCAGAAGAGATACATGTATGGGTTTAATTAGTAACTCACCCTACAGATCAGGGGAAATAATATAAAATTATTCTTGAAATTAATTATTATAATCCCATATAATGGGAATTTCATAATGATTTTTCATCACATTTTTTTAATAGTGTTAAATAGATATATATTCTCGTATATATACAATAACAACTATTATAAATAATTTTTCCATGAATGTTGATCACGCTTCTTAAAATTTTATATAATCAGATGATAAATCAAGATATAAAATGTGTTTTTTATTTTTCTAGTAGTTTATATGAGATCATTGTCGATAAAAAATTTTCTTCCAAGAAAAAAATTAAATTCCATGAAAGGTATAACCAAAATAATTTTAAGGATATTAGTCCCACAAATATTTATTATCTAAGAGTTCTGTATATGAGATCAAATAATACATCCATTTGTCGTTTTAACTAAAAAACTACATATCCATGTTTTGTAGTGTTTTTTTAGTAACTCTACTAAACATGAATTACATGAATTAATTCATATATCCATAGTCAAATATTAATTTTTATATTTACGAATGAATAAACTAGATTAAGATTCACTAAATTTTATATTCCTATTAAATATCCATCGTACATGTCACCCTATCATTATATTGTCCTTACTTCAATATTGCTAAAATAATATTTCACTTACACACTCTTCTAAGGGATTATTTTACATTTTATCATTAGAAATCACTATCATAGGGAATTTGAATTCATAGTTTCCATGTTTTATGTGATTTAAAAAGTAAACTATAGGTTAAGGATTGATCTAAACTATTTTATAATTGAAGACATTAGCATAAATTTTCATCTCACTTATACATTAATTTTCGTGATGTACCCACTTTCCAAAAATGGTATATTTCCTTGTCTACATGATTGAGTTTCTGGATTATTCCATCCTCAATTTTGATTTGAGGGATATTTTATTATCTATCCACCATGAGTTTAATTTAGATATCCAATAATATTGAAAATCATTCAATATGTAACATCTGTTGTTCTAATGGAAAAATAAAAATAACCCATTTTTTCTCATCTTTAATGAAAACATTGAAAAAATTTTATGACAATAATGTCCCAAATATGTAATGATCTTTGAATACATTGAATTTTTCCAAAAAAAACATGACATTTTTTGTGGTTTTGAAAATTACAATGCCATATCATGAAGGCCTTATAATGATCACCTCATAAAACATGACAGCTTTCCACTTTTTTTATAGTGTAATTAGAACCACCTCTCCATTTTATAATGGGGAGTGAGTGGGAACCAATTATTTAATAAATATTATCAAGAATTCCCCCCACTCAAAAGATATTATATCTTCCAGGGGATTTTTATTCTTAATTAGTGTGTAAAACTAATTATATTATCATTCAAGGTGGTAATCAACCAATATGAACATCTGTTACTCATAATATTCAATAATGTATAATATCTTCATAATTGAGTTAATTTATTATTAAAACATTATTTGGTTGGGATATCCAAAAAATGATAGATGTCTTTAATGTATAAATGATACATCTTTAACATTATCTCTGTGAGGGAGTTCTACCTGATTAATGAAATTATTCATATCATGAGCCATCATTTTTAGTACTTATTGATGTTCTTTTCATCATCTCCAATCTTGTTATGCATTTTTTAATGGAATTAATTACTTTTTTAAATGTACAATGCATTAACATGATTCCTCCAAAGTCTTAACTCATTCAAACATTTTTAATTGTTAGGGATAATAATAATTTATATAATAAATTTTTAAAGGTTATATTGTAATTTAGAATAATTAACTCATTAAATATTTTTAAAAGCTAACATATGAAATTCTATGTTTCAAAATAATTTATATTGCATCATATTCTTATATATTTGTATAAAACAATAAATTTAAATAATAAAACATATCTAAATAATTCATAATGGTATATAAAGGGTATGTTTATTAAAAAATCATATCCACTATGAATTTTTATCTTGTCTTGAAATCGCAGTTCCACTCATATTACACTATCTCATGATTGAGTTAATTTAAAATGATACATTTTTAAGGATATACTTTTTAGGCGGACATGTGTCAGAATAAAATCTACTATATTTTATTTAGAGAGTAATAAAATTAAAATAAACCCAAATAATATATCCATTTGAAAAATTTTATGACGAACTTCTATATGTTTTAATATCCATTGGGTTTTCACTAATTTTCTCTCCTCGTAATGTACAATAATAAAATGATTTCCCTTTCAAAACACCAATAATGACTTAAGCCTTAAAGACATATTTTGTCATGAATTTTTATATAGTTTTTCAAAAAATAAAATCTAGGTTAGTTAAAGTCCGGTTTCCTTATAATACTAGACATATAAAATCATCATCAAAATCCTAAAAAATACTATTTATTTAATTCACCACATAGTTATCAATAATCTAGTATAAAATCTAAAATTTCAAAGGATACCCTAGGGAAAATACATTATGGAATGGGTGAGATAAAAATCCCTATAATGGAATTAACATTGATATAAATCATAACCACAGAGTCAAGAGGCATGATAGGATATCCTTATGTGGGAGATCATATTAATAAAAAAACATATTAAATGTTATATCCAATGATCATGTAATAATATAATATATGGAAAAAAGTATCTTGGGGGATTATAATCACTCCCAATAACATCATCATAAACATGAAAATGTCTCATCGTGGGTTTGGATCACTCCCTAATCACATACAAAATATATAATTAGATATTAATCATTATAAATTCATTATATTGAAATATAATTTTGAGACCAGTCATCACAAAAACAAAATCATATATATCTGTTTCAAATGAGTAAAATATTCCTTATAAAATTCATAAACATGGTAAAATACATTTTATGTATGTATTATTCATAATTAAAAGTAAATCTATAACTTAAGTGCATGTCAATAATATTCAATATATTGTATAAAATAATATTTTTTAGGAAATTAATAATTAAATAACAATAAATTTATCTTGATAATAGAGTTATGATGATGAAAATTAATGGGATAGATCATTGTTAATAAATACTTAACAACTCAGGAAAATAAATATAAAAAGTAATCTATATTTTTGAAGAAATAAATACACTATTATTACCCATAAAACTAGTATTCAACAAATACAGTTATCCAAAATATAGTGATGTATTTTATATTATATTTTTTGTTTATAATTATTTATTAAGGGAAATACATGAAATTAGATAATAAATAGGTAATTTTTATTAAATTATGTTTATATAAATGTGGGAATCTCAATGGGATCTTTAAATACTATAAAACTATATAAATGAATACGATATATAATTAGTCATATATTTAAGGGAAATATATTCAAAAATAAAATATGCAGATTAGAAGAACATTTAATTTTAGTGAAAATAAAATGTTCATGTACAAGAAACATTAAAATAGTAATACAAAATATCCATCCCTTTCGGTATGGAATTATTCCTTATGTGCACATAACATCATGAATAAAAATATTAGGCTTTTCAAATAAATTATTTAAATCTAAATCCTAGTATATTTCAAATTCACTATTATTCTAACTATCTTGGTTTATTTATTTATTATATTTTTTTCTTATATTGGTTACTTGAGGTTATTCATCCAAAATTTTTATAAATACATATGTATGATGACTATGGTAGAAATTGATGTAAAATAGTTTAAAAATCCCAAGAATATTAAAATGGATAAAAAATTCATTTTCTTATATATATCAAACACATTTTAAAATTCAGCCATGATTAGTGGTGATGAAATATTAAATTAATCACTTTTGGTGGTTATTATGCACACATACGCACAGTTAACTATTCCATTTGTTAGATAATGTAAGAGATTTAATGTATATAAAATTTTTAAATATAAAAATTAATGTTATATTATATATATCATATTTATTCTTCAATACAATAATTAAATCCGACCATGGGGCATGGTAATGAAAATAATAGAGGTTGATTGGTCTATGTGTCAATCCCCATCTTTTCATAATAGTTGTTCTTTTATATTAAACAATGGATAGATTTGAATAAATTGGGTTGTTATAAACATATTTTAAAATCAAGTATGATTGACTATATTCGTTTGATCATATTTTGGTTTATAAAAAATGATTGGAATTATGTATTGGAATATATTCTTATAGTATGACCCATTTAATGTTTACAAGGCCCGTGTTTCTCGAAGGATGGCTGGGGAAGTTATAAATTTTTTTACCTTCTACAAGCTTTAATCACGTTAGACACATGAAATGAATGGGCATCAATTTTCAAATGTATGGTTTACATCATGGGATATATCGTGATTCATGGTTAGTCGAATCAGATATGTGGAGCCATCAGCTATATAGAGACATCAAATATGTGGCATCAGGTATGTGGATGCATCAACTATGTGAATTAGCTATATGGAAGGATTTTATAAAGGTATAAGCTACATTGATGGATCAACTACATGAATTGGTTTTTAGGATTGATCTAATATGTGGATATGACATATAAGTGATAGACTATATGAATCAATTTCATTATTTTTTGGTTATGTGGATTAGCTATTTGAAACCCACTACTTGGGATTTTTTATTTGTATGACATCCATCTATGCGAAATCAACCTCCTCATTATTTCATCTAGTTTGGTGAAAATAATAATGTAGTTTTTTGAAATTCATGAATGATGGGCCTTAAAAGCACAATTATTTAGTGATAATTTTATATATTATTTTATAATATATCAAAGGCTATAAAAATTTCCAATAATATTTTGTTTAATGATTGCTGAAATAGTTCATATAAAATCCTTATTATTTGAATAATTATAATTACCTAGTATCTATTAACACAATAATTAAGTGTTTTCCCTTCATTCAACCCTATTCGATTTCATTAAATAGTGGATGTTATGAATAATTCCCCTAGAGTTATATAAATCTACCATTATTGTATTATTCTTCCACTAATAACGATTCTATCTTGTATGTTCCCCTTGTTGTTTGGTGCATTGATTCATGTGAATATTTTTCTTTGAGTATTGTAATTTTATTCAACTCTTATTTATTATGTGAACTCATGTAATTATCATGTCTTATACCCATATATGGTAATGGAATTAACCTTATTAATTTTTAATCATATTAATAAATAAATATATTGTGATTCAATGTTGTGTAAATCTCTCCTAATAATGGGTTTCCTCAATTTTTTTGATATATTGATATAAATTTTATAATTATGTGACATGTTATTATTTTAGTTTTTATCATGTTTCCATTATATAAAATGGTAATGAAAATAATAAAGGAGTTAATGGGTAATTAATTGGATGGAGAATAAAGTGTTTTATTAATGGATTTGATGTCTATTTAAATATGATCAAATTGACATGATTATATATTCTTATTTAAATATATGATTTTTTATATGTAATTTGATAAATATTTAGAATATTGTTAAATTATATTGATGAAAAGGTTTATAGGGGTGTTCATAAATTAGAAATAAAATGTTTTTTGAAACTAAAATATAATCATGGAGACATGTTTAAATATATTGTTCAATTAATATAGTAGAATATGATAGCTTGATTCTATAGGTTCACCATAGTTGATACATGTAAATAATGTGTCAATTAATTTAAAATTTAAAAAACCTATTTTTTATAAATATAATTTATTGGGATTATGTTTTCCATCTATAAGTGATTTTTATGTTCTATGTGATGGGAGTCATGAGAGCTTGTTTTGGTGAAATGACTGCATGAATTATTTTACTTCCTATTTTTATCTAGAGACTATGACTGTTTTCCCGTTTCCTTTATATGTTATTATAATGTGATATTGCATTATTATTTGATAATGGGATAGATTATCCTATGTGGAAGTTTGTGATATAATCATGGGATTGTGGATGTGATATGGGGAAGGGAGGACTAAGTCATGTTATAGTAGTTTGATCCTCATTTGGGCAGATACATAGGTATATTCATGTGATATCTAGGATGAAATTAAAGAAGAGATAATGGGTAGAAGATGGGATTTTCCAATGATTTGATAAAGTAGGATAATGGATCGATATGATTCTGTTTAGTGGATGATGGTCGTGATTCTTGTATTATCTATATTCATTTCCTCAAGAATCGTTGCAATAGGATGTGTTTGGATTCATGTTTCTTTTGGACGATTTATTAGGATGGTTTTATTAGAGTATTATCAATTATATAAATTCATAATTTTTTAGCAATTTACTAACTGATGGGGTTGTTAATTATAGAATGAATATAAAAAGAAAAATGAATCATGGAATATTGTGGACTCAGATAAGATTATACCTTGATGGAATGGACATTAATATTATGATTAAATTAATTAAATTGATATTATTATTTTTGATTAATTTAATAATAATTAATTAATAAAAGTAATGTGAATTATCTAACGAAAATATGTAATTTATTGTAGCATAATATATGATGTTGTAATTATAGGATATCTAGTCCCTCACAGTGGTAGCCCGGTGTCTTAATGTATATAGAAATAGTTGAGCTTTGGAAATGGATATTCATATTCTGTGGATGTAAGATATATTATATCATATATATTTCATTGTCTTATATTCTACCACACCAATGTTGGTTAGGGAAACTGACACTTATTGGAATGGGGAAAGGTGTTTTCCCCAATATCATTATAGGAATATGGATGGTTGGTTAACACCTTTATACTTGCTCTAATCTCTTGGTTATTATTTTTACTAGTATTAAATGTTGTATGTTTCCCCATATAAATGTATAGAGGTATTTTATGTCTTTTGGTTATTTCACACACATGTATCCTTAGATTTAATATCCAAATGGTTATTCTAAGTATGACATGTATAAGATGTGGTGGATTGAGGTATAATAACCGATGTATGATATGATTAATAAGGGTTGTGGTGGATCCTAGAATTTATTGTTTAATATATGATGATTTTATGTGTCTTGATTTGATGTTTTGTTGAAAAAAAATTCTTTTTTTTCTAAATAGACCATGTGTCAACAAGATAGATTTGTTTTTAGGGATATTCATTAGGACTTGCAGTGATGTAGAAAAGTAAAAACCTAGTAGAGAAGCTTGAGTGGGTGAAATTGATGTTTTTTTATATTTTAATATTTTTTATTTTATTTGATACTACTTGAGAGTTAGATATTGTGTGGTTCAGAACATAGTATACATGTTTAGGTGACGAGTCGGTTTCACTATTGTTCACTATGTGTTATAACTATTTCATTATATTTTTAACAGGAGGCTTCCGGTAGGATCCTACACATTATAATGTAATGTTTTCCTATATATATATTATATTTTTTTGGGAATATGATTTGTTACGAGATTTAGATTGATATTTCAAGCTCATTGTTTTTTTTGAGAGGTTTGGAATTCGTTCTCGCTGCAGGCTTTAACACGTTTGTAATTATTTTTTCCTTTTTTTTTGAATTTCAATAATATTTTACATTTTATGTTTAAAATTGGGATATGTGCGTGTGAGTGTGTGTGTGTGTGTGTGTTTAAGAATGTTTTTTGGGTGCACCTATCATATTACTCTCTTCTATATGTTCTTTTGTATGATAATGTCTCTTATGTGAATGATTATTATACCTTTAATGTTATTTTTCATCATAGGTCATACTGGTGAAGGGTTTTATGAATTCACTATCTCCCATATCTCATTTGTAGCCTTATATGGGTACTCATTGGGGGAGGGGTCACTTAAATAGTTGTATTTGAAGATCTGGTTGATGGATATGATAGAGTTTAGAGTAATTTACAAGTGTGGATACATGGGTTTGTAGGGAATCAATGTCTGTTATGTTTACAAAGTGATGAAAACATAGTGGACCAATAATTACACATGTATTAGGATCTGTTTGATCTAATTGATGAAAATTTATTTTTACTAATACTATTATGTTATGTTATACTAGTTGAAGTATAGATACCTAGGAAGGGATTATGCATTATTCTTCTATGACTATTTTTTTGAAATTATTATACATTGGGATAGATTAAAACAATAAAAATTTAATAAATAATATATTATTTAATGTTAGGTATTCCATATTCTAGGATTATGATACAGGAA
The DNA here is from genome assembly GCA_963277665.1 of Viscum album. Lineage (NCBI taxonomy): Eukaryota > Viridiplantae > Streptophyta > Magnoliopsida > Santalales > Viscaceae > Viscum > Viscum album. The sequence goes on along the minus strand of OY728159.1, from coordinate 649,963,791 downwards.
GTTTATTATTTTTTTGGGATGTATTCAGGTTAAAGGCCTTATCTAATTTTCACTGAGTATGTCAGACATGATGTTCCCAAATATCTATATATAGTTGATATTTATGAGCATGACACTAAGGGGAGGAAACTCCAAGAGTTTTTATGGTATATTCTATTGAATTAAGGTATATATTTAAAAAAAATATGTCAATGAATAATGGTCTGTAATAATTTAGTAAAATATGTTCATTGAAGGATCGGTATGTTTCAATGACTAAGATGATTTTATATAGAGTAGAGAGGTAGTGGTGGATCTTATTCCTCAATGATCATGAAAATTAGGTAGTCTTTTATAAGAAGATACATGACTAGTTCCAAGAATATATTTTTTTATAGACCATGAAGGTTTCCAATATTTAAAAGATTTTACCATTTGGAAGTGGAGTCCAAGTGTGTGAGAGTTCGAGATCAATTTTTTTGACCATTTTCTGACATGATTTATATCTTTTTAGGGGTGAGGTGTCCTAGGTGAAGCATTTAAAATAGTATTTTCATCCATAGATCTATTGATGGGTCACACATTTAATATTGAAGATATGTATTATGATTCATTAAAGATCATATGTTCTTGAGAGAAGAGTGGAATGAAATAGATCACCAAGAGAGAGGAGTCATTATGATTCCTTGTGAATTAGAGTTGTGGTCTAGGCTTCCTAGTGTCCTAAAATGAATAAGTTTTAGTTATCCATAGGTCGGTCCCAACGATAATAACAATGTTTCAATGGGGTGGATCTTACAAATATTCTAAGGTATCAAAATTGTGTATTTAGTATGTATATTGATGCCATCTACAATGATTTGGGCCAAACTTTTTGATTTTCCAGTGTTCTCCAGGTGTTCCACATCATGTTCCTGTATTGTGGTTGTTTAATATGAGGTAGTAGCTATAGTTTTAGCTAGTTTTGGATGAGTAGAGAGGAGATATGTCCCGTATATTACATCCCCAAGATTATCCTATTCCTCATAGTGTATAGTTTATCAATTGAAGTGGTCATTATCTAGGTCAAAGAGGGTATGGTTTCAGACATGGTTAGTTTCATGTTATAGTTTTGTATGTTCCAGTGAGCTATATATCAGTTGGGGTGACCTTTTAATTTTTTTCTTTCAACTTGGTTTTATAATTTTTTACTAATGGAGTGACACACCCAATTATATCATACCTTAATCCATGCTTTGGGACATAAGGTAAAGACACATCCAATTTAATTGGAATTGACTACACTGGATGAAGGATGATGTAACTTGTATGAATTAAATAGAGAGTATGATTCAGTGGTGGGGAAAACATCTGTTTTGGAAACATTAAATGATTATGAATACATTCATAGGTTCAATAGACTGTGTTTCCTATGGTTGTATAAGAATACTCTGGTGTATTCAAAAGGTGGTTGCAACTTTACCCCCTCAATGGGAGATCAAGTTTGTGATCATGTTATCACATGAAATGTATCGTATATTAATTTATCAGTATAGGATAAAACATTATATGTTTCATTTTTTGTGAGTATAGATCAATGTTAGCTTTTATTTGGGTTTTGTTCTGTTGATTGTGCCACCTTGGGGTGAACCATTTCTGTTCCTAAATAATTATAATGGATGTTTCTTGCCTTTTGTCCATTATCATCACATGAACCAAGTGAGCATGAATGATCACTATCTAATTCAATGAATTATTAATTTATATGATCAGCTAATGGGAACACATTCATTATTGAAAATTTATTTTTAATTAGGTTATCATCACCCATGGGTTAATGATTTGGTCCTTCCGAATAAATTTTTTTTCTACAGAGGAATTACAATTTCATTGTGATAATGTTCGATGTGAATAACACTATAGCTATGTTCATGGGGTTTATTAAAACAATATTGAGAGATTTATTATTTTGGTTTGTGGTGGTTTTGATTGACAACATCCGTGATCACAATGGATATGAGGAGTATGTAGATAATCTTTATTACTTTTATCGATTTTCATCATGATATTCTACTCAGGATTCTATCAATTTTTTATTTATAGGCTTGAAAAGACTATTTTTTGGTAATTTTGAGTTCCATAAAGTTTTATTTGTCGACCCTTCAATTTTTTAGGAGGTTGTCTTAGGAAACCCATAATATATAGTGTTAGGTGTGGATTTTCAAACAACATGTAGGATGTTAAAAGAAGTTTGTATCTAATTTCCATCATGACGAAAATACAATGACAACATTTACTAGAAAGGAACAATTTTTCTTTTGGACTAAATAGTGTTATTAAATATTTTAATACCTATAAGAAAATTTAGTTATACCATATTTATTTTTTCCAAGCAGAAGAAGTTTAATTTATTGTTTAATGTGATTCTTCATCTCGTGGGTTGGGATATTTTTTTAATACAACATTTAATGGTATTTTATGATGGTCATTTGTAGTTACATCCTTATGTGAAAATATACTCCACACATGATCTTTATTTTGTCATTGTTTTGTTTTCTGTGATATTGTGGAATAATTATCTATTTAAAAAGAGTTTTTAATTATTACTGACAATAAGATTCAGTGGTATGTCTTCTCCATGCTTGAATTAATCCTTTATCCATTTTGGCGGATGAACACGTTGTAGAATATTAACATTTACATTTCAAATAATCCCTAGATGGGGAATATTATAGTTGATGCACTGTACAGGATGTTAGGTATGAATATCATGTTTCAATACGGAGATTCATAGAGTGTGATGGAAGAATTATCATTGATGTATATAGTTATTTGAGAGGTTGGAGTTAGATAATGTGTAATATATATGATAATGCAATCATTATTGTTGTAGTAGGTGGAGGAGTACCAATTTGTGGGATTTTGAGGTGGAGGTTATGAGAGTAAACATTATTTATCATGATGCCCCTGATGGTTAGTCTAAGGATGTATATGAACAATTATTGTTATAGGTAATAATATTTATCCATTATATGATATGTGAAATTATTCATCATTACTTCCATTTGATTTCATTATAATTACATCCAAGTGAGAAAATGATGTTGTGAGAATTTAGAGGATAGTTTTGGTGGGCTAGTATAAAGCATGTAGTTGATGAATTTCATTATCAATGTTTTGTTTTCTAAATGGTAAAGGTCGAGTAATGTGTTATTTTCATTTTACTCCAGTCATTAGATGTAACCTTGTGGAATTGGTAGGACATATCGATAGTCATTTTTACCAATTTAACATGTGATTAGGGAGGAAATGATTATTTATCTGTTATAGTGGATCAATTTAAGAAATCATCCCTCTTTATTATTACCATGGATTTCATATTAGTGGATGATTTGTTAGAAAAATAATTAGTGTTGGTGGTGTTACTTCCTAGAGTCTGGAGAATAATTATCTCGACCAAGGATACTCTTTTTCTCTCTAGGAAGTGGAGAGGTTGGAAGCCAATTTTTTGATATCAGTTATGAATTAATACTACTTTTTATCTTTATATGGGTGTCCATAAAGAGAAAATAATCTACAATATTAAAAAAGTTTTTTTTATTTTGTCTAGGATTTTTGATAATTGAGGATAAAGAACCTACCCATGATCATTTTTATACAATAATAGTAACACTCAACCATTGTTATTGATTATTTTGAAGAAATGTATTGATGGAATTGATTGTTCATCATAGTTTTTTACTAGGTTCAAATAGGCTATAATTATTAGGTCGGAACAATACATAATATGACATAGATGTTTTAGGTAAATTTTTATATTATGAAGGAATTATAGGATAATCAAAAACAATGTGTTGATCATTGTAGGAGACCTCTAGTGTTCGACATTAAAGATTGAATGTTCCTAAAGGTGACTCCTCACTATGGGAAGTAATGGTTTTTTCATGAAGGTAATATTTATCTCATGTTTTTTGGGAATATCGATGTATTGGATTATATTGGATTTAGGGAATATTATATAATAATTCCCCCATTTTTGAGTAGGAAATAATTTGGTTTCATACACTGAAAATCCATCATTTCTCACATTATGAATATTATGTCAATGACTGGGTCACCATCATTTTTGAAAATGATATAAAAATCATGAAGCATCCAATAGGTATCATGGATTTCTAGATGAATGTGTTACACATGAATGTTATTCCACTGGTTCATGTAAAATAGAGGTGTCGTGTCATGGAGGATAGAATCATGGAATGTGATTCATAAAAGATCAATAAGTACTCCAAGATGTTTCTTTTTTATATCTTATACTATGATGTTGTTATCTTATGGGTGTTGTCGTTTTTTATTTATGAAATACTTCCATATTTTTCTTTTTTTGTAAAATATTCCAAGTTAGGGAGGTATCCACCCTGATAGAGTGTTTATGATCCCATTGTTTTTTATGTCGTTTTATTCTAATATCTTTTAATGATGTGGATAAGATCTTATGACTTAGATAACCCTAAGAAGTATTCTGTGGAGAATATGATCAGATTATATCCATTTGTTTTTCTCCTTGGAATTTTTTTTGGAATTTCATGGATGAGAATTGTTTGAGAGGAATCCAATGTTAGTGTCCCAATAAAACTAGTAAAAACTATTTAATGTTTCCAACAAACATTGTTATTTTAGAATGCCTAGATATATTATGGAGGTTTCTATATGGTATCATAATGAGGTATTAAGGATACATGACATGTAATGATTTCACATCGTCAATGTCTAGTTCTTAAGATTGGTAAGATCCCAATTCTTGTTCAGTCGAATCGAAAATGTGGATCTAGAATGTATGTGGATCCATAGGCTAAATGGATCCATCGACTTCCTGGTAATTTTTAATTTACTATAAACTTAAAATATTCAACATATAATTTGTCAAAAAACATAAAATTCAATTTTTGTTATTATTATATAATAAAAACATTAAAAATAATATAGTTTTCATAATATATTATTCCTAATAAAAACTAATATTAAATACTAATTAATTACTATATATATATATATATATTTGTAACATAATAAATTTTAATAAAAGATAAATTAACAATGTTAGATAAAAAATTGTTTATGTTTATAAAACAAATCTTTGAGAATAACATTAATAGCATTATCAAAAAAATAAATGTACTCCAAGTGAAATATTATTTATGAATAAAAATTAAATTCACATTAAAGAGTAATATGAACATATTAATCTAAAATATGAAATAATTTTTTATTAGGATCATTGAAGTGATAAGAATTAAATTTTATTATTGGTGTATAAAAATAGTTTTTTTACAGACTCTACATATGATTCCATAACATTAATCATGGGAGTTATAAAATAAAAATTTAATTTATAATAAAATGTTTGAAATTAAAAATATTTAATTTCTATTTCCAATATTATATAATTTGTATAATTAATATATATATATATATATCCTTTTTGATATTAGGACATCTACTATTTTCCAAAAGTGTATTATTTTTGAAAAAATAATATTACACTAATATTGATATAATAAAAACAAAAAATGTGATTAATTTAATGATATTAAAATGTTAAATATATTACAAATATTTGAATTTAAAATTTAGTCACAGCTGTATATTTAATCTAGTTTAATGTCTATAATATTCATGTTTAATAATGTAAATTGTTTTTAATATATCTATGTTTTTGTTTTAGTGTTGTTCAATGTGTTATAATAGATACTTAAATATATATTTATTAAGTGGAAATGGATAATAAAACCATGGGTTTTTACAAACCATTGATACCTCTTGGAGGTTGAAGAAACATTGGGAATGTTGAACAATTTCACAATAATAATGCCAGATAATAGTTGTATTCCTATCTATCATTATTGATAGATTGATTATCTGTTAGTTTATCATAATCTAAGTATTTTCCCAATCAACCCTCAACTATAGAGTGGGTGCCTATGGACTATCATTAAAATAATTATATATAATCATTATAAATAATTTTTAGATGAGCCTTTACTTTTATATGTGACTCTTATATATACTATAAGTCATTCTCCAACATTTTTGACCGCTTTGGAAAAGTTTCACCCTTTCTACCCTAAGTGATATATTTTTTGGAAATAAATACTATGATTTATGATTTAATCATTATATTAAACATGTTATCATATACAAAAAACATCATCTCCAATAACATTGATAGATTTGACATGATAAATTGATGTTTTAGTTAATCTATTGATAAAATTGTTTATTATTTTACTTTTAGAAAAGTGTAATTGATGATAAAATTATTTTATAGATTAAGAAATTTATTAGATTAAAATAAATCCTTGATATCATAGATCCATTTATATTCCTCTTTTATATGTAATTTTGAATCAAAATATAGTTTTCAATCATTATAAGTTTGATATCTTTAGTATTTTATCTCATTAAGAATGGATTCCAATTCATCATGGGGTTATACTATTCACATTATTTATCCTTCTCCATCACCCATATATTCCATTCTAATGGAATATCATAGAAAAATCCATCACAGTATATTATTTTTTTCATTTACTTTATTTGATTTCAACTGCCTTAGTTTCATCCAATTTTGAAATTTCTAATTAAATCATGATCTTATTCCTCATGTAATTTGTCATGGTTAATGTCCTAATATTTACATTAGTTAAAACATTATCCATTAATTTATCATCATCCTCAATATCATTACAAAACATCTTCTACAACTATTATATAGGGTTACTAACTTTTCAAAATTGAAAAAATGTATATAGATGTTTTCTATTAAACATTATTTTCCACAATGAAAAAATGATTAGGGTTTTCACCTGAATTCATAAACTAATTAAAATTTAGGTTGGATATCTTCCATTGTGATCTCATGAGTTTACTTTAATTCTAGATTTATAGACCTCACATTTGACCTGACATCATTATCAATGATTCTATAATTTTATAGAGATTGATACAATGATAGGTATCCAATATTATTTTATTTGTATAATTATTCATATAAAATGATACTTTTATATTTTTAAGATTCACTTAATGATAATACCATTATCAAGGGTTTATTTTAAAATATATATTACATCTTAAATCTACTTCTCTGATGACATTATACATAAATAAATTCAATATAGTGAATTATAGTGTACTCATAATTTTACCATTATACCGCAAATATACATTTTCATACATTTTATTTTATTTCATTTTTATTTATCAAATTCTCCCAAATATTATGTGATGATTTAAATGAAACCACAATCTTATAAACTATACAATATATTACTCAAAAAACGAATTAATATCTCTTGCATTGGTATGAAATTCTATTAACTTGGTGTATGATAACATTCTTTAATCCATAATGATAGGTGTTTCAAATATGATAGATATATAGATGTAACATCCCAGGTAAATAAAGAATATGACATTTTCATATTTATTAATATTTTTGAATAAAATATAAATATTACTTTAAAGGGTATGTTATGTTCGATGGCATACCCAACACGCAACAACGAGTTTCTTTGTAATCTTACGTTGTAGACTAATAATATAATAATATTATTTTAAATGGTAGTTAACGACTAGCCATTGTAATGGATGGAATGAACAGAACTAACTAAAAATTTATTATATATGTTTGTCAAATATTTTTACTTTTATCCAATAAATGTTAGAGGCTTAAAATTCAAATGAATCTAATTTTAATCGTAAATATTCTATTATTTTTTAAAAGTTCGATTAACTGCCTTTTGATGGAGAACCATTTTTAAATCCACTTTTTGACAATTTTATATGTTATATTTGACAAAATAAAATCATTCTTTAGAATAAAGATATCAAAATTTACTTTGTGTAACTTTTTTTTAATTTTTATGATTAATTTCATTTTTAATGAATAGTGAAACTGCTGTATTTTAATTCAAACCCTCATTTTAGTATAATTTATTTATAATGTAATATTATAGTTTTAGTTGGTTTTAATGTTTAATTAAAAAATATTTTCACCATTTAATCCATTGGTGGTTATTTTAATTAATTTCACTTTGAAATTGGACATAAAAAAGTGTCCATCTTTTAATAGATATTGTTTCTTAAAAACACGCTATTTGTTATGACAGCGGGAATTGATTATAAAATTAATTAATGCAACTTATAATTTCTGAATTTGGTAAAATTGATATCATTTTATGATCTGGAATATCAAATATATATTAGGGTAAATTTTTGGTATTTTCCTGACAAATGTTCATTTTCAATGAATAGTGAAAAATACTGCATTTTAATTCAAAACTGCCTTTTCACCCAATTTATTTATATAGTTACATTGACATTTTAATTGGTTTTAATGTGTAATTTAATTATTATTTTTTCATTTAATACAATTATTGTCATTGGATGTAATTTCACTTTGAAATTGGATGTAAAAAACCAATCAATCTTTTGATAGATTTTACTTCTTAAAAACCCGTCTTTGGTTTTGACGACGGAAATTAATTTAAATTAATTAATTCAATTTCTGTTTTTGTAATTTTACAAAATGGATTCCATATTTGGAATCATAGGGTAAAAATTATTTAATTAATACTCTTTTTTTGGACATTATGAATAGTAACGACGTTAATTATCTTTAATTATTGTGTTTAATTAGTAATCGGGTAGTAAAGGGTAATAAAATAATATCATAAAAATATAATATGACCCCAAAATGTGTACTAATTTTATTGGTGGTGTCATGGAAGACCATGGGATTCCTATTTCCAACATTGTGACCCCATGGAATCACTTTAGTGAAATAGTGATCTTTTATCATATTTTTTTTAAAGAATGGAAAATGTAACAAAAGTGTGTAACACCTAAGTAAAACAATTTTAATTTTGTCTACATAAATGATCTCTTAGACTGTAAATATTTATTAGAAAACTAAAAATATTTCCTAAATCATAGTATTTTCTTACAATTTTTAGACATTAAATAAATTAATTTAAGTATGAAACCTTGATAATGCATCGATTATGTCATTAATGAACGATTTAAATAAAAAGAGAAGATAATGTAAAATATAAGACATTAACTTGTCAAAAACCTATTGGATTGGTTTATTTAGAACCCTTATCACCTTATACTCTAAATTTATCTTTGTGGGACCTTTAAAATCAGAAACTTATTATATAATAAAGTAACATTTGATAACATTCCAAGAGTGCTCGTCCTCCCTCTTATAAAAGGCTCCCACCTCTACCACCTTACCCACACCACTAAAGCCATTGGATCGGAAAAAATATGATAATTTAATCTCTCCACATCCCTATATTCATCATATAAGCCTTACCTTAGGCAGAAAGCTTTTCAAGAAACCCTTTTGGTTCAAACCAAGAAGAGTTACCCGATTTAAAGGTAATGCTTTCTCTTATGTTATTTTGTTTTATTTTGGTTCTCTAACCCCCTAAACTATTTTTATTCATTTTTTTTGTAAAAAACCCAGTATATTAAATATAATATGATGTTATTATGAGAATTATGAGAGCTACGCATACACACACCTCTATCTAATGGTTAAGAACATACTATTTCTGTGGGTGGTGAATTATTCCCTCACGAGACGATGATTGTTCAATCTAATTTTTAACACCTCTCTTGGTGGTCATTAAGATGTCATTGTATTTATATATGATATATATTATGTATATTTTTTCTATATTATTATGTATTTTTATTTTATGTCATACCTTTATGGTTTCCATAATGGGTAAACGCGATAATTTCATTTTAGGAAGTGCGGACTACCGCCCCCTCAAAGTGATTTGATTCGTTAATGCCATATATGGGATGTATAAAGGATGGAGTTAATGTTATTTTATATTAAATTATAATGGAATTATAATATACCTTTATATCATTATTACTTCATTCGATTAAATACGAAATAGAAATGAAATTCGCGTTTATGCGTGTGTATGACTTACCATCTTTATGAACGGTGCATTTCATTTCATACCTCTAAATGGTATGTAATATTATAAATGCAAGTATATAATGGATCTATATGAAATATATGATATCTAAATCGTGAATATAATTCAGGATATAATGGATATTTTACCACATGAACAACTTGTAATTATAAGAAGTTTATTTTTGACTCAAGTACCAATGATTGACAAAACGACCGTTATTAACTTAAAAAATTACATAATGTTCATAACATGGTAATAAGTGATATAAAAGGAATAATGAACTAAAAAAAGGTTCTTAAGAAAGTATAAATTATGTCTAGTTTATTATTTAGGATATTAAAAAATGATCGATTTAATTCGGACACGGGGTAAGGGATCCTACCTCTCTCTTTCTTTTTAAGTACTCTCTTTTATGTCATTTCTTTTAAGCTCATCTTTCGTATGTTTGGGGATGTTATTTTATATACCTCATACTTTAATTTTTATGTTAATATTATGAGAGACCCTATTTTATCTCATAAGTCCATTTTTTTATGTTTTATGTGGCACCGTTAGGCTGATGAGTTATCGTAATGGATTTTTCATCTCACTTTTATTCCCGTGAGATTTATGAAACATTTGCCACCATTTCCATTGAGTGGTGTATGTACTGCCCATTATTAGACACTTTTTGTAATATTATTTCGTTTATGGGTATTTACATCAATGTTTTATAGTCTTTCTTTCTTGGGGTGTACGTTTCAAAAGTTACCCAAGTCGGTAAGGGAACCTTTCACCCCCCTATTTTCAAAAGACTTCTTTTTGTTTTGTATTTTAATTTACATATTATTATGATAGGATATGTTATTATATATACTTATTGTTGTAAATTTTATGTCCAATTGATTATATACCCTTTATCTCTCTCAGATCAAATCTTTTTCTAAAATTTTATGTGATGCTGTTAGGCTAACAAATTTTTGTAAGGGAACTGCTTAACCCAATTTTGATTCTTTGGGTTAAACTTCTACTTCTTGATTATTTCCTGCTATTAATCTATGTGGATGACCTAGGATTGTCTTAAACTTAATATCCACTTATATTGGGTGTATTTATATTTTTCACACATAATTATGTAATTGATTTATCCTTAATCTAAGGATACCATTTTTATAAGGGACCTCATCTCAATCTCCTTTCGTTGAGGCATACTTCAATTTTTATATGAGTTTTTTTAGTTGTGTAATAAACCCTTTTGATTTTAATTTAATTCAAAAGGAATATTTTTACTCGAATTGTTTTACTAAATGACAAAAGGGAATGTTTTTGTCTTACGTATGAGGTGACAACGACTTCTCTGCCGCCGTGACCATTATTTGAGTTCTGGCTTCCTCTACAAGCCATAACATTTTTTAAATGAAAAATAAATACCATGTTTTACATTTATTTTATTTTGGTATTGAAAATGGTTTTGATAATTTTTTGATTCTATCAATGTGTTGTATTGATATCTTGTGATTGAAATGAGGAGATGTTATGTTTCCTTTATTCACGTTGTATGTGATACGCTTATGTTATGGTTCTCGGGCATTGTTTATGAAGACGGGTGGATCCATGATAAACCAAGGGAGAGTGATCCCGATATAGCTCTTCAATTCATTGGGTAATGTGAAGGAGTTAAACATTAAGGTTTCTCTGAAGAGATTTAGGGAATATACTGTAATGGGTATTCCAAACGTAACCATGAGGGTTACTCCCCAGGTAAGAATGTTATGAATGCCTCAAGTTACCTTTATGCTTTATGATTTCTATGAGTTATTCATAAATATTATGATTTAATGAGGTATGTTTAAGTGCTTATGTTTTATGAGTAAATTGTGATTTCATTGATTCTTATGTATACATGGACTAATGTTTTCATTCCGTATTTTTATATCCCTTACTTATATTTTTTATGCTCATCCCATGTTTTTTAAATGTTTTCCACAAGACATAAAGATGAGTTGGGTCAAGGATGGGATCAAGGAAAGACATGATATCTAAAACATAGAACTATACATGTTTCTTTTTATGAGTTTTTATTTTTTAAAAAAAATGGAAACTGAGTAAGAGTGTCTACTTTTAATCTTTTGAGATGTAATAGTTGTGTCCTACTTCTCTAAAACTCTAATCCTGAAAATATCTTAAATGTGAATAATTTATTTAATTCATTATTATGTAATGTTTTAAGGACGGGTCCTTAGAGTTAGTATCAATGGTCGATTTAGATAACTTGGGAGGTTATGTTATTCTTTAACCATAAGTGACATTACCATAATGGTTAGGATTTCAGAAAGGGTTATAGTTTTAGAAAAAGTTAATGAGTTTAAGATAACATGAATAATTATATCTTAGTATTATATAATGATTCTAATGATATACTCACAATGAGATTTTTGGTTTTAGTAAATGGATGGATCTAGCAGGCAACAAAGTAACATTGGACGTGAAGAAAATGGTGACGGTTTTCTGAAAGAACAACTGAATGATATGGGAGATGAAATGAGAACTCATGTGGTTTTTCTCAACCAAATATCAAGAGACATGATTAACCACTTGAAACTTGTTGAGTTCTCTAATGAATCATGTAAGAGATAACCAACTCAGTGTGGATGTTCAGGTAATAATAATAAAGGTAACCATTAGGGTTTATATGATCCATACTTTTGAGGTAATTATGGGTTACTATATGTTATGATGGAAAATGAAAGGCATGAGATAAACATGAGTTTAAATTATGTTATGGTTATTTTTGATTATTTTATCTCTTTTTGGGGAATGTTTTAATAATTATATAGTTTTAGAAAAAGGACAACACGTAGACAATGTGACAACTTTCCATGTCAGACAAATCTGCGGGAATCGAACCCACAACCAAAGTACGACTGGTATTTATCACTTACCACTAGACTACATGAAGTCCTTGGTTAGTATGAAAAATTATTTTTAGTTATTCAATTTTATGAATAAAAAATAAGTCAATTTTGGGTTATATAGGAAATTATTGACCTATCATGGAGGATATATGATTATGTTAATTACTTTTCAATATGAGACTGTAAGAGCAATTGTTGTTATTTGGAGATAAATGTTAATATTTACCTTGGAAGACTATGGGATTAAATCCTTCAGAGATTTGGGTTTCAATCATATTTTTGATTAATTTGAAGAATTTTATGGATAGCTGTTTATTGAATGGTCTTGGATGAACTTTTGGTCTTGTTGGACAAATTTTGGAGATTAAGAGTATTTTTTCTTTTTGTAAAAGATTATCCTTTTTGGGGATTATCTGATCTTGTACTAACTATTTTAGTTTTTCTTAAGGTCTAAAGAAATCGGAAATATATAGTTCATTATTTATGGATTATTTGATTCTCTCAATGTTGATTTTAGCACTCTTAATGTGAAAAAGTCTTCATAAATACTCATGTTTTGGAGAAAATATGAGATTGTGTTAAAAATATAGTAAAAGATGAAAGTCTACATGACAGGTAAGTATGTTTCCTTATGATTTAGTTAAGATCATAAATATATTCCTCAATGAAAATTAATTTAAAACTAAAACATTGTCTGTTAAATTTTCCTATTGGGGAATCAAATACCGTTTAACCCATCATAATTTTGTAATTTTCTTGGGGTTAAATTTCTCTTAATCAAGTTTTCTATCTCTCTCCATAAGAATAGGACCCTTTGTTTTCTCTTCCATGTCCATGTTTTCATACATAGAATCCTTTTATGGGTTAACTCGGGTGATCTTTGTACTTATTTTTCTTTATTTTAATGTGACAGTTTTACTTACTCTTGTTCCGATGTGGGACATTCAATGATGTTTCTGAGCCCAATTTTAAAATTGTGAGGACACAATTCCCAAAAGAGAGGAAGGATGTAAAATCCCTAGTAAATAAATAATATTAAATTTTCATTATTATTAATATTTGTGAATAAAATAACAATGTTACTTTATAGGGGATTCTATGTTCAATGGCGTACCCAACACGCAACAACGAGTTTCTTTGAAATCTTATATTGCACATTAATAATATAATAATATTATTTTAAATGGTAGTTAAAGCCTATCAATTTTAATGGCAGGAATGAAAAGAACTAACAACAAAATGATTATATATGTTTGTCAAATATTTTAACTTTTATCCAATATATGTTAGAGGCTTAAAATGTGAATGAATCCAATTTTAACCGTAAATATTCTAATATTCTATAAAAGGTCGAGTAACCGCCTTTTGATGGAGAACCATTTTTAAATCCACTTTTTGAAAATTTTATATGTTATATTTGTCAAAATAAATTCCTTCTTTAGAATCAAGACATCAAAATTTACTCTGTGTAAATTTTTGTTATTTTTCCGATAAAGTTCATTTTTGAATGAATAGTAAAAAGTTGTATTTTAATTCAAAACCTCATTTTAGTCTAATTTATTTATATGGTCATATTATATTTTTAATTTTTGTTAAAGTGTAATTCAAATATATTTTTATCATTTAGTCCATTGGTGGTAATTTGAATTAATTTCACTTTGAAATTGGACATAAACAAGTGTCAATCTTTTAATAGATATTGTTTCTTAAAAACACGCTATTTGTTTTGACAGCAGAAATTGATTATAAAATTAATTAATGAAAATTATATGTGTTGAATTTGGTAAAATTGATATCATTTTTTGAATTCGGAATATCAAATATAGCATAGGGGGAATTTTGGGTATTTTTCTGACAAATGTTCATTTTCAATGAATAGTGAAAAATACTACATTTTAATTCAAAACTGCCTTTTCATCCAATTTATTTATATAGTAAGATTGTCATTTTACTTGGTTTTAATGTGTAATTTAATTATGTTTTTATCATTTAATAAAATTATGGTCTTTTTATGTAATTTCACTTTTAAATTGGATGTAAAAACTAATCAATCTTTTGTTAGATTTAACTTCTTAAAAACCCATATTTGGTTTTGAAAATGGGAATTATTTTAAATTAATTACTTCAATTTCTGCGATTGGAATTTTTTAAAATGTATTTAATATTTTTAATTATAAGGTCCAAATTATGTAATTAATAATCTTTTATTTTTGGACATTATGAATAGTAACGACGGTAATTATCATTAATTATCATGTTTAATTAGTAATCGGGTAGTTAAGGGTAATAAAATAACATCAATAAAATATAATATGACCCCAAAATGTGTCCTAATTCTATTTTTGGTGTCATGGCCGACCATGGGATTCCATTTTCCAACCTTGGGACCCCATGAAATCACTTTAGTGAGATAGTGACCTTTTATCATATTTTTTTTAATGAAAGGAAAATGCAACCAAAGTACGTAACACCTAAGTAAAACAATATTAATTCTGTCTACATATATGATATTTTAGACTATAAATATTAATTTTAAAGCTAAAAATCTTTCCTACATCATAGATTTTTTTATAATTTTTAGACATTAAATAAATTAATTAATTTATGACAGCTTGATGATGCATCGATTGTCTCATTAATGAACCATTTAAATAAATTGAGAAGATAATGTAAAATATAAGACATGCACTTGTCAAAAACCTATTATATGGGTGGATTTAGAACCCTTATCACCTTATCCTTGAAATATATCTTTTTGGGGCCATTAAAATATGAAACTCAATTTATAATAAAGTAACATTTTATAACATTCCAAGAGTGCCCCTCCTCCCTCTAATAAAAGGCCCCACCTCTACCACCTTACCCACACCTCTCAAGACATTGGCTCAGCCAAAATCTTCTCATTTTATCTCTACACATCCCTATATTTATCATAGAAGCCTTACCTTAGGTAGAAAGTTCTTAAAAAACTATTTTGGTTCAAACTAAGAGGAGTTACCCGATTTAAAGGTAATGCTTTCTCTTATGTTCATTTGTTTTATTTTGCTTCTACAACCCCCTAAACTCTTTTTATTCATTTATTTTGTAACAAAACCAGCATCTTATATATAATATGATGTTTTATGAGGATTATTAGAGCTACTCATACACAAACCTCCATCTAATGGTTAAGAACATACTATTTCCGTGGGTAGTGAATTATTGCACACGAGACGATGACTGTTCAATCTTCTTTTAACACCTCTCATGATGAACATTAAGATGTAATTGTATTTATATATGATATATATTATTTTTATGTTTTCCTTATGCTTTTGTATTTTTATTTTATATCGTACCTTTATGGTTTCCAAATGGGTAAATGCGATAATTTCATATTAGGAAGTACGGACTACCGCCCCCTCAAAGTGATTTGATTCGTTAATTCCATATGTGGGACATATAAAGGATTGAGTTAATGATATTATATATGAAATTATACTATAATTATAATATACCTTTAAATATTTATGATTTAATTCCATTCAATACGAAATAGAAATGAAAAGTAGCGTTCATGCATACGTACGACTTACCGTCTCCATGAACAGTGCATTTCATTTCATACCTATAAATGTTATGTAATATTATAAATGCATGTATATACATGATATATATGATAAATATTATATCTAAATAATGAATATAATTCTGTATATAATGGATATTTTACCACATGAACAACGTTTATTTATAAGAAGTTTATTTTTGACTCAAGTACCAATTATCGACAAAATGACCGTTATTAACTAAAATAATTACATAATGTTCATAACATGGTAATAACTAGTATAAATGGAATAATTAACATAAAAATGTTCTTAATCAATTGTAAATTAACTCTAGTTTATTATTTAGGAGAGTAAATAATGATCGAGTCAAGTCACACACGAGGTAAGGGATCTTACCTCTCTTTTTCTTTTTAAGTACTCTCTTTTATGTCATTTCTTTTAAGATCATATTTCTTATGTTTAGGGATGTTATTTTATATTACTCATACATTAATTTTTATGTTAATATTATGAGAGACCCTATTTTATCTCATAAATCTATTTATTGAAGTTTTAAGTGGCATCGTTAGGATGCCGAGTTTTCCTAAGGGATTTTTCATCTCACTTTTATTCCCGTGAGATTTATGCTACATTTGCCACTATTTCCTTTGATTGGTGTATGTACTGCACATTATTCTACTCATTGTGTAATATAATTTTGTTTATGGGTGTTTACATCATTGTTTTATAGTCTTTCATTCATTGGGTGTACGTTTCGAAAGTTACCCAAGTCTGTAAGGGAACCTTTCACCCTCCTTATTTTAAAAGACTTCTTTTTGTTTTGTCTTTAAATTTACCTATTATTATATTGGGATATGTTCTTATGTATACTTATTGCGATAAATTTTATGTCCAAGTGATTATATACCCTTTATCTCTCTCATCAACTCTTTTTCTAATATTTGATGTAACACCGTTAGGGTATCGAATTTTTTTCAAGGGAACTTCTTTTTCCAATGTCGATTAATTGGGTTAAACTTCTAGTTCTTGATTATGTCAAGCTATGAATATTTGTGGATGAACTATGGTTGTTTTACAATTAATATACACTTATATTGGGTGTATTTATATTTTTCATACATAATTATGTAATTGATTTATCCTTAATCTAAGGATACCGTCTTTGTAAGGGTCTTCACCTCAATCCCCTTTCATTGAGGCATACTTCAATTTATATATGACTTTTTTGGGTTGTGTAATAAACCCTTTTGACTTTTAATTTCATTAAAAATGAATATTTTTACATGAACCATTTTATTAAATGACAAAAGGTAATGTTTATGTCTTACGTATGCGGCAACAACGACTTCTCCGCCGCCGTGACCATTATTTGAGTTTCGGCTTCCTCTACAAGCCATAACAGTTTTTAAATTAAAAATAAATACCATGTTTTACTTTTATTTTATTTTGGTATTGAAAATGGTTTTGATAATGTTTTGATTATATCAATGTGTTGTATTGATATCTTGTGATTTAAATGAGGAGATGTTATGTTTCCTTTATGCATGTTTTATGTGATACGATTATGTTATGGTTCATGGGCATTGTTTATGAAGACGGGTGGTTCCGTGATAAACTAAGGGTGGGTGAGCGAGATATAGTTCTTATATGCATTGGGTAATGCGAAGGAGTAAAATGTTAAGGTTTCTCTAAAGATATTTAAGGAATATATTGTGATGGGTATTCCAAACGTAACCATGAGGGTTACTCCCTATATAATAATGTTATGATTGACTCAAGTTACCTTTATGTCTTATGATTTCTATGAGTTATTAATAAATATTATGATTTAATAAGGTATGATGAAGTGCTTATGTTTTATGAGTAAAGTATGATTTCATTGATTCTTATGTATACATGGACTAATTTTTTCATTCCGTATTTTTATATCCCTTACTGAGCGTTTTATGCTCATCCCACGTTTTTGAAATGTTTTCCACAAGACTTAAAGATGAATTGGGTCAAGGATGGGATCAAGGAAAGACATGATATATAAAACATCAAACTATACATGTTTCTTTTTAAGAGTTTTTATTTTGTAAAAAAATGGAAACTGAGTAGGACTGTCTACTTTGTAATCTTTCGAGATGTAATAGTTATGTCCTAATTCTATAAAACTCTAAACCTGAAAAGATCCTCAATGTGAATTATTCATTTAATTCATTATTATGTAATGTTTTAAGGGCGGGTCCTTATAATAGACATCCATTCCTAATGATCTGAGGTAGTTCTATATATGAATCAACAATATATTAATATTTTTCCATCAAATGAAGAAATATCATTGTGATTAATGAATGCCATGGATTCAACTGGGAAAGATTCAATCGAATTCACCGTTCTCAAAATAAATGTTTTTTGATCCACGTGGTTATGTACCCTACAATGGCGGAGGGTGTGAATTAATTTATATTATATAAAACGCTTCCCTATTTATAATCATGTACCACTGTTAAACATTATTCTTTTATCTTCTAAATATTGATTAAATGTATGCATATAAATATAAATATTCATATGAAATGGTAATTTTAGTAGGTTCAACCTAAAAACGTAATTTTAAAACCCTGTAATTTAATTTTATTTATATGTCAAATACATGGTAGCATAATAGTGAAATAATTTATACACTATACTCACATCCCCTCCTATATCACTATTATTTATGTATAAAATAATCACCAATCTCTCTACCTAGGTTTACTCTCAATACCTTATGTAGTTATCTAATAAATATTGAATAAATATTTTTACACCACAGTATGGATTTGATAAATCCCCCATTTAATCATTCAAATATATTTATATTTTCCCAATATTATTATGAAAATTCCACCTTGGTACATGTAACGCATATATTTTTTTAACATTTCATAACATTCACATAATTTCCCAACATAATTTTATACTTTCTAATCATTGTAAAAAATAATTCATTCAGAATACCTTTTAATAATTTTGAAAAATATATAGGTCATATGTATACAATTAAATATTTTATTTTACTATATGTTTTAAAAAATATATCACCAAGAATGATTTCTATTAGAATTATTTGAAAATTAATTGACTTTAATCATTATTTGTGATTTCCATTTTCAAAAGATGGTGGGTATTGTTCTATTTTAAATAATCTCCAACCCCCAAAAAACATACTCACTCTACCCCACCATTCATTCAACATAGTATTTATTGACTTAGAACTATACTATCTATAAACTATTATCAACAATATCTATCCATGGATGATCATAAAAATCATGTCTCTTAGAAAGTCCATTTTCATATGTAACTCACTACTTCAATAAAAAAAATTGTATTATGAAAATATGTCATTAATGAAGATACCTATATTTTATAAACCACATACCATCAAAATATTTTTATATCATGGTCTCATGTCTTCAATGTCATGAAACATCACAAAATTCATTCATCAATTAATTAAACATGTTTTACTTGTGTTAATATATGCCCATTTCGTTGTTT
Source organism: Viscum album (assembly GCA_963277665.1). NCBI lineage: Eukaryota > Viridiplantae > Streptophyta > Magnoliopsida > Santalales > Viscaceae > Viscum > Viscum album. Next base: position 649,943,853 of record OY728159.1, on the reverse strand, counting down.
GTTATGAACCACCCTTATACTCATATTTCATGGATTATATAAACCCAAATTATTGTATATATCTTTTTTATCTCATCTATGTTTACATTAAATGAGAGGATTATCAACATTATTTGTGAACAAAAAGACTATTAATTTAAAATTGGATTTTTTTAATAGTCATAACCAACCAAAAAACATTAAAATCTAATATGGAATGAATAATTATAATATATAAAATAATAGGTAGTGTGTAAATATTGGTGAATCATTGAATCAATTTCTCTGCCTTATTAGTAGTGGATTGTACATTAGTTAATAGATATGACATAATGAGACCCCTGATATAGAGTTATGCTAGAAAAGGATATTGTATAGGATCTAAACAAATAGATAATCAAAGTGTAATTATAGAAATTAATAATAATATAATATAGGTGGTTTTAGATAATGGAATATATAATCTATTAATATTTTATGTGAAAACATATGTGTAAATTCAGTGTAAGATTTTTTATTAGAACATGATTCTTCTTTTCTGACCAATAGTTTTTAAATACCTCTTATAATCAGTATTTATTTTAATTAGTGGTTATAAAATATAAATAGTAATGTTGTATGGGTTATTTGAGTTAATCACTCATGTGACTAGTTTTATATGCTCGGATGTGGTCTATAGTAGTGAGATAGTCGAGTGGATAAGTTGTTTCTCATTGAACCTGGTATTTTTTTAGATGATACCATATGTTGATATTTTTATATTTTATGTTATAAATGGAAAAATCATATGATGACTATTATTTATGGGGAAACATGAATTAAAAATTCTGTTTTTGAAAAAACAAACAATATTTTCTAAAAAACACCAAGGAACTATAAATCTAGTCTCTTTAGAAAATAATAAATAGGAATTTATCATATTAGATAAAAGATGAGAATATTTATAGAAACTTAGACATAATTTTTCTAAACCTATTAGATCATCAACAAATTCATTTGATTTTTTTTAAAACAAATAAGGATAATGGTGAGCTAGAAATTCTATTATTGAAAAAAATATATATTTACACATAACAATATAGTCAATAGGGATATCATGATATTATAAAGTTTATGATCATAAAAATTGATAAACATTATAAGGAATTTATTTAAAAAGATTAAAAATATTTATAATCAATATAAATAATTTATAATAAAAAAAATTCAACAGTCACACCCAATACTGTCATAAATAAGGGGAAAAGTCCCATGGTGAACATGTGTTCACCCCATAATACCTTAAATAAAAACTCATGTGATATAAATAATTAATAATTAAATTAGGGTTATATAAAATTTTGGTTTCACCCATCACATAAATGGAAATAAAATATATTCACTCAACATGTGTAAATTAATTCATACAAAAATTTTAAGAATGACCAAACCCATGATAAGGAATTGAGTTTCATATTTGATATCAATGGTATAATAGAAGGTTATTTCATAAGTTTCCCATGATAATATTAAAATAAATTTTATAGTATTTATATATTTTTTATATTTAAATAGATCTCTAACATAGAGTTCCAATTTAAAACATTCAAAAATTAAATTTGAAGAATAATGAATAAAAACCCACTTTTTGGGATATTTATGAAATAAAGTAAACGATGTGTATAAGATTAAAGGCCATATAATTATATATAAAATAAAAAATTTGAAAATAAGGATTTACATAATCTAATTAAGGAATTTATATGATATTCACGGATCAAAAAATTTTACGTGGTCGATGATTGATGTAAAACATAATATATGAATGTTCCAATAATCATGGATTACATCAATGTGTAAATTTTGAAGGAAACTAAAAATATATATATCCAAAACATTATAATGGATATTTAACTAGGTATAAATGTAAGGGAAAAATATATCATTATGGATATGTTTCATGAGATGGATACTTTTAATAATGTTCAAACTTAAAGAGAATATTTACTTGACATGTCTCATTGGAGGTATGGAAGATCATTTACATCATGTTCCATATTCTTTCTACATACATGATTAACATACTAAATAAACATAATTTTTTTTTAAAATAAATAACTATTAACTAATTAAAACTATATTTTTTATTACCTGGTCCTTTTATAATATGTTTTTTCTTTATTAATTTTTTTTCTGAACTACATCAATTACTTGAGGATGTTAGATCAATTTATTAATACATCATTATGTACTCTTTTTATGGTAGAATGATATAGAAAATAGATTTATAATATCAATAATATTAATATTTGTGTGGATAATAATAATATATTTCAAATCTATTTTTAAATCCATCTATGATGTTTGGGTTTCATAAGTGATACTCAATGATTGTAGAGGTAGTTTTTCAAAATTACAAATGATCAATGCCTTCCATTTTCCAACGAATGATATGGAAAGAGGGTAAAAGAATATTTCAAATATCATAAAAAAATTATATTATAGATATCATATTTACACATCCATTTTATGATTATAGTCATACATTAATACTGGTAATGAAAAATCGGAAACTTCACTTTTTGGAGGTGGTAGTATGTACCACAAAAATGGACACATATTTTTTGTTAAAAGATAGAGAGGATTAAAATTTGGAAATTTAACTAATAAAGAAACATATTAGTATAATATTGATGATAAATTAATGATATTTTAATTTATATAATATATTGTGAAAATAATAATTTATCAGAAATGTTTATGAAGAAGGTAATACTTATGGGGTAAACATGATCAATTATCAGATATTTCCATAGAATTTATGGTCTTTATTAAGAATATATAGACCAAGAGATTAAGAAAGAAAAAAATAATTATGAGAAAGATATTTTTTAGTGTTTCATAAAATATTATAATATTATTTGTACCCATATATTTTTGGACGTGAACATCAATTATGTGGGACAAAAAGGCAAATTTTTTGATTACCCATTAACTTCTTTGACAATATTACAGAATTAATTATTTCGTAACTCAAAATTTCATCATAATGTAATGTGGGGTGATATTTGGTTGTGAAAGAATCATATAAGACATTAAAAATATTTTTCAAACTTGTTAAATGTTTTTCACCATTCTGTTTTTAAAATTACCTGAATTTTTTTTCATCCTTTTAATTTTTTTTAATTAAGTGAATATTTATTTTATATTATATATATATAAAAATAAAACATAGGGTTTTTCAAGAAATAAATTTAAAAATTATTTAATTATTATTAGTTTATAATCATTAAAAATAATTTTTAAATTACATATTTCAATGTATAAAAATATTCATTTATTATAATAAATGATATTTTTAATAATGAAGATTATTATTAGTATTTATAATTTATTAAAAATATAAAATTAATATAATTTAAAAATGGTTAAATATATTACTATACTAATTATTTAAATTACATAAATATTTTATTAATTAAAAAGTACATGTTATTAAAAATGAAATTATTTTGAAAACATCTTTAGGACTATCACGATAATTAGCATGGTTCATATTGTATTATCACCTCTACACAAATAATATTTAAGAATTTTGGAAAAAATTTCAATTTTAAATCAAATAGATATAATATCTTTTATATGAAATTTTTAAAATTGATAATGTTTAATTCTATTATAATCCTGTAAAAATAATTTATTAGCACTTATTATTTATTTTTAAAAAATGATAATCCTAGGATTTTTATCATAACATTGTTTATTTAAATGATTATTACATATATATTTTTTACATTAAAGGGTAAATTAATCATTTAATACATTATTATATTATAAAAATGATATAGAGAATACTTATTCTTTGTCATAATGTTGATATACTTACTAAATGTATTTGATAGAGAAGTATTAACCAATACATAACTGGTTGAACATGTCATAAAACCATTATAGGGGACACCCACTCTTTATCGTAATTTTTTTTATATAAAAAAATTTATATAGAAATATATAAATTTCATTCTTCTCAACAAACAGGAAAAGTTCATCCCCATAGTTCATCAGTAAATCACCTGACATCAATGTCCAGATTATTGTTTGATTGAATCAATAGTTTATAAAATTCAATGGGGGAATATTATTTGTAATCAAGGATATTGGTAAAGATATATTAATAATTTAAATTTAGAACACAATGTATTCATCTTGACAAAGAACTGGAAATTATTCAATAAATTCTTTAATATATTCCCTTTCTATAATTGCACAGGACCAACATTCCCATATCCATTACCGAAATCATGACCTGTACATTTTTGGATATGATGACCATAATTGTGACCAAAATGTTTTCAATTAAAACCATACAAAATCAAATGTAAAACATGGATCACATTCATTATGAAGGACCTTTTAGGATTAGTGATTTATACAATTATAAAAAAACTATTCAATAAACAATTCACATCAATTGAAATAGTAATTTCTCCCAGTTAAACTATATTTTATTCTTTACATTAATATATCATAATAATCCAAACTATTTACCTTCTTGATGTAATTAATTCAAAAATTTTATTTATCAACTATTAAAATTGATACATAAGAGGGGAGAGCTCAAATGTTCAATAAAAGAAAACAAATGTGTTAAAAAATGATTGTCATCAGTGTGAATAATAAGAGAATAAGGTTGTGATGAAATAATCATAATGTATAATAAAAGAAACAAAATACTTTTACACATCAATCTAGGGGTCATTAAACAAAAAAATATGAAATAATTCATTAAACTGTGAGAAATTCATGATAATAAAAAATTATGTTATATGTGATATCAATCCTTATAAAATGAAATACTATAAACCCTTATCATGTGTTGATAAAAATAATTTGTGTCTTTAACGATCATATACTAGAACACTTACATAACCCCTATCAAGCCCATAAATAACCATAATTTTTTTAATAACGATACATATAACGTAAAATATAATACTTCAGAGAATATATTATTTACCCAATCTATTCGATCAATTTCTGGGCACTCCCATCATTAATGCTACAATGTGATCACAATTTCCAACCTAGGTGATCCCATAATTTATATTATATAGGAACAACTCCATGATTAATTTAAATATATATTTCATCATAAAACACATAGAAACAAACATTATTATTTAATATCATAATCAACCCATGGAAATTAAATGGGTTTCATGTCATTCTCTTTAAAAATTGACTAACCACTAGAAAAGATACTGGTTCAATAATTGCATATATTAAATAAGATTAAACTATAAAAAATAAATGGGTTCTATAACAATCTCTTTGATATATAATTATCCTTTTTAAATGAAATGGGTTCCATAATAACATCATTGAAATATTCTTTTCCCTTGAAAAAAAACATGTCCCATAAAAATGTCATTGAAACAATATTTTTCCATACTGATAATGAATGAGGATGGTATCATTATGGAATATACCCATTTGGGAATGAGTAAAAACAATCATTATTGAATTTGATAAATATAAATACATTTTAATGATAATTAATTTATGTTTTGGGAAAATAATATTTTCATCTTAAAAATCATTTTTTAAAAGAAAAAACAACATTATTGAAATAATATTATTTGAAAATGGAATTTATATTTTATAAATGATTTTTTAAAAAATAACATAATAAATTTGTTTATGAAATTACGTTTAAAGTTATGAAAAAATGTTAAAATCAATTTTTTTTGAATAGAAACCATGTTTTTTGCATAAAATAAGTTTTCGACTACAAATGTGATTTATTATAAAAACATGATTATGATAATTTAGTACATAATGATAGGAATAGGATAAAATGTATTTTGAACTGAAATAAATTTAGTATAATAAAATTATAGATAAATATTTAGTTTTAGATCATAATATTTCGAAATTGAATGCTTAATCGCAAAAAATCATGATAGATGATGACATTATAATAGAAACTTTTACAACTTTAGTAACATTGAATCATAAGACCCATGAAAGAATGATGTTAAATTAAACTAGGTATATCTATAAAATAAGGATATTAATGTTATAAAATGTCATATGGGTTTTATAAAAACAGCATAATAATACAGGTTTATAACTAAAAAAACTTCTCAAATTGTGAAAATTGATATAAACAACCTTACCACTTTGATAACACTAAAACTGCATTCCCATTAAAAGAGTAATCATAGAATGGATATGTAAATAATAATGAAATAAATTATAATATTAAAAAATATGTGATGTATATACAATACACAATAATAATAAGTGTTCAATATGAAATGTATTTCAGATAAATAAAACTGAGACGATAAAAAACTGTACCTTTCTCTGATTCATCGCGATTTTCATCTATCAAAATTAAAATTAAAATTATTAAAATTATTTAATTAAATTATAAAATTTTTCAATATTAATATTACTTATATATCACTATAAATAAATTATAAATAATTATTTAATCAACAATGATTAAGTGAGTTGTTTTGACCATATTCTGCTTATGTGTTATACTAGATTTGGTTTGATGACTAAGGTTAATAAAGTCATTACATAAATTTCTATTGAATAATTATAATAAAATAATAATAATTTTTATACATATATTATAATTTTAAAACCCATCATGAAATATAGTCTTGGATAATGAGTTAACGTTATGATCATCGAGATAGTAGGTCATACATATGCAAGAGTGAAATTTATATTTTTCAATGCTCATTATAAAAAGAATTTAAGTAGTATATTAACCTTAAAGAATGATAATTATATCCTATATACTATTAAATTTATATTTATTAACTTAATTATATCATTATTGTGATTGAAAATGAATAAAATCGCTTCAAGGTGGTGGTAGTGCACACGTTATAAACGTCGTTATCACATTATCATTGTGTGAAAATGTAATAAATAAAATTTAATATTGCAGAATTAGACTGATAATTATTTAATTAATATCATAATTATTTAATTTATATAATATATATTATTTATAGATACCCTTATTACCTTAAATGTAACTGAATTGTGAAAAACTATTCACATCGATTTGTTAGTCGGTAGTGCGTCGTACACATGAGCGAGGTTATTATATCCCCTACGGTATGGGCTGCAAGAATGGTTTATATGATATATTGAAACAACATGTATAAATTTGATATAACTATGATAAATATATTATATAAATCATTTTTACATCATTATTCCAAAACATGAGTTGTGGTAATAAAAAATCGAATGAAATCAGTTCGCGATGTGCTAGTTCTATGTACAGACAAGTGATTCCTTCATAACCCATTTGATCAAATTGTGTGTGGGTTTAGGCCAAAAACATAAAAATAAAATCATATAATAATATTTAACTAACATAGGTTATTATAAATGAATTTTTTAATAATTAATGAATGTGGTGAAGAATTAAATGAAAAAAGAAACGCTTGTTGGAAAAGCATTCTTCTACTTCAGGTAACTTCTATTAGTTTTCACTAATGGTATTCCTTTATTGGATATATTCCAATATTAAGTCTTATATTAATAAATTAGGAAATTGGATAAGTTTTTTGGGTAGGTATTGTAAAAACCAATTTTTTATATGGTGTTAATAGAGGGGGAGTGATTCTGGCATTTTATATGTTGGGAAGAGGACACACGTGGTATTTTTCATAAGAATATAAGGTGAACACACATTTTACCTACCAGAAGGACCTAATAATGCACCAAAATAGATAATATATGTTATAAGGTATATATATTTGAATAAAATAGGTTTTATAAGTAATTCTAGTGTGTGATTCCCCTAAAGTTTTTTGTTTATTCACCTCTTAATCTCTTTTTTCTTTAATCGATGTGACTAATTAGAATTTTTTCAATAATAACGTTGGTAAAAAATTATATGGACATATTAGAAATAATTAATTTAAATCAATAATAATACGGAATATTTTTTTTAATTAAAATAATAAAAATTTATTTATTTATTTTAATGTTAATCATACAGTCTCAATGACACATCTCGTTTTTAAGAAGGGTATTGTTTAGCAAAATATGATCCTATAACAACACTATGACTAATAATAATCAATTAATGAAACTAAAATAATATATGATTACATATATAATACAAATTTAATTAAATAAATTCATCTTTAGGGATTATTTTAATTAATTAAATAGTAGAAACATTATTTATTTTGAAAATATTTTTTAGAAAAACCCGACTGTAAAACCAATAATAGTATTATACTAAAAAACCAATATAATGTTTAATAAAGAGTAATTACTTTGAAAAATTATATAAAATTACTAATTTTTTACCATAAAACATATTAAAAATGTATTTATACTTATATATTTCAAAAATTGCTTAATTAAATGACCTTTCTTTTTTCATATTTCAGAAATTTTCCCTATTCACTGAAGATTCAATATTTTCTAAAAAATCCCAAAATTTCTTCATAACTAAATCTTTTTTTTGATTCAAAAATAAATGTTTTTATTTTCAAATAAAAATTATAAATGTGTAAATAAAATTATTAAAACAATTGTGCCTTTAAAAGGCGACAAAATTACCTTACAAGAAAAATACATCTTTTTATGAATAAAATTGGGGTTTTATTATATTATTCTTATAGAATATATTGGATGAATTAAAAAATATTTTATTGAATATATTATATTTATTTCATTAATATCACTATGTAATGGTAATTCATTTATTTTATTAAGGTAAAATTCATATGGGGACAAAATATTGTTTTCATAGGAAAAAATACTTTAGATTAAATTATTTTTTCATTTAACTTACAATAAATTGGTGACCGTTTAATTAATTTTATAAACATGAATACAAAATATTTTATTTAATATTATTATTTACTATAATTCCAATGACTAGTTGATAACTATAATATTATATAATAATATTAATAATTTATTGATGTACGACAAGACTCAGTCTTTCATGTGACACATGTTATCGAAGAAACATAAAGTTACATAAAATGTAAAATAATCATTATGTCATGTATAAATCAAGATAAATTTTAATTTTATATAACACAATATAAAATTTAATTAATATTATTTTGAAGGAATATATTTCATATAATCTCAAGATTATACAATCACTATGGGATTTTCCTTAAGATCTACATTCTCTATTCATTCACTCAATTATTCAATATATATTTTCTAAAAATGTAATAACATAAATATATTTTATGAGGATTCAAAATGTGATCCACCACATCCATAAACATAAGTTTAATATGATGTTAATTTGTGATATACAAAGTTATTTCCTTTACAATGTAGTTGACATCAGATCTATAGAGAGACAATATTCACCTTCTAATAATTGAAACAAATTCATCTAAATGGACTATGAAAAGGTTAGGGATGATATTAATCACTATAAAAACTGGTGATTAATTATGTACATTAGTTGAAATAACCTCTCAATAAGTATTTTTCACTTCATACTTAATCTCAATGTTTTATTGTGGTGTTTCAATAAATATGAAAATCATTAATTATATAAAGAGTTAATTGAAGTAAAACTAAAAAGTAAATTAACAATTTTTTAATAAATAATAATCCTACCTATCACCAAAACATTACCCAAATCCTCCCCTAAGGATTAAATATAAAAACATCACACTTAATCACTTCACCTATGAGTTTATTGTTTTTTGTTATCTTTGAAAACTCGTGGCATAGTGAAATGGTTTTTGTAATGTATATATTCTTTATTGTTGAAACATTGTACATCATTTTAAGGATTTATAAGATGTATTATTTCTTCTATAACATTATATGGATTCGTTATCTCACTATCACATCTATTGAGTTGATTTCCCACATTTTCACACTCGAAACTTTTCCTATTCCCCTTCAAATTATTTCCATTGTGCTTTTCACACAGGTATGACATATGTGATTTTGTATTCCCACACATACATGAGATTTATGGACTTACTCTTATAGTAAACTAATTTTTTTTATTTTTATCTCTAATCCAGACCAATGAGAATCACCAAATTCTATCTCAAATTTGATGAAACATTATAAAACATATTCATAAAAGTAAAAAAATTAAAGGATCTTCATAAACTCATCCATTTACCACTAAGGAAAATAATGATTTTAAATTCATTATTAATGATTATATCATAATATATTAATAAAATCCTGATGATGATTTCATGATAAGATATAATATAATATTATCTCATTTCTAGAGTGAAAGGAACTCCCATCAATTTTATAAAAGAGAGTTTGTGGGAAATAATAAATAATGACAAAACTCTTAAATTCATCCTTGTATATAGTATATATGATGGACATGGGATTTTATTTATTGGTTACACCCCATGACTAATTAGTTTCTCCCCTAATGTGGAAAACAACCATTATGAACTTCCCTTTCTTCAAGAAAAAATAGATGGAGAAAATATTATAAATTTATCAAATATATTCATTTTATGATGTTGAATTATTTTAAGTAATAATTTTTTTTCTATATTGTATAAAGGACTCAATGGATACTATCAAATTTAGAGGGAATTCTATGGGATTCAGGTTATTACTGATAACATCAGTTGGTTATTCCAATACTACTATGAATATCTCACTTATGTCTCAAATCATGCAAGGTATTTAATTAGTTTAGTCATCAAATTTATAATTTTACATTTCATTAAAAAAAGTCCAATTATGGAAAAAAAAATTAAATAAATTATCTGTAAGAATAAGAATACAATGATTAATACATATAGAAAATGTAAACTGTAAAATAGATATAACTACTCATACATGACAAGAATAACTTAACATATGAATCAGTAATTTCTTATTTATATTATCCATGATTAGGTCCCAATGAAATTATCTAACATAATTATGTTCCATAAAAAGTACTTGGATATCCATCGTAACATTTTTTATAGAGAATTCCAATTACCCTATGGGTACGCCCTATGTTTTAGTATATGTGTGGGAAACTATACCTATATTTGGTGAAACTAGTCATGCTTGATTTAATACCAAACATACCCTCATTTAATATATTACTACCAGGTAAAATAATAATAAAGAATTTATCTACATTCTATTAACATTACAAAGAAAAATTTAAAATTAAAATAAAATAATCCATACATGACAAAAAAAAGTATTTTCTCATATATATAGTATTATACATTAGACAAATTCCTTGAATTTTATATAATATATTTACATATTAATCACCAATACAATTATAACATACATTTATATCATCTTTCCGAACCCTGAACTTAATACCTCATTATTTAGTTAATGTTTACATAACATTCCAATAGATATAGAATTTGAAATGAGAGGTCCAATGTATTTGGATGAATATACTTATAAACATATCATATGAAACATAAAAAACATAATAAATACTAAAATCACAACATATTTCTCCTTACATCATATATATATACACAAACAACTATATATGTTATCCAATGTAGATATATAAGGAAAAGATTGATATACGTATCCCAGTAATAGAATAAACATCAAAACCATTCATAAAAATGTTGTCGAGATAAAAAATGATATCATAAAGTAGATGATCAGATTAATGTATATATGGAATAAGGAAAGGATTCCATATGTTTTTACAGTTTCAAAACAACATAAAAATTACATTATAAGCATAAATCAATGTTTATTCCAATGACCATATTCATGAAGTGGAAAACATCCCACATTGAATTTATTATTTCCATTAACATAAAAATCCTGTATTTTAATTCCAAATTAAGAAACTTAACAATACAAAAATCATTAGAATGATCAAACCCATGAGAAGGAATTGGGTTACAGATATTTGATTTAATTAATAACGGAATGAAATGTCATAAATATTACCAAGATGGTAATGATTTGTATATCATTAGAAAATAATAATTTGAAAAGATATATAGGATAAAACCATTGATTTATTATCCATATGATTTATAAGATTGACCTTGAAAACAAGGAATAAAAATGAATTACTTGGGTAGAGATTTTAAGAAATAATTAATGGTTATTATTGGGAAGTAATGACATTACTATTTATCATAATATAAAATTGATACAATAGGGTTCTATTTAAAATAATGATGGTTTTTTTAATATACAGATTCTTTATAAATATTTTTTTGGGATTGATACACTACATGAGACAACATACATGAAATTCAGGTTTAACAGAGTTTTCATGAAAGATAGAATTTTAAAGTGGACTAAAAATATGTATGACACCAACAATTAAATGAATAATTAAATGGATATATATGTATGGAATATATATAAAATTTTAAAGAGTTACATTAAAATAATATTAAGAAAATATAGAAAATTAAAGAGTACTTTCAACTAACAATTCATAATGGAGGAATGGAGGAATGGACGATACCTAACATGTTTTCGATTTATTTAATTACCTCCCTTAACATAAGGAATAAATAAATAACCTTTTTACTTATTATCTATGAACCTTATTCAATTATATTTTATATTCATTTTTTATTTGACTATATGTTATTTTTTATTTATTAATAATTTTTTCATGTCAATTTCTATTACATGAGGTTTTTCAGAAACATTTTTAATAACACTTTATGTATATTGTAACAACTGGAGATTTTAAATATTAATATGTTTGATAACATATTAGACACCAAAAATATGGCTTAAAAGACAAAAATTATTATTATTTAAATCATACAGTTATAAAAAAGTCATATAATTGGTTAGTATGAATATAATTAACTGTATTATGAGAAATAAATAAAGTTGACACTCATTATAAATATATTTAATATCCAATGAAATTTTAGCAAAGATATTTTTTTCAAAAATATTTCTCCAAAAAAATTATGTTTATTTAATTTTAATAGATAATATTATAGTTTATTATTTTAAAAAAATTAGGAATTTTATTTGATAAAATTTATATCTATTTTCAGATCATCATATCAAAATTAGTATATATTAAATTATCAATTTTTTAAAGATGGGTTTTTGAAAGAATAATAAAAAATGTTGACATTTATTTAAAATAATATTTTCATTTTATTTATATAAAATGTCATATTATACTTGGGATTATATATATAATTTAATTTTTTATTAATAATAATCTAAATAAAATATCAAGGATAATTTTTTTACATTAATATGTTGAAAAAATTTATAGTCAATGAAATCATTCAAAAAATCATTCTCATTGTGTTTGATTATATTAATTTAAAATTAAACTCTTCATGTTAACAAATTGAATGTGGAATATTTTATACAATATCTGGGATTAGGATTTCATAATTTGGTTATTTGGACCCATAAGTTATTGGAAATTATAAATTATAATCATAGTAAACTTAATTACATTGTAAAGGTAAAATGATTTATTTAAGGGAAAGAATAATGTGATAATGACAAAAAAGTATCTCTAAACACACCTAAATTTTAATTCATGAGTATATATTTTCAATAATCTTTTAAAATTATAATGTATGATGTTCTGTTGACATTTATCCTTTATTTTTTCCTTTATAATATTTTATGTAATGAAAACTGAAAAATTTCTTTCTCTATGTTTTATTATCAATATTTTTTTTTGAAAATTGGTTCAAAAAATGTGTATTTTTTTCCAAATATTCATATTAAAGGTATTTTTTTATTTTATATTTATACTTATTTCTATTTTTAGTGATTAAATAATTGTATTAAATTTTTAGGTAATAAGGACACAAGATTTACTTAATTAAAATTAAAATAAAAACTGTTAATAAATGTCTTAAATGTAATATAATTTGAATGAATGAAATAATTAAATTAATTTCAAAGAGGTATATAATATGTTTTGGTTTTATTAAAGTTTTATATTAAAATTATGTGTCTATGCTGAATTTTATAATATCAAATTAAATTAATAGTGTCAAAAATGACATTAATGATATTTTATGATAACACTATATTATTAATTTATTTTTAAATAAAAAAAGAAACTAGAAAAAGTGGATTTTTATTTAATAAAAATTTAATCTCTGGGAAATTTATAGGATGATTTTCCTTTTGTGGAATTTTTATGACACGTGAAGCATAAGAAAATTAATACAACAATAATTTCAAAATAAGTGGTTAAAACTAGTTAAAATAATGATATATGTGTAATAAAATACCATAAAATGTGATAGTTTTATTTAATGAGATGACATATACACCTCTTCATCATATATTATATTTATTTCAATTTCTATCCATTTAAACCTGAAAATTAATTTAAAACATTATGAAATTTAATGAATGGCACACCCATCTGTTAAAAATGGGAACACCATATCCACTATACTCTACACTTCAAGGGAACATTGGATCATCCAATAAAAAAAAATACCATACATACATCCCAAAAATTTCCCTAAATTATTTATTTTAAATATAGAACCATCTGAGGAAGGAATTACTTATACACCTAAAGTGGTTGTATAATGAAGCATTATAATTCTATATCAAGTGTTTTGGTTATATTTTTTCATCTAACTCATTCAAATATTCATCAACCATGATGAAATAATAACACAGGTATTATCCGTATACTGGTATATTTTTAAGTCATAACTAACATCCGTAATGTTTTCTATTAAATGGGACATAATTTTTTTTTGTAAGTAGAGACTACTACCTTGCGACCCAATATAATTAATTTTCCTTTAATGACTCTCACATTTAATAATAATTATTGATAAAATTCCAATACATGATATGGATAAAATTTCAACCGTTATGTAAATTTAATACATCCACTATTTTCTTACCATTGAATTAATTGACATTTTATAACTCTATTTGTGTGTATATGTGGATTACCACATCCATGAAGTGTTTTTGTAGGTTTTTCAACACTATATCAAATTTATGTTTAATATAATCTTATTTAAATAAATTATATTAATTTTTTATATAACTAAACCTCTTTATAGATAGAATAAAATATATATTATTCCCATCAATATTGTTGAAATATCGAAATGTTTCTCATGTGTACATAGAAACTATAGTCTACATTATTGAATCTTAGTTTAAATATAAAATATTTTTTTCATATATGATTAAAAATTTTGATATATTTATTAATATGATAATTATTATTCTCAATTATTTTATAGATGATATAAAAATTTCCACTTTGATAATGGTCAACACAACAAAACCATTATGAATTTATAAACTGGATGTTCTCGAAACACCCAATATAGACATGGTATATTATATGATTAAATTTTATTTAAAAATAAATGAAAGAATTATTTTAATAATAAGGAAATAAAATTGTCATTTCTTGTTACTAAATCAACTAATTTATATTATTTTATTATTATGGTTCTAATGGACACACATTGAATGTTGGGAAATGATATACATTGTTTCATAACACAATAAACATTAATTGTGTTATAATTTACATCATTGACTATATTATTTCATTATAATGTGTGAAACTAAATTTGAAAATATAATTTTTTACATAAAATTATTTTATGTGAAACAAAATTTGTTATATATAATCACTTCAATAATTAGTTCTCACTTTAATGATAAAATCATAGTAACTTTCATTCTCTAATTTTTCACTCTATTGATAAATATTTAGTATTATGCATCATCTATTTTTATATTGTGTATATAAAAAAATATTGTGTTATATATAAATTATTTATTTATTTATTTATTTTTTTAAAAACGTTTTAAAATTAAATTTTTCAATAACGTCTTTTATGTGAAAATATTATCTTATTTCTATTATTGATCACATATATTATTATTTTATATTCATATTTTAGAATAATGACTTAAAAAATTCTTTTTATCTTCATAAAAGTTATATAATTGAAGTATTATGTTATCCATGAAATAATACATTGTATTAATGGAAGAATTACCATTTTCCCTAAAAAGTGTTAATTTAAAAATTTATTAAAAAAATTAAAAGGAATGTTTTTAACTTAAACTCTATTAACATACCATCACATACTAATAAATATTTAACAATACGTAGACTATTCTAAAATATTTCAGGTTTTATATGACAAAAAATTTATTGTGAATATTTTTGTAATATTTATCATCAATTTTTTATTCACCAAAATAAAATAATTTATTTTCAAACATGTATTTCTAATGAAATAAAGGCCATATTTTTTCTCATGAATTTAGTGGTCTATAACCTTATGTTAGAACATTCAAATTATTATTGTTTTTGAATATCTCATTTCAAATACATATTCATATTATTTATATAATGGGTATCATTATTTCCTAGAACATATAAAATATTTGAAAATTTTATTTCACATTGAATATTATTTGATTGATTAGGGAATTGTTGATATTATTTAGTAATAAAAACTCATTATAGTCACCACTTTTATTATTAATTACCTTTTCTTCTCATCTATGTTTTGTTATGAATGTTTTTATTCTTGAATATATTTTTTTGTTCCATCATTTAAAAATAATATTAATATAATCACTATCTTATTGAATCATTATATGAGTTTTAATAATCATTCTCTATGGTTTGACATGGAGAATGAATCACATCTCTTCATGGGGACAATAGGACATACAAACACACGAGTGATGCAATTTTTTTCATAATGAGTGAAAGGTTAAGAATGGGGCCGATATATTATTTTTCTAATATTTATATAATTTCTTATCTATCAAATATATTCTTTAAATTTATACTTATTGCCTTCTATGTAAATTGTATGTGAAAATTGATTCACATCACATCATGGGGTGGATGTCTGACAAAAACATGAGTGACTTTCCATTATTTTAAATGGAGTAGAATGTAAAGAATTATTTATGATATTATATTTAAAAACTTAAAATAATATCATTAATATGATATACATGTGTGAAATATATCATTATTTAAATCATGGAAATTTAATGATGGCTACCAAATTATATTAGTTTATAAGGTGGTAGTCTTATATACACATGATCGATGGTTTCAATTCCCATTTAATGAATATGGATATGGATATAGAATATTAAAATATCATAATAATGTATCGGTATGTATTTTATGGTGGTTTTTATATTTTTATATTTTAATATTATTTAAAAGAGGTATTAGAAAAAACAAAATAAAAAACCTCCTTTATGAACTTTACCTCTTTGAGTAATGATCTCAATATGTTTTCACCAAAATCCTTCATAGGATGACATTATGATAAATCTATGTAATATTAGGTGTAGGAATAAGATAATGGAATTTTTTTGATTGTATTTTCCAATTCATATAGATTTGGATGTGTGATGAGTGGACGTGAGTGGGTGGCCTTTTATAAGTGGGGGAGAAGACAATAATATAATTTTTCAAAATAATCAATTATAACCATATATTAATTAGGTCTGAATCCTAAAAATAGATCATTGGAAACCATTATAGATGATAATATTGATATATGTCCATTAAATGGGTTTTTGGAAAGGTTTATAAGTCATTTTGAGTGTAATATTTTATGTTTACCCGTCATTAATCAATTTTTACCATAACGGTGATAGATACATTTTTCACATTTAATTACCATAAAGGTATAAAATTAATTTGGAATTTATAGATAATAAAAAATATTTTTTTTAAATATTTAGAATTTCTTTTTATAATATCAACTCGATGAATTGAAAGAATCCAATTTAATATTTTACCCATAGACGAGATGAAAATGAAGGTTTTCAAAAATCAAATTCCCATACACATGGAATTATTTAATATTATAATTCAATTTGAAAAAGAAACCAATGAAAAAAATTATTAATTTTGAAATTATTTTAATACTATTTCTATAAAATAATTTTAGGATATAATTGTTATTTTTAAATAATTTTTTTAAAATAATTCTCTAATATAAATGATAATTTTTCTAAATAAATCAAAAAATAAAACATTTATGAAAAATATAAAAAATTCAATGTAACATAACTAAAATATAGTGATTTAAACATTAATTTCATTTCATCTAGTAAAATGTAATTAATATTATTTTATCATAAGTTCACAATATGATTCGAAACCATTTTCTTCTAAAAATATATATTTTTGTATTATAACATTTCTTTTTCTAATAGAATAATTTTATCTTATTTAAAATAAATATATATCCATATAATTTCTTTAAATATTTTATAGAATATATAATTTTCATAATTTATTTAACATTATTCATACCCTCCAGCTAAAAATATTTGTTTTAATGGTCATGTTTTAATAATATTTTTCTTTAATGTTTTCATTTAAACTCCATGTTGGGTTCCTCACACATAATCGAAGTGATTGAATTTAATTAAAACTTATAATATCATAATCTCTCTCGATGATACAATACTATTATTATTTTTATTCATAAAAATGAAATTAATTTTTTTTCCTAATATTGTTATGTTAAACTCAAATTTGAAATAATTTCTTTTTTATTTAATTTCAAAAATGATATCACTAAACGCTATTTTAAACTTAAAAGTACTTGTTTTAATTATAGAATATTACCTTTTTTGAGAGGATTTAAACTTTTTATTTAAAAATTAAATTAAATAATGTTGAATTATTTTTAAATATATATTTTTTCACATTAATAGTTATTCATAATATTTTAAGTCAATATTGTTTTATATATTTCATAGTTTTTTTTGAAAATGGAAATTAATTTAAATAACCTAGGTATTTTACTAATTAATATATTTCATGTGTTATTAATATAAATTAATTAAATTTATAATATTAATATTGAAAATAAGAATATTAAAATTTTTTTTTCATTCAAAAAGGTAGTTTTATTCATTCAAAATTTGTTTTCATAATTATAAGATTTTGTTTAAAGGAAATGATTCCCATTTTTTGTATTTGTTTATGAAAAGTGACATCATTTTAGATATTATCATATTGAAAACTAGTATTGGGTTAATTTTTTAATTTTTTTAAAAATCAAATTTCCCAATGTATAATTGAAAAATATAATTATTTATATAAGTGTCATTTCTTCTAAAAAGTTAATTTAGTCCTTGAATTTTAACTCAATACAATTAAATAACTATATAATTGTATGTATTCTAATTAATGTCAATTGAATAATCATTATACTGGAATTTGGTATAACTTCATATGTGGGATTAAAAAGAATTTTTAAATTTTTTTGCAGTGTTTTGAATTTTCACAATAAATTAATTCCTACCACTTATAGAACTAGAATAATTTAAATTGTATTCCATTTTTCTAATCAGGGATTCTATATTTTCTAAATAAATAACTTATATTTTTGTATCTTATAAGATTGAATTTATATAATATTATTCTTATTGATAAGGGTAAATCATTTAATTAATGATATATTAATGTCATAAGGCTTAATACTATCCCTAAAAATATTTTTATATCAATTTATTATTTGTTTCATGAATTAGTATATGATGTACTAAAATGATGTTTTTCTCATTCCAGTTTCATTTTCTAATTTCATTAATATTATTTAAATGATGAATAAAAAAATTAAAACAGATATTATTTGTTATATCTACATTTGTAATATTGATTTGAATAGTTTATTTTTAGTTTTAAATATATATTGAAATATATTTTTTCTATTTAATTTTTCTTGTATTGAAACAATTACACTAAATTATTAATTATTGCCAACACGAAATTTGTGAATGTATTAGAAAAATCATGTAAATTATTTTTCCAACTCTAAAAGTAAATTTTTGAGTGACAATACACTAATAGGTTTAATGGTAAATATGACATATTAATTCTTTATTAAATATTGAAGATTCAAAATTACATTTTTATAATATTTACTATAATCTAAAAATAAATGAATACTTCCAAATTTTTATTAATGTCATTTTTAATATACAATATATTATTAAATAAATTTCAAACAAAGAAACCTATTATTATCCAATTTAGTGGGAAATGTCTGAATATACTAACCATGGCCTATATGTGGGTCCATTTCGAATTATATTAATTTTATAATACCTAACATTGAAAATTCATTGATTTGAAAGTAATTTTCAAAAGAGTTAAACAGTGGTTGGAGCAAAGAGACGAGGGTTAAAAAAACACAAAACCTTGTATTAATTATATTATATGAGATTATTTTTACTAATGGTCATATTATCTTCCAATTTAATAAATTTTTCCATTTCACAACGAAAATTAATTTATAATAATGTCCTACATTATGTAATTCAAAGATATCACTTACCCTTTATTACAATTAGAAGAAACATATTTATTATAACTCAAATCATTTAGTTAATATAGTTAATAAAATACCAAAATAAATACCTTCTTTATATCAGTAACCATTTTTTAGAGGCCATGTTTGATCATAAAACCATTATTGGAAGTCATTGAGTATAAACCTATTGTCTTTTTTGAAAGAAGATAAATATTTCTTAACCGAGCATTTATTCGTTATTTCTTCTTTTTCCTCCTTGAAATCATATTCAAACGTGATGAAATAATAATCCTATAAATTTAACATAGATTAAAACTTTTTTGTTAATTTAATAACAAATATCCATGTCCTAGATCTATTAAATTTGGAATGAAACTATAATTCATATGTATGGTAGACTACCACATCATGAAAAAATATAATATTTTTCAATATCTTCCCCTCATGATAGTTATAATGATTTTTTTAATTCATATATATTTCAATAATAAAATATGTATCATTTAGTAAATATTTGAAATCATGGGTTTTCATTCAATTTTATTCAGTAAAAATTGATATTGTCTTCCTTGTACATATATAGACACTATCTCCCTGAAGCGATGCAATTCATTTTTCCGGAACAAAACATATATATTCATTATAAAATTTCATTTAATAGAATTATATTATATTTAAATTATAATAATATTTATATATTGATTAATTGGTTATTAACTTCATTCCTTCATTCTCATTGGAAAATGAGTATGTTACTCATACGTTGATAGGACATACCAGCTCTATGATTATAACATAATTAAATTTTCATAAAAATTATTGGATAGTTTTAAATGTATTATTAATTTATAAATATTAAATTTATTTCATTATTCTAATTATGATTATGATGGAACAATTTCATCTTTGACTATTTTCAATATATAAAATTCATTTCATTCATGTGAGGATATTGTCATAAAAAATCCAATGTAAACATAATTTATTATGTAATTGAATATAACACTGTAAAATTAAATTTACTATGAATAATAACCCAGATTAAATTACATATAAATTTAAATAAATAATATTTATTTATTTTTTATGATTATTAAGAACATATATGACATTTCTAACTCAAGGTAATGTACACATTACATTTGAAACAACGTTTGAAATAGTTAAATTATTTGATTGATAAATATTTTTATTCAATGAACTTATTCATCAAATTATTTTCCCTATTTATTTAAAATTTAATATATTAATTCATATTAAAATTTTATTATGTATTTAAAATCTCATTCAAATTTTTCGAAAAAAAGTCTTTTTATAAAATTTATATGAAATTTTTTGACATTCATTACAGAATGTGAATGTATTGTTTAAATTTAATGTTTAAATATTCGATTGATACATGGATGTTGTAGGGTTCATCCAAGATGGATTAAGATGATGATATCAGGGGTGTGTGTTAGTATCATAGCACATTACGCATTGCTTGAGAGGTAAAAGGGGATATTACTCGGTGACTGGCTAGCTCGATGGAGGTGGTCCATTGTGGCAGGTGATGATTGATTGTCAGTGGGGATTATGGTGATCCTATTATAATGGATCTCCAATGATTCAAATTAAAAACAATAATGGTGTCTTCATATAGTACGACTATAGGGTTTTCAATGTGCTGCTACCATTTTTTCAGGGCTAGCTGATCGGTTGAATGTGTTGGTCTATCAAATACCATCCATATCTTCAACAACAAATCCTTGTATGTGGAGTTTCAAGATATAAAAACAAAAACTATTTGGAATAAGGATATAAAATGTCTCAATTAACTTGGGGATATATTTTTTTGTGGTTTCAATCCCTTGGATATCTCTAGTTCATGTAATAATAGCATCATGCCAACCATGGAGGTCGTGTGTGTGGGTGGCATAGCTTGTCAGATGGAGATTGTCAAGCTATAATAGGATCTCAGTTACTGAAGGGTTGTCTTGATGATTTTCTTCAATGCAGGGCCGGTGATAAGTGATCAGTAGTGGGGATAAAGGTAAACTTTCAAAAGTAGATCTCTCGTAATGCCAAATTAAAATCTTGGGGTGTGTCCATAGTATGGGTCCATGGGTATTTATAGTGACACCCCATCTTTTTAGGGCTATAAGATTAGTTTATTGAGAGGGAATGTCATCATACATTGGGATTAGGAAATGTACATCCTTTTAGTGGGAATTGGAAGTAGTATGTCCAAAGATGGTTTAGGAACATGATAAAAATGTATTAATTCACTTTGGGGGATGATTCTTTGGTTTTAGGTCCTTAAGGATTTATAGGCCATATACTAAGGCCATTATCCTCTTTTCTTATGGGTCATGTCAAGGTTACCCCTAAACCCAAATAAAAAAGGGGTCTATAAATAAATATAATCATAGATTCATGTCTTGGTGGTATACTACTTTAATGTATTTTCCAACCCTCACAACAATGGTCTAATGATTGATTTTATTAATAAGCATACATGTTGTCACAAAATAAATGCATGGATTCAATTTGGTTTGGGAGCATCGGTTTTGAAAATTGGTGTCTAATGGAAATTGAAATATACATTTCTCAAAATGTTTGTAAAATTTTATTTTTATGTGTTTGACAATGTGAAATCAATATATCATGTGCTTCATGCACATGGTATATTCCATGAAAATATATGTGATGTTGGTTGATCTAAATATAAATCATGATGAATTGTGAACTTGATAAATCTATCCATTTCATTGGGTAATGATTGTGTTCTCTATAAAAATAAATTAGAAGATGATGTCGTCGGTTATTCCACATGTAATTGTTCTTATATGGATTTTGGTAAGAGTTATTAATTATGGTTTCCCAAGAAACTAATATTAATGGTGTATATTTTTCACATAAGATATTTTCATTTTTATATATTTTTAGATGGCATAAAAATATTACCATATTGATTTATCTAAACTATATTGATTTAGAATTTATTTCTATAGGGGAAACATGGAAGATAAATTATAAAGGCTCTGCAAGGAAAATAACATTCCACAGTAGTAACCAATTATGGTTATTATGACAACATATAAGTTTGTATATGATGTATTTTTTAAAAAATTTGATAAATTTTAGTAGTATACATGTGAGATATAAACAATGTTTAACATTGTAGAACATGTATGTACTAGATAATTTCATTGAACCACACAGACTATCATTTAGTGGATCATATTACCATATGATAGTGGAGGTGTAGGATAAAGGAACTAAAATAAATTATGTACCTTCATGTTACTATTTTTGGAATACTCCTTGGCCCTATTTTTCCTCAATCAATTGGGGTGTCTCATTCATTGGTTCTTATAGAAATTTTTTTGAAATTTTTCGAACATTTTGGGCTATGTATGGTTGGTGAACAGTTTTCACATAATGTTTTCCCACTAAGAGAAACCTTAAACCCCACAAAAATGGGTATTTTCATGCTTAGATCACATTTTTCAAAACCATTCACCCACCAAGTAGAATCGTTAAAACCCATTAGAGGGCTACATGATTAGAAACATGGTTTGAAAACCTGTTATCCCTTTCTTGGATAACCGTATAGATAGTGGTTTTTAAATAATAAAAATATTTTATATTATTTCTAACACCTCTTTAGACCCATACATGACCCTATCTCAGTATTGGATGTCTTCCTATGACATTGGAACTCTAAATGACCTTTTTTCTGAATCATCCAAATCTATTCTGAAGAATAGCGAAGCTAGTTGAAAATTATTTTATTCTTCTATGATTATAGTATATCCCACATATCCTCTATCTAGCTCTATCTTTATATCCTCCATATATTTTGTTAGATAATATCATTTTGGATGGATATAAAAACATTTATTTTAGATGATGAATTTGGGTTGTATGTCTTGATATTTTTTACTGATGTTCTTCATTTGTATATCTAATTTTGTGTGTTGTGATATGTGATGTCTGTGTTCAGATGTGTAGTTCGATATAAAATTGTCCAATGAATGTAATGTTTAATTTCTTGATAGTTTCAAATTTAATTTTATTAAATTATTAATATTAAATTCTATATGGATTGGTATTTGAAATTAATTTGGTAAGATATTTTCTAAAAACATCGAGTTCCAATGGATTTAAAAATTATGGTGGAATTAGAAATTTCTGAGATGTGTGAAATTGATTTTGAGAAAAATGAATTAAAATCATCTAATGAGAACCTAAAATTGGTTTTATCGTGAAATAGTGTGAAATGAATTATAACCTACATTATGGTTTTTAAATTGAAATTAGAATATTAAAACTACAAATATGGTAATTGTATTTTAATTTTTTTTTTAATTTCCCGTTGTGGTTTGATTTTTAGAAAATTATAACCTGTGCAGTTATAGAATTATTTGGTACAATATCTCTAGGATGGTAATACCTTTGAAACATATTATCACTTTACAAATATTAACAAAACCTAATCAGGAAGATCTTATCCCCTTTGGTGTGTTGATTCGTCCTCTTTGGCATGTGTTAAGGGACATGTGTGCAAATTGAAATTATTGATGGTGTGTATCATGATCTCATATCCCGGAACAATCATTCCACAGTGGAAATGACCTTGTTTCTTGTTGATGTCTATATAATGTATATATTCCACGATATATGAACTATTTTATTCATCACTACTTTTTATATAATTTTTTTATTTAATCTATTTTTAAGCTATCAATTGAAATGTTTCAAGAAATTGAAATAAAAATCATGTATTTTTTAATTTTGATATTGTTATTCCGTTCGAATTTTATTTGATAATTAATGCATTATTTTTTCTATTATTTTGGAATCTTTTTATAGAACACAAGGTGAGAACCTACTAGGATTTTGGATCACACCTTAACTTTTCTTTTAGGATTTTATATATTTACTTTTTCTAGGTTTGATCAAGAAGAAAGTACTACTTGAATGTTGAATCTATTGTATATCTCTTTTTCATGATTTATTGTGTTGGCTAGGACAGTTGGTTTGTATATTTTATTTCAAGTAATTTTTATTTTTATATTTCATTATATAACTTATAGAATTCATGTATTATTATCCTTGTGGTGCATTTTATGAGTATACTAAATTCTAATTGTTTCTTTCACTCTATATGTTGAAAAACTATTCCCTCATTATCTTGTATGATACCAGTTGTTAGTCACCATAATTTGGGGATAATGAACTCCCTTATGGATATGTCAGGATCGACTATGGTTTCAGGGCAATGAGTTATCTTGGTCGATACATTAAAAAATGTCATCAACGGTATATGTTATGAAACATTTCATTCTGTCATTATTACATTTGAAATTCTTTCAAGATTTAGGAGGTAGTTTTTATTTAGTTCCTAATAATATCTCATCTTAGTGGGCCTTAATTTACAATGGGTGGTTTTGGAATGTCTTCATGTGTATTAGTTATAGTATTTTCTATTTATTGATTTTGGTAGTTTTAATTCCAATATAGTTTGTTTTTTTTAATTTTATTAATTTCCAAGTTTCACTTACTTGTGTTTTTTTAGTATCCTTTTTTTATTTATTAAATGTTATCTACCAATTTTGTGTCTTCATGTGTATTAGTTATAGTATTTTCTATTTATTGATTTTGGTAGTTTTAATTCCAATATAGTTTGTTTTTTTAATTTTATTAATTTCCAAGTTTCACTTACTTGTGTTTTTTTAGTATCCTTTTTTTATTTATTAAATGTTATCTACCAATCTTGAAATTCTTTCAAGATTTAGGAGGTAGTTTTTATTTAGTTCCTAATAATATCTCATCTTAGTGGGCCTTAATTTACAATGGGGGGTTTTGGAATGTCTTCATGTGTATTAGTTATAGTATTTTCTATTTATTGATTTTGGTAGTTTTAATTCCAATATAGTTTGTTTTTTTAATTTTATTAATTTCCAAGTTTCACTTACTTGTGTTTTTTTAGTATCCTTTTTTTATTTATTAAATGTTATCTACCAATTTTGTGTATCATCAAGCATTCAAGAATATTTTTGAATAAGATAAAAGTGTAAAATACTAATTAACCCTGGTGAGGAACTCCTCTTATGGACTAGAATCTGCTTGTGGTGATTGTGCTTGTTTTCCAAGCACTAGGATATGTTCTGGTAGCTGTTCCCATTCAAAATCTAGTATTCTACACATAGAGGGGTTAAATAGGTATTTTTTTGGAATTACATACCCTGATTCCACCGGTGTTCAATGTCTCAAACGATCCTCAAGAGGCTAGGGATTTGTTGGGTAATGTTTAGATATTAATGTAGATCTTGGACATTATTTTTATCTCAAGGTTAAGTGTGTTGAAATCAAACATGAAGGACATAGAAGGATACAGTGGTACTTGACGATGATATAGAATATGCATGAAAGACATAGAGTTGAAGGACATAAATTTTATTTTCACCAACCAGTTCTACTGTGTCTCTATGGTTCTAGTTATGTCTATGGAGATTTTCAAACTTGAGTAGGATAACAAGATCATTACATAGTATGAATATTTCATTTTGATGTTGTGTAAATTCATCCTGAGATTATATTGAACTGGAAGATAATTTCACAATGTTTCCATATGGGCCATTGACCAAAAACATATTCTCTGGTTTTCTTGTTGTATCCCTCTTCTTAAGCTTTTGTTCTGGATAGAGTGGTTATTGTTGATATAGATTTGGCTAGTTATTCTAGCATTACGGGAGGTTATTTTTATCCCAATGATATTTTTGTGAGTTATTTCATGTGAATGATAGATCATGATGATTATTTTGATGGTTCTTGACAACATGGATATTCAATACTTCTTAGATTTTTTTAGAAGAGTCCCTTTGATGTTTTAAATGTGTGGAAATCCTAGGCAATAAAAATTGGTTTTCTTTAAGAGACCCAGTATATGTTGTTCCTACAGTTTTTCTAGTCACTCATTGAATCTTTTCAAGTCTATTATCCTCCAAATTTTTTCACAAAATCATCAGCATCAAAAAGTACCATGGTTAAATAAAATTATTCATGAACAAAGAGGTTCCATCCACCAGAATCTGGATTGAATTTTCTTAAGTAAGTGGAAGAGTCTCTAGATGAAAAGATACGGGTAAAATGATCCTTATAGGTATCATAACAATAAATTCATCCTTAGTTACTACTTTATTTTATAAATGTGACTCACAATTTTTTATATCAAACCATATTTTCAATTCTATACATAATGATTCTTTGGATTTCCCTTATGCAATGGCAATTACTACACCCCTAAAAACAAAACAAAAAAGATAATGGTATTCCTTTTCTTTTTTGTAGTTTATCATTATCTGACATCAATAATACTTGTATTTTATAGTTCTCAACATGAAACCTCTTGATTTCTTATTTGGGGTGGATTGGTCCATTGATAATAAATCCAAAATTAATTGCTATCTTTGACGGTTTTCCTTTAATACAACCAATGGTGTGTTCCCTATCATTCTGGGTTAATGGGACTCAAAGATGAATAGTGTACAAAAGTCATATCTAGAGTTAGAGAATGTAATATGTATGTTTTATTTTGATCTGGAGAACCAATCATTGAGAAATGATGTTTGTCTAGTTGTGGTCATGATTCATAATGTTTTCCCTTCCAACATATCTAGTATGACAATGTAAGGAGATGTGGAGTTCTACATTGATTTAGTGTTGGGTACTCAGACATTGTGTATAAATCCCTACCATAAGGAATAATCTGAAATGAAATATTTTTAGTTGTATATGGATGATATTTCAAGGAACAGTTTTATTATCGAGTGTGTCGCCTTGTGTAGTGCTTGTTCTCATTTCTAAAAATACTGATGTCTTAGTTCCCATTTTTTAATATTATTGATAAATCAATCAATTCATAGTATGGAAAAAGTATCTATTACCATGTATTTATGATCTCATTGACTAGTCTAAATAAGAAAATTTGTTCTTGAATATTGATCATCAATATCTCTGCCACCAGTCGAGAATAATAGAATCTTATATTTAGAAATACAGCTTTTATAGTATGTATGCCCATTATGAGTACATTTTCAATCCATTTGGTCTATCCAGTTATACTATAATCATTATAGATATAATGTACATTTTCATCCCTGAGTATGTTCATACATTAATTGTGTTATTATTGGATGAAATCATTTTTTACTCTATTTAAAAGGGGGATCATGTTCATCAACTAAGACTAGTTTGGGAATTTTTTGAAAAATCTCTATGTTTATGTCATTCCATATAAATTTAATTTCATAATTCATGATGTAATGTTTTTGGGACATTTGGTGTAAGAACATGGTTTTAAATTTGTTCCTGAAAATGTTAAAGAAATTATGACATGGGAGCATCCACATAATATTTTTGAGATTCCACAATGTTTTGGTTTAGTTGGATATTATTGCATATTCATAAACTATTTCTCAATATATGATTATTTGATGACTTATACAACATAGAAGGTAGTGAATTTCTCTCAAAATGAGAAATTTTATAGGTATATTTTGAGAAGAAACATAGTATGACTAATACATCAGTGTTGAAGATGCTAGTGGTTGGGAAGGCTACATTTTATCATGTGACCAATCTGTATATATTCTGGGATGCATTATTATGATGGATTTTCACACAGTTGCTTATGGATCTCAGTAGCATAAGACATAAGAGAATAATTACCTATCCATTGACCTTGAACATGTAACTGTGATGTATGGACTTAAGAGTTGGTGAAAATACCATTTCAGAAAAAGGTTTAGTTTGTAATCTAGTTATAAGAATATGAGTTATATCATTTCTAAAAAATATTTTTATATATAATAGTGGTGTTGGGTGGAATAAATTCAATCCATAGACATTGAATATTCCTACTCCTCGAGGAAATGGAATGTCCTCATATATTTTTTGACCTGTAAACCTCTGAAGTAGGAAACGAATAAATAATTAGATAAGTGGAAGTTGTAGGTACTTTTTGAATTGTTTCATATTATATTTTTGGAGTCTAAGGATGAGGTTTCATTTCCCATTTTTTAGTTGTCTTATTCTCTTCTAAATTCTAATTTTCAATAATAGTATCTTAATGATGGATTACATTGCATTAATAACTATCTTTATGTATGAGATATTTTTTCTGAGTGTTCATTCCCCACAGCGGGTATCATATGATAATTGAATTTTTACATTGTACATTTTTTAGTGAAAAAATATATGATGTAGTATTACTAAAATTATTATTGGGTTCTAAATCTTGGAATCAAAATACAGTGCTTTGACATGAATCATTTATTTTGGTTCCATGTAAGAGATGAGGGTATGATGATGTCTTTCTCTAATTTTTATACATTCCATCAGGTCAAGGCTGATCACTATAGATCTTATGGTATTATTCATCCTTATCCAATTATAACATGTAAGTGGAATGATATTTATATAATTATTGTGATTAAAATTACATGTAATATAATATTGGAAATTATTATATGGTTTTTGATTAATAGGATGACCAAATGATAACACTTATACCCATTATTGGTACTACTAAAATTGAGGAGGTCAAATGTATCTATGTGATATCAATTCTTCATTTTAAATAAGTTACATCTGCTATAGTCTCTAATATAGATACCATTTTTTATTCTCCCTTTTGTATATTCATTCAAGTGGAACTAGGTTCTTAGGTTCAGTTGAGTATGGAATATCATCCATAGACATGTGACCAGACATATATGGATATACATATTATTGAAGATATGATTTTTGATTGAATATTCAACATTATTGGATCTTGAGATAGCAAGTTTGGGTATTATTAGTTATAAAACAACAAAATTAACAATTCATGATTAGAATGGCTCTATTTTTGGTGTTGTATGGCATGCCTTATGAATCTATGTTCTTTTAGTTTGAGACTGGAGAATGTTCTATGGTCAGATCAAACATGGAACAACAGATGAAAAAATGTTATAATTTATTTTTTATAAGATTCTTATGGAATCGATCTGATATATGTTTTATGATTATCATCCTCCTAGAAAGTTTTTATTTCTAGTTAGTGTTCAAGTGTTAATGAAAGTATCACTTTTTTGGTTCATCAATAGACTAGATAGTATTGTAATATGTTTCTTTATTTTTTGGCCCCTTTTATGTTTTTGATCATTTGTATAAAGAATATTATCATTTAACATATCTATAATAGTATATTTTGATACATAATGTTCTCTATGTAAGGAATCAATTAATGTATCTTTCTGATCCATCTCACTTTTGAGAGAGTGGTCTTGATGTTGGGCCTGATTTATATGTTACTAATCATCCAATGAGGATTGTTGATTCAAAAACCATGGTACCTTTTTTGGGGATGAAACCATTAGATCAAGTTCTATGAAATAATAGTCCTAATACACATGATTCTTGGGCTAAGGAGGCATTTATTAGAGAGTAGTTTCCTCATCATTTTTACATGGGGACTTCTTGATAGGATTCTGAGGACCTAACTTTTCTATGGTGGGGATGTTGTAAAATCATGTTACTAACATCATATACTCATCTACCATCTATGTAATAATTATTTTTTTGGTATTGATTACTTCATATTCTGGTGAATATTTGAATCTTTTTATAACTTATTGGGTTGTGCATGTTTAGTGAAAAGAATGCCCAAACCATGTACCCATGCCAGGGAAACCATGAAAACCCAAAAATGTTGGTGATTGAATTGATGGTTTTCTTTGTACCCAAATTGTAGAAATTTTTTACCCCGTCAGAGTGGTAAATAGTTTTAAAATCCATGTGGCCCATCCCAGCTAACTCTGTGGATGGTGTTTTTTAATTTTTAAAATATTTTCAAATTTACGAAACCTCTATTTAGAAACCCCATAACCCTAAAATGGGATTGGTCTTATTACAGGGACTTCAAATCTCTCAAGGAAATTTTTTGGCTCCTCTAAAACGATTCTTAAGTTAATCAAATCAAGGTGAACATCATTGGATTCCACCCTATTAAAATTTATTCCCCAGTTTTCTACCTTCCACTCTCTCTTTCTCTCGTCCATTTGGGTTTTGTAATAATTTATTTGTGGATGGATAATAACTCTTTCATTTAGAATCATGAATTTGGGTTTGATTTCATAGTCTTCATTTCTAGTATTATTCATTGTTTTTTAATAATTTCACGACCCATCCCCCACGGTCCGTATCATGACTACCCCAAGCCCGCCTACCATAGGCCAGGGGATGGCGACTAGCACCAAAGGTGTAACTCCCAAAAAACTGGGAAGGCATTGGATTTATAAATGTAAACACACAAAAAACCAGATTACAAGTAGAAGCAAACAGTTCATAAAGCAGTAACAAGTGTGTTGAAAGTACAAAGGGGTCGGAAATAGAAGCCCAAGGGAAAGGTACAGCTACAACTGAAAGAAAATAAAACTAAAAAGACAAATTGCTGGATTGTGAAGCAGCTCCTGGATAGTCCTCTGGTTCCTACATGAAGGGTAGGAACAGATTTCCTTCTCAGCACTCAGCATCTATCGGTCCGCTCCGTGTGCCATCACGCTAAGTGTCCACCTCCACGTACCATCCAGTCCTCGAACACTCTGCATCGGTCAGCATTATCCGTCGTCTACATCCAACACAACGAGGTGCGTGCATAGCCCGTGAATGGGTGAGTATAACGATACTCAGTAGGGACCCCGAGACCCTCAAGGTCTCACTAAATCCAACATGGATAAACCACAAAGAAAGATCTCAACAGATAACCTTTACATAGGTATATTCCCATACATATACCTAAGTTATCAAGTAACTCATCTCAATAATGAGGAAAACACAAAAGCTCATTGACTCAGCTCAATCCAGGATTTTTATTCACAATGACAAAAACACGGCTACTGGAGAACTCCTCCTCTGTCGAGCACAGTGGTCTTGTCATGACTCAAAGGTGGTTCTCACTAACCTTAGACTGCTGAGGTACTCCTCCATTGTCTAGTACCACGGGTCTGCCACCCCAACACAGTAGTGCTCCCCACCGTGGGTCGGCCGCCCCAACACAGTAACACTCCCTCTACTAGCCTACATAGGTACTCCTCTTGTCGAGTACCACAGGTCTGCCTCCCCAACACAGTAATTCTCCTCCGCCATCGGTCTTCCACCCCAACATAGTAGTGCTCCCAACTGGGCTAGTGAAGTCACTCTGATACGAATCAGACAAGCAGTCATCAGCTCTCATCCAGCTACAAGGTCACCTTACTCTGTAGGCTCATCTCCAGGAGGATCTGCTCCATGAGCTACGTATTGACACTCCATGTGTCACAAAGTTCCACGAAGAAGTATCTAAAAGGACCACCTTTCCATAGGGGTATCAACGCAATAGACGGCGCGTCAATAGGATGCTCGGTCTGTGAGTTATTAGCATTTCCGTTCTAGGGGCCCGGTTGGATTTCGGGTACAATCCAACCCGGCCATACTCCAACTACGTCCAAACCTCAGGTGAAGTATTCCAAAAGAGCCGTCTCATCAAGAGGAATCCAACATAGTCGACAAGACGTCAATCAGGCGTCTAGTCCTTACGTTATATGCATTTCTGCTCCTAGGGCCTGGATGGAATTACACTCGTTCTAAACCCGGCCATATTCCAAAGTCATCCAAAACTCACTTAGAGTATCGAAAAAGAACTGCCTCATCGCGAGGGTCCCATTTCCACAGACGGCGCGTTGATCGGACGCGTGGTCTTCATGTTAATTACGATTAAGTGAAAATGGGCCCGGTCCGATAGACCCGATGGGCTGATGGGTCGGGTCGACTCGGTTTTGGCGGGTCCGACCAGGCAAAGGGGTTGGACTTGCCTGGTGAGTCGTGCGGCCCAGCCCGAGAGGCATGGCCCTGCCCGAAGTGGCGTGGCTCGCCCCGGCGTTCAAAAACCATAATGGCGGGGGCCAGCTGGGTGCGCGGCCTAGCTGGCTCGGTCATCTGACCGAGCGGTCCGAGGGCCGCGGCACCTCGGATATCCAAATCGGTGTCTCCAAGCGGCGCCGCCCTTCCCAAATCGTCCGGCTAGGCCGGCTGGACTTCTGGTGCAAGCGGCCCGCATAGCGGGCTGCGGCTCTTCCAGCGTAGTGATTGCCTGGCACCGCAGATCTACTACGCCGGGCTGGCTGACGGGGCGGCCGGTTCTCCATCATGGTGCCCTCCACGCGCTGCGACACCCCTTCGCCCGACCAGCCGACGGGTCGGCCGGTTCTTCCGCAGAAGCGGCCCGCAAAGCGGGCCCCGGTTCCCGCTACACAGCCAGCGCGACGGCGTCAGCTCCCTCCGCCGCGGCCTATCCTGGCCATGGCTCCGCATCCCCGGCCCGGTGCGACGGCGTCGTGCTTCCTCCGCCGCAGCTCTCTTGGCTATGGTTTTTCTTAGCGTGTGCGACGGCGGCCCTTGCGTCTCAGGCCTCTTCCGTGTTCCGCGTCCTATCACCAATTCCATCAATAAACAGGATCAAATGGAGGGTCGTTGGGTTGTGTTTGTTTGGCCCACTCCCTCCGCGTTAAGCGATAGCAATAGTTCGGACAAACAAGATTATACAACAACGAACCGAGGCACAATTTTAATCCATTAAAATTGAACATAACCCCTACATCGAGAATGATTCGCGGTAGCCATGCATCATGGATGATGGTGTCGATTCCATCACCGTCGGAGTGTACCCAAAGATGTGGTGTCTCCCTTCTTGTCGCGGGAAAAAGAAATGAAGGTGCATTGTCGATCTTTATGGAACTAGTGTTCTTCGTTGAAGAGTCATCGTTCTTCAACGAAAGTTGATTTCTTATCTTCTTCTTCTTCTTCACAAGAGCACTCTCAAAATACACCTACCCAACAAGTGCCAAAGTAAAATAATAGTCCAATCCTATTATTTTATTAACACTAGCAATTTAAATTTCAAAATTTAAATCACTTAATTAATTATTTTAATAGGTTCAAATTATTAATTAAGGTGTGTTGGCAAGAGTTAAAGAGGGAGAGAGAGGAAATGAAGAGTTACACAATTAAAGAGGAGTTAACAAATTAATGAATGGGGTTTAAGGGAGTTTGGGGAAAATGAAAGGATGGGGATCATGTGGACCCCACCTCTCATATAACCACACATGGGATGTTGGGTTGTTATGGACTCCACCAACAACTTCCCATGGAAGGGTTTAACTTCTAAGGTTACAAAATAAAATTGTTCAACAATTTTATTTTTTTAAAACTAATTCCCCAAATAAAAATTCTCATCCCACTTAAAACACAACTACGGTAAAGGTCCCTATAAGCAATTATCGGCACTGCGAGTTCATCGATGCCCTCAGATTTCAATTCCGAGCACCGGTTCAAAAGATAGAAAAACCCGCTCGTTCGTTTAATGAACGTACACAATCTAAACTTCAAAAATTTATTCCAGGCACACCGTGCCTCAGAATCAAGTGCCGTCAGAAGCCACCAACTCGTATAATTTTAAAGAAATTAAGAAAAATAATTTCCTTGAAATTTGTGGGTCTTTACATTACTCCCACCTTAGGGATTTATGTCCCCGTAAAGCTATAACACATACTAGGGAAACAAAAGGGGTATTGATCACGCATCTGAGACTCCCGCTCCCATGTGCTCTCCTAGAAGTTCCCGTACTGTCAGAAAATGCACACCAGAGGAATCGAACGTCCTCATACAACCCGCTCCTGTCGATTCTCAATCTCTACTAGAACCTCCGTGAAAGTCGCCACATCATCGATATCCAGCTCCCAATGGTCGATGATGTGTGAAGGGTCATGCACGTATCTCCTCAGTTGAGATATGTGAATGATGTCAGTCAACTGGTGGAACTGAGGTGAAAGAGTCGAGCTGTAAGCCACCTCGCCTACACTGTTGAGGACCTGGAAAGGTCTGATGATCCATTGATATTACTTTCCGCCTTGGCCAAATCTCTGTAGACCTCGTCGAGGTGAGACCCATAAAAATACGTGGTTGCCATCCTCAAACTCTAGTGGTCTCTGTCTCATATAAGCATAGGACTCATGTCTGCTCTGTGCGGTCTTCATCAACTCTGGGATGATCTGCACCTTCTTCTATAGCCTCAAGATGGGTGCACTGGTCAACCTATTCCTTAGCTCCTGTAAAGCTCTGCTGGCATCTCTCTGACCACACAAAGAGTTTTCCCTTATTCGTCAATGCTAAAAGTGGTGTAGAAACTCTGGAGAAGTCTTGCACAAATCTTGGTCTGGACGACTCACGAGTGATCGACTGCACCCACTTATGCATGATTCCATCATGTATAGCCTGGGGTTTCCTTTTTGCTGACCAAGGAAAAACCCATCCCAATGTTATAGGTAAACCACAACCTTTTTTCTTAATACATTCAATCTGTGTATGAACTGTGGTTGCCCAGTCCATACCCAAACTAACGTCGTAAGGCCTCGACACTACCACAGAGAGTTTCCAACTGAAACTCTCACCTAAAGGGTCATATCACACCGTCGGTGTAAGCATGATTATCGAGTCTCCTCCCAATGGTATCTCCAGACATGAGGTCAAGTCAATGGATTAATAGGAAACTCTAGGTCTGGGACAAGATTCGTTGAATGAATGAATGATTTGTACTAATGTCTATTGTTACGGAAGCTACTAGTAGACACAAACCGTACCTCGAATCATTCCTAGAGCCCATGGGTCACACTCCTTGACCGAATGCAGCTACTCTCTTCTCATTATCTCTTGCTCCCCAAGCCTGGCGGGGACTACAAAGGTGGGTGGCTATAAAATGTCAAAATGTACATCACCACATGCTGCCCTCCTAGCTCTACTTCCACGTCTGCTTCTTTGTAGATTCATCGGTCCTTAACACTTCCACTTCTTAAAAAATATTACATGCTAAATTCTCCGAGACAGGTTCCAGTTTTCTACTTTCCCAATTCTAACCTTCACTAGTTGTATCCACCTAGCAAAAGAATTCTCACCCAAAAAGGTTCTCTCTAGCACCCTATCACAAGTAAGAATGCATAGAGGAAAGGTGCTGGCTCGGATGTCCTTAAACACACCTCACTCGAAAGTCCGAGAACTGGAGCATTGATAGTATAGTAGTCATCACTTACTAGGAACGATCGGTACGCCTCGATGATTACTCAACTACCGACATGTTATCCTGCCGAAGCTGTATAAACTCTAGAAAAATCTCAGCCACCTCCTCAAGACAGTCCTCAGCCGCCTGTGAGTCGGGCTCACCTCGGAAACTGAGGGGTATCTGATGCTGAAATAGGTGTAAGGCACTAAAACTACATATGTCATCTACCGGTACCATCGGTTGAAACTACTGACCAACAGGTAGTGATATAGCTGGTACACTACCCGAAGGTACTATCTCAGAGATCGGTCCATGTACCGAAGTACCATCACTATGCGGACCAACCTCATGGTCACTCATTGGGTAACACTAGTATCTAAGATCACCATCTGCTCTACTAGGGTCTAAACTAGGTGTAGAACTCTAGAAATCACCTCCATCCAGTCCACTACTACCTGGGAATCTGTCTCGCCTCATAACCTTGGAGTCCTCTACTGCTGGAACTCGTGCAACACACTCTGTCAGCGTGCAACGTCCTCTAGTACAGTTGGTGGAATCTGCTACCCAACGGGTGTTGGTTATGCTGGTACACCAACCGAAGGTGCCAACATAGCAAGAGAGCTTTGCACCGGACCGCATCACTCGGTGGGCTGTCATCGAGTACTCTCTCCGAACTCCAACTGACTGTCTACGTAGAGGCATCCTCAACAGATGCAACACGATCAAACAATTTAAACCCGGTGAGCTGGCCTGCTTTGACCTGACTTAAATAAAACTTTTGGAAACACATATGCAATCATTTTTTTCATGCATTGGGTCGTAATTCAGTAGTCAGGGTCTTGGTGTATGGATACATCGGCCGCCGCACCAACACTGGGCTCCCTGAACTGAAAACCACACTCGGTACACTTAACATTATTGCTTCACAGAAAGAAAATATCAAAGTCATAAGTTATGCGGTAGAACTGACGTCCTATGATACCAATTTGTCACGACCCGTCCCCTTTGGTCGTATCGTGACTACCCCATGCCCGCCTTCAATAGGCCAGGGGCTCGCGACTAGCACCAAAGGTGTAACTACCTAAAACTAGGAAGGCATTGCCTTTATAAAAGTAAACACACACACAACCAGAGTACAAGCGGAAGAAAACACTACATAAAGCAGTAACAAGTGTGCTGAAAGTATAGAGGGTCCGGAAATACAAGCCCAACAGAGAGGTATAGCTATAATTGAAAGAAAATACAACTGAAAAGAAAAACAGTTGAATGGTGAAGCAGCTCTTGGATCGTCCTCCGGTTTCTACCTGAAGGGTAGGTACAGATGTCCTCCTAGGCACTCTGCGTCTATCGGTCCACTCAGTGTGCCATCACGCCGAGTATCCACCTTCGGGTACCATCTAGTCCTCAAACAATCTTCCTCGGTCAGCGTTGTTCATCGTCTGCATCCAACACAACGAGGTGCGTGCATATCCCGTGCAGGGGTGAGTATAACGATACTCAGTAGGGACCTGAAGACCCTCAAGGTCTCACTAAATCCACCATGGATAAACCACAATGAAATATCTCAACAGATATCCTTTACATAGGTATATTCTCATACATATACCTATGTTATCAAGTAACCCATCTCAATCTTGAGGAAAACGCATAGGGTCCTTGACTCAGCTCAAACTAGGATTTTTATTCACGATGACGAAAACACGGCTACTCTAGAACTCATCCTCTATAGAACGGTGTAGTCCTATCATGACTCTGAGGGCCTACTCACTAACCTTAGACTATTGAGGTACTCCTCCACTATCTAGTACCTCGAGTCTGCCACCCCAACACAGTAGTACTCCCCGCCATGGTTCTGCTGCCCCAACACAGTAGCGCTCCCCCTACTAGCCTACAGAGGTACTCCTCCTGTCATGTACCGCGGGTCTGCCGCCCCAAAAAAGTAGCGCTCCCCCGCCATGGTTCTGCCACCCCAACCTAGTAGTGCTCTTAACTAGGCTAGTCAAGTCACTCTGATATGAATCGTACAAGCAGTCATTAGGTCTCAACCAGCCACAAGGTCACCGTACTCCTTAGGTTCGTCTCTTGGAGGATCTGCTAAACCAGCTACTTTTCGACATTCCAATTGTCACGAAGATCCATGAAGATGTATCTCAAATGAACACCTCTCCATAGGGGTCACAACACAACAGACGATGCGTCAATCAGACGCCCGGTCTGTGAGTTATTAGCATTTCCGTCCCAGGGGCCCGGTTGGATTTCAGGTACAATCCAACCCGGCCATACTCCAAATGCATCCAAACCTCAGGTGAAGTATGCCAAAATAACCATCTCACCAAGAGTAATTCTACATAGTCGACGACACATCAATCAGACGTCCGGTCCTTATATTATAAGTGTTTCCGCTACGAGGGCCCGGTTGAAATTACACACGTTCCAAACCTAGCCATTTTCCAATGTTTCCCAAAACTCACTTAGAGTATCTCAAAAGAACTTCCTCATTGCGAGGGTCCCAGTGCCGTAGACGGTGTGTCGATAGGATGTGAGGTCTTCATTTTATTCACGTTTATGTGAAAATGGGCTTAGTCTGATATACTCGATGGGTTGACGGGTTGAGTCAACTCAGTTTTGGTGGGTCCGACCCAAAAAAGGGGTCGGACTGACCGTGTGAGTCGTGCGGCCTGGCCCAGCATGGCCCGGCTTGGTGGGGCGTGGCCCGGCTGCGCGTGCGGAAAGGCTGGCTCAGCCAGCCGGCCAAGTGGTCCGAGGTGCGCGGCCCCTCGGCTGTCCGAACCAGCGGCGCCACCCTTCCAAAACCGTCCGACCTTCTGGCGCAAGCGGCCCGCACGGTGGGCCGTGACTCATCTGGCACGGTGGCCTCCTAGCATCGTGAATCTGCTCCACCTAGCCGGCCGGTTTTCCAGCGCGGCGCCCTCTAGGCACCGCGGCTCCCCTTCGCCCGGCCGGCTGACGGGCCGGCTAGTTCTTCCGTCGAAGTGGCCCTCAAAGTGGGCCTCGGTTCCTGCTGCACATCTGGCACGAATGCGTTGGCTCCCTTCTCCGCAGCCTACGCTGGTCACAGCTCTATATCCATGGCACGGCGAGACGGTGTCGTGGTTCCCCCGCTACGGATCGCTTGGCCACGGATTTTCTTAGCATGTGTGACAGCGGTCGTTGCGCCACCGGCCTCTTCGGTGTTCCACCATAGATCACCAATTCCATCAATAAACAGGATCAAACTGAGGGTCTTCGGGCCAAGTTTTTTCAGCTCGCGCCCTCCACGTTAAGCGATTGCAATAGGGCCGAAAAACAAGATTATACAACGACGAACCGAGGAACAATTTTAATCAATTAAAATTGAACTTAACCCCTAGCTCGATAAATATTCGCGGTAGCTGAGCATCATGGATGATGGTGTCAATCCATCACCGTTGGAGTGTACCGAAAGATATGGCATCTTCACTTTTATGGGGGGAAAAGAAAAGAAGGCGTGTTGTTGATCTTCGTGGAACTGATGTTTTTCGTTGAAGAGTAGTCATTCTTCAACTAAAGTGGGATTCTCTTCTTCTTCTTCTACACAAGATCTCTCTCAAAATCCCCCTACCCAAAAAGTTCCAAAGTAAAATAATAGGCCAATCTTATTATTTTATTAACACTAGCAATTTAAATTTCAAAATTTAAATGACTTAATAAATTATTTGAATAGGTTCAAATTATTAATTAAGGTGTGTTGGAAAGAGTTAAAGAGGGAGAGAGGGGAAAGGAGGAGTTACACAATTAAAGAGGAGTTAACAAATTAATGAAGGGGGTTTAAGAGAGTTTGGGTAAAATGAAAGGATGGGGCTCATTTTGGCCCCACATCTCATATAACCACTCATGGGATGTTGGGTGGTTTTGGCCTCCACCAACAACTTCCCATGGAAGGGTTTAACTTCCAAGGTTACAAAATAAAATTGTTCAATAATTTTATTTATTTA
This sequence comes from Viscum album, assembly GCA_963277665.1. Taxonomy (NCBI): domain Eukaryota; kingdom Viridiplantae; phylum Streptophyta; class Magnoliopsida; order Santalales; family Viscaceae; genus Viscum; species Viscum album. Next base: position 649,903,483 of record OY728159.1, on the reverse strand, counting down.
AAACTAATTACCCAAATAAAATTCTCAAACTTCTTAAAACTCAACTGCAGTAAGGGTCCCATTAAGAAATTATTGGCGTTGTGAGTTCATCGGTGCCCTTAGATTTCAATTCCGAGCACCGGTTCAAAAGATAGAAAAACTCGCTCGTTTGTTTACTGAACGTACCCGAGCTAAACTTCGAAAATTGATTCCGGGAACACCGAGCCTTGGAATCAAGTGCGGTTAGAAGCCACGAACTCGTAAAATTCCAAAAAAATTAAGAAAAAAAATTCCCTTGAAATTTATGGGTATTTACATATAAGGGAATCATTGGGTTATGTGATCTTCGTGTTCAAGTAGTTAGTTCCCTATAATATTGGAAAACGAATTTAACCTTGAATTTCTTGATTATTTCAATTTTATTTCAATTAATTTATGAAAATTAAATTTTTTGTGGAATGATATTTAAAATTTCATTAGCCAGTGATTTTAGGGGGAATACCAAATTCCAATAGAAGTAAATATTATGTTGTAATATGGAGTTTATGGGATTTATGAAATTGATATTTGAAAAAAATATCTTGAACTGATTTGATAAGAGCATATGGTTTTTTTATATTGTAAAATGTTGTGAAAAGGTTAAAAACTCTTATTTGGGTTCTCAATGTCAAATTGGAATATTGAAAACATAAATGGGGGAATTTAATTTTAAACAGTTTTGAAAAACAATTTCCAATTATTCTTTTATTGTTGAGAATATGAGAGCTTTTGTAGCTAGGGGTTATTTGGCGAAAACACATTTGGATGAGAATTCACAAGAAAAATATTGATGCTTTAATATAATAATAGAATAATTGTTTGTAATATATTATCCCCATTTTGATTTTAACTAGTCATATTTGGACAGTGTTAAGGGATGTTTGTACACATTTCCATTATTTATTGAGTGTTTAGTGATCTCATAAAATGGAACTATCAAACCTTATTGAAGATGACCATGTTTTTCATTGAAATTTTTATTATGTATATATTAAAATTAATGTGAACTAAATTATTCATGATTATTATTTTAGATAAATTGTTTTATAAAAAAATTATTTTAATCCATCATTAGAAATTTGTTGATCAATAGAAATGATAATATTGTTTAGTCTTGAATATCCATTTTTAATTAAATTCATGTTTTACTTGAAATTGAAAGAATCATTTGGTTTATTCTTTTAGAATACTATAAAATAGAACATAGTGATACCTTAAATATATTTTAGCTCACACAAAACCTTTGACTTCTGGGGTTTATATATATCCATCTACTAGGTATGATAAAGGGAAAAACTAAACATGGATGTGGGAGTTGTTGTTTATATTTTCGCCAGTAAGTGTTGTTTCTTTTTGGAATTGTGGTGCATATATTGACTTTCTTATAATATGTGGTTGTAGTTTGGGTGATACAACTATTTGAATTCTTATACTCTTGTTCCCATTGAGTATTTTTTTTATCATACTGATTGTAAATTGTTTATTCTTCTTTTTTTGGGGAAAAACCATTCCCACACTTTTATTGTAAGATAACATGTTCCACTCACCCATATGTGCGGATTTGGAATTCCCATCAGGATAATTATAGATTATATAATGTGTCAAGTGACCAGGGTATATGAGATGGTTCATGAAACATGACGTCAAGGATTGATTTTATCATCAGAAGGAAAATATTTTGATTTTATATTTTGAATTTAAAGGTGACTAATGGTGAATACTGATTCATAATATCAAAAAATATAAAGATTTATTCCTTTTAATGAGTGTATTTTTTATTATCTCCATTGATTTTTTCTATGTATGTTTTTTTTAATGATGGATAATTATTTCTTTTAATTGAGAGATAAGGATTAATATTCAATGAATGGGTAATAAGAAACTTTTATCCAATTCATATTCGATATAAGAAATTAAAAATGGGATCTAGATAGAATATTTAATATGTCTTATTTATTATCAGAAACATTATATGTAACTTAATTTCCGTTACATGAATGTAAATTTTATGATAAACTTTTCCAACGTGCCGAGTAGGTTGAAATGGAGTTTTCCAATGACCATGATTTCCATGAAGATAAGATGAAAAATCCCATGATGGTAGTATATAGGGAAGAATAAAAACACAATTTGATGGAATGAAAATCAAGTTTCTATATTGGGATCAGTGATGTAGAAAACACAACTAAAAATGTCTTAAACAATCTATGAAGTTTTTCTGGTACAGAAGAAATGGACATATAGCTAATGAATTTATTATCATAGGAAAAATTGATATTAAAATGTTGATGGTGAGATGATTAAATTGAATTAATATTGTTATTTACATGATTAATTATACAATGATCATATTGAAGGAAGAAAGTCATTATGATCAAAATAAGACAAGTTTTTTTTAATCAATGTTTAATAATAAAATGATATAGTGTTATTCAGTTTGATTGTTTTTTCATATTATCCAAATCTATTTCAGGATTTAGGATATTGAAATTGAGTAGTTTAATTGATTTTTTTATAAAATTCTACTTTCACCTCACCTACCAAAGTAATAACTATTGGTAAAACACTTGGGTGAAGTATTACGTCCCATAAAAACTATAAGATCAATCATTTTGGTCTGTGGAAATGTTATACCTATAAGTCGTATTATCATTCCATTTGTATAGTTTGATGCTATTTTGGGTATATAATGTCTCTATTTATACCATGATATGATAGAATATAGATCCAAATATATTTTTTCTATAATGAGATTCAGTGTTTTTAAGGATTTTATTCATACCATCGATAAAATATAATGAAGCTAAGAAACAAATTAAAATATGGGAATGAAATTTGTCACTCAAATATTGTATATAAGAGAAAAAAATTTCAAATCAATGATTTCCCTTTAGTTAATGGGTGTCTATATATATTTCGTAATGAATTTTAGGGTATTATACCTCATCAAGAGATTGAATTTACTATTCACATATTCCCTCTTGATAATCCAATATTAAATCCACCATAACAGATTACTCAAATAGAATATTTAGAATTAAAAATTTATTTAAAATAATTACTTTATAAATGTTTCATTCATCCTATAACATCCCCATGGGTTGATAATATTTTATTTATTAAACATAAAAATAGTCCTATAAGGATTTAGATTAATTATAAATCATTTAATAATAATACAATAATGAATATGTATCAGTATAATCTTTTATATGGATTTTTTGATTAGATATATGGAGAAAATTAATTTTCAATGGTAGATATATAGTTTGGGTACCTTAAGTTGAAGGTTGGAGAAGCTGATTTTTTGAGAAACCAATTTCATAGTAGGTATGTGGATTAATAGTTTTTTGTTTAGTAATTCTGGTTCAAAATGATCCAACAGATTTTATCGAGCTTATGAATATAATTTTTCATTATTATTTTTATTTTTATTTGTTTGTTTTTATTAATGAAATTTTGTTATATTTTAAATTTATTAGGATCATAAAAAATATCTTCCCATTTTTTGTAAACACATAATGAAAATAAGATATATGATAATTTTAGAAAATTTTAATTCTTGTTAAAGAAGATTCAATTCTATGGATAAATAATAAATATAGTTGGAATTAGTCCTTACCCATGTAAATAAATAGTGGTGAATGAATGTCACATAACATAAAATAATTCTTGTTTCCCAATTAACATGTAATGATGTAATGTTTATTTTGATAATGTAATTGAATGAATTTTTCTTGATATTGAATAAAATAATGTTGGTGGTCACAGTTTTGGAGCATAGATCAAAAAATGGGGAATTTTTAATCTATACTGATACTTCACGAAATGGAATTTTTTTTAATATATAGTGGAAATGTAATTTATTATACATATATCAATTAAAAACCCATGAAAATAATTTTCCATAATGTGGAATTGAATTGGTGGATGTAGTATTTTCTTTAAAAATTTGTTGAGATATTTTATATAATGTACAATGTCACGTATATACTCTAAATTAAATAATCATCAACATATTCTATCACAAATGTTAAAAATGAGATAAAGTTTATGGATATAATTAACAATGAAATATGATCTTCCTAAATCATTATAATAAATTTTAAAAAGTTATTTCTAATATTTTTAATAAAAATGATAATTCAACATGAACAATGTTATATTTAAGACAAGAACCAATGGTTAATGGTTTTATTAATTTTTTTAAATCAATTTTCCATGGATGAACTCCCATTATATTATTTCATGTTTCAGTACAATTTATGTTGAAAGATATAGTTATACATGATCATAAGTAACATAATATTTTATAGCAGCAGTTAGAATATGTTATGATGTCATACTTTTAGGAGATTAATTTTCGTAAAAAAAATATTTTCAGTTTTAAATAGAGGTTATGTGTTCTAGTTTTATTCATATTTTAACATTGAATTGTTAATTTATCAGATAGTTCTCTATTTCTAATTATCTTTGTAACACTAAGATATTAACATATATTCACTGGTATTAAGGTTGGGATACAAATAAATGAGTTATTACTAACATTACTAGGGAATGATTGATTTATCAGTAGGTTAAATAAGATTAACCATAAAAAAGGGGATTCTCCTTCCATTTTTAATGTTGAAGTTAAAATGAAAAAATATAATTGTCTATTCCCTGGTAGGATTTCTCAAGGATTACCAATGTGATAATGTGATTTCTGATAATATTGATCAATTGACCAAATTTATGCTTTTAATTTGAACTCAAGATATTGGGTTATTAAATCAAAATTCTTCATTATATAATTTCGAGAAAATCATTTTACATTTTGTTCCAATATTCATTATATCTAATCATGAACCCATGATTACACCAAATTTATTATTGTCCTTTGAAATACTTGGGTAACAAATTAATTTTTTTTATAAAATGTGATATCCAATTTTAATTCTAACAAGTGAGAATGATTTTTACATTGGAAGACATGTTCTTCGACCTTCAATGGGTTTACTTGGAGGTTGTAGTTGAAATTTTCCATTTTTTGATTTTTTTTAAAATAATAGTTTTAAATCCAATATACAGATACCACCTTTTTAGAAATTTTATAAAAAATATTTAATGAATATATCTTTTTTGAATGAAGTGGGTGAATTTTTTTCAAGAGGATTTTAATTGGCATATGAAATGGTTGAGATAGTGATGATTATTTAGAAATATGTGTGGATGACCTTGAGGTGATAGAATGGTTAATTGTTTAATTGAAGAAAATATCAATCTTTAGAGGTATGCATTCTTATTTTTCATTAAATATTTCCTTTGAAAATATTTTTGTATTTTGTTATTAATGGATTTTTATGTGCATGGTTCATAAGACTATATGTAATATTATAGAATATCATATTAGTTTCCTATAAAATTGTCATACATTTGAGTTTATCTCAGGTACATGATGAACTTCATTTTTTTATTAATAAATTAAATGCCATATGCATCTCATATATTAGTCCCTAAAGTAGTTGAGTTGGAAGATAATATTTATAATGAAAAAAACCCTTATTTATTTTTGAACTTATAGGTAATGTTTTGTAGAATATGTTAAATAATCATGTTTATGTTTTCTTGAAATAATTATATGATTCAAAAAAACATTGGAATCTGAAACTGTAATAAATCAAAAATATCCCCACTTATTTATGTAATACATAAAATTGAGTTGAAAATTTATAAAATGGGTCGAAGAATATAAAAAAACAAGGTAATGTTATATTAAATTATTTTGATTTTTTATTTGGAATCATTAATTATATTTTACACTGTTATATTCACAATAAAAATATTAAGAAATTTTTATTTCAGATAAGAAATTATTTACAGATTATTAAATTTGTTAACCTATATTATATTATTTCATTTAAATTATTTAGTTCATAATTTTTTTATATAGAAAAATAAAAATCAATTTTTCAATAATTATATGAATGTTATATTTAGGTAATCTATTAGGATGTATATGTTTTTTTTAATTTTTAGCGAATTGTTAAAAAAAAGGATATTCGTAAAATTATCATTTCTATTAAAAATATTTATTCTAATATTAATGTGATATGAAAATATCACAAGTATTAGTTAATAATGTTTAATCTAATTAATTACTTTTAAATTATTAGTATACAATATTTTGGTTTGAATTAATTTTATTGTATAAAGATATATTTTTCTAAAAAACAAATTTCCATTGAGTTTTTTCATTTTAGTATTAATTTATTTCATAAATTATTATAAATTGGATAATAAAAAATGGATTCAATATTTGTAATATCTAAATCCCTATTTTGTATCTAGTTAACTTTTATTATATTTATTATAAACGGTGATAATAATAAATATATTTCACCTTGGTATGTTTAAATCTGGTAATTATTTTTTACAATAATGTGATGAGTACTTTAAAAATATCAAACAAATATATTAATTTTATTTTATAGTTTTATTCATCCATGAAAATAATAGTTTATAAACTATGCAATTTTTTCCAAATTTCATTGATAATTATCTTAGTCAAATTAAAATACGAATAAAATTTTTTCCATCTCTATTTTAATATCTATATATTGTATTAATATTGATTAAAATATGTTATATTTAGTAGAAATGGTTATTTGGATGAGAATTAATTTCTAATATTGGGAATTATTTTTTATTTTAAATTATTAAATAATTACCTTAAATGATTATACAATGCTAATAGTGTCTGTTCAATCCATAGAAAAATAATACAAATGGTTTTAAAAACTATAGTAGATATGATTCATGGATGATTTATATTGTTCGTAAAATTCTTAGATAGTTATAACATATTAGGTTCATGTGAATGGTTTATATTTTAATTTACTTTTTAAATTGATAACATCAATGTCAAATTAATTAACTACTTCAAAAAATGAAATAATTCCGATTTTATATTAAAAAATAATTTAACAAATAATTTAATATTAATAAAAATTATATCATTTTCTTATTGAATGGTACATGGGTATTTAAATCCTCCAATATTTATTAACATATCATTTTTCTTTTATAGAAATATATATTTCTCTATAACATGTACAAAACAATGAATTATTGGTAATTATCTAAGTAGTTAACATGGTGTTAGGATAATAAGACAAAAGACCCAAACCCATCACCTATCCAATGTTACACCCCAAGCTTCCATGGTATGCTTACCCATGAATAATACAGTAGCATGTGTTGTACGCAACTTCGAATTCTAACACACACCACAACAAATCAAACTAGCCGTTATGTATAGTAATGCCAACTTTTTGAAATTTTATAATTTTTATCTTTAAAAATGGACATCATATCTGAATTCTGAATATCTAAATTATCCTAGGGTGAATTTTTAGTATTTTTTAGAAAACATTCAAATTAGGATGAATAGTTAAAAATACTAAAAATTAATTAAAAACATCTTTTTTAATAAAAAGAATTTATAGCGATAAATTATAATATTTAGAGGTTTTAATGCATAATTAGAATATATTTTTACCATTTAATCCAGTATTGGTAATTTGATATAATTTCAAATTTAAACTAGACATGAACAAGTGTCAATCTTTTGATAGTTATTATTCCTTAAAAACACACTCTTTTTGTTGACAACAGGAAGTAGTTTTAAATTAATTTATGCCACATCATTGTTTTGTATTTTGAAAAATTGATTCCATATTTAGAATCATGAGGTCCAAATTGTGTAAATTTATAACTATTAATTTTAGACATTTTGAATAATTACTTTGATAAATATTTTATTTACCATGGTTAAAGGGTAAATCCTTTAAATAAGGGTAAAAAAATAATATTATAATAATATTAAATTACCCTAAAATGTGTCCTAACCATATTGGATGATACATTTCCGACCATTTCCATCTTTTGGGTGATTTTGGGACCCCATGGAGCCACTTGTAAGTGAAAATGACACTTTCTATAAATTAAGTTAAAGAAAATACAAAAATGACAAAAGCATATATCGTTTAGAAAACAATTTATTACATAGGGTTATATATATTATATTTTATAATATAAATATTAATTATAAATATAAAGATATTTCTTACATAATGGTATTTTTTTATAATTTTTAGACATTGAATAATTAAATGTATTAATAACACAATAATGATGGAGTATTTTCCTTATAATGAAAGAACCAAATAATTGGTATTATAAATGTTAAAATAAATATAATTTGAATTTTTTTTATGACATCCATAAATTTTATTGGTCAATATTATATGTTATGATTACTTAAATGAATTTGGTTCGAATTAATAAAGATTTTATGACTTTAGAAAAAAACAATAATTAAATAGTGTCAAAATTGACATAAAAGCGTTTTTAAAGAAAATAATATATTATTAATTGATATTCTAGACCTAATAATCTAAGGATCGGAAAAAGGACTTATATAATGATAGGTGTATAATTAATGGACCACTTGGGGGTCTCTTGAATGTATATAGTATGTTTATTAGCTATAAAATATAAAAATACAAAGAGACATGGTAAATGTCAAACTGATTAACTAAGAGTTAAAACTAAAAGTTATGGATATTAATGTAACCCAAACCTATCTAAAACCTATTTTTTGAGTGTTTTTAGACCTATCCCCGCCTTATACTTTAAATAAGTCACTTTGGAGCCATTAGAAACCGAATGTTTATTTATTATAAAATAACATTTCTAGCTTTTCCTAAGGTTCCCCTCACCCCTCTTATAAAAGGGAACTCCCCCTACTCACTAATACGCACCTTCAAAGACTTTTTGTTCGTCCAAACTCTTCCCAAATACCATCTCAATAGTTCTACCTTCATCCTAGATGCCATACTTTAGTCATAAATCCATCTTATGGACCCCTTTTGATCAAATCAAAAGGAAGAACCCAAAGAAGATGTAATGATTTCACCACCCTCTTTCAAGTTCCTTTCTTCTTCCACTTCTTCATTATTTGTTATTTCCATTCAAAAATAATGACTCCAGTATATTATATATACTATGATGTAATTATAAATATGATACAACCATATTCATTATTCTATCCATCCTTTTAATGACATGTCACCATACGTACGTATGTACGGATTACCGTCTCCACGTCGTGGTGTAATTGTTATTCAAAACATTATTATTTGGATGGGTATGATAATTATTTGTAATTGATGTAAATAATAAATATAACATGATATTTATTCTTTATATATGATATATCCTCCAATTATATGTTATTTTAATATCAAAAGGATGATATTGTCGCTCATGCGTACGTACGGACTACCGTCTCCACGAACGCGATGAGATTCATTTCCCATCGTATCCATTCAAGAATAAATTTAATTTGATGATTAAAAATAATTTTTAGAGACATGATATCATTATGTATATAAATAAGATACATCACATCCATAAATAATATTTCTCACATAACAAAGAATATAATGGAAAATGAATCTGTTAACACCCAAAATGACAATAATACTAAGATATTATTAACAAATCAATGTTAAAAGATCATATATGATATCATATTAACGCATATAATTCGTGTATAATTAAATAAAATTTATTTCACCGTCATACATGAGGTTAACCTACCCTTGAACAAGGGTACAAAGTATGGGGTTTCTTATCTCACTTTTAATTCCGTGAGATTTCGATTGTTCGCCACTTATTTATTGCATGATGTGTGTGTACTACCCATGATTGTATTCACTGTGTAATATACTTTAATTTATAGATATTTACATCATCATTGTATGATACTTCTTTCATGGGTGTATGTTTCGTAAGTTACCAAATCGATAAAGGAATTTTTAATTTCAATTTCCACTCATTCGGCTTTACGCATACTTCATTGATTATTTTACTCCAAGATTATGTGTGGAATCACTATTAATTTTCTTATGTCATAATTTACACTCCCCTTTCTATGGATATAATTTTGATACACATAATAATTTCATTAATAAATCCTCAATTCATCAATATGAACATGATAAAAATAATTTTAACTCAATCTCCATTTGTTGAGTTAAATATCCAATTCATTGGTGTTGTTTTTACTAGAATATGTCTGAATGTCCTCTAATTTATTTAAAATGAATATCCAATAATATTGATTTTATTTATAGTTGTCACACATAATTACAACGTTGATTTATCCTTAACCTAGGGATACTGTCTTTATAATAGATTTCATCTCCATTTACATTCCATTGATACTAATTTGTTGTTATACACCAAATCACTTTTATAAGTTGTATATAATGTACTTTGACATATTATATCATGAATCCCTTTATTCCCATGATATTATAATGTTTTGATTACATTAATTATTTGTATTCGAGTGTCTCTCGTTTGGTTAGGAACTCTAACTAAAATATCATTTTAAATGTTTTAAAGATTTATTATTCTAAATCTATCTCATTAATGTCCATGTTTTAAAAATGGTTTTAAGGATTTATTTATATGGACATTAATGTTTTAAAATTAATATTCCTTTTAAAAGATTAAATGTTGTATGGGACACTTTGATTAAAAAATCTATTTTTAAATGGCTTATTTACAAATAGTGTGACTTTTAAATGATTTCGAAAGAAAGGGGGATATATATCTCTAATAGTTTTGATGCTTATTTTCATCTATGTCACTATCCTCCATTATTATCTATTGAGGTTAATCTGATACAATACAATATACCATATTGTATAAAATGAGTTATGTTTGACTCTGGATGTGATATTTTTATATCATTCATGGTTTGGGGATAATGTATTGATATTTTTTATGCTAGTTTTAATACGAATGTTTATGTTATGTCTAAGCCTGTTAATATGAGGAATGCATTGGACTTAGTATGTGACGGGTGGATCCCGCTATAGCTCCTCGCTGCATCGGTAGGTATCATGAGACAAACTAGTTTCTTGGCATAAGGTCTTGAAAAAATCATATTTGTAGTCTTGGAACAAGGCCTTAACTATGTGGTTATGACAGTCTAGAATTATGCATTCCATCATTATGAAAGTGGTTATTGATATTGCATGTGATCATTCGACTAGTATAATATCCATGTGAATAAGTAAATTCCATTATTTGATTTTATCTTTTCCATATTATGCTGAAGTTCAAGAATAAAAGGCTTTTTTCTAGTCTTATACACTATCTTATATGTTTATTCTTATTTATGAAATCATCCTCTATAATGTTATCCCTACTAAGAATATGAGCTCACCCCCTTCTATGTTTTATTTTCCCATGATACGAAGAAGTTACTTATGAGTGACTTGAAGGAATAATATTAGAAGCTTGGATGTTTCTAATGGAATAAATTATTGTAGTTTTTCTTTTCATGTTGTAATGTTGAACTTATGTGTGTATCTTGTTTCCAATACTACTAAACTAATCGGTCCTTCCAGACATGATTCCTTGTAATCCTGCTAATTTATTAAAATAATGCACTGGCTCCTGGATTCTGGGGTCGGGGAGTTATAGTCGGTATCAGAGGAAGTTTAGTACAATCCTTGGAAACTGGATTTAGATAAAATTTTATTAGAGCACATAGCCCTAAGATAGACATTGAAAATTAGTATAAAATAAAATCCTAAAATATTGTTATTGTAGATATTTTTTGATTTTTCCATGAAATACATCCCTGTCTGGATATGAGTAGGTAGAGGCGGATCTAGCACAGATGTACCTAGGGGTAAAACTAGAAAACACCTCTTTGAGATAGACTTGAATGAGAACTGGTGCTCGACAACTGGCCTTGCTGCACTCTAGGTTATAATAATCCTGTGGGATATTCTTAGGATAATTTACATTTTCATTACAAACCGATTTGACGTATTTTAATATAAGATAAGAATAAATAACCTTGGTTAATACTAGGCTGTTTTTGATTGAAAATAAGGTGTGATGATATTTTCTAAATAATTTAATGACTATTATTACTCACAAAATGTTTTCTAGTTTTAGTAAATGTATGGATTGCAAGGAAGTCATAGTAGATTTTAGAATTAAGTACAAGGTTGGAACGGTGATGGAAATTAGCAAAACAATGGAATGATGATAGGTGTAAAAGATATCATGTTCATGCAAAATCAGTTTTCCAAAACTATGATAAAAAACATATATATTAACCAACTCCCGAACTCTATAAAGAAGAGAAAGGTGATGAATGATAAGAGCTCCAGTAGTGCAGACCTTGGAGGAAAAAATCCTGAATTTCTATCATGCAGGAAATGTGGAAGGAGACACCCAAGAAAGGGTCTCTATAGAAAAATGAAATGCTTTACATGTGGGAAAGAACGAAATAAAGTGAAGAATTGCCGAGGAAAAATGAAGAGTACTATGGAAGAAAATAAAAATGGTCCCAATAATCCATCATTTTCTATAAATGTAGAGGACCTGGACATTACCTGAGTGAATGCCCTATTATATAGGATATTTTCATGGTCAATGAAGAAGCTATGTGGAAATAAATGGTTAAAGAAATTTATAAAATTACTAGTACTTCTTATTGATGGGATTACTTGGGAATAATTTTCTCTTGTATTTGTAACCCTGCAGTTTTTCATGTGAAAATGATATTTGAGGAAGACTTATCATTTCTCTTGTGGATATATTTATAAATAACCATTTGGATTTATATGATCATTGGGTTTCAGGAAATTACATTTTATTATATTTTGGGATTAAAATACAAGGTATGAGATAACATTTGAGGTTAAATTATTTCATAGTTATTTTGAGGAATTTATCTCATTTTGGTAATGTTATAAAATATAGTTTTTGAAAAAGTGTGATTGGAATTTATCACCTACCACTAGACTACGTGAAGTCCCAGGTTAATGTAACTAATTATTTTTAGTTAAATGATTTTATTGATCAATAATAAGATGATTTGGGATCTTATGTATTATCAAATGAATACCCTTAGTATAGGAAAATAAATCTATGATTAAGTGATAAATGTTATTTTGGAAGATGTTCGCTTTTTTGGGAACACTATATACCCAAGGAAAATAGAATACTATGGGATTTCATTTGACGATTAATGGTGGATTTTAATCTATGTTTTTATTGTGGATTAATAGTGATTTGGGAAATTATTATCCAATAATAGAGAAAATGTGATTAGGTTAATTACTTTTATGTTTTTGAATTTAAGAGTAGTTGATGTCATTTGGTGATACAATTTAAAAATGAAGACTACATAACCAAATTCTTCTAAGGTTTGGGTTTCAATATTAGTTTGGATTATATTGAATGATTTTAAGGACAATTGTTTATTTAATGGTATTTATTTAACTTTGGTGTATTGTTGGTTTAGTGTTAGAAATTAAGATTAGTGTTTCTTTCTCTAATGGAATAACCATTTGGGGGATCATCAGATCTTATACTTACCATTTTGGCTTCAATTAATCTCTGAAGACTAGGTAAATATATCGTTTATCCTTATTGGATCATGTGATTTTATAGAAGTTTATTCTAGCTCTTCCAGTGTGACCACATCTTCTTGAATACTTATCGTTTTAAAAAATGAGTTAGTGGTAAAAAATTATTAAAGAATGAAAATCTACTTAAAAATTAAGTATGTCACTTTATATTCCCAGTCAATCTCATAAATTAATTTCTCATCTTTATGTAATGTAACTTAAAACAAAAAAAATGTTTTCCGTTTATTTTCCTATTGGGAGAGTAATGACCATTTGTCCCATCACAAGATTGTGGTTTTCTTGTTATTAAATTTATCCTGATCATGTTTTCTATACCTCTCCATTAAAACGTGACACTTAGTTTATCATCCATATCCATTTTTTCCTATATGAATTCCTAGTATGGGTTATCTTGGGTGACCTTTGTGCTTCTCTTTCTTTCTTTTAAAGTGATAGTTTTATTGACTCCTTTTCTGATGTGGGACTTTCTATTATATTCCCATACCCAATTTTAAAAAAATTTCAAAGATTAAATTATTTGAAGGAGGGGAGAATGTAATAACCCAATCTTCCATGGTATGCTTACCATTGAATAATGCAGTAGCATGGGTTGTACACAACTTCGAATTCTAACACACACCACAACCAATCAAACTAGCCGTTATGAATATTAATATCCACTTTTTGAATTTTTTTAAATTTTATCTTTCAAAATAGAAATCATTTTTTGATTCTGAATATCGAAATTATCCTAGGGTGAATTTTTAGTATTTTTTAGAAAACATTCAAATTTTGATGAATAGTGAAAAATACTAAACATTAATTTAAAACCACTTTTTTAATCCAAATAATTTATAGTGATAAATTATACTATTGAGTGTTTTTAAAGTATAATTAGAATATTTGTTTCCATTTCATCCTATATTGGTAATTTGATGTAATTTCACATTTAAATGATACATAAAAAAGTGTCAATCTTTTGATAGTTATTATTTTACAAAAAACATGCTCTTTGTTTTGACAACGTGAATTAATTTTAAATTATTTTCTGCAACCTCTGTGTTTTGAATTTAGAAAAATGGATTCCATATTTATAATCAGGAGGTCCAAATTGTGGAAATAGTTAACTTTTATTTTTAGACATATTGAATAATTACTTCGGTAAATATTTTCTTTACCATGGTTAAAAGGTAAATCTGGTAAATAAGGGTAACAAAATTATATTATAATAATATTAAATTACCCTAAAATGAGTCCTAACCCTGTTGGTTCATACATTTCCAAACATGGTCAACTTTTGGTTGATTTTGGTACCCCATGGATCCACTTTTAAGTGATAATGACACTTTATATTAATTAAGTTAAAGTAAATACAAAAATGACATAAGTATATATCTTTTAGAAAAACAATTTTTACATAGGGTTATTTATGTTATATTTTTTACTATAAATATTAATTAGAAATATAGATAGATTTAATACATAATGTTATTTTATTTATAATTTTTAGACATTGAATAATTAAATTTATTAATGACACAATAATGATGTAGTATTTTTCTTATTAATGAAGGAATCAAATAATTGGTATTATAAAAGTTAAAATAAATATAATTTGAATGTTTTGATGACATACACGAATTTTATTCATTAATATGACATGTTATGATTAATTAAATGAATTTGGTTCGAATTAATATTATTTTTAAGACTTTAGAAAAAATAAATTATTTAATAGTGTCGAAATTGACATAAAAGAGATTTTAAGGAACATATTATATTATTATTTGATATTATATTCCTAAAAATATAAGGTTCATCCAAATGACTTATATAAATATATTTGTATCATTAATGGACCACTTCAGGGATGCTGGTAAGTATATAGTATGTTTATTAACTATATAATATAAAAATACAATGAGACATGGTAAATGTCAAACTAATTAAATAAGAGTTAAAACTAAAAGATAAGGTTAATAATGTGACCCAAACCTATCTAAAACCTATTGGTTGAGTGCTTTTAGACATATACTCACCATATTATTTAAATAAGTCAGTTTGGATACATTATAAACAGAATATGAATTTATTATAAAAAAATATTTCTAGCTTTTCCTAAGGTGACCCTTACCCCTCTTATAAAATTGAACTCCCCCTACTCACAAATTCACACCATAAAAGGCTTCTGGTTCGGCCAAACTCTGCCCAAATACCAAATAAATATTTATCCCTTCATCGTAGAGGCCTTCCATTAGTCCGAAAGCCATCTTATGGAGGCCTTTTGATCAAATCAATAGGAACAACCCGAAAAAGAGGTAACGATTTCACCACCCTCTTTCAAGTTCCTTTCTTCTTCCACATCTTCATTCTTGGTTATTTCCATTCTAAAATAGAAAATAAAGTATATTATATATAATCTGATGTTATTATAAATTTTTTACAACCATATTTAGTATTCTATCCACCCTTTGAATTACATTTAACCATACGTGCGTACGTATGGCTTTCCGTCTCCACGTCGTGGTATAATTTTTTTTCAAAAAATTATTATTTGGAAGGGTATGATAATGATGTTTAATTTATGTAAATAATATATATAACATGATAATGATTCTGTATATATGATATACTATCCAATTATATATTATTTTAATATCAAAAGAATGATATTGTCACTCGTGCGTACGTACGGACTACTGTCTCCATGAACGCGATGAGATTCATTCCCCATCATATCCATTCAAGAAAAATTTTATTTGATGGTTAAAATAATTTTTAGAGACATGATATCATTCTGGATATGAATAATATACATCACATTTATAAATAATATGGCTCATATAACAAAGAATATAAAGGAAAATGAATCTGTTAACACCCGAAATGATGATAATACTATGATATTATTAACAAATCAATGTTAAAAGATCATATATGATATCATAGTATTTTATATAATTATTTTATAATTAAATAACAATTATTTATCCATTATACATGAGGTTAACCTACCATCGACCAAGGAAAAATTACAAAGGGGTTTCTTATCTCACTTTTAATTTTGTGAGATTTCCATTGTTCACCACTTATTTATTGCATGTGGTGTGTGTACTTCCCAAGATTATATTCATTGTGTAATATACGTTAATTAATGGATATTTAAATCATCATTCTATGATCCTTCATTCATGGGTGTATGTTTCGTAAGTTACAAAATCGATATGGGAATTTGAAATTTCAATTTCACCTCAATCGGCTTTTCGCATACTTCATGGATTATTTTACTCCAAGATTATGTGTGTAATAACTATTCATTTTATTATGACCTAATTTCCACTCCCCTTTCAATGGATATACTTTTGATACACATAATCACTTCATTGATAAATCCTCTAGTCATCGATATGAACTTGATAAGAGTAATTTTAACTCAATCTCCATTTGTTGAGTAAAATATCCAATTCATTGGTGTTGTTTTTACAAGAATATGTGTGAATGTCCTATGATTTATTTACACTGAATATCCAATAATATTGAGTGTATTTATATTTTTCACACATATTTATGTCGTTGATTTATCCTTAACCTAAGGATACAGTCTTTACAAAAGATTTCAACTCAATTTACATTCCATTGAGACTACTTTGTTGTTATACACCAAATCACTTTTATAGGGTATATATAATGTACTTTGACATTTTATATCATGAATCCCTTTATTCGCATGATATGAATAAGTTTTTATCACCTCAATTATTTTTATTCAAGTGTCTCTCTTTTTTGTTAGGTACTCTAACTAAAATATCATTTTAAATGTTTTAATGATTTGTTATTCTAAATCTATCTCATTAATGTCCATATTTTAAAAATGGTTTTAAGGATTTATTTATATTGACATTAAATTTTTAAAATTAAAATTCCTTTTAAAAGTTTCAAAGCGGTATGGGACACTTTGATTCAAAAAGATATTTTTAAATGGCTTCTTCACAAATAGTGTGACTTTTTAATGATTTCATTAAAAAGAGGGATATTTATCTCAAATAGTTTTGAGGATTATTTTCATCTATGTCAATATCCTTCATTATTTTCGATTGAGGTTAATCTAATACAATAAAATCTTCCATATTTTATCAAATGAGTTATGTTTGACTGTGGATGTTCTATTTTTATACCATTCATGGTTTGTGGATAAAGTATTGATATTTCATACAATAATTTTAATAAAAATGTTTATATTATGTTTAAACCTCTTCATATGAGGAATGAATTGGACTTAGTAAGTTACAGGTGGATCCCGCTATATCTCCTTGATTCATCGGTAGGTCTCATGAGACAAACTACTGTCTTGGCACAAGGCCTTGACAAAATCTTATTTGTAGTCTTGGAACGAGGCCTTGACTATGTGGTTATGAGAGTCTAGAATTATGTATTCCATAATTATGAAAGTGGTTATTGATATTGCATGTGATCATTCTACTAGTATAATATCCATGTGAATAAGTAAATGACATTATTTCATTTTATATTTTCCATATTATTCTGAAGTTCATGTTTAAAAGGCTTTTTTTCTAGTCTTATAAACTTCTTTAAATGTTTATGCTTATTTATGAATGTTTATGCTATAATGTTATCCCTACTGAGTATCTGAGCTCACCCCTTTCTATGTTTTTTCCCACGATATGAAGAATTTAGTTATGAGTGACTTGCAGGAAAAATCATAGAACCTTGGATGTTTCTAATGGAAAAAATTAGTGTAGTTTTTCATTTCATGTTGTAATGTTGAACTTATGTATGTATCTTGTTTCCAAGACTACTAAACTAATCGGTCCATCAGGACATGATTCCTTGTAATCATGCTATTGTATTAAAATAATGCACCAGCTCCTGGATTTTGGGGTCGGGGAGTTACAGTTGGTATCAGAGGATGTTTAGAACAAACCTTGGAAACTAGATTTAGATAAAATCATATTAGAACACATATCCATAAGATAGACATTGATAATTAGTATAGAATAACTTCCTATAATTTTGGCATTGTAGATATTTTGTATGTTTTCCATTAAATACATCCCTATCTGGATACGAGTTGGTAGAGGCAGCTTTGGCACAGATGTACCTAGGGGTAAAACCCGAGAACACTACTTTGATCTAGACTCGAACGGGAACTGGTGCACGACAACGGGCCTTACTGAACTCTCGGTTACGACACTCCCGGGGGATATGCTTAGGATAATTTACATTTTCATTACAAACTGATTTGAAGTATTTTAATATAAGATGAGAATAAATAACCTTGGTTAATACTATGGTGTTTTTGATTGAAAATAAGGTGTGGTGATATTTTCTAAATAATTTTATGACTATTATTACTCACACAATGTTTTCTAGTTTTCGTCAATTACTGAATTCCAAGGAATTCATAGTAACTTTTAGAATGAAGTACAATGTGGGAACGGTGGTGGAAATGAGCAACAAAATGGAATGTTGATAGGCGTAAAAGATATTTTGTTCATGCCAAATCAGTTTTCCAAAAATATGATCAACATCATATATATTAACCAACCCGAAACTCAACAATGAAGAGAAAGGTGATCAATGATAAAATCTCCAGTAGTGGAGACCCTGGAGAAAAGAATCTTTAATTTCTATAATGTAGGAAATGTGGAAGGAGACACCCAGGAAAGTGTCTCAATAGAACAAATAAATGCTTTACATGTGGGAAAGAAGGACATAAAGTGAAGAATTTCTGAGGAAAAATGAAGAGTACTATGGAAGAAAATAAAACTCCTCCCAAGAATCCATTTACAGTCATTTTCCTTAAATGTAGGGGACTTGTCCATTACTTGCGTGAATGCCCTATTCTATAGGATATTCTCATGGTCAAAGAAGAAGCTATGTGGAAATAAATGGTTGAAGAAATTTTAAAAGTACTAGTACTCCTTGTTGATGGGATTACTTGGGAATAATTTTCTCTTGTATTTGTAACCCTGCAGTTTGTCATGTGAAAATGATATTTGAGGAAGAATTATCTTTTCTCTTGTGGATATATTTATAAATTACCATTTGGATTTATATGATCATTGGGTTTCAAGAAATTACAATTTATTATATCTTGGGATGGAAATGAAAGGTATGAGATAAAATTTGAGGTTAAATTATGTCATAGTTATTTTGAGGAATTTATCTCATTTTGGTAATATTTTAAAATATAGTTTTTGGAAAAGGACAACATGCAGACCGTGTGACAAGCCATCGCGTTGGAAAAAGCTGTAGGAATCGATCCCACAACCAAAGTGCGATTAGGATTTATCACCTACCACTGGACTACATGAAGTCCCCGGTTAATGTAACTATTTATTTTTAGTTAAATGATTTTATTGATCAATAATAAGTTGATTTGGGATCATATGTATTATCAAATGAATACCCTTAGTATAGGAAAATAATTGTATGATTAAGTCATAAATGTTATTTTGGAAGATGTCCGCTTTTTTGGGAACTCTATATGCCCAAGGAAAATAGAATACTATGGGATTTCATTTGAGGAGTAATGGTGGATTTTAATCTATGTATTTATTGTGCATTTATAGTGATTTGGGAAATTATTAACCAATAATATAGAATATGTGATTAGGTTAATTACTTTTAAGTATTTGACTTTAAGAGTAGTTGATGTCATTTGGAGATTCAATTTAACTAGAAAGACAACATAACAAAATTATTCTAAGGTTTGGGTTTCAATATTAGTTTGGATTATATTGAAAGATTTTAAGGAAAATTGTTTATTTAATGGTATTTATTTAACTTTGGTGTATTGTTGGTTTAGTTTTAGAAATTAAGATTAGTGTTTCTTTCTCTAATGGAATATCTATTTGGGGGATCATCAGATCTTATACTATCCATTTTGGTTTTAATTAATCTATGAATACTAGGTAAATATATAGTTTATCCTTAGTGGATCATGTGATTCTATAGAAGTTTATTCTAGCTCTTCCAGTTTGACCACGTCTTCTTGAATAATTATCGTTTAAAAAATGAGTTAGTGGTTGAAATTTATTAAAGAATGAAAATAAACTTAAAATGTAAGTATATCTCTTTATGTTCTCAGCCTATCTCATAAATTAATTCCATATCTTTATGTTATGTAACTTAAAATAGAAAAAAATGTTGTCTGTTTACTTTTCTACTAGGAGACTAATGACCATTTTTCCCATCACAAGTTTCTGGTTTTCTTGTTGTTAAATTTATCCTCAACATGTTTTCTATCCCTATCCATCAAAACCTGACACTTAGTTTATCGTCTATATCCATGTTTTCCTACATGGATTCCTAGTATGGGTTATCTTGGGTGACCTTTGTACTTCTCTTTCATTATTTTAAAGTGATAGTTTTGTTGACTCTTTTTCTAATGTGGGACTTTACATTATATTCCCAAGCCCAATTTTAAAAAACTTTCGAGGATGAAATTATTTGAAGGAGGGGAGAATGTAACAACCCAAATATCCATGGTATGCTTCCCATTGAATAATACAGTAGCGTGTGTTGTATGAAACTTCGAAATCTAACACACACCACAACCAATCAAACTAGCCATTATGAATAGTAATATCTACATTTGGAAATTTAAAAAATTTTACCTTTCAAAATGGACATCATTTTTGGATTCTGAATATTGAAATTAGCCTAGGGTAAATTTTTAGTCTTTTTTAAAAAACATTCAAATTTTGACGAATAGTGAAAAATACAAAATATTAATTAAAAAAACATTTTAATCCAAATAATTTATAGTGATAAATTATAATCATGAGTGGTTTTAAATTATAATTAGAATATATTTTTAGCATTTAATCCAATATTGGTAATTGTATGTAGTCTCACATTTATACTAGACATAAACAAGTGTTAATCTTTTGATAGTTATTATTTCTTAAAAACACACTCTTTGTTTTGACAACGAGAATTTATTTCAAAATATTTTCTTCCACCTTTGTGTTTTGAATTTATAAAAATGGATTACATATTTAGAATCAGGATTTCCAAATTGTGTAAATAGTTAACTTTTATTTTTAGATATTTTGAATAATTACTTCGGTAAATATTTTATTTACCATGGTTAAAGGGTAAATCTAGTAAATAAGGGTAACAAAATAATATTATAATAGTATTAAATTACCATAAAACTAGTCCTAACCCTATTAGTTGATACATGTCCGACCATGGGCATCATTGGGTTGATTTTGGGACCCCATGGAGGCACTTGTAAGTGATAATGACACTTTATATTAATTAAGTGAAAGTAAATACAAAAATGACATAAGCATATATCATTTAGAAAAACAATTTTTGACATAGGGTTATATATGTTATATTTTTTACTATAAATATTAATTATAAATATAAAGAAATTTAATACATAATGGTATTTTATTTATAATTTTTAGCCATTGAATAATTAAATTTATTATTGACACAATAATGATGTAGTATTTTCCTTATTAATGAAAGAATCAAATAATTGGTATTATAAAAGTTAAAATATAAAGAATTTGATAGTTTTGATGACATCCAAGAATTTTATTTGATAATATGACATGTTGTTATTAATTAAATTAATTTGTTTCGAATTAATATTATTTATAATACTTTAGAAAAAATCAGTTATTAAAGAGTGTCAAAATTTAAATAAAAGAGTTTTTAATAAAACAATTATATTATTAATTGATATTATATTCCTAAAATTCTAAGGTTCATCCAAAGGACTTATATAATTATAGGTGTATCATTAATTTTCCACATGGGGGATTCTTTTAATTATATAGTATGTTTATTAACTATATAATATAAAAATACAAAGAGACGTGGTAAATTTTAAACTAATTAACCTTGAGTTAAAACTGAAATATAAGCTTATAAAGTGACCCAAACCTGTCTAAAACCTATTGGTTGAGTGGTTTTAGACCTATCCCCACCATATCCTTTAAATAAGTCAGTTTGGATCCATTATAAATAGAATATTAATTTATTATAAAATAATATTTCTAGCTTTTCCTAAGGTTCCCCTCACCCCTCTTATAAAAGGGCACTCCCCCTACTCTCAAATTCACACCTTTAAAGGATTTTTGTTGAACCAACCTCTTCCCAAATACCAAATCAATAGTTATCCCTTCATCCTAGAGGCCTTTCTTTAGTCATAAATCCATCATTAGGATCCCTTTTGAATCAAATCAAATGAAAGAACTCGAAGAAGAGGTAATGATTTCACCGCCCTCTTTTAAGTTTCTTTCTTCTTCCACTTCTTCTTTCTTTGTTATTTACATTATAAAATAATAACTAGTATATTATATATACTCTGACGTTATTATAAATTTGGTACAATCATATTCATTATTCTATCCATCCTTTGAATTACATGTCACCAAACTTGCGTGCGTACGACTTTCCGTCTCCACGTCGTGGTGTAATTGTTATTCAAAAAATTATTATTTGGATGGGTATGATAATGATGTGTATTTGATGTAAATAATAAATATATCAAGATAATGATTCTTTATATATGATATACCATCCAATTTTATATTATTTTAATATCAAAAAAATGATATTGTCACTCGTGCGTACGTATAGACTACCATCTCCACGAACACGATGAGATTCAATCCCCATCGTATCCATTCCAGAAAAAATTTCATTTGAGGATTGAAAATATTTTTTAGATACATGATATCATTATGTATATTAATATTATACATCCTATCCATAAAAAATATTTCTCACAAAACAAATAATATAAAGGAAAATGAATCCGTTAACACCCGAAACGAAGATAATACTAAGATATTATTAACAAATCAAGGTTAAAAGATCATATATGATATCATAGTATTGTATATAATTCTAGTATAATTAAATAACAATTATTTCACCAATATACAAGAGGTTAACCTACCCTCGACCAAGAAAAAAGTACAAAGGGGTTTCTTATCTCACTTTTAATTCCGTGAGATTTCCATTGTTCACCACTTATTTATTGCATGTGGTGTGTGTACTACCCATGATTGTACTCATTGTGTAATATACTTTAATTTATGGATATTTACATCATCATTGTATGAACCTTCTTTCATTGTTGTATGTTTGGTATGTTACCAAATCGATAAGGGAATTTGAAATTTCAATTTCCACTCATTCGGCTTTACACATACTTCATTGATTATTTTACTCCAATATTATGTGTGGAATCACTATTCATTTGCTTATGTAATAATTTTCACTCCCCTTTCTATGGATATACTTTTTATACACATAATAACTTCATTGATAAATCCTCATGTCATCGATATGAACTTGATAAGAGTAATTTAAAGTCAATCTCTATTTGTTGAGTTAAATATCCAATTCATTGGTGTTGTTTTTACAAGAATATGTGTGAATGTCTTCTGATTGATTTACACTGAATATCCAATAATAATGAGTGTATTAATATTTTTCACACAAATTTATGTCATTGATTTATCCTTAACCTAAGGAAACAGTCTTTATAAGATATTTTATCTCAATTTACATTCCATTGAGACTACTTTCTTGTTATACACCAAATCACTTTTATAAGGTGTATATAATGTACTTTGACATAGTATATCATGAATCCCATTATTTTCATGATATTACAACGTTTTTATTACCTCAATTATTTGTATTCAACTGTCTCTCTTTTTTTAGGAACTCTAACTAAAATATCATTTTAAATGTATTAATGATTTATTATTCTAAATCTATCTCATTAATGTCCTTGTTTTAAAAATGGTTTTAAGGATTTATTTATATGGACATTAATGTTTTAAAATTAAAATTCCTTTTGAATGTTTCAATGTTTTATGGGAAAATTTGATTCAAAAATCTATTTTTAAATGGCTTCTGGACAAATAGGGTGACTTTTAAATGATTTCAAGAAAAAGGGGGATATTTATCTCTAATAGTTTTGATGATTATTTTCATCTATGTCAATATCCTTAATTATTATTGATTTAGGTTAATATGATACAATAAAATCTTCCATATTGTATCAAATGAGTTATGTTTTACTGTGGATGTGCTATTTTTATACCATTCATAGTTTGTGGATAAAGTATTGATATTTCGTATTTTAGTTTTAATACGAATGTTTATGTTATGTTTAAACCTGCTAATATGAGGAATGCATTGGACATAGTAAGTTATGGGTTTAGCCCGCTATATCTCCTTGATGCTTCGGTAGGTCTCATGAGACAAACTAGTGTCTTGGCACAAGGCCTTGACCAAATCTTATTTGTAGTCTTGGCACGAGGCCTTGACTATGTGGTTATGATAGTCTGGAATTATGCATTCCATCATTATGAAAGTGGTTATTGATATTGCATGAGATCATTTGACTATTAGAATATCCATGAGAATATGTAAATGGAATTATTTGATTTTATCTTTACCATATTATGCTGAAGTTCATGTTTAAAAGGCTTTTGTCCTAGTCTTATACACTGCCTTAAATGTTTATGCTTATTTATCAAAGATTCTGATATAATGTTATCCCTACTGAGAATCTGAGCTCACCACTTTCTATGTTTTATTTTCCCATGATATGAAGAAGTTAGTTATGAGTGATTTGCAGGAATAATCTGGGAAGCATGGATGTTTCTGATGGAATAAATTAGTGGAGTTTATATTTTATGTTGTAATGTTGAACTTATGTGTGTTTCTTGTTTCCAAGACTACTAAACTAATCAGTCCTTGAGGACCTGATTCCTTGTAATCATTCCAATGCATTAAAATAATGCACCGGCTCCTAGATTCTGGGGTTAGAGATTTACAGTTGGTATCATAGGAAGTTTAGAACAAACTATGAAACTAAATTTAGATAAACTAAGATTAGAGAACATATCCATAAGATAGACTTTGATAATTATTATAGAAGAACTTCCTAAAATTTTGGTATTGTAGAGATTTTGTGATTTTTCCAAGAAATACATCCCTCTCTGGATACAAGCAAGTAGAGGAGGCTCTGGCACAGATGTACCAAGGGGTAAAATCCGAAAACACCGCTTTGAGCTAAAATAGAACGGGAATTGGTGCATGATAATGGGCATTGGTACACTCTTGGTTACGACATGCCTGGGGGATATGCTTAGGATAATTTAAAATTTCATTACAAAACAATTTTAAGGATTTTAATATAAGATGAGAATAAATAACCTTGGTTAATACTATGGTGTTTTTGATTGAAAATAAGGTGTGATGATATTTTATAAATAATTTTTTTGACTATTCTTACTCACACAATGTTTTCTAGTTTTAGTCAATGGATGGATTCCAAGGAAGTCATTGTATCTTTAAGAATGATGTACAATGTGGGAACGGTGGTGGAAATGAGAAAAAAAAGGAATGTTGATAGGCTTAAAAGATATCGTGTTCATGGAAAATCAGTTGATCAACAATATATATATTAACCAACTCCCAGACTCAGGAAATAAGATAAAGGTGATGGATGATTAGATCTGTAGTAGTGGAGACCCTGGAGAAAAGAATCCTCAATTTCTATCATGCAGGAAATGTGGAATGAGACACCCAGGAAAGTGTCTCAATGGAACAAAGAAATGCTTTACATGTGGGAAAGATGGACATAAAGTGAAAAATTATTGAGGAAAAATGAAGAGTACTATGGAAGAAAATAAAAATGGTTCCAATAATCCATATACAGTCATCTTTTGTAAATATAGGGGACCTGGACATTACCCGAGTGAATGCCCTATTCTATAGGATATGTTCTTGGTCCAATAAGAAGCTATGTAGAAATAAATGGTTAAAGAATTTTTTAAAAGTACCAGTACTCCTTGATGATGGGATTACTTTGGAATAATTTTCTATTGTATTTGTTATCCTGCAGTTTTTCATGTGAAAATGATATTTTAGGAAGACTTATCTTTTCTCTTGTAGAAATATTTATAAATAACCATTTGGATTTATATGATCATTTGATTTGAGGAAATTACAATTTAATATATTTTGGGATTAAAATGAAATTTATGAGATAACATTTGTGGTTAAATTATGTTATGGTTATTTTGAGGAATTTATCTCATTTCAGTGATGTTATAAAATATAGTTTTTTTAAAAAGGACAGCACGCAGACTGTGTAAAAACCCCATTGCGTTGGACAAAGCTATAGGAATCGAACCCACAACCAAAGTTCAATTGGGATTTATCACCTACCACTAGACTACATGAAGTCCCTGGTTAGTGTGACGAATTATTTTTTGTTAAATTATTTTATTGATCAATAATAAGTTGATTTGGGATCTTATGTATTATCAATTTAATACCCTTAGTATAGGAAAATGATTCTATGATTAAGTGATAAATGTTATTTTTGATGATTTTCGCTTTGTTGGGAACACTATATGCCCAAGGAAAATAGAATAACATGGGATTTCATTTGAGGAGTAATGGTGGATTTTATCTATGTTTTTATTGTGGATTTACAGTGATTTGGGAAATGATTAACCAATAATAGAGAGTATGTGATTAGGTTAATTACTGTTAAGTATTTTAATTTAAGAGTAGTTGATGTCATTTGGAGATAAAATTTAACGTAGAAGTCTACATAACCATATTATTCTATGTTTTGGGTTTCAATATTAGTTGGGATTGTATTGAAGGATTTTAAGTACAATAGTTTATTGAATGGTATTTATTTAACTTTGGGGTATTGTTGGTTTAGTTTTATAAATTAAGATTAGTGTTTATTTCTCTAATAAAATATCCTTTTTGGGGATCATAAGATCTTATACTGACTATTTTGGTTTTGATTAATCTCTTAATACAAGGTAAATATAATTTATCTTTCGTGGATCATGTGATTCAATAGAAGTTTATTCTAGATCTTCCAGTGTGACCATGTCTTCTTGAATACTTATCGTTTAAGAAAATGAGTTAGTGGTAGAAATTTATTAAATAATGATAAGATACATAAAAAGTAATTATATCTCTTTATGTTCTCGTTCAATATCATAAATAAATTCCTCATCTTCATGTAATGTAACTTAAAACAAAAAAAATGTTGTCTGTTTACTTTTCATACTGGGAGACTAATGACTGTTTTTCCCATCACATGTTTGTGGTTTTCTTATTTTTAACTTTCTCATGATCATGTTTTCTATCCCTCTCCATTAAAAACATGACACTTATTTTATCATCTATATCCATGTTTTCTTACATGGATTCCAAGTATGGGTTATCTTGGGTGACCTTTGTACTTCTTTTTCTTTCTTTTAAAGTGATATTTTTATTAACTCTTTTTTCGATGTGGTACTTTCCATTATATTCCCAAACCCAATTTTAAAAAAAAAATCGAGGATGAAATTGTTTGAATGAGGGGAGAGTGTAACACCCCAAGCATCTACTGTATGCTTCCCTTTTAATAATACAATAGCGTGTGCTGTAAGAAACATTGAATTCTAACCTACATCACAACCAATCACACTAGCCGTTATGAATAGTAATACCCACTTTTTGAAATTTTATAAATTTTATCTTTCAAAATTCACATCATTTTTGAATTTTTAATATCAAAATTATCCTAGGGTGAATTTTTAGTATTTTTTAGAAAACATTCAAATTTTGATGAATTGTGAAAAATACTAAACATTAATTAAAAACAACTTTTTTAATACAAATAATTTATAGTGATAAATTATACTATTGAGAGGTTTTAAAGTATAATTAGAATATATTTTTACCATTTAATCCAATATTTGTAATTGGATGTAATTTCACATTTAAACTAGAGACAAACAAGTGTCAATCTTTTGATAGTTAATATTTATTAAGAAACACGCTATTTGTTTTGACAACAGGAATGGATTTTAAATTATTTTCTGCCACTTTTGTGTTTTGAATTTAGAAAAATGCATTCCATATTAAGAATCAGGAAGTCCAAATTTTTTAAATAGTTAAATTCTATTTTTAGAAATTTTGAATAATTACTTCGGTAAATATTTTATTTACCATGGTAAAAGGGTAAATCTGGTAAATAAGGGTAACAAAATAATATTATAATAATATAAAATTACCCTAAAACTTTTCCTAACCCTATTTATTGATACATTTCTGACCATGGACATATTTGGGTCGATTTTGGGACCCCATGGAGCCACTTGTAAGTGATAATGACACTTTATATTAATTAATTCAAAGTAAATACATAAATGACATAAGCGTATATCTTTTAGAAAAATAATTTTTACATATATCTATATATGTTATATTTTTTACTATAAATATTCATTAGAAAGATAATGATATTTCATATATAATTGTATTTTATTTATAATTTTAGACATTGAATAATTAAATTTATTAATGACACAATAATGATGCTGTATTTTTCTTATAAATTAATAAATAAAATAATTGGTATTATAAATGTTAAAATAAATATAATCTGAAAGTTTTGATGACATCCAGAAATTTTATTGGTTAATATAAAATTTTATGATTCGTTAAATGAATTTGGTTCAAATTAATATTATTTTTATGACTTTAGAAAAAATAAATTATTAAATATTTTGAAAATTGACATAAAAGAGTTTTCAAAGAAAATATTATATTATTAATTGATATTATATTCCTAAAAATCTAAGGATAAGCCAAAGGATTTATATAATTATATGTGTATAATTAATGGAAAACTAGGCGGTCACTTTTAAGTATATAGTTTGTTTATTAACTATATAATATAGAAATACAAAGAGAGATGGTAAATGTCAAACTAATTAACTAAGAGTTAAAACTAAAAGATAATGTTAATAAAGTAACTCAAACCTGTCTAAAACCAATTGGTTGGGTGGTTTTAGACCTATCACCACCTTATCCTTAAATAAGTTACTTTTGAGACATTAGAAACCGAATATGAATTTATTATAAATTAATATTTCTAGCTTTTTTGAAGGTTCCCCTCACCCCTCTTATAAAACGGCACTCCCCTACTCACTAATTCACACTTTAAAATCCTTTTTGTTCAGTAAAACTCTGCCCAAATAACATATCAACAGTTATACCTTCATCCTAGAGGCATTCCTTTAGTCATAATTCCAACTTCAGAATCCCTTTTGATCAAATAAAAAAAAGAACCTGAAGAAGAGGTAATGATTTCACCACCCACTTTCAAGTTTCTTTCTTATTCAACTTCTTATTTCATTGTTATTTATATTCTAAATAATAAATATAGTATATTATATATACTGTGAAGTTATTATAAATATGGTACAACCATATTCATATTCTATCCATTCTTTTAATTACATGTCACCATACATGTGTACGTATGGATTACTATCTCCACGTCGTGGTGTAATTGTTATTCAAAACATTATTATATGGATGGGTATGATAGTGATGTGTAATTGATGTAAATAATAAATATAACATGATAAAAATTCTGTATATATGATATACCATCCAATTATAATCAAAACAATGATATTGTCACTCATTCGTACGTACGGACTACCGTCTCCACGAATGCGATGAGATTCATTCCCCATCATATCCATTCAAGAATAAATTTCATTTTATCATTAAAAATAATGTTTAGAGGCATGATATCATTCTAGTTGTGAATAATATACATCCCATCAATAACAAATATGGCTCACATAACAATGAATACGAAGGAAAATGAATCCGTTAACAACTGAAATGACGATACTACTAAGATATTATTAACAAATAAATGCTAAAATATCATATATGATATAATAATAATTTATATAGTTCTTGTAAAATTTAACAACAATTATTTCACCAATATACATGAGGTTAACCTACCCTCGACCAAGGAAAATGTACAATGTATGGGGCTTCTTATCTCACTTTTAATTCTGTGATATTTCCTTTGTTCACCACTTATTTATTGCATGTGGTGTGTGTACTGCCCAAGATTCTATTCATTGGGTAATATAATATAATTTATGGATATATAAATAATAATTATATGATCCTTCTTTCATGCTTGTATGTTTCTTATGTTACCAAATCGATAAGGGAATTTGAAATTTCAATTTCCACTCATTTGGCTTTACGCATACTTCATTGATTATTTTACTCAAAGATTATGTGTGGAATAATTATTCATTTTCTTATTTCATAATTGACACTCCCCTTCCTCTGGATATACTTTTGATACACATATTCACTTCATTGATAAATCCTCAAGTCATCGATATGAACTTGATAAGAGAATTTTTGTAACTCAATCTCCATTTGTTGAGTTAAATATCCAATTCATTGGTGTTGTTTTTAAAAGAATATGTTTTAATGTCCTCTGATTGATTTAAACTGAATATACAATAATATTGAGTGTATTTATATTTTTCACACATAATTATGTCATTGATTTATCCATAACCTACAGATACGGTCTTTATAAGATATTTCATCTCAATTTACATTCCATTGAGACTACTTTGTTGTTATACACCAGATCACTTTTATAAGCTATATATAATATACGTTGACAATGTATATCAGGAATCCCTTTATTCCCATGATATTACAAAGTATTTATTAACTCAGTTATTTGTATTCAAGTGTCACTATTTTGGTTAGGAACTCTAACTAAAATATCATTTTAAATGTTTTAAAGATTTATTATTCTAAATTTATCTCATTAATGTCCATGTTTTAAAAATGGTTTTAAGGATTTATTTATGAGGACAATAACGTTTTAAAATTAAAATTCATTTTAAAAGTTTCATAGTGGTATGGGACACTTTGATTCAAAAATCTATTTTTAAATGGCGTCTTGACAAATATTGTGACTTTTAAATGATTTCGAGAATAAGGGGGATATTTATCTCTAATAGTTTTGATGATTATTTTCATCTATGTAAATATCCTTCATTATTATCGATTAGAGTTGATCTGATACAATACAATATTCAATATTGTTGCAAATGAGTTATGTATGACTGTGGATGTGCTATTTTTATACCATTCATGGTTTGTGGATAAAGTATTTGTATGCTAGTTTTAATACCAATGTTTATGTTATGTTTAATCCTGTTCATGTGAGGAATGCATTGGACTTAGTAAGTGATAGGTGGAGCTTGCAATAGCTCCTCGATGCATCAGTAGGTCTCATGGGACAAACTAGTGTCTTGGCATAAGGCCTTGACAAAATCTTATTTGTAGTCTTGGCACGAGGCCTTGACTATGTGGTTATGATAGTATGGAATTATGCATTCCATCATTATGAATGTGGTTATTGATATTTCATGTGATCATTCGACTAGTAGAATATCCATGTGAATATGTAAATGAAATTATTTGATTTTATATTTTCCATATTATGCTGAAGTTAAAGTTTAAAAGGATTTTGTTATATTCTTATACACTACCTTAAATGTTTTTGCTTATTTATAAAAGTTTCATCTATAATGGTATCCTTAATGAGCATATGAGCTCACCCCTTTCTATGTTTTATTTTCCAAGGATATGAAGAGGTTAGTTATGAGTGACTTGCTGGAATAATATTCGAATCTTGGATGTTTCTAATGGAATAAATTAGTGTAGTTTTTCTTTTCATGTTGTAATGTTGAACTTATGTATGTATCTTGTTTACAAGACTACTAAACTAATCGATCCTTCAGGAATTGATTCCTTGTAATCATGGAAATGTATTAAAATAATGCACCGACTCCTTGATTCTGGGGTTGGGGAGTTACATCCAAAATTTATTAGATTAGATTATTTCCCTTAAGTTCATCTTATTTCAAAAATAAATTAATTTGTTTCAATTTTTTCAGATAGTTAATTTATATTAATTTAATACATTAATTGATTCGAAGAGTGATGAATCCATTACTTATCGAGGGAAAAAATACTCTAATGTCATCCTCACATATTTTGAGAACTCTAGATTACTTAAGGAATATCTAAATCCCTCAAAAATCTATTCTATTTTCATATAGGATACTATTTGATTACAAAATAAAAATAGGATGTTTTTTTATATAAAACTAAAATGGTTTTTTGAAGAAGTGGTAAATTACTAACTGAGTTTTTTCCTTGTATTAGTTCGTATTCCCTATTGAAATATTCTTAAAACATGTTGAAGTAATAAAAAAGTATTACTTATACTTGGATACATTAATGTTAATTTTATATCTCATATTCCCATCCTTCTTATAATGAACAAACACGATTACCCTATCAAAAATGGTATTCAACATGATCCATTACATACTAAAATAAATTTACGGGTCTACACGAGCTGGTGAATTGCACACATGAATAAAAAAACCAAAGGGAATGATTTTTCTTACCATAACCCAAAAATACATGGAATATATATTAAATGGAGAGAATAAAAAGAAGATATAAATATATTTCATAATAGATATTATAGATAAAAGCGATACAACTGAAAAAGATACCAAAAATATCTCCAAGAGACATGTCCAACTAAAAAGGGTGATAAAACCAAACATGTACACTAGTATCTCATTATGATAGTGTGGGTACACTTCCACCATGTTACCACTAACTACAAAAAAATCCCACTAAAATAGAACATTCTCAATGGAAATTGGCGCCATTTCTTTTTTTACTGAAATATATAACAAGGTCTACACACTAATGAAGGCATTCCTATGGTGTGATCTAATCAACCCAGTAGTGACTCACCCAATTTTCCATAAAAAGTATCTATACAAAAAACTAAGCATTCTCACCACCAATATATATGTGTCATGTTAATAGTTTAATAGTTTATATAAAAAACCCATGGGGAATAAATTACATTTTTCATTTTCCACATTTCCAAAATAAAGAAGATAGATCTGTTTCATGTCATTTCATATTTATAAATCAAAATAGATAAATGAAATCAAATAAAATAATTTATCACATATCATATCCAATACATTGTTGTATAACCAAAATAGTACAACCTAAATCATATGAAACATCAATCTAGTGATCAGCATAGGTTAGGATAGATTGTAAATCCTTATATAGAATAGGCAGACACATATGTATCAATGCTTTATATAAGTGAATAGATTCTAGATATGAGAGGTATTCTATATAAAAGTGAAAATCCAATAGGTCTAACTAGTCAATTTAAATACTTTCTTAGGAAGTAGGTGAAACCCCCATGAGTAACCCCCCTCGTAGTGGATGAGATATATTACTATACATTACACCTAAGTACCCAAGGCTTCCTATATTTTCCATAATACAAATCAATTCATAAAATAATTTTACAAAACCATTATTTCAGAACCATATCATTAAAAGATTTTTATTATTTGAAAACCAATTTGATTAACCAAAAACATGGGGAAAACATCATTTTTAAAAATGAATTTCCACAAACACAAAACTAGTAATACAATAATGAATTTCATTTAAAATGAAATTTTCTAAATAATAAAAATAATAAATTTCACTAGGAAAGTCTAGTGGTGAATCCACATACCAAAATACTTGGTCCTTACACACTCGTGATGTGATCCACTAACAATAAATAACACAATAAATATAGTGGAGGAACTATAATCAACCAACACATATTATAAATGATTCAATTTGAAAAAAAGCATTCTGATGTGTATGTATCACAACATATCAAAAGAATGGACAACTGCTACACCACAAGAAATGATGAATTTCCCCCAAAACAAGAACACACAATGGGTATATATATGAATCAAAAAAATATAACCAAGTGTAAATAGATTAGGCAATGAACTGTTATCACTCTCAAAATATAAATTTTATTGAATATGAATAATGGATTACTCACTTAGAGATATACTAACCAAAACAAAATGGGGAACAATGATTGAACGAAGCAATTTAGAATGAATAGAGGGTCCCAAAATTTCTGAAATATAGTTTTATGTTTCTTTGGAAGAAGGGAGAGTATAAATGGATCAAACATCATCCACTAAGCACCATAAATCCTCAACTATAGAAGTTTATATTACATGTAAAACATATACATGTCGTATATTTAATGGTGTCGAAATACACTAAAAACCCCATCAAATTTTTAATAAAACCCTTAATTTTTAACAGTAAACACCATGCATTATGTAAATGGTATTTACTCCCATCACAATGTCTTCCAACTCATAAAATCTATGATATTGAACATTATATGTTATAAAATTCCTATATGGTTTGAAAATTACCTATAGATAGCAGAAAATGCATTTTCGAAACAAAAACCTCAAGCCAACTCTTGTGTTCTCCATACTCATAGAGAACCCCACAAATCCATTTCACAGTTATACCATGAATATATTGATTTAGAAAAAAAGACACAAATCCCCAAACCTTTGGTAATTTTTATTATAAAATATTCATCATCCCCTAGAGTCCTATGATACACCTAGATAAAGGGTAAAACATTTAAATATAATGGAATTACATAAAATTTGGTGTGTATATGTTACCAAATCCCCAACATTAGAAATTCCATACCCAAGAATTAATTTAGAATAATGATGTCTAGTGAATATGTGAGGAATCTTCTCCTTCATTAAAAGCATTTTCTCCCAACACTCATGAGAATCTAATTCAAGCCTCTATAACACTCTGAACTATAGAATTGACTTCCCACATAAGACATCCACATCAGAGTCAACATTCACTATTATATTATCCATAATAGTAACATATTAATCAATCTCAATCTCTTCCTAACTCAAAACATGAGAGGAATCATGATGTAATTTTATGATTAGTGATGTGTGGAATAAGTCATAATTTCCTATCAGTTGAAATAGTAGTGAAAAATAAAAAGAAACATACCCAATACGCTCAGTGACCACAAATTGTCAAAAATATCACGAATCAATCATTCATTATTTTCATAGGTAGCAGTTTCCTAATAGAGGAGAAATGTTCAAGAAAAAATGTTCAAATTAAAAATTCAAATTGACTATGTCGCCAATCAAAATACAATTTATGTTTACTATGAGTTGTAACATCACTCTTATATATATCATAAATCCTCATAGTAGTCTCTAGAACCATAACCATTCTCACCAAAAAGGATTCCCCCACCTCTTCCCAATAATGAGTTGATCTATTTGGGAGACCATATAATGCCTTGAAAAGATCCATTATGGTTGAAAATGGATAAATATTATTATATGAATACTCAACCAGTCCCAAATGGATATCCCAAGATCCCTCTAAATACAGTTCATAAGCATAGAGAATTTCCTCCAGTATCTGGATAACATGAAGTGACTGATTGTTTATATTAGGATGATTGGTTAATCTTAAAATGACATGAGTCCCCATCACCCATTGGGGAATTCATAAAATACTCTTTTTACAAATGGGATCCATTTATAAATTTATGATATAAGTAACCACATGTAACCACAAATTCTGCTGCAAATACCTCTTAACATTTCATAATGTTTTGTGGTCACATTAATCAAATTGAAAAGATAAGACCTTGTCATCTGATCAGTCACCACCCATACAGTATTTCTGTTTTGTGGACTCCAGGGTAATACAAGTACAAAATTCCTTGATATATTATTTCAATTGGATAACATGCACTAGAAGATGCTGGATAAATAACTTTCATATTAGATTCCCTTCCTTAATCCATCAATATGTGTAATAGCAGGACACATAATCTATAATGTCATGATTCATACCAGGTCACCAAAATCACCATCTTGTCTATTTAAACCCTATAATAGTTCCAATATGGACATCCTAGGAATAAATATGAAAATAAAATCCTTCTACATCATCATTGAGGTTGAGAAATCAAAATAATTTAGACATCTGATAATACCATCTAATGAGATATATCAGTAAGGAAAAATCTCCCCACCATATAGGGCTTCTCAAAATCCTTTAAACTCATCATTGTACAATTGGATCTATAAAGAAAATCAAGGGTGGTTAATTAAACCTAATAATGTGTGTAAAAATGAAACATGGGACCTCTAAGTTTTAACTCTTCCTTCAATTCCAAAATAGCTTGTGATAGTTCCTTTTAAGACCATTTGTGTGAAAAATCACCTTCCCCAGGGTGTAGGTGATATCTAAGTCAATTATCTAAAGGTATTAAACACAAAAACTCTAAATGTTATTCAGGTTTATATGATATATGATATATTTAAAATACATATGGTTATAAAATAATATGCACCTCTCCATAAAAACATCTTGCCACAAACATTTAAGGGCACTCATAACATCAATAAGATATAAATCATGTGTGGAGTAATTCTACTCATGTGGTCAAATTTTAGCACCGTTTTAAGCCACCACATGATCATAATGTATAATCACTAAACCCAAACCAACACTAGAAGAATATTATGAAACTACATACTTATTACATGTCTCGTGCTATATAAAAATATTATCTGATCCCAGATATTGTTTTAACTTATCAAAATTAGGCCAAAAAAATTCATCCTAGTTTAATTTTTCCACTTTCTTAGTAATAATAGTTAATGATTACCAAAAATTAATAAATTATTTCCAAACAATTTTTAGTATCTTGCGTGACCAAAAAATCAATGAGTATAACACTTCCAAACACTGTGAAAATAACAACCTGAAAAAATATTGATCGTGGAAAACCATTTCCCCTCTTTAACTAAACAAATAGTTCATTTTCATGATGAAATTGATTATTTTACATATTATTTACATTTTTAATCATTTTAGGTTAAACGAATAGTTTATTTGAACCATTTCCCTTCATAGAAATGATCTAAAAGGATTCCCATGTTGAAACACTAGGGGAAACAATCCACTTCACCACTAGATGATCCCACTAAATAATTGTAAAAATGACATAAAACATGTCAAAAATATATTAGATAGACATATTTCAACGTTATATTTTCAAATTTTCATATAATAATAATTTTTATATACTTTTAAAATTTTAAAATCATTAATACTTCTTTTTTATTTAAAAATTTAGAAGAGTTTTTCTTTCCTCACTTATAAAAGGCCACCCCTATGCACTCTTATTCACAACATAAAACTATTTTATAATTGAAAAAAAGAACAAAAATAAATTATAAAATTCCATTCTCAAGTCCTAGAATCCTAATTTAAGGTATAAGTACATTCTAGGAAGGATTTGGGTGAAAACCTAAGAAGGATACCCGAAGAGGAGATAACATTCCTCAAGTAGAATTTTTATTTAAATTCATCTCCCAAATCAAACAGTTATTGTTTAAAAAATTATGATATAATATC
Organism: Viscum album; assembly: GCA_963277665.1. NCBI lineage: Eukaryota > Viridiplantae > Streptophyta > Magnoliopsida > Santalales > Viscaceae > Viscum > Viscum album. Next base: position 649,865,681 of record OY728159.1, on the reverse strand, counting down.
CTATGCATGTAGAATATACCGATATGTCTTTATTTTATTTTAATGAGATGCAAACATATCAACATCCATCAAATGGGTTATGCAATTATAATTCTTTTCTACAGTTGACAACTGCCTCATTAACATATTTCATTCATTTGTTCCATTATCACCATTCACAGTTGTGTATGATGATGGATATAAAGTATATTTTTGATACTTATAACATAATTGTACTTATGGATTCATTATATCATATATTACTATTTATGTTTCATTCCATATGTGATAAAATAATGTCTCTTGTGGGTATAGTAGACTATCTCATCCTGAAACTTTGTGATTCATTTTTCACTAACACATTACGTGGAAGGTTATAAGGATAAACATAATGAATACTTGTGATATACCAGACATTTTTTTATTTAATTAAAAATTATTCAATATTAATATATAATATTTTAATTTATTTATTACATTTTAAGTAACTCAATGATGATATCATTATTCATGTATGGATGGATTACAACCTTCACAAAGCGATGTGACATTATTTTTTTTATCACCACACAACATACATGCTATATATAAGTATATTAAAATATATAATTTTGTATTTATGATATTATAATAACTTTTGAATAATATTATATAAAATACCACAGTTCATTAATGATCATTGAAAAGTGGAAACATTACACATGCGTTCATAGGACATGTCGTCTCGATTAACATTCCATATTTAATTTTTAAAAAATATCATTCATGATTAGTCAAAATTGAATAAATAATATCTAAATATTATAACTATTTTTGTATTATTATTTTAGAGATGATGTATATAAATAAAATATGCAAGAATATGATCTATCATGAAAAAACACGAATAGAAAACAATACAATTAACACCAAAAATAATGAAAATAAGAAAATATTATTAATGATAAAATTATAAGAGGATATAAAAGGATAATTTATAATATTATATATATCACTATGGTTAGATTAAAAGTTATTAACACTATTGAAACAACTATAAAACATGTTAAATCACATTCATCCAAAATGATACATTAGTTAAGGGACTTCATCTCATTGTCCATTCATTAAAGCATATTGTAATGTTATGAAACTAATTTTATTTATATAGTGTATATACATCCCATTTGGAATGAAATAAAAAAATTAATTTAAAAAACATGGAAATTAATGGTTATATTCCAAATATTTCCTCTATGGGGTTTTTACATAAATGATACTATGTGGTAATGTATTTCACAACTAAATTTTATTTCGTTAGGTTATATTACTCATTAATCATCATTGATATTCTATGATCATGTTAGTAATTACTTTTGAAAAAGTATTGTTTTATTTACACTTGATTTATGTATATTTAAAATTGATAATTTTCATTAAGTATTTATTTATCATCACTTCCATGTTATGACATTTTGAGGTATTATTTCACAATGTCATTTTATTCCAAATAGATTATATTAAATTTAAATTCAAAGAAATTATTTGATAATTAGATAATAAAAACATCTAATATTATTCATATTTAGTAAATAATTAATTTCTCAATAAAAGTTTCCATTTTCAATAAATTTTTAATAACAATTATAGATTAAATATTTTAATAAAAACTGAAATCACTTCACTCTTTAGTCAGAATTTTGCATTCGACCAAAAACATATTTTCTAATAATGTTATCACAAATGGTCATAAAAAATTTCAAAAAATTTTATGAAAGTAATATTTTCCCATTTATTCATTTTAATTTTTTGGAATGAAATTTACTTGTTGGTTTAAAAATAATTCTTGTTTTTCTGTTACATAAAAATAAAAGGAATTTTGGGTTTAACAAGTATGACATGAATTAACTTCTCAATCATAATGACTTATCATGTATTTTTATATTATTTTTATATTTTTCAAATTTTATTTTAAAATAAAATAATTTTAAAATTGATTCTCTAGTTTTAAAAAATTATTTTCTAAATGAAAATTATATTTTCTTCCAAAATATACTTAATGATCGTTTTATTGTATTTCTATTCATCATTGACAAGAAACTGTATTTTAATTATGCATCTCTAGGGATATGTTTTTTTGATAAAATCGTCTTACATTATATGGATGATTTATGATCATTTTAACCAAGTCAATTAGTGGTAATCAATTTCGTGATTCCTTTTTCTCTTCATGTCCTTTCCCTTGAAATATTCACTTTCCTGTGATCATTGGAAATTAAATTTCCCCTAAATATCCATATCATTTTTTATAGATATATTTATTTCTAAAAACATAAATATTCTTTTTCATAGGTTGTTCTCAATTCAATTATATTTTTTATCTTGGTATATATTGATAGATCAACTTTCGTTACTCAATGATAATATTTGATGATAAATAACATAGTTCAAAAATTAAAATAATTATTTTATATTTGAATAATTCCTTGAACCATTTGTTATTGGTGGGGCCCAAAATTATCCATCAAATCTATGAATTAGTAGGTATTAAAAGAAGAATTATTAAGTTATCATTAACATTCTGATCATTAGTTTTAAAGCATCCAATTTAAGGTCTTGATGGTAGAGGTTTCATGATGCCCTAGAGTTTCATGTTTAATAATCAAGAATATACTTCGTCCGGAATTCTATTAAATTTTATCTGGGATATTTTCACAATTATATTATCTTAATAAGCTTTAAATATTATTTTATTTATTAAATTTCATGTTTTTTCAGTTATTTTCCTTCTGATATTGATTATTCTATAACATACATTGATTAGTTAATTTTTTAATATTAATTTTTGTTTAGTTATACACTCTTATATGTCGATTATACGTATTGATTCATTATATCATATTTTTTAGTAAATAATTTAAGATAATTTCAACTAATCTTGTTTTCCTTTCCCCAATATTCCATATAGTGTACAATAATTCATGTTCAAGGGTACTATAGATGGAAAAATGTAACTATTTAAAACAAATTATGCCATAGTTTTTCGTTTTCAAATGTTATATTGGAATATATAGGTTTCTATTTTACTAAGAATATGAAACTATTTAGTCCTACATTATGTTATTACATTTATCATATTATAATGTAATTAAGTAAGATACCATATTGGACTTTCTATGGTTGAGTTTTATACACATTCATACATAAATAGAGTTTCAGTGAGCCTCCACACTTGCATATATTAGACTGTAGTTAGTGAAATATTTAAAATTTTATATATCTTCTATAAACATATATGTTTTTATGCCATGTTGGGTAATAAATTTAAATGAATTAATAGAATAAAACATAAATTATTAATATTTTAAGGTGACCCTATTGTCATAATGATAAATATCTAAAAAATCCTAATGATATGATTAGTTTTGTAACTTGTGTTAAATATTTTTTTTCATACCCTATTTACCACTTCTACAACCATACAGTTGACTCACAATAGTTATGTAATTGGGATCTGTCACGAACCAAATCTGGTTGCCACCAAACTCGGCCCCAAACCCTGACCTTGAAAAGGCCCAAAGGGCATTCCTGAACCCTATAGGCTGGAACAAGTGCCCGGGTATCATATAATGAGAATTGGGAATAATTTACCTGATTTTATAAACATTAATCTACAAACAAACTCAATAAAACAAATGTGGATATTTCAACTAAAACCATCTTTTAGAAAATTTCAGAACTGAATTACATAAGTTAAAACTATGTTTAAAGATCATTAAAGGGTAAAAAACTAAAAAAGTACAGCACAAGAAACTCCACATGGCAAGAGGTACCTTCCACAAGTCATCTCCACATGACATCACCAACAAAGACCAGCTAGAAACCTGATCCACTGGCACTAAAAACTGTACCCAACCTGCAACAAAAAAAAACCAAGTCTACATACACCCAAGGGTGTACGTAGTGTGTGAACCAATGCCCAATAATATTCCACCACAAAGATATTCCATGTGATAAACATTCAAAGATGAAAATCTTTTAAGTTTTCATAAATAGGAAATGCTATTTACAATTTCTAAAAGATGAAAATTAAAAATTAAAATAGTTTTCAAGTGGTCTATCATTAATAACAAACACTTTTAAATATAATTTAAGCACTACTTAATTTTCCATCCAACCATACCATATTCTTATAGTAAGCACAAAGTAACTAATGAGCACAAGCAATAGGAAATAACCCCTAGGCACTAGCTCGTTCTGGGTCCCAGGTACCTCGTATCTTAGTGAGAGTAACCATCACAAATATCCATTCTCATGAACGAGATACTTGTAGGGAACATACCAATAACCTAGTGGTCCCAAATCATCATCATCATTGTTTATTTGGAGTTTTAAGCATCAATCTTGCTAATGGAAACTAAGGCCCAACCCCACGGATTCACTAGCATACTAGTACTCGTCCACCCTGTCACGACCCGTCCTCGGGGCCCGTGTCGTGACTACCCCAAGCCCGCCTTCCATAGGCCAGGGGCTGGCGACTAGCACCAAGGCGTAAATCCCAAAAAAATGGGAAGGCTTTGCCTTTGAAAAGTAAACAAGCACCACAGAGTAAGCAAGAGGAAAAGTAAACACTAAGTAAAAACTGTACAAGCTGTGCTGAAAGTAAAAGGGGCCGGAAATACAAGCCCAACTGTAAAGTACAACTGAAAGGAAAAACAGCAACTGAAAGGAAAAACTGTAGCGTCGAGCCGTCCTCTGGAAGTCCCACCTAAAGGGTGGGTACATAGATCCTCCACTGCTCCTCGGGTCCACCTAACCGCTCCGAGTACATCCCTCCCAGTGGTCCACCTCCAGGTACTGTCCTTCTCCGCACGCCTCCTCCACGATCAGAGATGTCCGTCGTCTGCAACCAACACCACGAAGTGCGGGCATAGCCTGTGCAGGGGTGAGTATAAGCTACTCAGTAGAGACCCCGAGACCCCCGAAGGTCTCCCGAAATCCACAAAGGATAAGCCACGAAGGAGAGATACAATCACGAAGTAACATCTGACACGGCTTAGGTATATGCCCATACATATACCTAAGTCATCAATTCCCCGATCGGCTCCAACGTCCGAGCCCTAGCACAACCCAGTCCACACAGGAAAGCAAAATGCATACCCACGCCGGATAGAACAACACAATCCACAAATGAGAGTAAACAGTAAATCCACACAGGATAGCTCAACACAATCCACAAAGGAGAGAAACACAAGATTCATCTCACACAGGTATACTTCTTCGGATGACGAAAAGATGATCTCTGATCCATATAAGTCGTCGGACCCACGAAGGATCGATAGATAACTAATCTCTGCAGTGACCCACACAGGATCGGACCCACACAGGATCGGGCCCACGCAGGACCTGTAGGAGTTGGCTCACACAGAACCGCTGAGTGTTGACCCACACAGGATCGGGCCCACATAGGACCGGGCCCACGCAGGACCTGTAGCACTGATCCACGTAGGATCGCTGAGTGCAGTAGTCGTCGCAGTCCGCTGAGGATCTCTGCACAGTCGTCGCCGCAGTCCACTGAGGATCTCTGCACGGTCGTCGTCGGAGTCCACGGAGGATCTCTGCACAGTCGTCGCCGTCGAGGAAGCAGTCGCAGCCAGCACTAGGGTTCCCGCACACAGCAAGCTCGTTTGGGAGGGTTCGCTCCACGAGCCGAGAGGCTGATACATCAACTGTCACGAATTCCAGAGTTGATGTATCCAAAAGTTCTGCATCGTCAACAGGAACTCAACGCAATAGACGGCGCGTCGATCGGACGCCCGGTCTGAGAGTTATTGGCTTTTTCGTCCCAGGGGCCCGGTTGGTTTTTGAGGACAAACCAACCCAACCGTACTCCACCTGCGTCCAAACCTCGGGCGGAGGGTGCCAAAAGATCCGTCTCACAAAGAGGAACTCAACAAAGCTGACGGCACGTCAATCAGACGTCCGTGGCTCAAGATATGAGTGTTTCCACTCCGAGGGCCCGGTTGGTTTCGTGTACGAACCAACCCGAACGAACTCAAAGTATTCTGAAACCTTTAGTGCGATATACCGAAACGACCGTCTCGATCCAAGGATCGCGTTTCCGCTGACGGCAGGTCGTTTGGAGGCCCGTAGTTCATGTTATGGCCATTTGAACGAAGTCTGTCCGAAGACGGGGGGTCCGGGCCCGGGCCGACCCGGCCCGACCCCCCCTGGTTGGCCCGAACCGGGTCGGGTCCGACCCGGTTGGCCCGGCCCGGCCCGGCCAGGGCCGGTCCAGCTCGGCTCGGCCGAGCGGCCGAGCGGCCGACGCGGGGGAAAGCCGCCGCCCCGCGTGACACTCCCGCGGCACCCGCGGGGTGTCGCGTGACAACCCCGCGGCACCCACGGGTTGTCGCCCTGGACACCCGCAGGGTGTCACGCTGGACACCCGCGGGGTGCCGCCACCTCCGGCCGCCGGCGCCACCGCGCCGGCGACCCGCGCCACCACCGGCTTCCGCGGGCCGCCGGAGTCGCTCCGGTGGCCCGTTTTCCTTCCTGTCTGCGCCGTTGTTCCTCCCGGGTTCCGTTCTTTACTACGGGATCATCAAACACCCGTTGCGGCACGTTCCGTCGTCGCCCGCCAAATCCGCAAAACACGAAGAACGACGGAGGGTTGTCGGGCTGTGTTCGTTTGACCCGCACCCTCCGCGTTAGATAATAAAAAAAACAACGGGAGAAATTGTTCAACACATGAACCGAAAATTTTAATAAAATAAAATTGTTCATTTGAAACCGGCTCTTTAATTTTTAAAGAACGTTCACGGGAATATAAGAGGGGTATTCCAAAATTATAAAATCTCTACCTCGTTGATCGTCGCACGCGGGCGTTCTTCGCGGAAAATCTCATCGCGGAAGAGAGGGATCGTCGCGTCGTCGCAGGGAGGCGTCGCGTCGTCGCGGAATCCGGCGTTGAGTCGGCGAGCTCAATGGACCACGAACAACAGATTTAAATTATAAATAATTAAATCTGTGTTTAAAACCAAAAAGGAAGGAACCTTTTGAGGAAACCCGAAATCACTCACCTCAACGGTCGGTGATCAGAGATCGGGGCGGAGAAGGACGTCTCGGACGGAAGCGTCATCGATTTCCGGGTTCGGAATTCTTCGCATTCTTCGCGTTCTTCGCGAGGGAGAAGAAGAAACAAGGATCCTCTCAAATCTTCTCCAAAGATTTTGGGTTGGTCTTATTTTTTTAATATTCCAACACACGAAAACAGGTTAAGAAACGATTGAATTAATTCGTTGAATTAATTCAACGAAAGAAACAGGCCATTTAATTCACGAAATAAACCGCCAAATTAAATGGTCTGTTAAGAATTTAGAAAACGCGTCAGTTGACTTTCATTAAGATGGGTTTTCACGGGTGCGTTTCTTAACGGAAAGAAACGGTGGGGCTCGTGCGGGCCCCACCTCACAAATATCCTACCAAGGGGGTAGGATATTTCTGGATAGCATCCTATCCAGTTCAACTCAGTTCAAGCCTCCTTTAAGTGGCTTCAAGTGGCTTCCAAGTGGCTTAAGTGAAATAAAATAAAGTTGTCGCAAAATTATTTTATTTCTTAACTTTAAGCCCGAAAATTAAAAACCACACCTGAGCAAACGCAACTCCGGAAGAGGCGTTTCTAAGAGAAAATTGGTGCTGCGATTTCATTGGTGCCCTCAGAATTCGATTCCGGGAACCAGTTCAAAAGTTAGAAAAACTCGCTCGCCCGTTCACTGAACGTACCCGAGACAATATTCGGAAAATGATTCCGGGCACACCGGGCCTCGGAATCAGGTACCGTCAGAAACTGCGCTCTTGTAAAATTCCAAAGAAAATTAAGAAAAAAATTTCCTTGAAATTTACGGGTCTTTACATTACTCCCACCTCAGGACTTTACGTCCCCGTAAAGATACATCAAAAACTAGGGAAACAAATGTGGGTACTGAGCACGCATCTGAGCCTCCCACTCCCAAGTGCTCTCCTGGAGGTTCCCGTGCTGCCATCTGATGTGCACAAGAGGAATCGATCGCCCATGTAGGACCTGCTCTTGTCGATCCTCTATCTCCACTGGGACCTCCGCAAAAGTCGCTCCATCATCCACGTCTAGCTCCCCATAGTCAATGATATGTGTCGGGTCGTGCACGTATCTCCTCAGCTGGGATACGTGGAAGACGTCGTGCACCCGGTGCAACTGAGGTGTCAGAGCCAGACGATAAGCCACCTCGCCAACCCTGCTGAGGACCTGGAAGGGTCCGATGAAGCGTGGAGACAACTTGCCGCCTCTGCCAAATATCCTCAAACCACGTCGAGGTGAGACCCTCAAGAAGACGTGGTCGCCATCCTCGAACTCTAGTGGCCTCCGCCTCCTATCAGCATATGACTTCTGTCGGCTCTGTGCTATCCTCATCCACTCCTGGATGACCTGGACCTTCTCTGTCGTGGCCCGGACCATCTCTGGTCCCACAAGTGCTGACTCCCCAGGGTCTGTCCAACACAAAGGGGATCTGCAAGGCCTGCCGTACAACGCCTCGTAGGGTGCCATCCCGATGGTGGAGTGGTAGCTGTTGTTGTACGCAACCTCTACCAAGGGTAGGTGGTCCTCCCAGCTGCGACCAAAGTCGAGGACACATGCGCGGAGCATGTCCTCGAGAGTCTGAATAGTCCTCTTCGTCTGACCATCCGTCTTAGGGTGAAAGGCGGTGCTCAGACGTAGTCGCGTCCCGAACGCCTCCTACAACCCCTTCCAAAGCCGGGAAGTAAAACGATCGTCCCGATCGGAGACGATAGTCGATGGCACACCGTGAAGTCGTAAAATCTCCTGAACGTAGAGACGCCCCAAGCTCTCCACTGAGCCCTGCTCTCGGATGGGTAAGAAGTGTTCCGACTTGGTGAGTCGGTCAACAATCACCCAAATGGAGTCGTGACCTCTGGAAGTGCGTGGAAGTCCAGTCACAAAGTCCATAGATATCCCGTCCCACTTCCACTCCGGGACCTCCAAGGGCTGTACCAAGCCTGCTGGTACCTGATGCTCTGCCTTCACCTGCTGGCAGGTGAGGCACCGTGAAACGAACTCTTCCACAGCCTTCTTCATGCCCGGCCACCAGTTCTGTCGTCTGAGATCCTGGTACATCTTCGCCACTCCAGGATGTACTGCCAAAGGAGAAGTGTGATACGCTCTCAGCACCTCCTCTTGTAAAGCGACTGGTACCAAGGTACGTCCTCTGAAAAGGACATTGTGCTCTGCTCCAAGGGAGAAACCATCAGGTGCCTGTCCCGAGGATATCTGTGCACGTCATGTCTCACAGTCAACGTCCCCACGCTGTGCCTCTCTGACCCGCTGAAGAAGTTGAGGAGAGACTGTGAGAGACTGAAGGAAGGCTGCTCCGTCTCTATCCACGAAGGATATCTGCAAAGCGGCTAGCTGCTCTATCACCTCCTCAAGTAGCCGGATGCACGTCCTCTTGCTGAGGGTATCAGCCACCACGTTCCCCTTCCCAGGAGTATAGACTATCTCAAAGTCATAGTCCTGGAGGAACTCGAGCCATCGCCGCTATCTCAGGTTTAGGTCCTTCTAAGAGAAGATGTACCTGAGACTCTGGTGGTCAGAAAAGACTGTGAAGCGCTCGCCCATCAGATAGTGTCGCCATGTCTTCAGGGCAAAGACCACTGCTGCCAACTCCAAGTCATTGGTAGCGTAGTTCTGCTCATGAGTCCTCAAGTGACGTGATCCGTAGGCAATCACGGCCCGCTCCTGCATCAGGACACACCCGAGTCCGGTCCCTGATGCATCGCAGTAGACTACGTATCCAACTCCCTCCTCAGGCAACCTCAAGATAGGTGCGCTGGTCAACCTCTGCCTCAGCTCCTGGAAGCTCTGCTGACATCTGTCTGACCACACGAAGGGTTTCCCCTTCTTCGTCAACGCTGAGAGTGGGTCCGCAACTCTGGAGAAGTCCGGCACAAATCTCCGATAGTATCCGGCTAGGCCCAAGAAACTCCGCACCTCTGTCACGCTCTTGGGTGGCTCCCAAGCTAGCACTGCCTCGATCTTCATGGGATCCACTGCAACTCCCACCTCAGAAATGACGTGCCCCAAGAAGTGTACCTCACGTAACCAGAACTGACACTTCGAGAGCTTTCCATAAAGCTGGTGCTCTCGGAGTGTGTCTAGTACAACACGCAGGTGGTAGGCGTGCTCCTCCTCCGTCGTCGAGTACACCAAAATGTCGTCGATGAAGACCACGACAAATCGATCGAGGTATGGCTGGAATATCCTGTTCATGAGGCTCATGAACACTACTGGAGCTTTGGTCACGCCTAAAGGCATAACCAAGAACTCATAGTGGCCATACCGACACCTGAAGGCCGTCTTCTGCACATCCTCGTCTCGAACTCTAAGCTGATGATAGCTTGACTTGAGGTCTATCTTCGAGAACCACCATGCTCCCTTGAGCTGGTCGAAGAGGTCATCAATCATGGGTAGCGGATACTTGTTCCTCACTGTCACCTGATTCAGGCGACGATAATCGACACACAGTCGCAAGCTTCCGTCCGCCTTCTTGGCGAACAAAATCGGGGAAGCCCAGGGCGAAACACTGGGTCGGATGAACCCCTTGCCCTGCAAGTCCTTCAACTGTACCCGCAGCTCTCGAAGCTCAGCGGGGGCCATCCGATATGCTGGAGTGGATATCGGGGCTGTCCCAGGGTACAGGTCAATATAAAAGTCTACCTCTCTGCGAGGAGGTTGTCCTGGAATGTCGTCAGGAAAGACGTCCGCGTACTGATCCACCACTGCAGGAAAACTGGGACTCCGCACGTCAACTGCTCCCAGGATGAGGCTAGCCAACTGATGAGTGATGGGCTGACCTCTCCTCTGCGTGAGTCCATCCTGTGCTGCTAAGGCTCCCTTCTCACCGGTGAAGGTGAACCTGCTCCCGTCGGTGCGCACACATCGCACCTTGCGCCTAATGCAGTCAATCTGAGCATGGACCGTAGATAACCAATCCATGCCCAAGATGACGTCCTAAGGCCTCGACGCCGCTACAAGAAGATCCCAGCCGAAGCTCTCGCCTCCTAGAGTAAGCTCACACTGCCGGTACCAGTGCGTAATCGTCGAGTCTACTCCCGTAGGAGTCTCTAGCCGTAAGGATCGAGCCAACGGCTCTGTCGGAATCTCCAAGCTCCGAACAAAGGCAGTGGCTATTAATGAGTGACTCGCTCCTGTGTCTATCAGAACTGCAGCAAGGGTGGAATAGACACAGATCGTACCTCGAATCATCTATGGCTCACCGTGGTCGTAGGCCTCCGCTGCCTGGAGATGAGCCTGTCTCTGCCCGCCAGCTCCCGGTGGTCGGGGCGGGCCTCCTGGTGGTGGTGGTGGCAGAGCCTCAAAGCGTCGCCCACCACCTGCTGCTTGGCCAGCTCCTCTTCCTCATCCGCCTCCTCCCTGCGGACTGCCACGGTTGACCCTCTGCCTCTGCCTGGGTGGTCCCTCCACTGTCTGCTGACCCTCGGTACGACGGGTCGGGCAGTCACGAGCCATGTGGCCCCGCCCGCCGCACTCGTAGCACTGCCTGCCTCTCGGAAGACTGGCTCTGGGCTGGGTGCCCTGCACTGCTGAGCCAGTGTCCCGAGGTCGCCTGCCGGAAGGTCTGGTCCGCCTGGACCCTGAGTCATCCGCCGGATACCAGCTGCCGAAGACTCCGCTATCTGCCGCCCTGCGGTAGGTCTCGCTGTGGACTCAGCAAGGAAGCTCTCGATCAGGAGGGCTCGCTCCAGCACTCCTGCCTGGGTCGGGATGCTGAGGGAGATCAGCGATGCCATGATCTCGTGTCTCAAACCCTGCTCGAAGGTCCGGGCCCGGAAGAAGGGGTCCCGTACCATGTCTGTCGAGTACGGAGAAAGGTCGGTGAACCTCGCCGAGTACTGAGCGACCGTCAAGCTTCCCTGCCGCAGCTGAAGAAGCTCCTGGATGCGCACCGCACAGAGGGTGTCCGGGACGAACTCTAAGAGGAAGAGGCCCTCGAAGTCCGTCCAGATGAGGGTGGCCTCATCGTGTACCTGGAGCATCAGGCTCCACCAGCGTCCGGCTGCTGCATGCAGTAGGCTCGCCGGGAGGATCACCATGAGGTCTGCTGGTGTCCTCACTAGCCTGAAAACTCGAACGACCGCCTCCAGCCAGTCCTCGGCTGCCTGGGGGTCCGACTCCCCACGGAACCTGGGTGGTCACTGGCGCTGGAACTCGTGCAGAGCTCCGAGGCGTCGTGCGTCGTCAGCTTCCAGTGCTGGAAGCATCGGGGGCTCGGCGGGTAAAGGTACCTCCAGTGCCTCTGCTGTCAACGGGCCCTGTACCGAGGCATCGTCGCTCGACGGGCTGTCGTCGCGCACTACTCTAGGAACCCTAGCTGGCTGCTGTCGTCGTGCCATCCTGAAAAGGAAACAAATGCACCATGGTCGGAACAGTATACCTGGTGAGCTGACACAAGTAATCACAAGAAAACTTGAAACACACATGCAATCAATATTTTCATGCATTAAGTCAGAAACCAGAAGTCAGGGTCCTGGTGTATGGATACGTCGGCCGCCGCACCAACACTGGAATCCCTGGACTGATAACCACACTTAATACGCTAAACACTATTTCTTCACATAGAAGAAAGATCAGAGTCTGCGGTAGAACCGACCGCCTCTGATACCAATTTGTCACGACCCGTCCTCGGGGCCCGTGTCGTGACTACCCCAAGCCCGCCTTCCATAGGCCAGGGGATGGCGACTAGCACCAAGGCGTAAATCCCAACAAAAAGGGAAGGCATTGCCTTTGAAAAGTAAACAAGCACCACAGAGTAAGCAAGCGGAAAAGTAAACACTAAGTAAAACCTGTACAAGCTGTGCTGAAAGTAAAAGGGGCCGGAAATACAAGCCCAACTGTAAAGTACAACTGAAAGGAAAAACAGAAACTGAAAGGAAAAACTGCAGCGTCGAGCCGTCCTCTGGAAGTCCCACCTGAAGGGTGGGTACAAATATCCTCCACTGCTCCTCGGGTCCACCTAACCGCTCCGAGTACGTCCCGCCCAGTGGTCCACCTCCAGGTACTGTCCTGCTCCGCACGCCTCCTCCACGATCAGCGCTGTCCATCGTCTGCAACCAACACCACGAAGTGCGGGCATAGCCCGTGCAGGGGTGAGTATAAGCTACTCAGTAGTGACCCCGAGACCCCCGAAGGTCTCCCGAAATCCACAAAAGATAATCCACGAAGGAGAGATACAATCATTAAGTAACATCTGACACGACTTAGGTATATGCCCATACATATACCTAAGTCATCAATTCCCCGATCGGCTCCAACGTCCGAGCCCTAGAACAACCCAGTCCACACAGGAAAGCAAAATGCATACCCACGCAGGATAGAACAATACAATCCACAAAGAAGAGTAAACAGTAAATCCACACAGGATAGCTCAACACAATCCACAAAGGAGAGAAACACAAGATTCAGCTCACACAGGTATACTTTTCGGATGACGAAAAGATGATCTCTGATCCATATAAGTCGTCGGACCCACGAAGGATCGATAGGTAACTAATCTCTGCAGTGACCCACACAAGATCGGACCCACACAGGATCGGGCCCACGCAGGACCTGTAAAAGTTGGCTCACACAGAACGGCTGATTGTTGACCCACACAGGATCAGATCCGTACAGGATCGGGCCCACACAGGACCGGGCCCACGCAGGACCTGTAGCACTGATCCACGTAGGATCACTGAGTGCAGTAGTCGTCGCAGTCCGCTGAGGATATCTGCACAGTCGTCGCCGCAGTCCACTGAGGATCCCTACACGGTCGTCATCGGAGTCCACGGAGGATCTCTACACAGTCGTCGCCGTCGAGGAAGCAGTCGCAGCCAGCACTAGGGTTCCCGCACACAGCAAGCTCGTTCGGGAGGGTCCGCTCCACGAGCCGAGAGGCTGATACATCAACTGTCACGAAGTCCAGAGTTGATGTATCCAAAAGTTCCGCATCGTCAATAGGAACTCAACGCAACAGACGGCGCGTCGATCGGACGCCCGGTCTGAGAGTTATTGGCTTTTTCGTCCCAGGGGCCCGGTTGGTTTTTAAGGACAAACCAACCCAAACGTACTCCACCTACGTCCAAACCTCAGGCGGAGGGTGCCAAAAGATCCGTCTCACAAAGAGGAACTCATCAAAGCTGACGGCACGTCAATCGGACGTCCGTGGCTCAAGATATGAGTTTTTCCGCTCCGAGGGCCCGGTTGGTTTCGTGTACGAACCAACCTGGCCGAACTCAATGTATTCCGAAACCTTGAGTGCGATATACCGAAATGACCGTCTCGATCCAAGGATCGTGTTGCCGCTGACGGCGGGTCGTTTGGAGTCCCGTAGTTCAAGATATGGTCATTTGAACAAAGTCTGTCCGAAGATGGGGGGTCCGGGCCCGGGCCGACCCGGCCCGACCCCCCTGGTTGGCCCGAACCGGGTCGGGTCCGACCCGGTTGGCCCGGCTCGGCTCGGCCGAGCGGCCGAGTGGCCAACGCGGGGGAAAGCTGCCGCCCCGCGTGACACTCCCGCGGCACCCGCGGGGTGTCGGCCGGACACCTGCGGGGTGTCGCGGGACAACCCCGCAGCACCTGTGGGGTGTTGCCCTGGACACCCGCGGGGTGTCGCGCTGGACACCCGCGGGGTGCCGCCGCCTCCGGCCGCCGGCGCCGCCGCGCCGGCGACCCGCGCCACCACCGGCTTCCGCGGGCCGCCGGAGTCTCTCCGGTGGCCCGTTTTCCTTCCGGTCTGCGCCGTTGTTCCTCCCGGGTTCCGTTCTTTACTGAGGGATCGTCAAACACCCGTTGCGGCACGTTCCGTCGTCGCCCGCCAAATCCGAAAAACACGAAGAACGACAGAGGGTTGTCGGGCCGTGTTCGTTTGACCCGCACCCTCCGCGTTAGATAATAAAAAAAACAACGGGAGAAATTGTTCAACACATGAACCGACAATTTTAATAAAATAAAATTGTTCATTTGAAACTGGCTCTTTAATTTTTAAAGAACATTCATGGGAATATAAGATAGGTATTCCAAAATTATAAAATCCCTACCTCGTTGATCGTCGCGCGCGGGCGTTCTTCGCGGAAAAGCTCGTCGCGGAAGAGAGGGATCGTCGCGTCGTCGCTGGGAGGCGTCGTGTCGTCGCGGAATCCGGCGTTGAGTCGGCGAGCTCAACGGACCAAGAACAACAGATTTAAATTATAAATAATTAAATTTGTGTTTAAAACCAAAAAGGAAGGAACCTTGTGAGGAAACCCGAAATCACTCACCTCAATGGTAGGTGATCGGAGATCGGGGCGGAGAATGACGTCTCAGACGGAAGCGTCGTCGATTTCCGGGTTCGGCGTTCTTCACGTTCTTCGTGTTCTTCGCGTTGTTCGCGAGGGAGAAGAAGAAACAAGGATCCTCTCAAATCTTCTCCAAAGATTTTGGGTTGGTCTTATTTTTTAAATATGCCAACACACGAAAACAGGTTAAGAAACAATTGAATTAATTCGTTGAATTAATTCAACGAAAGAAACATGCCATTTAATTCATGATAAAAACCGCCAAATTAAATGGTCTGTTAAGAATTTAGAAAACGCGTCAGTTGACTTTCATTAAGACGGGTTTTCACGGGTGCGTTTCTTAGCGGAAAGAAACGGCGGGGCTCGTGCGGGCCCCACCTCACAAATATCCTACCAAGGGGGTAGGATATTTCTGGATAGAATCTTATTCAGTTCAACTCAGTTCAAGTCGCCTTTATGTGGCTTCAAGTGGCTTCCAAGTGGCTTAAGTGAAATAAAATAAAGTTGTCGCAAAATTATTTTATTTCTTAACTTTAAGCCTGAAAATTAAAAACCACACCCGAGCAAACGCAACTCCGGAATAGGCGTTTCTAAGCAAAAACTGGCGCTGCGATTTTATTGGTGCCCTCAGAATTCGATTCCGGGCACCGGTTCAAAAGTTAGAAAAACTCGCTCGCCCGTTCACTGAACGTACCCGAGCCAATCTTCGGAAAATTATTCCGGGCACACCGGGCCTCGGAATCAGGTGCCGTCAGAAACTGCGCTCTTGTAAAATTCCAAAGCAAATTAAGAAAAAAATTTCCTTGAAATTTACGGGTCTTTACACACCCACCTAGATACCCGGGTTTTCCTATTGTGATCAAACAAGTTCAACAAGTCAAGAAATTTACTTTTCAAATGAAAATATCATTTACACATCACAAATTCACCAAACATCCCACATGTATACCACACAAGTCACAAAAGTCCATTTTTTATTCAAATTGATTTTGAAATCCAACTAACACCATAATAACCCACAAACCATTCATATTTCCTTAACACATATACAAATCCATTAAACAATTTTATAAAACATTTACAAGGTCATAAAAATCACATAAAATCCCACACACACATTCCAAATAATACCCTTTCATCGTCAAAATCATTTAATCACTAAACAAACACGAAACAACCCACAAACAAGTTTTTCCCCAATATCACAATTTAAAAAAAACATTTCAGAAATTTATTTAACATTATAAAAATGTGTGACATATTAAATCATCACTTTACCATTAAAAACCCCATATTATGTGAACACGCACACCAAACAGTACATATGCTCCCTTTTCCCACTTTGTTTAACCAACTAAAACATTTACAATTTTCATAAAAAGAACACATGTGGTGTAACTATGACTTGAACACAAAACCCATTTCAAAACCCTCATTTAAGACCAATCCCATACCAAATCCTATCCAAAACAAAATTCTCATCCCTAGGGACATTTACAAGACCACTTTCAGGTTTTATAAAATCACCTTGAATGATACCACAAAAGATACAAATAAAAATACACATTTTCATAAAATACTCTCATGAAGTATAAAAATGTTTTACACATCAATACTATTAAAAAACCCTCTTTATAGGCCCACATGACACTAATACATTACCAAAACTTAATTGGCAGGCCAAACAATATTTAGTAAACAAATTATATAAGTTATAAAATACTCCCAAATAATACCCCATGAGTTAGACATGAAAACACCCAATTTCAAGTTTAAAAGAAACTATAAAATTAGACACTTAACCAAATCAATCATAAATAGTGTTCACACCATAGAAAACATATGAGGAATAAAAAAATTCAAAAATTCAAAAATCTAACTGATCAATAATTGTGTACACATGGAACCACCTACCGAAAGTGTCGAATCACTCAAAACATGGTACCAAACGTCAACTGCACCACCGCTGCACCACTAGGAAGATAAATCTGGCCATAGACCACAATATTTGAACAAATAGGCACCAAATAAAACCCTAGGTTTGAACCCTAACTTCTAGACATTCTATAAATTCATGAAAGATGGAGGAAACCCTAAGGAGAAGGAATAAAGATAGAAACACTTACCCAAAATGATCTTGAAGGAAACGACCCAAAATCCACCAGTATCTGAATTTTAAAACAGATAAACATTTAAGGGAGGTTCTAAAAAAAGAGAATATCAATTAGGAACTAGAATAGGGGAAAAAGTAAAAATATAGGGAGTTATGAAAGGATCAATTTACCACTTCAAATCAGTGAAATTTGTTAAATCCAAAGAAGTTTCGTCCCCTTTCGAGATACTATTGAGCTCCAAATTGTGGGAGGACAGAATGGGGGTGCGCCTTATTTAAGTGGGATCAGAGGAGAGTTAGAATCACCAAAAAAACATAAAAATTGAATGATTTATAAGAACAATTAATGAATATTTTTAATTCAGGAAATGGGCTTTCGGGTAGGCCCAATCCCTTAAATAAAAACTCAAATCCACAATGATCATAGATTTCTAAATGATCCAAATTAATTTTTTGGCTTTCATAGGTCATTGGTTTCCAAAAAAAAATTGTAATGGATGAAAACTGTTGAAAAAATAAAGGTGTTATAAAGGAATAAAAATTTATTTTTAAATCTGGAATTGGACTCACTGTTTGGACCAATTCATGAAAACTCACCCATTCTTCCATAAAATATTAGGAAACCCCAAAAACAAAGAATGAATAAAAAATAAATGAAATTTACCTTTTTAAATTAAGTCATTTATGTGGCAATTTTCCCCAGCATGAAAACATTCCGCCCCCGGAAATCCTAAGTAAGTCCAAATACAAAAACCAAAACCAACTGATAAACCAAGATGTACTTCTCTTCCATGATTCGCCCCCAAAGGACAAAACACCTTCAGTGATCAATGAAGTAAATAATAATATCACAAAAAAAACATACCCCACCTCCTTCCTGGAATGATATATCACATTCATAATTTATCCAGAAAGAAAACTCCTCAAACACTTATCCGGACTAGACTCAAGCAATTCACCTAAACGAAAAACAACTTCAAACAAGGTTACACTTACCTTAATTTAACTACACTATTTGGTGCTCTCCAATACCAACATTTAATCAAGGAATATTTTTGTAGATATATAATTATGAATGAGAATACCTAACAACAATCCAACACCATGGATAAATATGAATTATTGGTGAATGGGGACAGAAATAGGCTCCCCACCAAAAGAGACAACCTATATTTTTCTGAGACAGAATCAGAACACTAACAGGGGAGGCCTAAACGGAATCCCTAGTACAAAGGGTAGAATTACATTCAATGTTTATGAAGGAAAGTACATGAGAATCATAGTGGGTCTCCCCACCATAAGATCAACCATCTTAACCGACCAGCATGGATCAACATAAGAAGACCCAAAAAAACTAAAAATTTAGGAAGGGTGCAGGGTTAGTCAGCACAGTTTGGGAAACCATGCACTGACTATGAAGAACATTCTTTCCACATGGATTCATGCACATGGTCACTACTAATCATGCAAAAACTGTATGCTCGTCTTGTCAATCCAAATTTCAAACCATTCTCCAAAGACTCAATGGAAACCAAAGGTGGAGAGAATGAAATTATGTGATGACATGGGTACAAGGCCCCCAACCTATTTCCACTGAACGGGAACAATAGAAGAAAGATGATGAAACCTGAGGTTTAGAAACTTCCTATCTTTCATAATGTTGATAGTCCTGTGTACAATGGTTTAAAAAACACTAGGATTTCCCCGGACTACAAGCCATCTTCTCTCTAAGACCTATGGCTGGAGCTCAAATGATTGAAGCATCTTTGGCCTCATTGTTAGGATTTGGAAACCCCCTAAATGTGAATAATAATTTCGGTGCTGCCAAGAACTACACTGAAATCCCCGGTAATATTGACAAGACATAACATATTCCAAAATCACTTTACCCTAACCATACATTTCACAGAAACAATGTCTTAGAAGATGCACGCACATCACACCTTGTTTATTTGGGTAAGAAATAATAGAATTAAAGAACACCTATAATCACCTTCCTCTAAAATAGAATATTTTGATGTTTTTTCCAGGGAAAAATTCTTCCAACATAACAGATACTCTCATAGGACTGCACGAATTTCAAATTTACGGTCAATTGAGCACATGACATCACAAGGCGTCATTGAACATGACCATTCTAACTTATATAAACAACGCATGGAGCATGACCTTATACAACATCCCAAAATAGCCCTCAATTCTAGAAACGATCAACAATATCCTCTTACGAACAGATTTCCCAGAATGGTAGTTTTACCTGAACACCTTTTAGAGACTAAAAAGGACCAAGATGACCACTTAGACACCATCTAGATACTCATCCATGCTAACAACCTCATACCACTTCTACCTTCGACAAATCATGTAGTTTAAAAATCAAAAGCCCCTTTCAACCTTCCATGTGCACTCTTCTGCTATAAGAGGATTATAAAAATCAATAAAGGCAATGGTGTAGACTTAATCTACAGAGGTTGAAAAAAAAAGATTCCTTATATTGATCAACTGGAGGATTTTCCAAGGGAGAAACAATTTGGGTTTCACTTCAGTTGTGAACTAACCCATAATGGGGCATACCTTATCCAATGATTGAACCTAAGGACCCAAACCAATATGGTAAATTGGTTAACACACACCACAAACCAAATCCAAACACATGAATGGAACCAATGTAAAGGAATCCCAAAACATTTCTCAGAAGATACCATTGACCAGCTCTTCAACACAGCCTATCGACCAAACACAATCCCAAAACACAGTCCATACGCGAGGGGTTCTAGGACTCAAAACATCCCACAACATCATCATTTTCAAAAACAAAAAATAAACACCATCCCAAACTTTTAATCAAGATATCATGTTTTTCCTTTAAAATCATCTTATAAAAAACAGTTCAGCGGTTAGTGTATTCACTAATGTTAACACATGGGTCTCACACATGCATGTTTTTGTGCCACACCGGGCACCCTCCTCATATCCATCCTGACACTCATCCATTCATTCAATAATCTAATCATCTTCCCATATAACCCCATGAATGTGGTTTCTCATGAAAATTATATAGGTTAGAACAAAAATTCATTCCACTTTTCAAAAACAAAATGGTCAACCAACACATCCTTTTTCTCAAAACTGCTAACCACGAGATCAAAATCCCAACTCACGACCTAAAAACGTTTTCAGAAAGTCACAACCATTTAGAAAAGAAATGAATTTCAAGATATTCCCATAAATTTCAAAACATCTCATCCCATTAAAACACCCTTTTATTTTTCTAAAAACACTATTGTAAACACTTTTCAAAACCAACTTCAATATAGTTCTTTCTTTCAAAAGAGGTGTAAGCACACCATTTTTCCATTTCAAAACAATTCTGAAAATTCAGTTCCACTAATTTATAAACCAAACCATTACTTCTTTATTTTAAAATCATTTCACAAAAACATTATGCTTCTTAAAACCAAGTCACTTTAAAACCAAAGTGCCAAGATTTCAAAACAAAAGCACAAAAAATTTTGAGAGGAAATTAGTTTTAGTTGGTGACTTGGACATATGGTTCGAAGACATATTCCAATCACTTCACCATCATCGAGAGCGTTCTAGGGAAATATCTCTAGCTCCACAAGGATTTCCAGACTCTGTAAGCTCACTTAGACCATTAACCCAACTCTCTTTTCATTTCCACTAATCAGCATCAAACCATAAAAACCAAAGGTATCATAAAAGTATCGACTTACCCTGGAAACTTGAATCCCATAATGAGGTGTGGTGATCAGCCACACTAATCCTAAAAGTAATTCCATGTCTTGAAAATCCTAACCCCATTCTATCCCATCTGTTTCCCAAATAATATGACCCAAAGGGAGTGAACCTCCCTTTGATACCATTTTGTCACGAACCAAATCTGGTAGCCACCGAACTCGGCCACAAACCCGGACCATGACAATGCCCGAAGGGCGTTCCCGATCACCACAGGCTGGAAGAAGTGCCCGGGTATCATATAATGGGAATTGTGAATTATTTTCCATATTTTTTAAAAATTAAAAAACAAACAAACTAAATAAAAAAAATATAGATTTTTCAACTAAAACCATATTTTACAAAATTCAAAAATAAAATTACATAAGTTAAAACTATGTTTAATGAAAATTACAAAGGTAAAAACGCAAATAATAACTTCCCAAGAACCTCCACATGGAATGTGGTTCCTCCCTCAAGCCATCCCCACAAGACTTCACCGCAAAGGACCTGCTAAAAACCCGAACCACTGGCACTAAAAACTATACCCAAAATGTGACAGAAAAAATAACCAATTATTCATACACCCAAGGGTGTAAGAAGGGTGTGAGGAATTTCCCAATACGATACCACCACAAAAATATTCCATGTGATAAACATTCAAAGATGAAAAGTATGCAAGTTTTCATAAACAGGAAATGCTGGTTACAATTTCTAAAAGATGCAACTTAAAAATTAAAACTGTTTTCAAGTGGGCTATAATTAATAATAAATACTTTTAAAAATAATGTAAACACTACTGAATTTTCCATCCAACAATAACCTATGCTGGTGGTAAGCACAAAGTAACTAATGATCATATGCCATAGGAAATAACCCCTAGGCACTAGCTCGTTGTGGGTCCCAGGTACATCGTATCTTGGTGAGAGTAACCATCACAAATATTTGTTCTCATGCACAAGCCACTATTAAGGAACATACCCATAACATATTGGTCCCCAATAATAATCATACTTGTTTAGTTAGAGTTGTAATCGTCAATATTGAAAAGTGAAATTGAGGCCAAACCCCACAGATTCACTAGCATACTAGTACACATCCACCCACCTAGATACCTAGGTTTTCCCTTTGTTCTCAAACAAGTTCAACAAGTAAAGAAATATACATTTCACATGAAAATATCATTTCCAAATCAAAAATTCACCAAACATCCCACATGTATCCACACAAGTCACAAAAGTCCATTTTTCATTCAAATTGATTTTGAAATCCAACTCACACCAAAATAGCCCACAACACATTCCCATTTCATTAACACTTCCACAAATCCATTAAAAAAATTTATAAAACATTTAAAAGTTCATAAACATCACATAACATCACACACACACATTCCACATAATACCCTTCTACCTTCAATATCATTTTATCACCAAACATACATGAAACAACCCACAAACAAGTTTTGCACCAACATCACAATTTAATAAAAACATTTTAGAAATTTAAAAAACATTATAAAAATTATTTACATCTTAAAACATCACTTCACCTTTCAAAAATCCATATTATGTGGACACACACACCAAATAGTACATATGATCCATTTTTCCCAATTTGTTGAACCAACTAAAATATTTACAATTTTCATAAAAAGAACCCAAGTGGTGTATCTATGGCTTGCACACAAAATCCATTTCAAAACACTCATTTAAGACCAAAACCATAACAATTTCTATCCAAAATATGATTGGAATCCCTAGGGACATTTATAAACTAACTTTTAAGTTTTATAAAATCACCTTGAATAATAACACAAATGATACAGATAAAAACACACATTTTCATAAAATGCTCTCATGAAGTATAAAAATGTTTTACAGATCAAAACTATTAAAACACCCTCTTTTTAGGCCCACATGACACTAATTCATTACCATACCATAATTTTCAGGCCAAAAAAGATTTATCAAACCAATTCCATATGTTATAAAATACACCCAAATAATACCCCGTGAGTTACAAATGAAAACACCCAATTTTATGTTAAAAAGAAACTTTAAAATTAAACACTTAACCAAATTAATCATAAACAGTTTCCACACAACACCAAACATATGAGGGCTAAAAATGTATATATATAGAAATATAACTCATCAATAATTTTTTACACATGGAGCCACCTACCGAAAGTGTCAAATCCCACAAAACATGGTGTGAAACATCAACCGCACCACCACCGCACCACAAGGAATATAAATCATGCCCTAGACCACGATATTTGATCAAAAATACACCAAATAAAACCCTAGGTTTGAACCCTAAATTATGGACATTCTATAAATTCATGAATGAGGTAGGAAACCCTAAGGATAAGGATGGAATTGAAGAGGGAAACACTTACTCAAAACGATCTTGAAGAAAACGACCCAAAATCCACCAGTATCTGAATTTTAAAATAGCTAAACAATTAAGGGAATTTTTAACAAGGATGAGAAGATAATTTAGGAAATATAATGGTGGAAAAGAGTAAAAATAGATGGACTTATGAATGAATCAATTTACCTCTTCAAATCTGGGTGATTTGTGAAATCTAGAGAAGTTTTTTCCACTTTAAAGATTCTATTGAGATTCAAATTGGGGGAGGAGAGCATGGGGCATGACTTATTTATGTGGTCTAGGGGTAGATTCGTAATTACCAAACGAACATTAATATTTAATGACTTATAAAAAAATTAAAAAATATTTTTAATGCAGGAAATGGGCTTTCGGGCCGGCCCAATCCCTTAAATAAAAACTCAAATCCACAATGATTATATATTTCTAAATGGTTCAAATTAATTTGATGGTGTTTATTGGTCATATGATGCTAATTAGGAATTAGAATGGATGAAAAATGTTGAAAAATGAATTAGTTATAAAGGAATCAAAATTTATTTTTAAATCTGGAATTGGGCTCATAGTTTGGCCCAATTCAAGAAAACATACACATTCCTCCATGAAATCTTGGGAAACCCCCAAAACAAAACATGAATGGAAATTAAATGAAATTAACCATTAAAATATGTAATGTATATAACAGTATCCCTTATTTGGGAATAATTTTTTTTGGATTAGATTGGATAACTAATTGGTTAATTTTAGAGTTTTATAAATTATATTATTTTTGGGAATCATTATATTATAATTATAATTCTTAAAACTAATTAACCACATTATAAATTATTATGGTTGTATTATAAATGAAATTAATGGTATATTTTTTTATTATTCCTCTATCACCCACCCATATCTCCATCTTATTCTCCATTTTAGTGAAGGGGAACTAAATATTGGAATTTTTATCATTCGATGGATATCTTTTCAGGAAAATGTTATATGTGTAACATCTATAGTTATACAATTACTCAACTTCTCTTTTTTTTGTATATATAAAATTATTTGTTTATGGTGAGTTATATTGTATCATTTTATCATGATTAATAAGGTTAGTTCACCCAACATGATATGATTTGTAAACTACAATCAATTTCTACGGTCTATGTCCCCAAACAATTTTAAATTTTTTTAATAATTTTATGTTTTCATATGTAACGAGATATCATAATGGATATATTGGAACCAAATGGGAGCCAAAAGTTTCTATAACATTATAAATCATTGTTTATTGGGTAATAATGATATGATTTTAACATAAGTAGAAGAATTTTTGGACTCTCTATTCAGATAAAAACATAATAAATTTGGAAAATAAATTGATGGGAGACATTTAAAAAGTTGTACATGAGGCACAAAAAAAATTAAAAATTAATTAAAAAAATAAATTTCATATTGATCTTAATGGATACACATATTGGTTGATGAACTAGTGTGTCAATAATTTTTTATTTTTGGATAGTTGAAATGAATCTCTAGGGTTGGTTAAGATGAGACACAATCAATTTCCAATATATGACACTACATAGTGAAATGAATGAGGGGGACAAAAAACAAACATTTTTTTAATTATTGGATTCAAAATTATAGAATACTACATACTCATGTTGATTATTTTCACATGTTTTAGATTTCTAGCCAACAACAATTTGTCAATATAGTTTTTAGCATTGGTTATTATCATCAGACACTTACATTTAAAAAAAATATTAATCTTAAAGGTAAAAAACTCAAACTAATGATATAGTTAAATACAAATATTATAAGATAATATATGTATTATTTTAAATATCATATTTTATAGTAACACATGATATGACATACTCTTTGAACTAGAAATAGAATACCATGAATAAAGAACTCACCTTTTTTCAAGAAAAACAACATTTGAATCTACCTTTTGAATAATCTATTAAAAACATGGTATTTTAAACATAAAAAACCTTTGTGGGTTTCATACTCTTATTCAATTGTAAAGAAATCTGTGATCTTAGAAAAGATACACTTTCAGATGAAAACTCTGTGATTTTTCTGATTTCATCATTCAACTTCTTCATCCTGTGTTTGGAATATCTAGAATATATTTTTTTACAGATTTATCACAACCCCAACTGCATATAATATCACATTTTCTATATATCACAGTTTCACACACACACGTGATATTTTCTTCATCTATTAGCTTACCAATCCAATGCATATAATTTCTAAAATTTCATTTTTATTTCATTTATATATAATTTTTCTATTTAGGTAGAATAATTAATATATAAATTATATTCAACTTACTAAAAAATTAATAGTCAATGTTTTATCAAGAATACTAAAAAAAAGTTCAAATGTAAACTTAACCATCAATCCCCATCCACAATCTCATTGAATGTTCTAGAAAGTCCAAAACCAATTGATAGTTTCCCCAAAAAAATTATATTTATTTTTTAACATACCTTTAATATTTATACTACTCCTTCATAAAGATTTAATCTTCCAATTGTAAATATGTATACATAATATAATCATTCATCATAATACTGAATATGAATCCTTTAAATATCTACATTCACATATACCCAACAAACAATTACTACTATAATTCATCTTTTTATGAACAATTAATCATAAAATATAAAATAATATTAAAATGTACTCATATTGAAACACAGAATCATTAACATGGTTTATAGAAATAAGGTTTAGTAATGAAATTCCACTTTTCACATTTTCATTGTTTATGAAAACCAACCCAATTCCTTGTTTATTTCATCATAATCAGTTTATCACATTAATGATGTTACTCTTCATGATATGAGAATCATGTTAAATCCATAATACATAAATAACAAAATATTTTTTATACTTTATCCACCAAATACTAGGTCAAGCATCATAAAAATTTATATTCTTATCCAGGATTCAAAATTTGGAAAACTCATAACTTATAGAATAACAACTTCGAGATCCCATAATTATCCTTATATAGATTCTTTATTAGCATGACATAGGTTAGTGAATATTAGTGTACATCTAAAAATATATATTGTAAAAGGTAAATAAAAAATAATAGATGGACTTATGACTATTTTGTTGAATTTAGGTGACCTTTACATGAGAATGATATTTACATTTCAAAAAATATAATCTATACACTGTATCGTTACCTCTACATAAAAAAATATTACATATAAGAATACATTATATATTTCATTAATACCTTATAAAATATTTTTTATGGGGTGATTATCATTTCATAGTTATTGAATGTAACATATAATGATTATTTTAATGGGTACTACAAATAATCTATATAGAATCACCTTTACATGATAATACATACAAATATGACCATTATTGTGCTCATTTAGTTGAAAAAAACTCTTATTTTTATAATTAAAAGTTTATTAATGATCCTCACATAGTTATGTGATCCATTCTAATAGAAATATTAACATTCTATTTTTCAAAAAATGATTAAATTATTTTTACTTCAGTATGCTGAAAAGGTTTTGATCCTTACAAAAAAATTAAATAATATCTATTTTCCTTTTAAAATAATAAACATTAAAAATATACATTTCTTTTTATAACCACATAAAAAACATTAGTCAAATCATTAACACTAGAAATAAATTCATATCACAATATTGACTTAGTTGAAAACAAATATAATAACAAGTATAAAAAATCCCTCCAATAAATTGGGTTAGATAATCTAAAAAATTGAATTAGTTGTCATCCTATTTTGGAAATATTCTCTAAATACTAAAAATCATAAATAATTATAATAAACTCAATCAATAATAATTAAACCAAAAAATATAGAATGTTATATGTACACTAACACCACAAACTCTTATTACATGGTGTTTTTATAGAATAACATCCCTTGGTGATACTAATTTATTGGCCATGTAATTTAAATGATTATTCCATATAGTATAATTCAACATTACATAAATCTCCAACTTTCTAGAAAAATCATACCAATAGATAAAATAATATGTTAAAAAATTTTCTTTAATAATACATTCCACTTTTAAAAATAGATTATAGCTGTGTATATTTTCTATTACCATTTCACAACAGTATCCAAATCGAGGTAACCTTAAACGTATTTATAAGTGACAGGAGAATATTAAAATGGAATTTAATATAATATTAAGGTGTCATATCCTTTTAAAGATATTTTTAAATATATATACCTCATTTTCCAAATTACCAATAAACTCATGTTTCATATAAATTTGTATGACATTATATTAGGTGAACATATTTCAATAATCAATATTAATTGATCTTGGTTGTTAATCCTGATTACAGGACAAATCAATTGAAATTTTATTCTCATTGTAAATTCCTAGTTTCATCTCATACTAAACACTCATACTATATATATGAACACACATCTATATCATCTATGTGTATGTTTGTGTCACCATAATATACTAATATTCATAGGTTCTCAATGAAACTAAATATTCATTCTTATTATTCTATTTCATAAAAGTTTCACCATGGCAGAAGGCACCACCATAAGTGTATATCGTATGTTTGAAATCTATACCACTATCAACATATATATATATATATATATAAAACAATATAATAACAATTTATATTTATTAGTCTGAATAATTGTGATGTTTTCTTATATCTTAGAAAACACATTGATAACAATATGTGGAATTCTTTAGGACAACATTTAAATCAATCACATAGAGTTACAAGATAAATAATTTCATGTATTGATGAAAATATGTATGTAATGTTTTCAATTAGTATTCCACAATCAAATTAATTAAAAAAATTTACCGAAAGATCATTGAACAATTTTTTTAGTAGATATAGGAGTGAAAATCCCATTACAATCCTCCATTCAAAACATTTTTAATATTTCTCAATAATGTTTTTATAAAAATATATATATCTGAACATCCCCAAGAATGATTTTCTATTAAAAATATTTAATGTATGGTTACATTTACATCTTAATATAAATCATTATTTCGATCCTTAAATATTTGTATTGATACTTATTGGCACATAAAAACATGATACCTTAAACATATACTCTGATAATGAATGTATATATGGATAACTACGTCACCATGATAATACTATTGACAGTACCTTTTAAAAAATTCATACTTCTCAAGAATTTATCGACCTTTACATTAAAGGCTATTTTCTCATACATAGAGATATACAGATATTTTTTTAGACGATAAACAAGATACAATATTTATCAGTTAAATAACTATTCATTTGTTTAATTTAAACACAATACTCATGGTAAAAATTAAGTCATGTTTTTTCACATTAAATTGATATGTTCTATATATTTTTATAAGACCAAAAACATAAATCACTAATGGTATTAGATGATGTATATTTTCATATTAGTAATTAAAATAAAAAAAATTACATTTCAGAATATCACTTAAACACGATACTTTCTTTATTACTTGTGACTTCATATTTCACAATAAGTTTATTTATGAAAACATAATTAGTGGAAGTGATATTTTAGTACTTATACATTGATAATAGATCAAATTTGGGGTTAATTTCTATTTTATTGAGTTCCACATTCTTATATGTAATTGAATAATAATTTCTTACAAACTATATATGGTTCACCTAGAGAGATATGAGTAGTATAATACTCACTAAATAACCACCATATTATAGTGATTGGGAAATTTTATTAGTAAATAACATTTTCAAAATCAACTTGTCTCAATAACACCTAATTACTCAACAAATAATACAAATATTTATCAATATCATTAATCAAACCTCAGTCAATAATGTCCCCAAAAGTCTCTTTTCCAACATATCCTTTAATTATTGTTTATTAATATACAATTTCAAACTCTAGAATAATCATCTTAAGTCAGAATAAAAAAGTGTTTTATAATTTCTATCATTATATGTATTTGAATACTCAACCATATTCATTTTATGTGTTATAAAAATTTTCAACACACATACACTTGAAAGGTAGATAAAATATATCCATTTTTATGTTTTTATGCACACATTCAAATATTTATATTCTATAACTTTTCATAAAATTGTCCTAAAAAACATGACATATTTTACCACAAGAATTCTGTAGTACCACATTTAATATGGAGTTCTATGTGTCTCCATACATAATAAAAATATAATCAGCATGTTCATAGCAGGGTACATATATTAATAGAAAAAGAAATATAAAATCATATATTTTCCAACATTATTTGTCCCCTATCCATAAAAATGAAGTGTTTCTTCATAGATAGAACTTTTCATTATGGATTTTATAGTGTACAATATTTACTATTTATTCTATTATTTACTTCATTAATATAAAAAAAATATCAATATTTATTCGTATGCATTATCTTACTAAACATTTTTTATAGACAATATGTTCATCCTCAACCTATAAATTGAACATATTAAAACTATAATTATCTAATAATTATTTTAATATAAATATAGAATTAAATATTATAGTTTCATCATTTATTAATGTAAAAATAATGATAAACTATTTTTTATTATGCATCATATGTTCACAGACACATAAAAATATGAGTTGAAATGGTTTATTAGAATTAATACACACCATTTTATATATCCCTTAAAACATATTCCCTTTTATTTGTAGATAAAAAATAAAATATATTTTTATATTATAATGTACTATAACTATCCCAAGTTTTGAATACATAGAAATATTTTTATATCTATGATGTATGATACTACTTTTTATGATTCCACCTCGTAGATTGGCCAATAGTGGGATAAATAATTGTCCTTATATAATGGGTTTTGATTATTTATATAATACCTATTAGACCTACTAATGCTCTGATATCGTAATTATATTCTCTCATAATCACCTCGTATGTAAAAATATATATAGAGGGGACAACACTTGTGGATTTTTAAATAATTAATGTGAAACCATTTTGTTGATTCACCCCAATCATGGGTTCTCTAATATATTCATAAATGGTTAATACTCAATGGATCATCAATGTTATATAAAAATAGAATGATATTATTCTCTCCATGTTGATTCTACACCACATAAGAAATGATATTTTTCAATAAAAAAACTTAATCAATAGGTCATCATGTATTTTCTTTCATGTTTGTACAACCTTGATAGAATGTGGATTCCTGAATTTCTCAAAAATCTAGTTGTTCACATGAACTGGTTTTCCATATTACATAAAATAACGTGTTTTATTGGTCTATATCAGTATTGGATCCAAAAAATCAATGAATTATTCCTCTCTATGATTTAGTGATGTATCTGGAATCCAATTCCTAAAAATTATTTCCCTCATTATTTAAAAGGCAATATATATTTAAAATAAAATACATCCTCCTATCTACATTGATAAATTCAAAAATTAATATAGAAAATTATATAATATAAATGGTTTTTAGGAAAATTCATTGATCTTCAAAAGATGTAGAAATCATCTTCCTCGAATAGGATGATATTTTTGAACATTTTAATATTAGTAAGTATAATATTCTAAATTCTAAATCAGGTAATTATATAGAATTTTCTAATGATTTTGGTATTTATTTATTTTAAATTATTGGAAAAATCAATATAATTTGAATCATTTTGAATATATATCCATTTTTACTACAAATCATATAGATGTTGTGTCATTATTTTCATTACATGTGGAAGTCATCTTATCATATATATTATCAAATGTAATTTTTTTCATCATTTGATTGTATTTAAGATCCTATTAGAGTTATCATGATGTATGAATTATTAGTGAACATATTTTAAAAAAACTTATTTTATTTCATTAATATTATAATTATTTCATTCTGAAATATTTAGATGTTTGTCTGAATATTCCTATATAGTTTTTTAATCTTCCTCAATAATATTAAAACATGTCTTCATATTCTTATTATGGATATTCCCAAAAATAAATGTAATTCCTCTAGAATGTTTAAAACAATAATTTAAGGATTTCATAACCATATGAGTTTGTTTTTCACATCCTTATAAACAATATATTAAAATAGAATGAAAAAACACATCAACTTTATGAATATTGTTGTCTCAATAATAAATGGATAAAAGAAGCGTCAATAATATTTTGAAGATTTTTATCATAAATGTGATCCAAATTTTTATTACCAACTTGAAGACATTAATTCATCATTATTCAGTCTTTATAAAAAATATGTAAAATATATTAATAACCAATTATAAGACTCATCTAGAATTTTTTTACAAACATAATTCATTTTGTAGACATTTATTTTCAAACACTAAAAAATATCATTTATTTTCAAAATTAAATAAAAATCAGTAATCCCAAATAAATATATTCTATTTGCTTTATATTTAAATTTTATATTCAAAGGATAGAACATATCAATTTAATATATAATCATGTTTTCTTCATAAAACGTATTCTAATGAAATATCATAATATTTAATCCATCATTGAAGAATGTTTAAAATAAACTAAGCATAAACACTATCATTTATAAAATATTTATTGTCACATTTTACTCACAATAATATCTATAATTATTAAGAAAATAAATATTCAATTATGGTCTCAATAATATACACCATTGAATTTTTTGTAAATAGAAAAACATGTTGGTGAATAGGGATGATTCATCTTCCCCTTATTGACTATATGTAGATGGAAATGTAGTGGTATTCATAACTCAAAAATGCACTTATGAGAAAATTTCTTCTCAAATTTATTGACATTAATAAACCTATTACACTATTATGATAAGGATGATAACAAATTTTTTTATTCAACGGTATATTTAGATAGAAAATATTATATCTATGTGGGATAACCCATTATAGAATGAAATAGTGTAAAAATGATTTTCAATGAAACCATTTAAATAATATGAGATACCAATAGTAGATTAATATATTTCAGGACTCCTAAAAATAGATTTATCCCAAAAACACTTTACACATAGAACACATGAAAACACATCAAAGATTTCAATGAAAATTAATTATACATCAATGTTTTCCCATTCCTTCATTAACCATAAATCCCCATTAATAAATATATTAATAAATCAATAAGAAGGGATATATTTGTGATCAAACAACATTAATCTCAATAATTTATAGTTGTAAAGAATTTATTGATTCACTGTTTGATATCTCAAACATACTTTTTTCTCTTCTTCTAGGAATGCATTCATTTTTACCACAATTTTTTAGTTATAACTCGACATAATAAACACATATTTTCATATGAGTGTTTGATATATTTATCATCTTCAATTCCATATATTTTATCACTAAAAAAATAAAAATAAACCCATTTTAATTTGGAGGAAACCCATTTTTATTATTTTAATTAACCAAAATAGTCAATTTTATCACCAAATATAATCTTCTCTTTATTCCATATTCACCATCTCTCTCTTGAAAACAATTTTATCAAGTTTCATACTCATTTTCCTTCCATGATTGTTCCCCATATCTATGTGATTATTTCTTACATTATAGGTTATGTTATATTCATTTTCCAAAAAAATTATTCCTTGTTTTCGTGGAATATTATATAGTGGGTAGTATTGTATTATAATCATTGGTTCCATGACCATATTATCCACACATGTAACAATGATTTACAGTAATTTTTAAGTCACAAAATTTTGAAATAAAATCATATAATTTGATATAATACTCTAATACAACATTATTCCATTAAGTTATAACATCTCCCTCATATATATCTATTCCTTTTTTCAAAAGATATTTCCAAACAATACACCATTTATAATTTTATTTTTTATTTTTCTTAGGTTGTCACGTGAATTCATGGAATCCAAAAAATTTCGACAAATTCCAATAGTTTTCATTAGAATGTTTTGGACTTATAATTTAGGGAAATTTACCGAGTTTATATTAATGAAATCAATTAAATTTTAACCATAAAATACACATCATAATTAAATTTCACATAATTAAATAAATCGATTTTTGTTGGAATTATTGTTGTACCTTTAGAAACAACATGATTCATATTAAAATTATTCATCATCTATTCACCAAATATCTCTCTTGGGATTACTCTTACCTCTGGGAAATGATATGTTTTACCAAAAAGATTTTTTTTTGTTTATGTACATTAAAAAACCTAATAAAATATGATGAATTGTTAATTTCCCTTTACTTCAAATATATAAATAATATTTTAATAAATGTTCATTTAAATGATGTTATTATTCTCAAATTCATAGTGGTTTTCTCATAATATTCCTTTCTATACACAATATATAATATCATGTATATCATGTATAATTGATCTATAAAGGATTATCATATATTTTTACTTACACACTATTAGAAATAATAAAATAAAACTGAAATATATTATTAGATGATTTGGTTTCACTAGAGAAAATTTTATTTAACGTACATTATAATAACATCCTTTGACCCCATAATACATTTAAAATGTTTTATCTAATATTAATCCACTCATTTTCAAGAGAAATAAATATTTGTTGTTTCTTGGAATATAATTTATCTATTATAATCAAATTCACTTAAATATAAACCACATTATTATATTTTTAATCACTCAGTAAATATTATCCTAATTGAATTGTTATAATTATAATAATTCTTGATAAAAACTATGGTGTTTATCAAAAAAAATATAATTTAGAGGCATTATGTTATTTCATAATCTATGTAAATTTCTTTTGAAAATTATACATCTCACATTCTATTATCCACACAAATTTTTTCTTTTTTATCTCATTAATTCCTATTAGATAACTTAATTAAAATGTTAATAAAGAAATGGAAATTTTGTTCCTCATTTTTGAACTTCATTAAGTGTCATATTGATCCATCTTGCTCATTCATCATCTTATCTTATAGTTTGAATGCTTCTACATTCTCTAATACTTTTCCGATTTTGAAATTTCATATGTTACACATCTGTATAGGTATCAAATTTCTTCATCTTGGGACTATTATAGGAATATTCTCTAATTTCAAGAAAATTATGTCATTGTGGTTGTTTCTATAAAATTACTTTCAATATTTCTTACCAAAATTTCATTGACTGATTATTAAAAATATTGTTTATGTGTTACAACAAGGAACCCAGAAACCAAGATATGTTATATATATTACCATAATTGAAAAAATTGAATGAGTTCCAAAATGACTTAATAATGTATTTGTAAGGGAATATTTGATAAATAAATCTAGTATACATATAAAATAAGATACTAAATGATAATATAATGAGAAATATCCATACTATCTATCATTTTCCATAAAATTCCAAAATTTATTCCTCTAGATTTCATTGGTGACATAAAAAATAAATGAATATTAGTTTATTAGTAAGTATTGGTTTTATAAATAATTTTGAATAACATATACATGAAATACCAGACATAGAAATAGTAAATTAGCACCTAGGATCCATAGTCAGCTGAAGCATAGAATAAAAAATTCCAATGAATATAAATGAAAACTTTGATAATAATAATCCTTGAACTTATACTAATGTAATGAATAATACCATCGATCAAAAAAAATAAAGGCCTTATGGAAGGATACATTTATATCATGGGATACTGGAAATGTAAAAAAATATAATTAGTTTGTCTAATGAGATCTATCGATGAATCAAGGAACTATTTAGTTCCTGGTACAACTCATCACCTGATTAAGCCCAATACAATTCCCAAAAAGATTTGACAAGAACATTAATACCACTCCCCTAGGGAAACTACTACTGAATAAAATATAGATATTTGAATAATGATATATATTGAAATAAAATGACATCCAATCATATATGATAATTTAAAAATCTATGAGAACATCCTTTAATCATAATGGATGTATTTTGGTATCATCAAGGTAACAAGAAGAACACTTATTAATGAAATAAAATGGTGATGGTACATTCCTTATTTTCTGTTATTCATGGAAGATTGTAAATGTATTAAATATCACGCATTGGAAAGAAATAATTTATTAGTAGAAGAGTCCCTCAATATGTTTTTTAAATAGAATGAGAATATTCCAAATCATGTCCACTTAGTGTTTCTAGCTATGTGTGTTGTCTTTAGAATATTCATCCTGAATTAATGTGATGATCGAGTTAAAGTTCATTCAACCATTTTTTGGGTGATTAAATGTAGATTAATTTCTTCCATATCTATATCATCATTACAATATGTATATAGGGATTTATTTTCAATGATAATATACATACTAATGCTTTAAAAAATACTTTTTTGGGCTTTACATCATAGAAATGATAGATTACCAAAATGATATTAGTAAATTTTTAATCAAAAGAGATGCGGGTGGATAAAAATATAGACATGTATATATATTAATATTAATTATTAATAAGAGAAAACTGTTAACATTAATATTTATGCCAAAAAAAGAGGAAAATACTTTGTGATTATAACATGAACCACAAATAATCGAAATTGGGACGAACAAATGTCATATATCGATTGGTTAAAAATTAATTCATTACTTAATGAATGAAGTGTCTTAAATAATAATTTAAAAACCCATGAATATAGAAATTTTAAGATATAATATATCTAATATGTAGTATATACACCATGGTATGGAAATTTTCTACATAATTAAAAATTTGTCTCAGATAGATGTATTTAAAATAGAAACCACTATCTCTTATTGTATATTGCAAGAACATAATTATAACACTTATATAATAAAACACGATATGGTAACAATTTAATTATTAATATTAATCATATCGATTTTCCAAAAAAATACTTTATAATTTTTTTAAATGAATTTTCCAAGTTTTCTAAATTCAGGGTTTATAGTTTTGATTGTTTATATGATCATGATAAGAGTAGTGTTTGTAATTCTATTTCTTCCGATTTTCATAATTATATGTCATTATGAATTATTTTACTGATTAATAGTTTTCTATAATGTTTCAAATCCATTTTTTATGTATTTTAATCTTTAATCATGAAGTGGAAATTGATAATAGTCTTGTTTTAAGGATTCTGAATGATTTTAAAGTGCATTCATAATTAGAGAAATACATATTTATATAACTCTTATTAAATAAAAAACAATATTTACAAATTAATTGCATAATATACCAATTATTATTATACCATATTCATTCATGACATAAAATAAATTTATTTTCTATATAGTTGGGTAGAAGTACTAAAACATGTATATACACTGGTATTGAGATTGTTTATGAAGTGGTTTTCTTATAAAATAATTACAAAAAATAATTATAAAATTTTATATAATTAATTAACTTTATAAATTTTAAATATTTGGGTGTGTAAGATGAAATAATTTATATTAATATATTACACAATTTGAATAAATATTTACCCTTTTTCGATGTAAACTTTATTTAATAGGATGACTGTTTATTGATCATATAATAAAAGGTTATATAATTAACCCTTATAGAACCCAAAAAATATTTATCATAAATTATAATATATCATTCAATACCAGTCCTAGATAATTCCATAGGATGTCTCTATGGTACAGGAAACTTGTTAAATCATGGAGGATGCAATCAATACAATGAAAAAAAAAACATGTTTTATCATAATGGATGCGGTAGATGAATAAAATATTATTACACAATAATTGAAATTAATTATACTTTATAAATAAAGATTATTTCTATGTATAACATTCTCTAGAATAAATATATGGGAATATAATTTAGGAAAAAACTATGTAGTTGATTATAGTTGTGTTAGGTAATTGAATTTTCTATAGATTTTGTTTCCTTGGAAATGAAGTCATTGTGAAATTTCATGATGACTAGAAGACATTAAAAATGGGATATGATTATTGGAAGATAAATATTTATATATTTTTAAGTAAAAATTATGTATTTTCACGACCACAGAATCCCATATTTTATGTATACTATAATTACATTTCCATAATATTAATGCAAATAGCATCCCAAAGAGCTGGATATTTTAGTGGTATTCGTAAACTAGATATATACATGAGTCTAAAATAATCTATGAATAATCAAATTAGATAATTTTTTATTCAATAAGGTCTTTATTTAATTTATAATTTCCATTCATATATTTCTTAGTACACTACATGGAATCTTGGGGAATGGAAACAAAATAAAGATGATCTTATATGATTAGTAAGGGATAGGTACAATAGAAGTAATAACGAGTCAATGCAAATAATAAATATTGAAAGATAAATAACAATGAAAACATTCCATGTTATTAGTAATGAGAATGAAATGAATAGATAATTTGGTATGGTAAATAACTAAATTAAAATTTCATTTAACCAATAAACTGACAAGGAAATGAATATATATATTTTTTCATTTTAAAAATCTCATTGATAAGAATAAAAAAAATTCGGAATAAAGGAAATTCTCAACTATTAGATTTCATGTTTCCTAGTAACATGAAAACATTGGCATCTGGATATATTCTGAATATAGTTTATTTTTATGGGTAGAAACCCATCCATTTTTTTCAAGACCTTTTACAAGACACCACTATAAGGATATATCTTACAAACAATTGAAAACATCTTAGAAACAAACATCAGGGGTTTTTTTGAAACTAATTTCATCCAATGAGACTACCAATAATTCTAGGGGATTGTTTTTAATAGTCCCCAACCTATTTAGTGTATATCCAAAACATTCCTCATATATTGAATAATTTGTTTAATTAACAAACAACATGACTTATAATAAAATATACAAATTGAGTAACAGATACAGATTTTTCAGATTTTCCACAATAAATCAAATAAATATCATTGAAAACATAACGTCTAAAAGTGTTGAATGGTTTATGAAAAAGTATATCGATTATATATTATATGAATAATAAGGGATAAATTAAATGTTTAATGATCGAATTGAGGTTCTTATTTAAAGGGGACTAAAAATTTAATCAAGGATGTGACTGTCAACACAATCCTTTGAAAAATAAATAATAATCCTTTTATAAGAAGGATAAATATGGTGTCATTAAAACACATCCTACATTTAATAAAAAACGATTTGTTTCCATTTAGGAATATAAATACTATAAAAAGTCATCTAAAAACAATATCGAGGAAAGTATCATTTTCATTTTGAAATCATTTTCAAAATACATTAAATAGGAAATCATATTTAAAATAATTTTATTAAAAATAATACTTTTTAACAAGAAATTTATGATTCTTTGAAATTATGATGGGTAAATCCATATATTCCATACAGGGTAAAAAAATTACTTTTATATTGTAAAAATGATATAAAAGTGCCAATTTAAGAAAGTGAAAAGAGTATTACATTATAATTTTCTTAAAGAGGTCTAAATGGGTAAAAAAGTATTTTTGTAAATAATTTTAAATGGTATAGTGTTTAATCTTTTTAAAATTATTTTAGAAAACATGGTTTTGTTTCAAAATAGTTTCATAACTGAAGAGAGAAATAAATTCAAGATTTATTAAAGCATGGTCGAAAATATATTAAGTACCAATGAGTTAAAAAATTATATTGTTACATGAAATATATATTCAATAATTATAGGAGTAAAAAATGAAACGTTTTAAAAAACAATTATAAAATAAATACATTTAATATAAATTCTTGTTTATAAAATAAATAATAAAACGAGATTATCGAGTAAATAATTATAAGGCCTTAACATTTACATGAGAATCATCCAAAGAATCGATTATGGGTATGAAATTTAAATCTACATAAAATAATTTTATGTATAAAAATATATAGTCAAAACTAATTTAATACATAATTATATAATATTAATGATAATGGTGAAATGGCAAAACAAAACAAAAAATATATTGAGTTATGGAATTATTTACTACTTGGTAACTTTTAATTCCAAAATCCATAGTTGAAATAAATTTAAATTAAAATATAAAATAAAATAAATAATAAATTATTCATCATATTACATATCAAATGTGATGTTTATACCCCTTTTAAAATAGTTTAGGTGCATATCATTACAATATACTATAATGAAATGAAATTTATAATGAATCAAGTACATTACCCTATATTTTATTACCTATATTTAATCCATTTAATATTTGAATTAATAGAGTTATTAAATAATAAAAAACAATACTCACATTTATAATACCAAATAATATCAATTTATAACATCATATACCCAATTTTTTATTATTCATTCATTATTTTCACTTTTTCAAGGGTTAGTCGGTTTGTTTTTCGAGTATGATTTGGCATGTTAATTTTCATTCTTCTTACTTAGATGATGGTATAATTATTTCTAGAAGGGAATCCAATAAGTAAATATCATATATATTCATTATATATATTTATATCAATCCTAAAAAAAATTTGATGGTAAATGAAATGCAGCATTTATGCAGACAATAGGTCGTACATATATTTGAATGTTACATCCATTTTCTTATACTATGAAAATAAAAGTAAATTAAATGTATATATATTTATATAATTATCCAATTATATTATTTATTCCATATATATCAAATATTTTTAATAAAAAATCATTAATATATTCCATGTAATGTGCGAAGTAATCTCCTCGCTTTTAGAAGCTGGTAGTCCACATGTCCATAAACGATGTTATCGCATTCCAACTAAATTGGAAGCATGAATTTATGTTTTATTTAATAATTATAGAAGATTAAATACGTTATAAGTATCACATATATCATATGTAACCTTTAAATCCATCATTATTTGCAACCTTGAAATGTGGTAACGGAAGAACTAATGACACCGGTTCGTGAGGCTCAGCTCCGCCGTAAAAACAATGGATGATTGTATATCCAATTTGGTGGAAGTGTATGAAAGTTTAGGTCCTAAACATAATATAAAAATATATCACTTAATTGATGATACTGATGTTATTATATAATAATGATATCATAATAATTTATGTGGTGTAGAATGAATTAAAACAAAAGTGTTCATTGAAGAACATTGCCTCTTTTTCAGGTAACCCCTTTTGGATTGTACCAAATTTCTCTCTTGGTATTATTTATATCATGTGTCATGATTATAGTATGAGGGTATGAATTATTAGAGCTTCTATTATAATTTATTGGACATGTAAAAATTCATCGTAGGTGCGAGTAAGTGAGGAGATGAGTGCCTTTTATAATTAAACATATGTGGATTTACTGTAAATATAAAAAGGAAAATACTATTGGGAGTTCATACTTTCATAATGTTCCTAAAATACTGAATAAAATTAGAATAAATATTTTAAATTATCCAAATATGGACATAAAATGGATTTCATACAAGTTTCATGGTAATTTGTTTCCATAATATTAGCGTTTAACCACTAAATAATCTCATTTTTACCATAATCATTGAAATTTATATTAATTTAATTGAGTATTATTTTAGTTATGAAAATATTATTTACATACATTAAATTATAAATAATTATTATTATAAATATTATATCTATTTTCCCAAATTTAAATAATTGATGTGGTTGAAATTAACTGAAAAATAATCTCTTGGAGGGGACAGGAATGAGGGTTTTAAATTGAAAATGTTAAAAAACATAATGAATTATATATTCAAGTTTAGTATACTATTTTTAACAATGAAATAAATTTTATTAATATATTTAAAATTTATCTCATAATTTATTAAAACTAAATAAATATATAATTTAACACAAATAATTATTTATTTGAGAAGTCAATTGTTAATTAAAATTCAGTATTTTCACTATACATTAAAAAATAAAACATCTCATGAAAATAACAACAAATTGTCCTAAGATAATTTCCTCATTATTATTTGGTAAATGAGGTTTAATTTGAAATATAATTTTTATACGCTTCCTAAAATTTAGTTTTAAAATTATTACACCAATATAAGGCAACCAAATTTCCTTTAGAAAAATACTTATTTTTATGCATAAAATTGGATTTTCTCTTATCTTATGTCTATATTGATTATAAAATGAATTTAAAAATACTGTATTCCATGATATATATATGTGTTTGTTTAATTAATATCATTCAATAATAGTAATTAATTATTTTTAGTAGGACAACACACATTTCAGAGTATAAAAATAGTTTTTTATAAAAGAATCATTTTTTTCAATTATATTTTATTTACATTTAAAATTTATTATTGACCAATGATTAAATTATATATTTTCATTAAACATATATTTTTATAATTATTTTAATCATATATGTAACATAAAATTTAATGTTTTGGAGATAAATTGTTATAATATAAATAGTGTTTGACAAAACTCGGTCTAGTATGTAAAACACTCCCTTATATCGTGAATCAAAATATATCTCAATTTTTCATTCATTATATGATAGATACTTTTTATAAAATTACATATCTCATAAAGTATCAGGATCTTACATTACATTCTATATTTTGTGTTTTATCTCATATTCCCTATGAAATAAAATGTTATTACATTAGTTTTGGGGGGTGTCATATTCTCCACACCCTTAAGAAAATTATATCTTTACTATTTAATATTGACCTCAGTAAACA
This sequence comes from Viscum album, assembly GCA_963277665.1. Lineage (NCBI taxonomy): Eukaryota > Viridiplantae > Streptophyta > Magnoliopsida > Santalales > Viscaceae > Viscum > Viscum album. Next base: position 649,823,462 of record OY728159.1, on the reverse strand, counting down.
GGGGTTTAATATTTAATAAATATATTATAAAATAAATCACAACAAAAAGGGGTTAATAAAATATCCCTTAACAATAGATATACATAAGTATAAAAGATATATGTAATAATCACATGACATTGTATCCATATAAGAGATCATATTTGGTAAATGAAGACATGTACATGGAAGTGAAAATTAACACTGAAATAATGAGGGGGAGTCAGAGAGAACATGTTCAACTATATTTTGATGAAAAAAATTACATATACTAGAGTTATTAATAAGGTTATTGATATCATAAAAAGGTGATTTTATGAAAAAATTTGTTTTTAAATTATCTTTTCCTAGTTATGTGGAATTCTATAATTCTCTAGGACTATAATGAAATATACTTACATGTTATGTTTCGAAAAGAACAATATTATCCTTTGTATATCCCATGAATTACTTATATGTATTTTATTATCATGGGTTACTTAATATCTTTATTTAATAAACTAATCTACAAAATATCATCCAACGATCAAATTAAAAAATTTCATAAACAGTTTATAGTATGACCCTTCAAGGTATTATGATCCAAAACATTATAATTTTCTCATGGATATTAGCAGTATCTAATAATTAATCTTTTTATCCAAACATCATTGTATAAACATGAAAAATATAGTAGTGGTTATATTTTTATTATTAATTTGTTTCACAAAAAATATTAAACGGTTATAGAATAATGTTTTGTGGTACTATTTCACGTGTTCTTTCAAATTGTTAATGAAATAGTATTGCTAAAATGTCATTATAAATTTCTAATTTCATTTGATAAGTACAGTGGATTTATATATAGATATTAAATAATTTTAGATTAATATTCAGAACATTAAAAAATTACAATCCTTAGGAGAGTAATAGTTTAGTGTATTTTAAAAAATGGAACACATTCTTATAATTTTGTGATAGATCATCAACATCCCCTATAACGATTGTCCCCATTCTTAATCTTACATAAAACAATTATTCATAACATTTTGATATTTAAATTGACAAATGGTTTTTTTAGAAGTTCGGTAAGGGTAAATAAAATAGATACATAAGTAAAGCTTGAGAATAAGGGTATGAGAACATGATAATAACATTTTAGGAGCAAACGATGGATATAAAAAATCTTATACATGTGTCATGATAAAATGAAAGATATTTCATAAGACAAGAATTTTAAGAGAATCATTATCATAATAAATGGAATCATAAAACATGAAAATGGCATATAATTTGAGTCATACACATAACCATGTAAAATCATTCCCTATAAATCTAGTCTCAATTAAAAAACATATCATATAACTTCATGGGGGCTTCCAATACCGAGTGGGACACAAGTCCATCCAAAATCACATCCCTTGTCTTGTAGTGGAATGGGATCACTCCCAAACCATATTAGTTGTCAAGGTCCAATCCAAAGACCATATTATTATTCAAGGTTCACTCAAATACCCTGTTTTTAGTAATATTTCACTCCCAATACCATATTACCAAAAATGTACTTTACAAAACTGAGTTCCCAACCATTTATAAATATATTTTTCTCTTGAAATAAAAATATTCTGTCATTGAATTGGAGGGAGATACAGGTCACACCCATCCCATAATGAAATGATATATATGGTTTTACCAAGATAGTATTCCATTCAATATATCATGACCCATAAAAATGTGTTGGGATTTATAAACATCATATCATAACCCATGGAATGAAATGAGAAACATGATTTTTGTTCATATCATAACCTATGAAAAATATACAAGTTTCATAATAATTTTCTCATATAATAACCCATGAAAGGAATTGGGTTTCCAAAGAATTTTATTTTTTCATAACTCATGGAAGAGAAATATATTTTGAAAAGAAAATTTAATTTTAATCAGTTTATTCAAAGAAAAAATAAATATGTATCCTTAGATCGTGTCAATAGTAAATCTTCAAATTTATCAAAGGATATCATCTTATATTTAGAATGATTTTGAAAGACCATTTGTAGAAAATATTATAAAAATTAACTTTTAATTATGATATCTTTTTGTAACATTAAATATTTGTAATATACTTTTCCTTGAAAATTTAATTGAAATCATATGATGTACGATTTAAAAAATCATTTAAAACATTTATTGAGGAAAATCGCATTATTATTTGATGAAATGATTTATATAACATGAAAATGTTGAATAATATTTTTATCACGATAATAAACATGAAATTTTATACAATAATCATTACAACATTTTAAAAAACATTTTATTTTATAGTATATTTGATAACATATAAAGAAATCGTTGAAAACATTTTGAAAACCAATTATTTAAAATTTAATATGAAAAATTATAATGAAATATTTGAAACATTTTAAATACATTTTCATTAATATTATCTTTGAGAAACTATTATTAGATTCATAATACTTCATGAAATATTTTTTTTCTTTGTTATTATATATAAAACATATAAATATGGATTGAACACATATTGAATAAAAATTTATTTTAAAATTGAAATGAAAAATTATAAAATATGATTTGATAATAATTCAAAAACTTCTTATTTGAAAAAATGTTTAAAATATCAATTATAAATTTATTATTTTTTTAACAAAACATGGTATTCAAAGAAATAAAATTTACAACCAAAGATATAAATGAATTCAGATTTTCCTAAAAAGGTTTTCTTATTAATATTAGGCACCAAAGAGTGGAAAAATTATCCCATTAAAGTAGATATCATTATTAACCATAGGATGAAATTCATGATAATTCTTATGATATGGGTTATAATATTTAATAGTAGGAAACATAATCATAATCAATCCCGATAATCCATTAGATTGTAGCAATAAATTCGTACCACATCAAAAAAATTGAGTGAAAATACACATGATATAATAAAATTATATGAAGCATAAAATATGATTAAAATAAGTATATTAATGGAATAACTCGTATAATTTAGGTATATACACCTTGTAAACTAATATTATTCATAATAAAATAATTGTCTCAGTGAAGAAAAATTGAAACAAAAATCACCTTACTAATTTGGTGCCTTTTAAACTATAAACCCCAATTAAATATATATCATAAAATGGATATTTTAATACTAATAAATTAATTCATAAGGATTTTATAATGAATTCATGGGCAGTACATGCACCAGATAAAAGAAACAATTGGTGAATAAGTCATAAATCACGCAAAAATAAAAGTGATACTTGATATCCCATTACCTTATGTCTTGAATCTCATTGCACATAATAAAAACTGATATATAAATAATATGTGCGTGTTATATAAATATTAAAGAACAATATTCAGTTATATCATAACATATCTTATTTAATAATGATCATTTATTAACACTTCATTTTTAAAGTTACATTTCATGTTATACCAGTTTTGTTTTTCGCAAGTGTTTTGATTTTATCATATTTTTTCCTTCCTAAATTTATCATTATTTAATCATCTAAAAATTTTAAAAAATTACATAAATATAATATAAATTCAATATATATATATATGTATTTATATAAAACTATAAAAGATAGAAAAAGGAAATGAAATACATCATCCTTTGAGATGGTATGCCATATATATGATGGAACATAGTTTCCATATCCTTGTTTACTAAAGGAATGAATAGAATTAAATTATATATAAAACATCATTATATTATCATTATTCTTCAATAGATAAACCATATTACTGTTAAACCCATTCTCAATACATTCTAGGTGAAGTGTGAGCAAATCATATCGCTTTGAGGAAGCTGTTTTCTACAAACCAACAAACGATGTTATCGTATTTCTATAAAATTGAAATAAAGTATGTAAATATTATATAATAATTTAATAAGAATAAATATATAATAAATATCAAATATATAATATATAAACATAATTTTTATCATTATTCCCATCCTTTTGAGGCTATAATTGAAGAATGAATGACATCGGCTCCCGAGGCAGTAGTCTGATATACAAATGAAAGATGATTATAGATCCCATTTTATGGATGTGTGTTAGTTTTCTAGTCATTAAAATAACATAATAACATCTCAATATATTGAGGATACTGGGTTTATTATATAATAATGGATTAAGAAAAATATAGGGGATGGATAATGAAATAAAACAAAAGTGATTGTTGAAGGATGTTACATATTCTTTGGGTAACACCTATTGGTTTTCAGTAAAGTTATTCCTCATTGGACTAATGAACCACTATTGGATTCTTTGATGATATTAATGAAGTTGAGAGCTATTTTGGGTAGGGTTTTGAGATCCAAATTTCTTTAGTGGTGTGTATTATTTGGAGGTGTGAATTACCTTTTATTATGGAAGATGTGTGTAATTCTTGTAAATATAAACAAGTAAATAGAATAGAGTGCCCTCTCTTATATAATGTGACTCCAATAATGGTCTATTATTGGTCAAAGGTAGTATCTAGTCTAAATACATACAAAAAAATTATTTTGGTCATGTTTCTAAGTTATTTGGACCACTAATCCAATGTTTATAGACTAATAAAATTGATATTTACCTTAGTCGATGCAATTAATTTTAATTACATTCAAAAATATTCCTTGGTAAAAAACTAATTTGAACATAAAAAAATTTAGTTCTTATTTCAATTATTAAATAATGTTCTCCAAATAACAATCAAATATGCTGAATAATATGTTTTAAAACAAATCATACAGACGTGATGAGAAACCTAGTTTTTAAAGTAAATTGTTAAATGGATTGATATGTATTTATATCCAGTTTCAATGTGAAAATGATCCCAAAGACATAAATTTATTTTTTTATACATTAGTGTACTATTATTTAAATAAAATTTAATATATATAGTTATTATATAAATAAATTACTTGAAAACGTATTTTTCTATTAAATGCTGGCATTTTCACTATTCATAAAAAAAATGAACCTTCTCAAAAGAATACAAAATATTTACCCAAATTAAATATTCCTATTTTTCAAACAATTTATTTAGTAAATGCAATAAAAATTATAAAATTTTCAAATATTATATTTAAAATAGATTCAATATGAAAAGGAGTTAAAATTACGTTGTAATAAAATTTAGATTTTTATTGATAAAATTTGATATATTAATATCATATATATATAATCTATTAGATAAGTGTAAAAAAAATTAATTTAATACATAACACATATAGTTTATTAAAAAAATCATTAAAATTTGTTTGTTTAATTAATTGAGATAAAAATTTGTTTGTACATAGAAAATTGTTTTTCATTAAAAATGAATTTATTAATTTTCAAATGATTCCTAGTTTTATTTTTTACAAATTGATAACCAGTGTATTGATTATATATATATATTGGTAATCATATTATCATTATTTCATCAATATTATTCGTAAAATTCATTCCAACATCTATGTTCTAAATAAAATAATATTTTAGTTTGAATATTAATAATATATTATAGTTTGTTTTAACTTGTTCTTGTGTGTAACACAAGATATAATAGTGACTCAAAATTATGTGTAAAACAAGCCAAAAATAGTATTTTATGTACCTCAAGCCAATATAAGTGTTTTTTGTAGTGAAATATAAACATGGTGTTTCATATAAAGAAATCCATACATATCTATTTTGTAATAAAAAATCTATACTCAATTATGTGTCAAATTAAAAATATCCAAAACATTAAATTAATTCAAAATTTATATTTAAAAAATATCATTGTCTAATATTGTCCCCCACCCCTATAAAATGAATTTCAACCTCATTATTTATTTAGGTCATCAAATGTTTTCTAATTTAATGTTCCATTCATAGTAACCATCATCGTAAATAACAGGGAAAAAATGTCCTTTAATAATGGAATATTTGACAAATATGGGTCACTCAATGTAACCCAAAACATGGATTCCACATTTGAAAACATAGTTTAAAATTTGAACATGGAAGAAAATAATATATAATTATATATAGTTATATAGAATGTTGATCAAAATAAAGTGTTTGATCCAGAGCAGGTTATTAATAACAAAACCATAAACCAAAGAGTCATGAAGAGTTCTGTGATATCAACCAAAATTTTGATAATGGTAAAAAAATTTATCTAATGAACCATTTCATAAAATTAAATAATTTTAATAGTTGAATTTACTTTATTGATTTCATTCCATTCAAAAATATCAATCTCTCCCTTAGGCTTCACCTTGAACAATTCCCCATTCAACTATTATTCCAAAAAATGATTGTGAATTTTTAATTCCTGAAGCATTAGAAGATAATGAGATGCCTAAATATAATGATTGGTTATTCAATCCTTGTTTATCAAAAAAATTATTCTTTCTGTTATCCAATATGCATAAATTGTTATATCATGAGAATATACATTAATCTCTAAAACCTCATATGATGTTAGAAATAAAACATTCCATAAATGGTTAACCAAATTACAATTATAAAATATGAATATAAAAACCCTGATACAAAATGTAAATAAATTTATCAACAATATCCTAGAATTGATCCCACATATATCATAATGTATCACTTATTTGAAACATTACAAACATTTCAAAACCATCATCATGTATTATCTTGAAACACAGTAATTACAGTAAATCCCCATTAAAAAATACATTCATTCTTATATTAAGGGATATCGGATAAATTTCAGAAATCTAAAAAATCTACATGCTCTATTTCTTAATAGCATAAACCACATTATTATCAAATACCTAATAAGTTCAAATGTAATCAGTACCATCCAATTTACTTATTGATATCCAAAATATCATTTATCAAAACAACATTATATCATCATTAAGAATATATTATGGTTTATCATTTCCATTATCATGTGTTTCCCATGAATGTAACCTTACCAATAAATTTCATTTCTAGTCTATTAGAACCATTACAATTATTCTGGTATATCCTTAGTGAAAAAAATAAACTAAAGAATTATTATATATTTCAAAATTCATATAAAATAATTACTAAATCCAAATACATGAACACTTCGACTATTCCACATTATCTGTAATCCTATATAAAGTCTTCATCGTCCTATTCCATATGGAAATGTTCCCAAAATATGCAATATGAATAATATAATTAATTAACCTAACTTAAATTAATCATTATTATAAATAACACTTTTATAACTGTAAATACTTCCATATATTTTTATTAACATAAAAGTTAATTTTTTATTATCAAAACACATTTAAGGAAAATTTGAAACCCCAAGTTCACTACGGTACAACACTAAAGTAAACCATATATACGTTTAAAACTAACTTGAGCCTACCTGAATAATTCTCCGTAAATAATTTCTAAGGAAGGAATGGTACTTGTAAGCCTGGGTCCTCTGTAATTAGATCTTCTAAGGGTGTTACTAGGTAATTCCAAACTTGTAGGTACTCGTCAATATTGATCTTCCCTTCATATAAGACATTGATTAGGATAATATCCTACTTGTCAATCCATTCACCTTACTCACTTTTTGTTTCCATGTGTATCACTATTCCTATCATCCTTGTTTCTTTTGCTTTTTCATCCTCAATTTTAAGAACAATATGTATTAATTATTCCCTTGAATTCATAAGCATTTCCTGAACTTGTTCATGTTTTATAGAATCCTCCCATTGATATCCATTAGTCATGACCACAATGTTTACAGCCTCCTCCTCCAACCGCATGTCCTCATACTACAGCAGATTCCCTCTTGGAAGGTCCCCAGACTACTGCTCATCTACATCCCCTTGAGAACCCGACAGGGTTTCCAAAATATCATTCCCCTTTTTAACCTCATTGACTTCACCAATTTTCCAAAGATTCTTCTAGATGCCTTAAACTCCCTGGAGCTCCTGCTTCATGATGTTACATCCCTTTTTAGCCGAGAAGTCTCCATTGGTTTAGGAAGGCCTAATTAGTCTTTATGCCCCTTAGTTTTCATCTTATTATTGGAAATGCAACACCCTAGATCCATATTTTCCTTATTCCATGCCATCTTCTTTATGTTGTGAATACCCTTACCATACTCTCCCATTGAATTTTCATCTAAGGTTCCCATTTATAAATCGGATCTAGAGAGGCCACTACTGATTCCCTCTCCACAACCATCATCACCCAGGTGATTAAAGAGATTATTTATGTTAATACATGACAATTTCTTTCTCAGTTGGAGTCACTATTTATTGTTCAACGCTCTATTGTTTCCATATCGTCGTTCTACCTAGTCTTGGGAATCCTTAGAGATTCCCTCTCCAATCGGTTATGACACTCATTCAACATTTATTTCACTGCCTACTCACAAAGCCTGTGCATAAGTTCCATGTATAGAATTCAATGTTCCATCCACGTTAACGAAACTGATTTCCACTAATCCTCGATGGTATTTACCATCAAATTGATGATATCCTAGATCATTCCTCAAGAATTTTAATATATCTTCCACCTTCCAATTGTCCTATGTTCTTTTATCCTATAAATTCTACAACTTAGTTTGATCCCTAGAGGCTGTGAGTAATGATGGTTCTATCAACCCTTCACGAGATGCAGCAACCAACCTCTTATCACCGCCTCCATAACTAGTGTTTAACTAACATCGATGCCTATAAACTATCATAACATGACCATTTTTTTCACGCAGATCAATAATCAGACCATGATTCGAAAAAATAGGTTGTTTCTGGCATAATTCTTTCCCAACATTAAGCCACACAAAATCAGCTACCGTTCTTAACACGTCCACTTTCACGCATATTCTAGGAGCTACCAGATGACATACTAACCTGGTTCTACTATTGAAGCATAGGTATCTTCCAATAATGTTTCCTAAAATGTGAAATATCAATGGATTTTGAAATGATAATGCATGTCTAGGTAGACTAACCCATATTTCCATTGTCAGAACATCACGATTCATATGAAAGTCAAAGAACCATATATTTTTATTGGTCTCTTAATAATAAAAAATCATTTCTCATACAATATTTTTGAGTAACATCATCATATTTACCTTTAAGAAATTCATTTGAATAATTCCTATAATTTCCATGCATAAAACATTCTATTATTGATAAATCATTAGAGAGGCCAATATTTTCATCCATTGTGTTAACTAAACATTAATTCTCTATTTTCTATTAAATTGTTTTCATCCATTTTTTCCAAAATCAAAATATCTTCAAATTTATCTCATATGTTCACTTGGGTGTTTCTTCCCACATCCTCCTCAGAATGGATACTAAATCTTCATGCATCGGTGGTATTCATTACACTAATTCTTAGTGAACTCCTTCCATCAATTATTTGGTGAGTCTGAGAGAAGATTCATATACTCATTATTAATCATGATATAAGAAAATTGATTTGGAATGACTACAGTGTCCTTCACCTTAGTGATCAATCGAATTGACTGCTAATCATAAAATTGTTAGTCATATTCGTCATCAACATGGAGGACCCCAAAATAATCTGAGAGGGGATGGGTGAATCATGGAGTCAAATTTTTCTTCAAATGGGGTGGATCTTTTTTTCACATTGTTAGGGGAATGTTAAATTTTTCAAAAAATCACATGAAAATAGACAACTCAACAATATTACATGGTTCACATGTATAGGATAGTCTATAAAGCATACATTAATAGTGTGTTGGTCATACCAAAATCCATTAATCATCACTAGTTGTGGAGAAAAAATTTTTGGACACATTAACTCTATTCTAGAGACACTTTCGTTAAAATATTTTACTTATAGATCCCTACAACCCACAAAACACTTATGTCGACTCCCTTAGATCACTAATTTGGTAGAAGTCTAACATAGTTTGTCTAATTGATGGTTAATTAAATTAATTGAAATTAATTTCTTTGTCGTGATCTCGAAAGATACTCTACATGCATCACATACATGAATTTATGCACTCTAGAAGCACTTTTCACTTAAAAACTGATGTTAAACATTTTCCGTATGTGACAATCCTTCATGAAGCTCACTAAATTTTTGAATCACCCATCCTTCGCAAAACAAAATATATTCACAAAGCTCACTGATTCAATGTGTAATGCCCTGTCATAATAAAGCACCCTTTTATTGAAAACATTTCTATCCATCAAAACTAATGTATACCTTTTGTGATAATCATGCATGCTTAGAATGGAAGATTCGTAGATCTCCCTTAACTTCAAAAAATCAAATATTTTCAAGATTTTATATGAAAAAATCATTGAAATGATGTCCGGGTAGACCCATATTTATAGGCTCATTCACTCTCGATTCTCCACCTCTTTTTATATGATTTTACATATCCTTCCAAAACATCTTGGCAATGTTCCTCCTATCGCAAATCCCCATTGAAATTTTTCATTTGTGATTCCTGTCATAACCAGAAATCATTTGATCAAGCCTTCATGTCGTGATACTCCAATTCTAATAATTAATGAGATCTCCATCATTATTCTCGATGCTCTAATTAATTATCATTTTTTCAATGCTCATCAATGTCACATAGATCACCATAATCATTATTTTATCCTTCTCTAAACACAATTTCTGAAGACCATATTTCCAAACCTCATTAATTTTCCATATTTTTGTATGAAAATCATGAAAATACAATTTTATTAAAGAAATAAATTCTCCAAATTTTAGGCCACAAAATAATGGAAAACAATGAGAAACGACACCACCTTCAATTATATTATTAGTTGGATCATTAACGTCTATTTTCTTGCAAAAAAATTATCTTACATGTATGAATTGAAAAAAAAACACAAACCATACTCCATTTGATTCAAATAACATCCTTGGTTTCAAAAATCTCACATATAGTGTTTATAGGTAATCTGTAGATAAATATAACTGGGCACCATCCACTATCAAATCTAGATATATAGGAAACAAATCAGCAACACTATAAGTCTAAATGAGATATATTTGGTGTAAAAAAAATATATACGAATCATGAATTGGGTTCTCATCTTTTGGAATGCTTTAAAGGCATCCAATCTAAACTCAGAAAATTTTCTCGTAACACCAAATGTAATTCTCTACTCCCATTCTCTCATTCTACCCATTTGTAACTAATATTCCATTTGACTTGGGATTTCATGGTTAGGAATTATTTAAATATATCCCATCTAAGCTATGAATATTTTCTCATAACACCTAATTTAATTATCCATTATCATTATCTCATTCACCCAATTTTTAACACATCTTCTCATTGCATTTCTACATTTCAACATCTTCCAATTTCACAATAAACCAAGTGATCCTGATTCTGACTTGTACAAATCAAGTCATACCCCCTGGATTATATCTCCCCCAAAAATTATATTACATTACAGAATTATTTAAAGAAGTTATTTCAATTGGGGAGAGAGGAATCCTTGTAACCTCCACATACAATGAAAGGTGGTGGAACATTAGCATTCAACCGATGCTTCTTGAATACATATGATGAAAATGTTTTTTTAGTATATCAGCAACTTTAACATCTGTTCGAACATGATCCATTTTAATCATTACTTGTTTAAAACAATCCTTGATAAAGTGATATGTAATTTCATTGTTTTTCATACAATAATGATGGACATGATTCTTTTTAAGATCAATTATCTTCTTGTTATCACAGTGAAAAACTATTGGCAATTTCACCTCATAAAAAATATTTATCAGTTATTTGTTCAGCCAAAGCAGTGGAGATTAAACCATTACAGCAGAGATATACTCTTCTTTAATGGCACTAAAGGATGTGTTTTGTTGTTTCATACTCAACCAGCCCAGAAATTTCTTTCTAATAATGAAATATCCACTTTTTGTGGAATTTGGATCAAGAACCTCTCTGGCCTATTCAGCATCATAAAATGTCAATACTTCAATAAACCACTTATAACATAGTATAATCCATAATTATTAGTACCTTGGATATATATCATTATTTTTTTACTTCCTCCATATGTTTATCATTCAGATTACATTAGAATCATTTTGTTAATCATGTTGTGAATACAATATCTGTTCACGTTGCTATCAGGTATAATAATCTTCCAATGATTCTTCATTACATTGTGGGATCTATAAATGACCCATCCTCTTTCATTTCCATTTTTTTTACAAAAAAAAATTGGTTTTGATGTTGGTTTGTAATCAAGAATATTGAATTTCATCATCAAATCTCTTGCATACATTTCATAATAAATAAAAGTGTTGTATTTCTTCTGAATCACTTACATCTATATTAATTATATGACTTCACAAATCATAGACTTAACAAATTATAATATCATTTTATTGGAAAAATATTCCACTAATCTTTTCCAACTTCTACCAAATATAATATCATCCTCTTTCCCCAACATCATAAATTGATATTCATCTGTGATCTTGAAATAGTGATTGTTATCCATCCATCCCATTTTAAATTCAGGATCCATTAGATAAGAATACAGTCAATAGTACCATTCTAGTAGTGCCTATTTCAGGCCAGAGAGTGTATTTATTGATTTTCACGCCATCATTTCATCATTAACAAGTAAAATACCCCTAGTTGTTTAATGTTGACTTCTTTTTCAAGAACACCATTCATGAATTCTATTTTTACATCCATTTGATACACATTTTATCCTCTTTGAAATTACATAGAACGAATATTCATAATCAACTTAATTTTCTCCAATAGATAATGAATTTATTCAATATCAACCCCTTCAATCATTTAATATCCTTTAAAAACAAATACCTCCCTATTTATAGACACATTACCGTTATAATCGAATTTATTCTTAAATATCAACTTCGTACAAATAAAATTGTGAATTTCATGTCATGTCATAAGATCTCTTGTCTGGTTCTCTTCAATATAATATATCTCTTCATGCATTGTGTTAACCCATTATTAATATTTTCCAGATTCATCAAATGTGGATGGTTCTAAAACATATAAGAAGGCATATTGTGCTTTTTTCTTCATTCTTCATACCTGTGTGATAGTTTTCCAATCCCCAATTATGTCAGATTTATTAATATATAAACTTTGATTTCTATTATGAGGTTCATATGAATTTTCATCATCCATGGTTTCCACTTCTTATTTTTTATTTGAATCAACATCGTGTTGTGACCCTTAAATATTTTGAATTCCATACTCTACTTCTACCTTCGGATCTATTCCATGTTGACATTCTTCCACATCTTCTATCATATCAATATAATATTTCCATGAATCATTTTTTCTTATCTTCAATGATCTTCACATCACTTGTTTTCACAATTTTTCAAGATGATTATTGAAAAATTTGTAGGATTATATATTCATTGAATATCCATTGAATATTCCACCATCTATAGAATCGCCCTACTTTCCTTTATTTCCTTATTCATTTTAGATGAAACATTTACTTTAGAAAACACACAAATTCATCAATGATGTTTTTTTTCCATGCCACGACTCATATGGTGTCTTTTTTCTCTCCCATATAAATCGCATTATGATTTTGAGTATACTTGTAAACATGAATGACCAATTTCCAATAATGGTGAGGGATACAACACTCAATCAACACAGTATTGTAAATATTGATCACCTATATATTCATGCGCTCAAAACTCTATTCTTCTATGGGGTTCTAACATCATCCACCTCATGTTGTTTTCCACGTTTCTCCTACTAATTTTCAAATTCAATGAATGAGTATTCCCTAGCATTTTAAAACCAGAAAACATTGATTTTCCCTCGAGAATCATTCTCATCTATTCAGGGATATGTTTTCTTGAAATCAATCACTTTAATTTTTATCCATTATACTAAAATCATCAACAATACAAAATGATGTCCCAATCTCCATAGGTTTCAACCACATTTATAGGTCCACATACGTCAGTGTAGATGAGACCAAGGAGATTTGATGCCCTTTTCTTGATTGGTTTATGTGAACTACAAAATATAATTCCTCATATGAAATCCTCAAAATAATTGTCTTGTTCAGACCTTATATTAGGGATGTCTAAGAAAATATTCAGTTTAAATTTCCTTACCATGTCTTGTTGATTAATGTGACCCATCCTATGGTGCCACAAGATGTTCTCATCTTAAAATATCAAGTAACAAATGTTATATTTTATATCAACCTTATATAAGTTGGAATATGTTTTTCATTCATTCATGAGATAATTTCTTGACCATCTTTTTATATTTCACCACTTTTGATTAAATGTTACTATATGTCCTGAGTCACATTTGTTGTTCAAACACTGGAGATTATGATGCAAGTCATCAACATAAAGAACTTAAATTTTCTTAATCTCATCACATGAGAATTCAATACTCCCAATTCCTTTGATCTTAAAAGTACTATCATTACCAATCCGGACTATTCCACCAACCATTTTCAATACATTCCTTAATAAATCAAAATTATTTGTCATATGAGATGAGTATCTTATATAATGATTCTTTGTGATAAAATTCATTGTAGGTTTGGGATTTACCTTAGTAAGATTAGATTTCTTAATCTTCTTATTTTCAATCCATGAAATACTAGATTGAGTGAAGTATAAGTAAATAATTTCAAATAGCTTTTCCTTGTGCATAGGTTCATCATAGTCATACTATTCTTCCTTGGGAGAAAAAATATTTGTTAGAGAAACACTATATGTTTGATGAGTATTGGATTGTCTCTATGTTTTGTATTAATTATTAATTCCTTTCTTCAACTTTCGATTAACTACATTATGGCCAATGCTATAACAATGAAAATAGTATCCATATAAATTACTTATTATCTGTGATCTAGGATATGAATTTGTTCTTGTTTTTTGATTTAATATATCATTTCTAATAAAATAACTCCATGAATTTTCATATCATGACATGGAATGGCCCAGATAGCCAAAGAATTAATATTTCATGAGAGGAAATGTATTCTCACATCTATTTCTCCCCATCTCTCATTCCTTAGAAAATTAGTTTGATAGATGATCATTTTTAGAAACATGGGGATTTTTTAGTTCTCATTTCTATTTGATTTGGGTCGTTCGTTTTTAATACTTCAAGATAATTTTGGATATTTTTAAATGTCATCATCCATTTATTTTGGTTCATCTTGTTTCCATCCTTCAATGTTTAAACATCATAAAAAATTCCATGTTCTACCATGCATGTGGATTTTTTATTATCTAAAGCATTATGTAGTCCTTCTGAACCATGATTGTCTCTCACCATCAACTCAGCATATGAGAATATTCCAAATTGTATTTTCTTCTTTGTTTACTTTGAAATTGATTAAATTTCAAGTTTAATTATATGAGTAACATGTTTTTCTTTAATATCGTCAATAATCATAGACTTTACCTTTAGTTTGGATGTAAGTTCATTGATGTCCTTTTCCTATTCATCAATTCTGAGCTTCTGTTTGACTACATCTTCTGTACATTCAATGGTTGTTAACTATTCCCTTACCACTTCTTCCAGTTGTTTGATTTCAGCTTGATGTTGATCATTATATTCTAATGATTCTTCCACAAATTATATACTCATTATTTTCATCTATAACATTGATTCTCAATAATTCCAAGAGCATCTTATGTTGCAACATGAGATCTTTATCAGTAATAAACTAATTATCTATATTTTTATTTTTTGATGAATATTAATTTTCAGTTGTATCCATCATATTTGCATGGGTCTAGGTTTAAACTCTGGTACTTCTTCTATAAAGAATTCATTGTCAGCATCTTATTCTATCAAAACAAAACACATACTCTTTAATTACATTTCAAATTTGAAGTATTCCATTCAATAAAATCATTTCTAGGGTTCCTGTGAATTTCCCACATCAATTTTGTCATCATCGAGATTCCATGAGCTATAAGAGGTAATGTTCCAAACTCTACCATAATGAAAACAAGCCATGGAAATCCTTCCTTAAAATTCCCCTTTTCCTCTAATTAATTTCATTGCAAAAAGATAATGATTTTCATCTTCCTAATTATCTTAATCAACTGTAAATCATGACACCTCATGTTTCTATAGGGATTTGAAATCCATTTCCATGCTTACTCGGGTTTTTGAATCCTTAGGTTTGACCCTCATTTCATTTGGCACTAGAATTCTTAGCATGTCAACCAAGGAATGTTTAAACATATCCCTTTCATCAATGGAAAAAAATTTAGATTTTAGGAAGCTGGAATACTTCTCGATATTATTGAATTATTCAATTCCATTTATTTCTTCACCCACCAAAAAAATTTCTCCTAAAAATCAGTAAATTGATTGAAATAGGTATCTGCATTTTCATTAAGTTTCATCATTAGATAATCAAACTTACTAAGCAGGATTTGTAGTTTATCATCATTCAATTTGGTGATGAATTTTTATATATTCTATATTTTTTCATATATACTATTCATGTGTAAAACTCATTATCATTAGATAAGTTTCATAAAATAAGACCTCGAATAAGGGAATTCTATTATTTAGCATATGCGTCAATAATTTTCATGTAGCTATCTATCATAGATATCCCTATTGGATATGTGATCAGTATTAAATGTTCACTTATAAATATGTCTCCCATATATGAGATCTTAGATGAGATCTCAAAATTATCATTAATTTTATAATCTTAGTTTTATTAATTAGGGGGACTCTATTGATATTAACTGAATTATCTATGACTACAAAGAAGGACAAATTTTACACTAGAAACCATTAGCCTCTAATAAAACTTGAAGGACCCAAAATCACCCTGAGAGTGGAGGGTTTAATCATATAGTAATATTTTTATTCAAAAGAGAAGGATCATGTTACCACATTGGTAGGGACATATTAAACCTTTCAAAAATCACATGCAAGGAGGAAACACAATAGTTTTACATGGTTCACAACTATATGAAATTCAAAGGGGAATGCACTGAAAGTGTTTCAGTTATACCCAAATCCACTAATCTTTACTAGTTATGGAGGAAAAAAATTTATACACATCCACTCTATTCAGGGTACACTACCGTTACAATATTTTAGAGATAGATCATTGTGTCCCTCAGAACACTTTTATCGACACCCCTAGCTCAATGACTTTAGAGAAGTCTAACTCGGTTTATCAACATTAAAATCACTTTAATGAATTGGTATTAAAGTCCTTGTCCATGCCTAGAATAAAAATTAACATGCACCACAGAAATGTATTAATGCACTCTAGGATCTTTGTTCACATGAAAACTAATGTTCAAAAACATCCTTTCACGATGCTCCTTCACGAAGCTCACTACATTTTAATGGAACTCAGCCATCATATAACAATCTATCTTCATGAATCTCACTGTTTCAATACAGAATAACCTATCATCGTGAAGAATCCTTCTCCAAAAATCCTTAGAATTAGTTGAGACTAAAGTATTATTTTTTCAATGATTAATCTCACCAAGAAAACTATATTCATGAAACTCTCTTAACATTGAGAAATCACATCATTTCCATATTTTCCTTCAAAAACTCATTGAAATGAAGTGGGGGTACCATCATATTTATAGGCTCATCTATTCATGAAGCTCCACCCTATCTTATCAAATTTTATACATCCTTAAAAAAAATATTCATGGTGATCCTCTTATCACAAATATTCATAGAAATGTTTTGTTCACATTGATTTTCAAAACATTGAATCGTTTCTTCAAACTAGAACTCTAGGAATCTCTAAATATTATATTCATAGAGATCAATGTCACTATTCATGATGCTATAATTCTTCATCATTCTTGATGCTCAAAAGTTTCACATAGATCACCATAATATTTATTTTATCCTTTGTGAAAAAACAATTCGTGAAGACCCTCTTCAAAGAACACCTTCATTTTTTATATTTTCATATGGGCTTCATGTAAATCTACTTTTCATGATGAAATCCATCCTCTATATTTTGGACCCCAAAAACATGGAAAATACTAAGAAACAATGCCACACTCAATACTATTTTCAGTTTGAACTATTATAACCATTTTCATTACAACTCTCTAACCTTATATGTGAGGATTAACAACAAACACAAAATATACTTCATTTCTAGAAAATAACAACCTTGATTCCAACACATCCATGTTTTTTTAGGTTCCCTACATTGACATAAAACCCGAAAGAATATTTAGAGAAACATGTATCATAGTATGACACCACATAATCACGAAAAAATACATATAAGATATATATAAAATTAAGATATGTTTTAAATAAATGACACATCAAGATAATCCTATGATAAATCCCTAGAAATATCCTTAAAAATATAAACAGTGATCTCCCAAAACATTTCACATCCTAGTTTAAAAAGTTTGAGAAAACTATTCCTTTAATACCATTTATAGTGACATAAGATTAACCTATATTTAAATTAAATAATTTTATCTCAATATTAATAAAATTATAAAATTATATACCTTAGGGTTATAATATATTATTGTCATTAGAAATGTGGAAGACATTCTTATAATTTTTTGAAAGATCACCAACATCTACCATAAAATTCTTTAGTACAACTACTTAAAACATTTATTTATAACATAGAGAATGAAAATGAAAAATAGTGATCTCATATTCATAGTAAGTTTAAATAAAGGATATACCTAATAATAGCATTAGAATAATTGTGTTAGAACATGATAAATAAATTTGAATATCCCACCCCATATATCAATTATCATATACATGAGTCATAAAAGAAATATTTCTTATAAATAATGTATGAATCATAAGATAATAAACAACGTAATAAATGAAATTATAACATAGTAATAAGACATATTTTTTTTTAATACACTTAAGGAAATAAAATCATTCCCTATATGTCAAGGCTCACTTCCAAAAACCTATTAGGGAAGCCAGTCGGGTATACCTACAGAGAGAGATTCACCACTATCCCCAATAATAGCCCTTTATTTAATATGGAATGGGATTCTTATTGAACCAATCTATGTATCCATGGTTCACTACTAATACTATATTAGTAATGAATTTTCACTTCTAATAATATCTTAGTTGTCAAGGTTCACTCCCATGACCTTCTTAGCTGACAAATTCTTTTAAAAACTGATTTCACTCACCATTCTAACAATGTCTATATCATGATACATAGGTATTTAACCAATTCATTGGTTGTATATATATGTATCACCTATTAAATAATTAAATCATAGATATGTGCGAAATAATAAAGTAAAACATTCATCATAACATTGCCCATAAACATGGATGTGTTTCATAAACAACATATCATAATCCATAAAATGAAATGTGGATCATAATATTTTTATATAATTATAACATGTTGAAAAGATGTGTATTTTTTAATCATATAATCATAGAATATTCAATGAGTGGAAGCGATATTCATAATCATTTTATCATTGTATTAACCATGAAAGGGAATTGGGTTTTTTAAATAACATGTCATCATAATTATAAACTATTAAAATAAATAATATGAATGGTATCCTTTGAAAATATACCTATTAAATCATAAACTATATCAAATTATATCATCTTATATAGGGAATTATCATGAATTATCACTTTGATAATTTCGTAAGGAACTATATTTTTCTTTAAAATTAAATTTTATAACATAAAACATTTTGAAAAGTATTTTCTTTGAAAACCCCGTTGAAAACATATTATGTATAGTTTAAAAAATCATTTAAATAATTTCATGACTAAAATATATTTCTTTCTCAAAAAATATATTTAAAACATAATTCATTTTCAAAACCATTTCTTTTGAAAATAAACATGAAAACTAATCAAGGATGTATGAAAATATCTTGAATACCTTTTTCTCTTAAATTTTTTTTGAAACATATAGTGCAATATTTGAAAACATTTCCAAAAAAATAATTCTAAAATGAAGTAAAATATTTACAAATAAATATTAAAGAAAATTCAGAACTACTTTTTCAAAAAATCTTTAAAAACATATAAAGAAATCAGGAAAATATTTTGCAAATATTTTTCATTGAAATGAGTTATAAATTTTATTTATAAATATTGATGAAAATTTTAAACACATATTTCATTTTATATATATCTCAAAACAAATTAAGAATAATTTAAAATTATTTAAATCATTTTTAATTTAAAATAAGATTAAAATATATATTAAAAAAAAATTGGAAGAAATTAGGAAAACATATTTTAATAAGGAAACATATTTCTGAATGAAGAGATTAATTATTACGTCTTATCTAAAAAAGGTTTTATAACCAATATGAAGTACTAAAGAGTGGTTAAATGGTAAGACTACTAGTTTATATCGTGAATAAATATAGTTTAAGAAAAATCATGAGAATTAATGAGATATAGATCATAATCTTTATCATTATAAGCATAATCTTAAACAATCTCAATAAATGATGAGATTGAATATGTATACTCTTAAAAAATTCATATATTTGAATCAAAACCACCATGAAAGAATAAAATTATATGAAGAACAATGTATAATTAAAATAAATATATTTATATCATAAAAATTAAAATGGAAATATATAAACTGTGTAAAATTATATAGGTGTATAACAAAACACGTGTCTCAAAGAAGGAAAATTCAGAAAAGATTGCAGTATGGATTTGGTAACCTTGTAACAGAAAAACCCTAATCATAAAATGTATATATAAATACCCATAAATTTTTATATAAGTATCATATAATCTATTCAAGGACCTTATATACTCCCCATAAGAATTAGTGTTTAATAAGGTGTAAGTCTAGATGAAATATAATTCAGACTAAAAATCCCCTTACCTTATGTATTGATGCACGTCATACTTCATCAAACCACATGAATACTGAATATAAGTTTACTATAAATATATTAAAAAAATTCAATTATATCATAACATAAATTATTTTTCTTATGACATTTTATTACCATTTTATTAACACATCCATGTTAATGTTATCTTTTGTGTAATAATCGTTTTGTTTTTCATATGTGCTTTGATTTGTTATATTTTTTGTCTGAATAATTATATTATTATTTCACCATAACAAGAATTATAAAAATTAAATTAATATAAAATATATCCAAGATACTTGTATTTAAAATAAAATATAAAATGTATAAAAATGAAATTAAATACATTATTCACGGAGATGTTGGGTCCTATAAACATATGAAGGTTGTTTCTATTTTCTTGTTGTATTGAATGAATGAAAAGAATTAAATGATATAAGTGTGTGTATATATATATATTTATTTATTACAATATAAATATTATTTCTTATATAACCTATGTTATTATTAATCTAATCCTTAATATATTCCACGTAATTCCTGAGGTAATCACATCGCTTGGAGGTGGCGGTAGTCCACATGACCACATAAAAAGATATCATATTTCTCAAAAACAATTCATGAAATTATATGTTATATAATAATTTAATACTCGCAAATAAATGATAATTATCATATATATAATATAAAGGTATAAATAATATCATTATTCCAAACTTAAAGAAGTGATAGTGGATGAAATAATGAAATCATTTCGTTATAAGGTAGTCTAACGTACACATGAACGATGGTTTTGTACTCTATTCGATGGATTTTTTTGTGAGTGTAGGTCATAAAATTAATATAAAAACAACTCATTAAACTAATTATATTTATTTTTATATATAAAATATTATTAATAATAATTTAGGTCAGGGAAAAAAAAAATTAAACAAAAGTGACTATAGAAAGGCGTTACATCACCTTTAAGTAACATCTTTTGGTTTGCACCAAAGTGATTCCATTATTAGATTTCATACCAAAAGTAGGATTCTATATTGGTAGAATGTAATTATGGAGATTATTTTTTTTATGGGGTGTATGAGATAAATTGTTTGATAGGTGTAAATAAGTGAGGGGGTAGGGGTGACATTCCTTTTAAAATGTAGATGGAGTGGAATTCTTGTAAATGTAAAAGGTAAAAACTATTGAGGGGTGTCCCATACATTATGTTTCAATAATAATGGTCCATTTATGGTATAAGGAAATATATGGTCTATATATGTCTACAAAATATATTTTTAACATGTTTCTAGGTTATTTGTCCCTTTAAGTTAACGTTTGTCCACTTAGTAACCTATTTTTACCTTAATCACTATAATTAATTTTATTTAATTTCACCATATTTTTGTTCAAGAAATATGTTTACCATACTATAAATTTTAAATTACTAAAATTCCAAATACAAAATCCATTTTTCCAAAATTCCAATAACATATGTTGAAGAAATTAATTTAAAATTAATCAACCATGCATGACTGAAAAGAGGGTTTTTAATGTTAAAAGGATCAAAACACTGAAATGTTTTTATATCAAATTTCAATGTGAAATTGATTTTAAATACCGAAATTGCATTTATTTATATAGTTTCACTAATTAACCATTAAAACCAATTAACAATATAATTTATCTATATTAATAAATTTGTTGAAAAAACAGTTCTCAACTAAAATTCAGTGTTTTTCACTATTTATAAAAAAATGAAACTAATCTAAAATATAAAAAAAGTAAATTTTTATGTTATTATTTTGAAATTGAAGTTTATTTTCTTCAATAAAAATAATAACTATATGAAAATTTTGTCTTAAAATTGGTTTTCCACTAAAATTCAATAAAATTATTTTTTAAATTCCATCTTTTTATTCATAATATTGGATTTCTTCTTATCATATACAGTCACAAAACCCTCCCCACAAAATTTACCTATCATGGGCTTAAACTGGGATAAGATAGATAATGACCCCCTAGTCCCTTATCCATTGGACCCCATGATGGTGACTTTCATCGAGGGTATAAAAACAGAGAGATTGGAGGCACTACTCCCTTATAGAACACTTGTGAAAAAGAGAGTTATGATAGACACCAACCATATTCTACTCAAACCAAAAAGTAAAATAAAGCCATTTAAACATATGTAATGTCATGTAGGAACTACAATAACTGAATGGTAAATCTATATGTACCAAAATATAGTAAAAAAACAGCAACCACGAAGCCAAAACAACTCCTGCTAAACTCCAAGAAAGTAATGACACGCCTCATATTAATACTTATCCAAATGACCTGAAAAATAATTAGTTTAATGTAGGGTGATTATAATAGTATACTCATTATGATCCTCCCCAGATCCTCCAGTGAAAATGTAGTGAAAACATGATAATAATAATGAATGAAAAGTGACACAAATTTGTCACCTAAGTAAATATACTATGATCCCAACCTCTCCATGGCTAATGTAATCATTTATTGCAAAAAGTTTATAAAATATACCAAATAATATCATCGTTTCCCACTAACACTTACCCATTGTGTTTCTAAATTTCCCCAAAGTCACACACCATGAGCATCTCTCTCCAAAAAGGTTTGTCAACAGACACTTATTCGAAGCACCACAACATTCACCTCATGAAACACAATAACCACATACAAATATCAAAAGCAACTAGGTGGATTTTAGGATTCCCCACCACTTGAAAATAATACATCATACATAAAGTATTATACCTCAATAAATTACACCCCATAGACTTAGTAAGGATCCTCAAGCAATCAAAACCTATACACATTACAACTATAGTAGTCTATAGAAAAATATATTCAGAATAAATGTGTGTGAAATAACCACAATCTGTTACAACCCTCTAAACACATATATGTGGAAATTGACCTCTGTGCATACCATCAAAAGTAACTACAAAGGGGAGAGTGATGGGTGAAAAGGGTAATCATCCATCCATCCACCCACTGTGATGTTTGGGAAAGCTCTCCCAGTGTTCAAATTCCATAGGGTTTTAGATGTCTTAACAGATATTGTGGATTAGCATATAGAAAAAAAAAATTACAGGATATATTATATCATGAAACCACACAATGGAAAACACCTAGTCCTAGACTCAACGTTATCTAACGTCTCTCAGAATCCCAACTTATACTACTAATAATAGATACCATATAAGTATATAAACTTTTAAAGAGATAAATTAGTTTACTTATCCATATTTTAGTTTCACTTTATAGAAATTAATTCGTTAACCATTAGTTATCCATTATCAAATTCCAAATAACATTTCATTAGCATCACAACCACGATCCTTGCCCTCCAGGAATAACCAAACCGATTCCATGACATCTCAAAAGTATAAACTCATCATTGGATCCTAGTAAGCTCCATCCCCATGGGTTAAACCATTAGTCATTTATTAAAAACATTTCAACTTTCCATATTTCTAGGTATTTTATGAAATAATTATATACTACAACAGACAAGGGTCCCAACATGGTGATTATATGAGCTACCTGTTGTGTATTTTCCACCTATAGTAGAATATTGGACCCATCCATCCTTGAGAAGATAAATATAGAAAGCATGTGGCATACCCGATGGGTCTTCACGTCTATTATATGGAGGGTAAGAAATACCATCTTCCTCTTGTAGTGTGTAAATTAATATGGAAAACAAAAAAAATCAATAAGAATCCAAAATTCATAACAATGTGTATGACCATCTTCAACCTGTTCCATCATCTACAATGTCCAACTGGACACCGACATGCATAAATCGATGTATCTCACCACTCTATGTTTCAATTTCTACCATAAAAACATGGCCTCTCTACCCCATCATACTATAATATCCCTCTAGGATCATGCATCCCGGGATCACATCACATCACTAGTTGTAGAAAACAAACAAAAATAGCAATGTGATCTCAGTCCTAAAGAAATTCATTAAACCTTTACACAAAATGATATCTCATGGCTCAAAAGCATAAGCCACATGGCCCTTACAAGAAAGATGTTAACTCAGACCCTCCAAAGGAATTATATTATGTCACACAATTAGTTATTTATTCCATCTTAAATTAATTGATTCCTTATTAATGTTCCAACTATGATATACCTATGAAACAAGTTATCATAGATATCAAAAATTATTTTCAAATTCCATCAACTATTTTATCAAAAACCATATACATGATTCATTTTCATTGACCAATTTAGTAAGACATGAAAATCAATATCAATTTTATTATCATCAAATAGTATCATCAACAACTGGATTCATTAAACATTTCTCTTTATCTTAGATAATCAATTTATAATTAATCTTTTCTTTCCATTTTTTTCCAATTTTCATCAATAATGACATGATAAACAATCAAATAATAGATATCACAAAATCTATAAAATAAAGATGAAAATATTTATCACGACGTAATGAAACAAAATTCAATCAATAGAAATTCTTTAATCGGATTTAATAATATTTTATGTAAACTTCATTGTGATATAAAGGGGTAAATCTTTCTAACTATACAATTGCTCATTGATATATTGAGAATAAGGGACTGGCCTACTGCAAAAGGTTTTTTATGTTATTTTCTTGATAATGGACAAAAAAATGGATCATGATCACCTCTAATACAATGACTACATCCACCCGAGGATACTCTGAAACCACTACGCCAACCAACAGCTAAGAAAGCTCCACTAGATAAATTTATATCACATTTCCAAACATATAATGGATAAATGATAGTAAATAGTATGAGTAAACTAGATGATTAGAAATAGAAAAAACATTATATCGATAAATAATTGACACTTCATTGTTTCACCAAAACAGGGGGTGCGATTGAATTAAGTAACTCCAACGGAACATGATCCATGGATTGGATTTTGATCGCACGACTCCTATGGGAGGAAGAACATAGGGTGTCCTGTACCAAGGAAAACAATGGGGACTGGGAGAAGAAGATATCTTAGCCCTTTTGAAAATCATAACATATAAGTGATTTAAGATACAGTTTATAATTTCCATTAATGGGGGATTTGTTCAATCATATGCGTTTTGAATGAGTAATGACACCAGGACCCTTAAGAAATTTAGATAGAAGTTATGGGATTTGAATAGTACTTAAATCCCAAAAAATAAGGATTTCAATTTTATTTACATCAAATATTATATCCAAGTGGTGAAACAGCAACAAACTAGAAATTGGATAAAACTAAAATTTTGAAAAAAATGTTGGAAATTACACATCATCGGGTGAGTCATTGTTGTGAGTCACTGTGGATGAGCTACCCATGGATGAAACACCATTTTTTGGATCACAGTTGAACAAGATACAATAGGATGACTCACCGTTGCGAGTCACTATTGGTAATATACCAATGGATGAGTCACTGTTGGATGAGTCACAATTAGACTACTCACTGTTGGAGGAGTCAA
The DNA here is from genome assembly GCA_963277665.1 of Viscum album. Lineage (NCBI taxonomy): Eukaryota > Viridiplantae > Streptophyta > Magnoliopsida > Santalales > Viscaceae > Viscum > Viscum album. The sequence continues at coordinate 649,797,161 of OY728159.1, read as the reverse complement.
CATTGGAACGAGCTAACATTAGAAAAATATACCATTGGATTGATCTGCCATTGAAACAAGATACCATTAGAATGACCTTTTATTGGAATGAGCTACCATTTAATTGATCTACCATTGGAACATTCTACCCTTCTGGAAATATTGTTCACAAAATTAGAATTTTTTGTAATGTGTTGAAATAAACCAAATTGACTTCCTAAAACACCTAGAACACCTTATTTTTACAAAATAATGGACTATAGGGCTGTAGAAAATTAAATTAGATTCCTCTCAACACATTCAATTCCTCTAGAATGAAAAATCAAACATTATATGAAATAGAAAAATGGTTATCTGAATAGCCAAACTCTGAGACACCTCTCAAGGATCTCACCACCACAGAACCTCAAACGTTTCATCAGTGGAATAACACGATACCACACAACAACAACAAAATAATCCTAAACTCACTCCTGGGGGACATACATCTCAAAAGAAATAAATACAGATCAAGGAACAAGATAAATGAAGCTCATAAATTAAAAGGGATCTATAAACACAAAATGTACAACATTATAAGAGAAGAGCTACACATAAACTATTTCAGGGTACTAAGAATGTATTTGTAACTCAAATTCCCAAGTACTCTTCTCCATTACTCCATGCCACCACATGACCCAAACCAAGGGGATATCATTGTAACATCCCAGGTAAATAAAGAATATGAAATTTTAATATTATTTAATATTTGTGAATAAAATGTTAATATTACATTAAAGGTAATTCTATATTCGATGGTGTACCCAATACGCAACAATTAGTTTCTTTGAAATCTTACGTTACACAATAATAATATAATAATATTATTTTAAATGGTAGTTAACGCTTACCCATTGTAATGGCAGGAATGAACAGAACTAACTGAAAAATGATTATATATATTTGTTAAATATTTTTATATTTATCCAATATATGTTAGAGGCTTAAAATGCGAATGAATCCAATTTTAAGCTTAAAATATTCTTTTAAAGGTCTATTAACTGCCTTTTGATGGCGAACCCCTTTTAATTCTACATTTTGAAAATTTTATTTTCTATATTTGAAAAAATAAAATCCTTCTTTATAATCAATACATCAAAATTTACTTTGTTTCAATTTTTGTTATCGTTCCGATAATGTTCATTTTTTAATAAATAGTGAAAAATGTTGTATTTTAATTCAAAACCTCCTATTAATATAATTAATTTTTACGGATAGATTATCTTTTTATTTTATTTTAAAGTTTATTTAGAATATATTTTTACCATTTAATCCAATGGTGGTTATTATAATTAATTTCACTTTTAAAATGGATATATGGATATAAACAAGTGTCAATCTCTTGATGTATATTGTTTCATAAAACCATGCTATTTGTTTTGAGAGCGGGAATTAACAATATAATTTATTAATGAAACTTATATATTTTTAATTTGGTAAAATGGAAATCATTTTATAATTTTGAATATCAAATAAATCTTAGGGTTAATGTTTGGTAATTTTTTGATAATGTTTATTTTTTATGAATAGTGAAAAATACTGCATTTTAATTCAAAACTGCTTTTTCATCTAATTTATTTATATAGTTATATTGTCATTTTAAATGGTTTAAAGTATAATATAATTATTTTTTTTATCATTTAATACAATTTTGTTCATTGTATGTAATTTCACATTTCAATTGGAAGTAAAAACAAGTCAATCTTTTGATAAATTTTAACTTCTTAAAAACTCATCTTTGGTTTTGACAATGGGTATTATTTTTAAATTAATTACTGTAATTTATCTATTAGGAATTTTGTAAAATGGATTAAATATTTGGAATCATATGGTTTAATTTATGTAATTAATACTCTTTTGTTTTTGACATGATGAGTATTAATTACAATAATTATTTTTAATTTCCGTGATTATTTAGTAAATCGAGTAAAAAGGGTAAACAAAATAATGTTATAATAATAATAAATTACCCAAACATGTGCCCTAATGCAATTGGTGGCATCATGGCCAACCATAGGATTCCATGTGCCATCTTAGGGACCCCATGGAATCACGTTTGTGTGATAGTGACCTTTTATCATTTTATTTTAAAACATAGGAAAATATAACCAAAGTATGTAACACATATGTAAAACAAATTTAGTTTTTTTTATATAAATGATTTGACTATAAATAGTCATTGAAAATAAAAAAATATTTCCTAAATCATTAAATTTTATTTATATTTTTTATACATTAAATAAATTAATTTATTTATGACATAATGATGATGTAGTTATTACCTCATTAATGAAAGATTTAAATAAATGATATTTTAAGTGTTAAAATAATTTTTTTGCGACTTTGGATGCTAAAAAGAATTTTATAGATGACTATGATATGTAAAATTAATTTTAATGCTTTTATTTAGAAGAAATAATGCTTTTATGCCATTATGAAAAGTAAACTACCAAATAGTGTCAAAATTGGCATAAATGAGTTTTTAAAATAAATTTTATTTTATTAAATGGTATAATAGTACAAAAAATCTAATATTATAAAAAATTCCATATAATATATTACTATTATCATTATTGATACAATTATGGGACTATTGTCATTTTAATGTAACTATTATGACCTTATAGTTTGAAAATTAAAAAAAGATGTGGTAAGAATTATTAATTTTAACTAAGGGTTAAAATGAAAAGTTAAGGTGAATTCTATGACCTCCACTTGTATAAATCCTATTGTTTTAGTGGATTTATACCCATTATCCTCTTATCCTTGAAATAAATCATTTTTGAACCATTCTGATTTTAAAAACATTTTATAATTTATTAATATGTCATGACATTCCAAGAGTGCCCCTCCTCCCCCTTATAAAAAGACATCACCTCTACCCTTTACTCACACCTGTAAATCCCCTTGTCTCATCAAAACTATGCTCAAATATGCTCTCCACATCCCTCTACTAATCTTAGAATCCTCATTTTGGGAAGAATTCTTATCAAGAGAGCCTTTTCCTCAAATCAAAACAAGTTACCCGATTTTGAGGTAATGTCTTCTCTCGAGTTTTATTATTCAATTTTATTTCTTCACTCACCACTATCTTATTATTATTTGATCCCATAATAACAACTGTATACTCAATATAATTGTATATTTTTATGACAAGGATTCTACCAACACTTACACTCACCTCTATCTAATGGTTAAAGAACATACTGCTTCTGTGGGTGGCGAATTACTACCTCACAAAATGATGATTGTTAAATCTTCTCCTAACACCTTTCATGGTGGAAATTATGATATATATATATATGGTATTTGTGTTTTATATATTATTCTGTATTTTATGTTTAAATCACATTTTTATGCTTTTCATGTTGTAAAACTGCAATAATTTCATCAAAGGAAGTGTGGACTACCGCCCCCTCAAGTGATGTGACTCGTTCATACCATACATGGAACATATAAATAATGTAATAAATGAACTTAAGTTACCTATATAACATATATATTATACTGTAATTATAATATATATGTTTCTCATTTAGTTTTAATTCCATTAATATGACAAAGAAATGAAAGTAGCGTTCATGCGTACGTAGGGCCTACCGTCTCCATGAATGGTGCATTTCATTTTTTTATCTACAAATGTTATGGAATAGTATAAAATGAATATATACTAGATATATATGTTATTTAAATCATTAATACTATTATGGAGATGATGTACTTATAACTACATGGACAATTCATTTCAAACAAGTTTATTTTTGACACATGTACGGAACATCGACAAAAACATCTGATATGAACTAACATAATAATATAATTATTATAACATGGTAATATGTTATATGAATTGAATATTAAACATTAATGGATTTTCTTAAGAAATTATAAATTGACGAACTTTTATTATTCAGGAATATAAAGAAACAAACAAGACAAGTCGAACTCGAGGTAAGGGATCCTACCTCTCTCTTTCTTTTTAAGTACTCTCTTTTATGTCCTTTCTTTTAAGAAACTCTTTCTTATGTTGGGGTATGTTCTTTTATATTCCTCTTACTGTAATTTTTATTTTCATATTATGATAGACCCTATTTTATCTCATCAATCCATTTTTTGTATTTTTTTAATTGGTGTCTTTAGGCTGCCAAATTTTCATAATGGATCCTACCTCTATCTTTCTTTTTAAGTACTCTATTTTATGTCATTTATGTTTTTCTCCTCTTTCTTATATTGGGGGATGTTCTTTTATATTACTCTTACTGAACGTTTTATGTTCATATGATTAGAGACCCTATTTTATCTCATCAATCCATTTTTGGAAGTTTTAAGTGGCGCCATTTGTAAGAACCCGGTTCTTAGTTTTGTAGTACGGGTTTCTTATTATCTATTTTCCTTAAGTGTTTTTCAGAAAATAAGGGAAATGGGAAAAAATCCCCAATTTTGGAAGTACACGCCGTGTACTTTTTTCACACGTCGTGTACTTTTGGCCGTGTGGATTATCAGAAGTTGAACCAGCTGATAGTTAAGAACCGATATCCTTTGCAAAGTATTGATGATCTTTTTGATCAAATTTGTGGAGAATGAGTGTTTTCGAAGATTGACCTGAGATCATGATATCATCAGCTGTGTGTTAGACCATCTGATATACCTCTCATAGCTTTCAAGAGTGGGTATGGTCTATACAAGTAAACGGTTATGCCGTTCGCACTCACGAACGTACCAGCAGTTTTCTTGGATTTGATTAATCGTGTCTTCCATCCCTATCTAGATTCTATTGTGGTAGTATTCGTGGACGACATATTTGTGTACTCTCACACTCGACACGACCATGACACCCATCTTGAGATCATATTGAGTACAGTGAGAGAGCATCGCCAATATGCTAATCTCTCAAAGTGCCACTTTTGGATGGACCATATACACTTCATGGGTCATATCATCTCAAAGGAAAGAGTTGCAGTAGACCCAGAGAAGGTGAGAGAAGTAGTTTCCTAGGATAATCCCAAGAACGTGTTTGAGATACATAGTTTCTTTGGGCTGTCTGGTTACTACAGGCGCTTTATACAGGACTTCTCCCGCTTAGAATCACCGTTGACGGGTTTGACTAAGAAGGGTGTGAAGTTCGTTTGGTTAGAAGCTTGCGAGATAACCTTCCAGGAGCTGAAGGGAAAGTCGACATTAGCACCGATCCTGATACTCCCAGATCAGGGGAAGAGCTATACAGTTTATTGTGATGCATCAGGGATTGGGCTGGGATCTTTGTTGATGTAGGGAGACCGAGTTGTTGCATACAGGTCACAACAATTGAGGCCACATAAGAGTAATTACTCGACACATGATCTTGAGTTGGCTGCAGTTGTTCATGTGTTGCGCTATGGAAAACATTATCTCTTTAGAGAACATTTTTTGGTTTTCACGGATCACAAAAGTCTCAAGTACATCTTTACACAGCGTGACATGAACCTGAGACAGTGAAGGTGGGTTGAATACCTTCAGTCCTTCGATTTTGAGCTTGCCTATAAACCTGATAAAGGTAATGCAGTAGTAGATGATGCACGGAGTAGGAAGACTCAGATACAGGTAGTGCAGGAAGGCAGTGGTGAGTGGAAGCTTATGGCGTCATTCTCTGAGATGTATTTGGAGTTGCACAGCAAGCAGGGGAATACTTATCTTTCATCTTTAGCTGTGACTTCTACCCTCCTGGATATAGTAAGGAGGAGACAACTATCTATTTCAGAAGGCCTAGTTCTATGGGATTCGGTGGCAAGTGAGGAACCTCCTCCCAGGTGTACGATAGGCGATGATGAGTTATAGTGTTTCCATGGATGAGTATGGGTTCCTGGGGATATACGCGAGGAAATGATGCGGGAGTTTCAAGCTTCATCTTGGGCGGTTCATCCCGGAGTTACCAAGATGTACCGTGACTTGAGATGTTAGTACTGGTGGCCGGGTATGAAGAGACATGTAGATGGTTTTGTGACAACGTGTTCCACCTGTCAGCAGGTGAAAGAGGACCATTAGAGGCCAACCAGACTGTTAGAACAGTTATCTATTCCAGAGTGGAAATGGGATGATGTCGCGATGGACTTCGTGACTGGGTTGTCGAGGTCACCTCGAGGCAATGATGTCGTGTGGGTTTTTGTTGACAGACTCACAAAGTTAGCTCACTTTTTGCTGATCAAGGAGACCTTCAGAGTTGATGATCTTGGGAAGTTGTATATCTGAGAGGTCGTATGTCTTCATGGGGTTCCTCATTCTATCATTCCAGATAGGGAATCCCGTTTTACATCTCATTTCTTGCAGTGTTTTCAGAGGGCACTAGGTACACAGGTTCTTCTGAGCACAGCTTACCACCCTCAGACTGATGGTCAATTAGAGCGCATGATGCAGGTGCTTGAGGACATGATGCGTGCATGGTTCCTAGACTTTGGGGCCTCTTGGGAGAATTATATAACCCTAGTCGAGTGTGCCTATAATAATAGTTTTCAGGTAACTATTGATATGGAACCTTATGAGGCATTATATGGTAGGTCATGCTGATCACCCTTGTGCTAGTTAGAGATAGGTGAGGCAGCTTTACTGGGACCAGGTCATGTGCATGAGACTTCTAAGAAGATCTAGTTGATTCAGAAGCAGATGGCTACCACACAGTCTCGTCATAAACTTATTCTGATCACCGCAGACGACCCTTGGAGTTCGTGGTCGGGGATCACGTTTTCTTGTGTGTTTCACTGAGGTTGGGACATAGGTGGATCAGGAGACAGGGTAAACTTTCAACGAGGTATGTGGGGCCATTTGGGATTCTGGAGAGAGTCAGGCTGGTAGCCTATCAGTTGCAGTTACCACAGAGGTACCGATCCATGCATGATGTCTTCCATATATCTCAGTTGTGTCGCTATCATCCAGACCTGTCTCACGTTTTTCAGCCCAAGTATTTTGAGCTCGAGGTATATGTATCCATTGATGAGCATCTGATTCGTATTATTGACAGGAGCATGAATTTTCTCTGAGGCCAGTCAGTTCCTCTCGTACAGCTGCTATGGCATCATGGATGAGTGTAGGACGAAATCTTGGAGCGGGAGTCCGACGTACGTGCTCAGTGGATGGAGTTATTTATGGCTATATCTTCACCACCCTTGGAAGGGAAATTCGGGGACGAATTTCTTTAAGGTGGGAAGTTTGTAAGCACTTGGTTCTTAGTTTTGCGGTACGAGTTTCTTCTTTTCTCTTTTGCTTAAGTGTTTTTCATAAAATAAGGAAAATGGGGAAAATTCCCAAATTTTGGAAGTACACGCCATGTACTTTTTCCACACGACGTGTACTTTTGCCCGTGTGGGATGATTAAACGGGGCATGTAGCCATGATGACGACTAAGGGTGTAAAAACCGACTATAACCCTTGTAGTGGTCCTTTAAACGCCGTGTAGTTAGTAGGCAGAGGGAATTGTAAGATGGTGGAAGAAGCCACCAGCTGGGCGACAGTACACGCAGTGTAGTCGGGAATACATGTCGTGTAATCATGTCGACGGATGAACAGTGTGGCGGTGCCGCCAGGGGAGCAGTTAAATAAAGTAAGTACACGCCGTGTACTTGGAAATACATGCCATGTACTTTGTTTTTTTCTCTTAAAATGGGCAGTATCCTCCCCTATTTACAGGGAAGGCTTAGAACCGGAGGAAGGAGCAGGAGAGTATGTCGTAGCTTTGGAGATCCACCGAGTGCACGTCAGGAATCTGTTTTCTGCATCGTCGATCTCGCTGGAACCGCACAACTATGTTCTCCCTTTTCCTGGAGTAGTTCTTACCAATTTTTCCTTTAAGGGAAGTTATTTGGGTTTGAACGAGTTTTCATTCACCTCAAATCTACCTCGTTCTGGGACGATTCGTGTAAATTCTTTCGAGTATACTGATCAGGGGCGTTTAAGGTATGTGGCTTGGTGTTAAATTTCCAACTATGGTGCGTTTGGTGTATTTTTGGGATATTCTCCCATGAATTGGGTGTCGTATGGCTAAGGCCTTGTTGAATTAAATACCTAGAATTGTATAGGTAATTAAATGTGATAATAAACTACTATTTGGGATCACTGCCTGAATCCAGGACCACCCCAGGGGTGAGTTCCTCTGTTTAGCCGTTTGGCCAGGATACCCAAGGGTATGACTTTATAATGATTATTATAGAATTTCTTTGAGGGGAATTGCTTTTTCATTGCATGTGAACTTCTTTTTTACATGTTGGGCATGGCCCGGTTTCTTGTTTAGCCTGGTGTAATTCTTGTGATTAGATTCTAGGAAGTATACTACTTAGCCTCTGGGGGACTTCTTCCATGCCTGTGGGTAGCAGACTCTATGCTTGAGGGTGACACATTGTAAGCCTGAGAGAAATATATGTTATGCCAATGGGAAATTACCTGCGGGTTACGTTTCTGATTACCTGAGGGTAAGGGTTTGTGTGTCTGAGGACACTGAATGTTTACATAAGAATTAATTGTAGTGGTTTCTTAATAATAAATAATGAAATGAAAATTAAATGTCAATATAACTGGTAAAGTTAGTTACTTTTGAGTAATGATTAGTTTATTGTATTGTACTACTGCACACTGTTGTTGCATATTTTCACACAGTTGGGCATGAGCCTTTGGTGGGTGCCTACTAGGATTTATTTCTCACACCCTATTTGGGTCATGTCTTTGGCCCAAACAGATTACATTTCTATTGGTGTGGATAAGGTAAAGGGTCCTTATATAGGTACTTGATTGCTACTGAGGAGTAGGGGAGCATGGGAGCGGGCTTAGGCTCACGATGCTACCGACTATTTTTCTTTCTTTGTTATACTCTGTATTGTTTTGTACTACTGTGTAACATGTTATGTCTGTTTTCTTAGAACATGAGACATGTTGCATCATATCTATATATCTTGTTGGTTATATTTTACCGCAGTTGTTATATTAAATGTGTATGGTTTATTCCTTCCACTGTTGTTGTATGATATCTATTTTATTCCGCTGTGGTACACTTTGACAAATGAGGGCACAGTTTCCCCACTATCAGACCTGGGCCCTCGCTGTTAGTTGGCAGTCTCTGGAATTTGGGGAAATGCTCTTGAGGGCATGTGGAAGACCGGTTTTGGGGCACCCGTTGAGTGGCACTCAGAACCGGGACGTTACACCGTTAGCCTGTCAAATTTTCGTAAGGGGTCCTCACTTTTCACTACTCCTTTCCAATTCATGCATATTATTTGAAACTAGTTCTTTTATATTCAAATGTTCATAATTTCATTATTTCATAATCAAAAAATTATTGTCTATTTTATGTTATTTCAATGAGGGATCATTTATCCTACCTTATTTGGGCCTTACCTAAGTTGTTTCCACGCTGAAATTTTGTAAGGGAATCTCGTCTCAATTTACATTCCGTTGAGACTTATTTATCATTATGCACCAATTCACTTTTATTTTGTGTGTATACAGCCTCTTTTATATTATATAATTAATCCTATTATTATCATTATATTATAAATTTTGTTTAAAGTCATAACTTTCTAGTGTTTTGATTAATATGTTCAAAGTGGTAAGGGAACTTCTTAACCTAATTTCCATTCATTGGGTTAATCTTATAATTCATTGATTTTATTATGCCAAGATTATGTATGTAATCTCTATGTTGTAATTTCCACTTCCCTTTGTGTGGATATACTATTGCTACACATAATCATCTCATTGGGAAATTCTAACATCATTTATACGAACTTGTATGGGAAATTATAACTCAATCTCATTTCATTGAGTTAAATATCCTAGTCATTTGTTTTGTTTTTCCAAGAATATGTGTGAATTACCTATGATTGTTTTACACTGAATTTCCAATTATATTTGGTGTATTTATATTTGTCACATGTAATTATGTCATTTTTTATCCTTTCTTTAATGGCATGATCTTTGATTGGGATTACATCTCAATTTCTAATCATTGAGACATTTTGTGATGATATGCACTTTTATTCTTATATAATGTGTATACACAGCACCTTGGACATTACATATCCATACTATGTCTATACTCAAGTCATTTAAATGTATTGAAAATTGTATACTTTCATGTGTATTATAATTTAAATTTTCAAAATGTAAAAGGACTCTTTTATTAAAACATTGTTTTAAATGGTTTTAAAGATTTATTCTTTTAAACATTTATCATCCATGTACACGTTTTAAAAATGGTTTTAATGATTTATTTAAATGGACATGAATGTTTTAAAACCCTTTCAAAAGTTTCAAAGTGGTATGAGAAGCTTTGATTTAAAAATATCTTTTAAATGTCTTCTTTTAATATTTTCAATGTATAAAGAGATATTTCTCTCAAAGTGTTTTAATTATTTTTTAGATGTTTTTTTATATTAATATCATGATGTGATATCTTGTAATTGAAATGTGGAAGTGTTTTGTTTCTTTTATGCATGTTTTATGTGTTATGATTATGTTATGGTTCTTTGGCAATGTTTATAGAATCGGGTGGTTCCGTGATAAAGTAAGTGCGGGTGAGCCCGAGATAGCTCTCCAATGCATTGGGTAACATGGAGGAGTTAAATGCTAAGGTTTATCTAAAGAGATTTGGGGAATATACTATGATTGGTATTCCAAACGTAACCATGAGGGTTACTCCCTACGTAAGAATGTTATGAATGCCTCACGTTACCTTTAAGTCTTATGATTTCTTTGAGTTATTCATAAATATTATGATTTCATGAGGTATGTTAAAGTGACTTTGTTTTATGAGTAAAGTATGAGTTCATTGATTCTTATGTATACATGGACTAATGTTTTCTTTCTGTATTTTTATATCCCTTACTGAGCTTTTTATGCTCATCCCATGTTTTTTAAATGTTTTTCACAGGTCAAGGGAAAAGTACCTGATGTGCTGATAGTGTAGAGGATGTTTCAAGAATGAAACCATGTTTTATTTTAAATATGTTTCCTTTTATGGAAAAAATGAATATTTCCTTTGATGTAACCACCTTGTTTAAATGTGGAATGTAATGCATGGCTTATGATCTAATTCTCTAAAACTCTAAGCCTGAAAATATCCTCAATTTGAATTCTTGAAATAACTCAAGATTAAGTAAAGTTTAAGGCTGGGGCCTTATAGTTGGTATCAGAGGAAGGTTTAGATAACTTTAGACGTTAGAGTGTTATTTAAGCATAAGTGACAAGTTGTATATATCCATAACAGTTATTGTATTATATTGAATCTTTATTATTTTTTGGAAGTTGGAAAGAGTTTGAGATAACTTGGATAAGTATATCCTAGTGTTCATCTTCCTCATTAGTACATGATGATTTTGTTGATATAATCACACTGAAATTTTGTGTTTTAGAAAATATATGGATCTAGCATGCACCAAAGTGACAATGGGTTTGATGGAAATTGTGGTGGTTCTCTGATTAAGCGTCTGAATGAAATGGAGGATTCAATGAGAAATCTCGTGGTAATTCTAAACCAACTATCTGGAGTCATTATTAACCACTTGAACCTTGGTGAGTTCTCTAATGCATCATGTATAAGAGAACCAAATCGATGTGGATGTTTAGGTAATAATTATTAAAGTAACCATTAGGGTTTATATGATCCTTACTTTTGAGGTAATTATGGGTTACTACATGTTATGATGGAAAATTAAAGGCATGAGTTAAAATTGAGGTTAAATTATGTTATGGTTATTTTATTTTAGGAATGATCTATGATATTAAATTATCAACTTATGGTGATTTGTATTATTTATGGAAATGAATAACCTATCATGGAGAACATGTGATTAGGTTAATTAATTTTTGGTTTAAGACATTAAGAGTGAATTGTGTTATTTGGATATAACTGTTAAAATATTATATTGGGAGATTATGTGATTAATTCATTTTGATTTCTAGGATTCAATATTAGTTTTGAATAATTTGAGTAATTTTATGGATAATTATAGGTTGTATGGTTTTTTATGAACTTTGGGTTTTGTTGGAAAAAATTTGGAGATTAAGAGTAGTTTTTCTTTTTGTAAATGGTTATCCTTTTGGGGGATTATGTGATCTTGTACTAACCATTTTGGTTTTGGTTAAGGTTCAAAGATATGGGAAACATATAGTTAATCTTTTTTGGATTATGTGAATCTATTGAAGATGATTATTGGGCTCTTAATGTGAACAAGTCATCCTGAATACTCATCGTTTGGAGAAAATATGAGTTTGTGTTAGAAATATAGTAATAGATGAAGTCTACAAGACAAGTAAGTATGTTTCCTTATGTTTTAATTTAGCCCATAAATAAATTCCTCAATGAAAAGTAACTTAAAACAAAAATGTTGTCTGTTAACTTTTCCTATTGGGGAATCAAATACCGTTTAACCCATCATAAGTTTGTGATTTTCTGGTGGTTAAATTTCTCGTAGACATATTTTATATCACTATCCATTAGAAATTGATGGTTTGTTTTCTCCTCTATATATATGTTTTCATGGAATCCTAGTATCTCTTTTCTCGGGTGACCTTTATACTTTTCTTTCTTTCTTTTAAATTGAAATTTTTACTCTGTCTTTTTCCAATGTGGGACTTTCAATGAAGTTTCCGAGTCCAATTTTAAAATTGTGATGATGAAATTCCCAAAATAGGGGAAGGATGTAACATCCCATGTAAATAAAGAATATGACATTTTCATATTTATTAATATTTTTTAATAAAATTTTAATATTACTTTAAATGGAATGCAATGTTCGATGGCGTACCCAATACGCAACAGTGAGTTTCTTTGAAATCTTACGTTGCTCACTAATAATATAATAATATTATTTTAAATGGTAGTTAACGCCTTAGCATTGTAATGGTGGGAATGAATAGAAATAACTAAAAAATTATTATATATGTTTGTTAAATATTTTTACATTTATCTAATAAATGTTGATGGCTTAAAATGTGAATGAATCCAATTTTAAGCATAAAATATTCTTTAAAAGGTCGATTAGCCACCTTTTGATGGAGAACTCCTTTTAAATCTACTTTTTGACAATTTTATATGTTATATTTGACAAAATAAAATCCTTATATAGAATCAATACATCATAATTTACTTTGTGTCAATTTTTGTTATTTTTCTGATAATGTTCATTTTTTTAATGAATAGTAAAAAATGATGTATTTTAATTCAAAACCTCCTTTTAATATAATTTATTTATATGGTTATGTTTTATTTTTAATTGATTTTAAATTTTAATTAGAATATATTTTTAGCATTTAATCTAATGGTAGTCATTATAATTAATTTCACTTTGAAAATGGACATAAACAAGTGTCAATCTTTTGATAGGTATTGTTTCATAAAAACACGCTATTTGTTTTGATAGCGGGAATTAATAATATAATTTATTAATGAAACTTATATGTTTTGAATTTGGTAAAATGGAAATAATTTTTTAATTTTTAATATCAAATATATCTTAGGGTGAATTTTAGGTATTTTTCTGATAATGTTAATTTTTATGAATAGTGAAAAATACTGCATTTAAATTCAAAACTGTTTTTTCATTAAATTTATTTATGTAGTTAGATTGTCATTTTAAACGGTTTTAAAGTTTAATTGAATTATTTTTTTATAATTTAATACAATTTTGGTCATTGGATGTAATTTAACGTTTCCATTGGATGAAAAAATAAGTCAATCTTTGGATAAATTTAACTTCTTAAAAACCCGTCTTTGGTTTTGAGAACGGAAATTATTTTTAAATTAATTAAATAAATTTCTCTGTTTGGAATTTGGTAAAATGGATTCCATATTTGGAATCAGAAGGTCTAAATTATGTAATTAATACTCTTCTGTTTTTGACATGATGAGTAGTAAATATGGTAATTATTTTTAATTACCGTGATTAATTAGTAAATCGGGTAAAAAGGGTAAACAAAATAATGTTATAGTAATATAAAGTTACCCAAACATGTGTCTTAATGCTATTTGTGGTGTCATGGCCGACCATGGGATTTCTTGTGCCAACTTAGGGACACCATTGAATCACTTTTGTGTGATAGTGATCTTTTATCATATTATTTTTAAAGAATGGAAAATACAACCAAAGTATGTAACACCAAAGTAAAAAAAATTATTTTTGTTTATATAAATTATCTCTTTGATAATAAATAGTCATTGTAAAGCTAAAAATATTTCCTACATCATTATATTTTATTTATAATTTTTGGACATTATATAAATAAATTTATTTTTGACACAATGATGATGCAGTTATAACCCCATTAATGAAATATTTAAATAAATTATATTATATGTGGTAAAAAAAATTTGTTTTGAGACATTGGATGCTATAAAAGAATTTTATAGATTATTATGATATGTCCAATTTTTTTTAATTCTTTTATTTTGATGAAATAAATCTTGTATTCCTCTATTAAAAGTCAACTACAAAAATAGTGTCAAAATTGGCATAAATGAGTTTTTAAAACAAATGTTATATTAATAAATAGTATAATAGTAAAAATAAAATAATATTTTTCCAAATTACATATAATATAATAATATTATCATTATTGATACAATTATTGGACTATTGTAATTTTAAATTAACTATTATGACCTTATAGTTTGAAAATAAAAAAAAAAGACGTGATAAGAATTATTAATTTTAACTAAGAGTAAAAATGAAAAGATAAGGTGAATTATATGCCCTAAACTTGTATAAATACAATTTATTGAGTGGATTCCTTCCCCTAATCCTCTTATCCTCTAAATACATCATTTTGAAACCATTCTAGTTTGAAAAATATTTTATAATAAATTAATATTTCATGACATTCCAATAGTGCCCCTCCTCCCCTTATAAAAAGACATCACCTATACCCCTTACTCACACATCTCAAGCCCCTTGTATCATCCAAAATAAACTCAAATAATCTCTCCACATCCCTCTCCTCATCCTATAAGCCTCACTTTGGTCATAATTCTTTTCAAGAGAGCCTTTTCCTCAAATCAAAAGAAGTTTCCCGATTTAGAGGTAATGTCTTCTCTAGAGTTTCATTATTCTATTTTACTTCTTCATTAAACAATATATTCTTATTATTTGATCCCATAATATCACCAGTATCCTCAATATACTATTATTTTGTTTTTATAAGGATTCTACCTACACTTACACACACCTCCGTCTAATGGTTAAGGAACATACTATTTTTGTGGGTGGCGAATTACTACCTCACGAACCGATGATTATTCAATATTCTCCTAACACCTTTAATAGTGGCCATTATGATGTCAATATATATATATATATATATGGAATTTATTTTTTTTATATGCTTCTATAATTTATTATTAAATCGCATCGTTATGATTTTCATGTTGTGGAACTGTGATAATTTCATCAGAGGAAGTGTGGACTACCGCCCCCTTAAGGGATGTGACTCATTCATTCCATACATAGAACGCATAAATAATAAAATAAATGAACTTATGTGACATATATAACATATATATTATACTTTAATTATAATATATATATTTCTCCTTTATTTTTAATCCCATTAATATGACAAAGAAATGAAAGTAGCGTTCATGCGTACGTATGCCTACCGTCTCTATGAACGGTGCATTTCATTTTTTTATCTCAAAATGTTATGTAATAGAATAAAAAGAATATATACTTGATATATATTATATTTAAATCATTATTACTATTCTGGAGATGATGTAGTTATAACTACATGGAGAATTATTTTCTAACAAGTTCATTTTTTACTCATGTACCGAACATCGACAAAAACGTCTAATATGAACTATAATAATAATCTAATTATTATAACATGATAATAAGTTATATAAATTTAATAATAAACTTTAAAGAATTTTCTTAATAAATTTTAAATTTACTAATGTTTATTATTCAGTAATATAATGAAACAAACAAGACAAGTCAGACTCGAGGTAAGGGATCCTACGTCTCTCTTTCTTTTTAAGTACTCTCTTTTATGTCATTTATTTTAAGAACCTATTTCTTATGTTGGGGGATGTTCATTTGTATCCCTCTTACTGTAATTTTTTTTCATATGATGAGAGACCCTATTTTACCTCCTCAATCCATTTTTGGAAGTTGTAAGTGGCGCCGTTAGGATGCTGAATTTTCTTAAGGGATCCTACCTCTCTCATTTAAGTACTCTCTTTTATTTCATTTCTTTTAAGTTCATATTTATTATGTTGGGGGATGTTATTTTATATTACTCTTACTATACTTTTTATGTTCGTATTATGAGAGACACTATTTAATCTCATCAATCCAATTTTGGAAGTTTTAAGTGGCGCTGTTAGGCTACCAAATTTTCGTAAGGGATCCTCACTTTTCACTCCACCTTTCAAATTCAAGATTCTTATTTGAAACCAGTTCTTATATTTTCAAATGTTTATATTATCATTCTTTTATAATCAAATAATTATTTTCCATTATTTTTTATTTAAATGAGGTATCATTTATCCTCCCTCATTTGTGCCATTACCTAAGTTGTTGTCCCACCGAAATGTTGTAAGGGAATCTCGTCTCAATTTACATTATTTTGAGACTTATTTATCATTAGGCACCAATTCACTTATATTTGGTGATTATACAGAATCTTTTATATTATATCATGAATCCCCTTATTTTCATGATATTATAAGTTTTGTTTAATGTCATACCTTACTAGAGTTATCATTAAAATGTTCAAAGTGGTAAGGTAACTTCTTAACCTGATTTCCATTCTTTGGGTTAATATTAGACTTCATTGATTTTATTATGACAAGATTATGTGTGTAATCACTATGTTGTAGTTTCCACTTCCCTTTGTGTGGATATACTATTGCTACACATAATCATCTCATTGGTAAATTCTTATGTCATTTATACAAACTTGTATGGGAAATCATAACTCAATCTCATTTCATTGAGTTAAATATCCATGTCATTGGTTTTGTTTTTCTAAGAATATGTGTGAATTACCTCTGATTGTTTTACACTGAATATCCACTTATATTGGGTGTATTTATATTTTTCACACATAATTATTTCATTTCTCTATCCTTGCTATAATGTCATGATCTTTGATTAGGATTACATCTCAATTTCTTATCATTGAGACATTTATTTATGATATGCACTTTTATTCTTCTATAAAGTGTATATACATCCCCTTTTTCATTCCATATCCATACTATTTCTACACATAAGTCATTTAAATGTTTTGAAAATGGTCTACATTCTTGTGGTTTATAATTTAAATGTTCAAAATGGAAAAGGACACTTTTATTAAAACATTGTTTTAAATGGTTTTAAAGGTTTATTCTTTTAAAAATTTATCATCCATGTCCATGTTTTAAAAATGGTTTAACAGATTTATTTATTTGATATTAAATTTTTTAAAACCCATTCAAAAGTTTCGAAGTGGTATGGGAAACATTGATTTTAAAATCTCTTTTAAATGTCTTCTTTTAATATTTTCAATGTATAAAGAAATATTTCTCTCAAAGAGTTTTAATGATTTTATTAGATGTTTTTATTTATGTTAATATCATGATGTGATATATTGTGATTGAGATGTAGAAATTTTATGATTATTTTATGCATGTTTTATGTGTTATGATTATGTTATGGTTCTTTGGAAATGTTTATGAAATTTGGTGGTTCCGTGATAAACTAAGGGCGGGTGAGCTCGAGATAGCTCTCTAATGTATTGCGTAATGTGAAGCAGTTAAACGCTAAGGTTTCTCCGAAGTGATATAGGGAATATATTGTGATGGGTATTCCAAACGTAACCATGAGGGTTACTCTCTACGTAAGAATGTTATGAATGCCTCATGTTACCTTTATGTCTGATGATTTTTATGAGTTATTCATAAATCTTATGATTTCATGAGGTATGTTAAAGTGCATATGTTTTATGAGTAAAGTATGATTTCATTTATTATTATGTATACATGGACTATTTATTTCTTTCTGTATTTTTATATCCCTTAATGATATTTTTATGATTATCCCATGTTTTTTAAATGTTTCTCAAAAATCAAGGGAAAATTACATGATGTGATGATAGTGTCAAGGAAGTGTCAAGAAATAAACCATGATTAATTTTAAATATGTTTCCTTTGATGGAAAAAATTAATATTGTCTTTTATGTAACCACCTTGTTTAAATGTGGAATGTAATGCATGATTAATGATCTAATTCTCTAAAACACTAAACCAGAAAAGATCCTCAATGTGAATTCTTGAAATAACTCAAGATTAAGTAATGTTTAAGTCTAGGGCCTTATAATCATGCCCATGAAACACATTCTCCTTACGGTCCTAGATCTCTACGGCTTTCTCCTCAAAGGTTTCATTATCATACATATTGATCATGACCTAATAGATGATATGAGAGTCGTAATGAAGATAAAGATAGATCTATGGAATGTGGAAAACATCATGTGTTGGGATCATATATGGTGGAAGTGCTGCATGATATTCCATGACTCCATGAAAAGCCAACACCTTCTAAAGACCAATAAGCCAGGGAGAAATACTACTCCCACAACTAAACCTTCACTACCCACGATAGGGAGTTACCTTCTGAAAAATTTGATTCCCAACATGAAACTACATAGGTATCCCCTATGATCAATGTAGGATTTTTGGAAATATTGTGCTCCCTTCATCCTCTGGTGAATCAACTAAACCATCTTTATCATACTCTATACCAGTTATGGTCCAAGAAACGCTAACTCTATGACCCCAATCTAGAATAATGGAGAACAGAAAGGTGGACCATACTAGTCCTAAAATGGTGCCATATAGATGGTGGAGTGGGAAATATTATTGTTCAAATACTCTACAAAGGGAATGTTCCTCATACAAAAACCTCTAAATTCATGGCATAATAGTGAAACATATATTAATGAGTCTGGATGGTTCATTCTATTTGACAGTCAATCTATATATGAAAAGAAATTACAAGGCATAGATGATAACCAAAAATAGACTACAGTCCTCCCTACACAATATAAGTAAAATTACGATCTTGGTCAGAAATGATCATCCTCAGGACTCGATCGATTCTCACAACCTTCGCAATATACTTTTTCAAAAAAACCATCACTGAGATTGACTCCTTGGTCAATGTAAAGTTGGAAGACTTCATCAAATGATCTACTACTACCCATATAACATCATAAACTCTCAGAGATCAAGGTAAAATGGTAACAAAGGCAATAAAGATGTCCTCCCACATCCACTGTGGAACATCTAATGGTTTGAGAAAACCATCGGGAACACGGTGTTCGGCCATCATTGTCTGGAAGACCAAAAATTATGACACAAACTCTGAAATTTTACACATAATCCAAGGCCACCATAACTGACCTCTCAAATAATAGTATATCATTTTCATGCCATGATGTACCACAAAGGGGGAACTATGGAAATTTGCGAGAACAATTTCATGTATCACGAAAGGAATGAAAAGCCTTCCCTAAAACTACAGTCGGTGTTGTTCATCCATAGAACAACCATCAGGGGCCTCACCACAAATAACTCATTCCCTCAAAACATCCACTTCCTGATCCTCCAACTAGGATTCCTCTACATGCGGCACCAAAGATGACTACACCATCATCTGAAAAAGACAACCACTATCCCCAAATTCTCCCATTTACATATGTAATGCTGAATGTTATTGCATCTCACTATTGGAATGATCTGATTCACACACTACATCACTACGTGATATCCTACTTAGTGTGTCAGCTACAACATTACCGTTTCCCATTTTTTATGGAATTTATTTGTTGTAATCCTATAAGAACACCATCCAGTTACACTATCAAAGGTTCAAGTCACATAGTGAGAAAACGTGCCTTAGTCCCTTATCATTGGTGAATACCAAAAAACGCTTGCTCGTGAGGTATAGTCTCCATAACATCTAATAAGACACCATTTCTTACAACTCATGATCACGGATAACACTATTATGTTCGTGGGTACGAAAATTCCAAGAACCATAAGAAACAACTGATCAATATTTCATCAGAACAAAGTAAAACCCCAAAATAAAATCATCATAGAAAATTTTAAATTGTACTCATTTTGCTGGTAGATAAAGAAATAGATCACTGACCAACATCACCATTAGATACGCGAATACTTCATGACACTGATTGGTACACATGAGGGCTTAATCCTTTCTAGTCAATGCTTTTAGAGGAGTCATAAACTAATTGAAATTGGCAAAGAACCTCTTGTAATATCATGTGAGACCAAGGAAACATCTCACCCCAACCACTATCTTGGGGGATTCCCAAAACACAACTACTTCTTTCTTTGATATATCCACAATTATTCCCCACTGGGATACAACATGCTCCAAGAAATAGGCTTCTCGGTCCCAAAATCATGCTTCACCAACTTCCCAAATAGATATTTTTGATGAGGAAATCCCAAAATGGAACGTAGATTCTCTTCAAGATCTTCTTCAAAATAAGGATTACACAAGGATTTCATTAAGGAAAACCACCATGAACTTATCTAGAAACTCACAGAACAAAAAATTCATCAAATTTCCAAACAAAAATAGATAATTCATCACACCAAATGACATCACAATGATCCTGTAATTTCCATGATGACAATGGAAAGTGGTATTCTGGATATGCTCATTCATCAAACACATCTGAAAAAATCCAGACTGTAAATAGATATATGAAATCCAACATTTACCCTTCTATTGATCAAATAAATCCACAATTCACAGAATAGGATAGTGGTTATTCACTATCACCCAGTTGAAGTGATTATAATCAAATCACAACCACAAACAAGCATTACCCTTCTTCCAGAACAATATTGGTGCACCCACTGGTGACACGCTTGGTTGAAGAAACTTGCACCGCAATAGGCCATAGAGCTGTATTTCAATCTATCAAAACTCAAAAGGCTCCATCCTATATGGATACCTCAAGATAGGTTACATTCATGGATGTAGCTCAATCCAGAACTAGATATCCCATTGAGTGGGTAACACTACAACCTCATCTGTAATGACATTAGGATACTCTTCTGAGACCTTATGAAACAGTGGCTTCTGAACCTCTAATGAAATCAGCATCAGCTCAGCCATCGAAGATGATAAGGATATAACATGCCTCTAACCCATTTTAGGGTCTCTCCTTCCCACAGAAACTGCTATCTATCCATTATCATTGAGGAATACAATCTTTCTCTAGAAAAAATTTACTATAGGGTGCACAAAATACAACCAATCCATACTGATGATAACATCATTTGGTTGAATTCTTAAACATTGTAAATCTACCTAGGAGTGATGATTCTCCATTCCTATCCCACAATCCCTACATACATCAAACAAGTCAACTAGACCTCTAAATAGCATAATCAACGCCATGGGAACTGGAAGAATTTCTACTTAATGTCCTAAAGCAGGGATAAGGGAATGTGATATGAAGGATATTTTCGGTCCTACTTCAAACAAGTCATTCACCCAAGTATAAAAAATGAAAAAGTTTACCTCGAACGATGTATGGCTCGATTGGATCATACAATTCTAAAACATAAAGCTGGTGATGACCTACACCATGGTCTCTTTGACCTTATAGATGAACACAACCATTATCGTGCTCGGATCTCGTAGGATGAGGAGCATCCCTCTGTTTCCCCCTTTCTATCATATATTCTTTATACTGATCCTGAGCTAGAGAAAATGGCAATTTCATCCTCGGCTAGAATTTCCTCAATAGAGGAACATGGAGAGGATCACCTACCACACACTGACTACTCAGAAAGGCCAGGCACTCATGTCGTAGATGACCTCAACCACCATAATAAAAACTAGTACATGGTCCCATTGAAGAGTCATAAGAGACACTTTCTATAGAGAAATTAGACATTAAGGGATGGTACCTTCCCCCAACCGAACAGAAACACTTTTTCCCTAAAAAATGGGAACCCATACCACTACTATGCTTCATTAAAAATCAAGGTGAGTCCCCTCTCATGATGATCTAGATCTTTATAACATCCTCTCAACAACCTCTACCCTCACCAAAACCTCAATATATTTCTTCAATATAAATGGGGTGACATAGCGCTTGATCTCGGGATGCAGAGCCTCCTCAAGAATCTTTTCCCTATACTCCTCATCCGGAAAAAGGTCTGAAAATAGCGCAGAATGTTCCTAAAATGGATCACGAATACGTTCAAAATAGAGATCCCCTACTGATGGGTGAGAAATTCATAGTGGCTGGCCACCTCCATGGTCAAGGGAATCAAATCATCTCTGAACTACTCACGAAAATTCTACCATGAGACTTCCAACTCCTCGTGATCCTTGGGGAATAAGAACCACCCCTACCTCACTTTCCCATGTAGTATATTCATAACCAATGACAACCAGTACACCTTCCGAGCATGGATCAAATAGAAGTAAATCTCAATCTCCTCCAACCAGTCTTCTGTGACTACATCAGAAACAAATCCGTCATGCTTCTTCAGACTCTGGTGCTGAAATAGTCAGAGTGTCCTTCTATAAGTGTCATCATCGTCGACCTCTGCTCTACAAGGATCTCCTAGTGAAACCTACTAAAAATATTTTGACTGAATCTAAATAGAATGTTGTCCTGGATCCATATCTAAAAAAGGAAAAATACATATAGATCATAACCATTAAAATGGATGTCTTCAACATTAACTATTTGTTTTATTTTATTTATTTTAGGTTAACCTATCCAATGTTATACCCATTAAATCATAGATGCAGTGAAGAATGATGCATAATCCTTTCCAAATTCTCTATAATTCAATAAGTATCTCCTCATTTAGTAGCCACTTTAAGCCCGATGGTCTGTTCATCATATTATAGGGGTCCTAAATACCTATTCCCTAGGAGGTCTCCAATGTTTAAAGTGCTTTCTAAATGCATCTCACACTATTTCAATAACATCCCATCATACCTCATGAGTTTCTAACTCTAAAGTACATTCTATACCTCATCTAGAGATCTAATACCACTTTTTCATGACCTCTTCCCCACAATGTGTACCCCTAAGAGGCCAGAAATGGGGCAAGAGAGATAATGACCCCATGTCCCACCTCCAGTATCCCCTAGGTTGACTACTAATATCGCGGGTATAACCAACAGAAATATGGTAGGAATTACCCTCTAAGAGAACACCTAAGAAATAGAGAGATAAGATAAACACCAACCAATGCCTCTTCAGAACAAAATTTAAAAGAAACTGATGTGGATATATATAATGTCATGGAAAAAATACTATAACTAAAATAGAAAAATTCAAGTACCGACTGAAAGTAAAATTTCAGTGACCAAAAATCCAAAAAAGATCATGCCAAACCCCAAGCTATTAGCAACCTGATTTCTAGGATAATCCAACTGACCTGAATACAATTAATTTAATGAAGGGTGAGTATAATAGTATACTCATTTGGATCCTCCCTGGATCCTCGCATTAAAAATTAAAGAATGAATTCTAAAGCACATTGGATGAAAAGTGGAACTAACTTGTCACATAAATAGGTATACTATGTTCCTAGCCTATCCATAGAAACTCTCAACATGTATCAAATAAACAAGAATATAATATAATAATGAATATCTATGTAACCTTGCTACCACTTCACACTCATATCCCACCTTTTCCCAACATCGCACGCCATGGGTATTTCTCTAAAAAAAGGATTTTCACAAACACCTTGGCGAAGCACCACTACATGAACCTCATGCAACGCAACAACCATGTCCACAAAAGCAAAGAAACCAAGTAGTTTCTAGGATCCTTCAAAGCTCACGTAGTATATATCTTACATTGGGTATTGTACCAAATCCATTACAACCCATATAACGAGTAAGTATCCTCAATCCATTACAACCTATACATGTTACTCCTATAGTAGTCCTTAAATAATTATATATAGAATGAATGTGTGTGAAATAACCACAAGACATTATAGCCCTCTACCCACATATATGGAGAAAACTAACCATCGTGCATACTAGAAGAAGTAAATACCAATTGAAGAACTCATGTTCCAAGGGAGTAGTAATCCATCCATCCTCCCACTGAGATGTTGGGGAGAACACCCCCTAGGGATCAGAATCCATAGGGTGTCAACTGCCCTAGGGAAAATGGTGGAGTAGTGTTTAGAAACACAAATGGTATATGATATATTATATCTCTCAATAACAAAATGGGAAACACCTAGTCTCAGACTCAATTGCATCTAACATCTCTTGGACTCTCAATTTCCACTACTAAGACTAAATATCATATAAGAAAATAAACATTTAAAGAGATACATTATTAAAGTAATTACTTTTTAATTTTAACATTATGTAAAGTAATTCCTTACTAATATATTAACAATTATCATCTTCAAATTTATATTTAATTAGCATCACAACCAAGATCCATTGCCTCTAGGAATAAAGAAACCTAGACCACAACTTCTTAATAGTACAACATCAATATTACATCCAAGAAGGCTCAAACACAATGGGTAAAATAGTTATTCATTTGTTAACAACCTTTCCAAATTTCATATTCTATGCTATTCTAGTAAAGCATTAAAATATACCAAACACAAGGGGATCAACATAGTTTGGAGATGTACTACCCTTCGAGTCATTTCCACCTATAAAAGGAGCGTAGACTCGTCTATCTTGAAGAAGCTAATCACATAATGCACATGGAATACCTCATGTTTCTTGGTTTTATTTTGATGTAGGGTGTGAAAGAACCTCTATCTCAAGTAGTGGGAAAATTAATGTGGATAACAAACAATATATTCAATAACCATCCAACTTTCATAACAATGGGTAAGCCCAGCTTTAACTGATTCCATCATCTCTGGTGTCCTCCCTGACACCCAAATGTATAAACCAATGCATCTACCCACTCAAGGCATCAACTACTTCCACAAAAATTGGTCCTCCATGCCCCTAGATACCACCAAATGGCTCAATGGCCATCCATCCTAGACTCGAATCACATCAATAGTGGCAGGAAAAAAATAAACATTACAATGGGATCTAATTCCCCAAGAAACACATTCTGTATTTAAACACAACAAGATCCCATGGGTCAAAAACATAAGGAACAAGACCTTAAAAAAACGGGTAACTCAATCCCACTAATGGAATTATATTTTCTCATACAACGGGTTCTTTATTATATCATGAATTAACCATATCATTATTCACGTTCCAACTACAGGAAATCATAGAAACTAGCTATCACAGCTATCACATATTAATTTAACATACATTTACCTCATTTATAAACAACAATTAACATGATTTAGGTTCATAAAAAAATATATTTAAACTTTTATATTTGTATCAATTTGATTGACATAAAATTATTACAACTAAAAATAGATTCATTATATACGCATCTTGATATTTTATCCAAACAATTTACTATTAATTTCAGATTTACATTATTAACCAATTTATCTCATGGATAACATGCTAAATAAGAAAATAATATACATCAAACTATCTGTAAAATGAATATTAAAACCATTATCATTGTATAAAGGAACAACATATAATCAATACCAATTAATTAATCCATTTCAAATATTTATTATGTGAATTTAATTGTGATCCAAAGGGTTAAACCATTCTAACAGTTAAATTGATAATTTATATATAGAGGAGTAGTGAATCTCCCACCTAAAAAGGTTTCTAATGTTCTATTATTAAGAACAACCAACAAAACAGATCATGATCACCTCTCATAGAACAATTGCATTGACCCACGGATGTCATGACACCACCACACCAACAAAAAACTGAAAAATTCCCATTAGAAACATTACGATCACATTCCATCACATGGCATGGAGAAGAGGGAGGAAACCGATCAAGGAACCCAGAATATTAGTGGTATAGCATAATATATATCAAAAATTGATTGACACTTCCTGGTTTCACCAAAACAAGGGATTATATATTGTACAAAACTCCAACAGAAGATGCTCTAATGATTATAGTTCGATCGCATGACTCCTTTGGGAGGAAGAACTCAGGGCGTCCCATACCAAGGAAAACAAGAAGGAATAACTAGTTGTAACTATATCTCAAGAATTTCAAAATTTTAAATAGAGTAGTATTTTATGATATAGTTTAAATTTATTATTAATGGAATATATGATAAATATTATGTATTTGACTATGTAAAGGCACCAATAACCTTAATAAAATTAGATATCGGTTGGGGATTTTAATAATCTTTAAATCACTTAAAATAAGGCATTTTATTTGTTTTACAACAATGATATGTTCAAGAGGGTAAAATTGAATCAAACTAGAAAACTAGAGAGAACATAAATATTGAAAAACTATTTTAAATGACACACCATTGGATGAGTCACCATTATGAGTCATGGTGGATGTTCTACCAGTGGATGAGTCACCATTGGATGACTCACTATTGGATGAACTACTATTCGACTGATCACCATCCCAAGTCTCCATTGGTGAATTTCTTTTGAATGAGTCACCATTGGAAGAGTCCCCATTGGACGAGTCACCATTGGAATAGTCTACTTTTGGAATAAGCTACCATTCTAGAAACACTATTCACAAAACTACAAATTTTGGAAATGCATTGAAATAAGTCACCCCGACTAATGAGAACACATCAAACACCGTATTTTCACAATGGAATGGACCGATGAGGACCAAACCATTACATATACCCATCAAACATATTGGGTGTTTGTTAATAAAATTGATTTAATATATAATATATACATTTTATTAAAAAATTTACAAAAAAGTGTTTTTTTAACTTGTTCAGTTAAAATCATCATTGAATATAGAAAAAATCATAAGAGTAATCTCAATATTTTCAAATAGTTCCTACTATCATCCCAAACAAAGTAATAAGCATAGGATTTATTTATATAAATATTTAAATCACATTTTCAAAATATATTTAATATTATTATTAATTTAATTCCAATGTCTAGGTGATAACTATAAAAATATTTTAATGACAACATTAACATTCTATTTTAGTTTG
Organism: Viscum album; assembly: GCA_963277665.1. Classification (NCBI taxonomy): domain Eukaryota; kingdom Viridiplantae; phylum Streptophyta; class Magnoliopsida; order Santalales; family Viscaceae; genus Viscum; species Viscum album. The sequence goes on along the minus strand of OY728159.1, from coordinate 649,770,041 downwards.
GTAAAAATTTTCCAAGCATGAACGAAAGATATTGAATGAACTAGAAAAAACATGTAAAATAAGACAATAATATAGTGGAATAAATCGGATGATAATCTATGTGTGGAGTGTAGTGATATACCAACTTTGTGTTTCATCTATTGAAATGTCAATTTAGTTACTTCGTATTAAAAAATTTAATATTCAGTGTTGGGTGAAATAAAAAAATTGGAAATTTTTAAATTTAGTTGAAAAAACATTTTATAAAATCTTCGGGTGTTACAATGAGAGAATAAAGAAAAAACACTTGAAAATTTATTTCATAGATCCAAGTATATAAGTAACTTAATCATTAATATTATTTTGTGTCAATTGAAGAAGTATAACCATGAGCCCATATATTATTTTTAGGTATATTCCATTTACACATGGGGAATTTCCTTCCATTGTGTCCCATTGCACTATAGTTAAAAAATTGAATACTAGTTTTTTATTTATACATTTTTCATTATTTTTCTTAGTCTCCATTTTTTACACTTATAAAAAACTCATAATACTATCAATTATTTCCTAATTACTTTATTTACAGTGTTATAACTTGTGGGAATATAGTTTTTTCCATTATTTTCATTATACATCCATTCCTAGTTGTATTCTTATTCTCAGGACTCCCTCGGAACCCATAATATAATCATAACTCTTTACCTATCTCATTATCACATTATATTATGTCCTCATATAATGATAATTATTTGGTGACTATTTATCATTTAAATAATGGCATAATACCATAAAACATATACACATTTTTACTCTTTGGATTATGTGAATTGGCTAGGTTCAAATTGCTTCTTCCATTAGAAATTTCTATATGATTAAATGTAATAGTTTTTATAATATCATTATTAAAAAATATTTATATTCCCAAAACAATAGAAATTAATTAAATAAATTCAACATTTTATGTGTAGTTAATATCATAATCATAAAAATTGGTTCATTGGGATATTGTTCAATAATTATTGGCAAAATTTATCTGAAGGTTATGTTATCTAATTTATATTTTAAAAAATTTAGTTTCCAGGATTTAAACATAAAATTCTGTTATACCAAATATTTATCTATGAACCTAGAACCCCAAGGATAGTTCCTTCTACAATTGAATTAGTATAAAATTAAAGAAATCCATGTACCAATGGACCAAGTATTTTAGTAGTATTAGTAAAATGGATACATACATGATTCCTATATGACATATGAATACAAATATTATGACATATTTTTATAAATTAATACATTATTTATTCTAGAAAATATGTGCTTATCATTCTTAGTACAGTTCATGGAATCTTGGGGAAAGCAAACAAAATAAGTGTGGGATCAATTTCACTGTAAGGGTTAATTACAATTGAAGCAATAATAAATAATTTATCATGATCAATTTGAAATGAAAAAAAATTGAGAACACATTCCATGTATTCAATAATTAGGATGAAATGGGAAAATAACATGACAAGGTGAAGAATAGAAAAACATTCCATTTAATCAATAAATAGATAATGGAATTCATCTAGAGATTTTTATAGTGAAAATATGATGAATAATAATTACTAAATAATGAATGAATTCAATTCTTAAATATTATATTTCATTTTCCCCAATGATATGAAACATTTAAAATAAATATCTTTCCTCATGATAGTTTAATTATGTTGGTAGAAACCCATCTGATATGTGTTCGAACCATTCAACAGACACTACCGGTAAGATTTATCCTCCAGATAGTTTAATACATCTTTGAAACAAAATTGAAGGTAATTTTTGCAAACTAATTCCATCACATAAATCTACTAATGCATTTATGGGATTTTTTACAATGGTTACCAACCCATGTAACAGATGGCCAAAACATTCCTCATATATTGAATAATCAATTTAATTAATAAACAACTAGCCTTGTCATCAAATATCTATATTGAATAAAATATATATATATATATCAATATTTTTACATTCAATCAAATAAAATTCAATGTGAAAATTATATGTAAAAATTATATATGCTTGAAACAATAATCATATCAATGAAAAATGTTATGTAAAATTAGGGTAAATATAATGTCCAATGATCACATGAAATTGAATATATCAAGGGGACAATAAAAATGAATCAAGGAAATGAATTTAAATATTATCCCTGGAATATCATTCATAAATAATCTAGATGAAGAAAAATGATACTATCAATAAATCAATTCCCATGTGGAGTAAAAATTAAGGGTTGATGTCTTTGATGAATAGAATAACGATAAAAATATCCATTGAAATATTATTAGCAAAAATATCCTTTCCATTTTGAAAAAAAAGTGAAAATATTTTTCATTTCAAATTACTTTTGGGAAAAATTTCGTAAAAATTATCCTTTTAAATTTTCAAATCAATCATAAAATAGATTTCTATGGTTGAATCCATACAATTTGTATAACCTTAAAAAAACATTAGTTTTGTATTGTAAACATTATATAAATGCAACCAATTTGGAAAGTGAGAAAAAAATTATATTGAAAACTTTTATAAAAACACATTGTGGGTAAAAAGTAATTTTTGAAATTAATTTTTAGTAGTAAAAGAAAAAAAATTTAAATTTTTTTGGAAAACAAGGTTTTATAATAGAATAGACTTCAAGATCGAAGAGAGAAATAAAGGAATCCTTTTTTAATACATTTTTGCAAATAATTTAAATAAAAAATATTAGAAATTGGTACTATTACTTGAAAAAGATAATTAATAACAAGATGACAATAAAATGAAATAGATTATTAAAAAACTACAAAATATTTTTCTTTAACTAAAATTCAATTTTATACAATCTTGAATAAAATTACATTGTGAAGTAAATCCTTTAAAGATAATAATTTTGAAGTAAAAAAATTGACCATTTAATAGATTGTGTGTATAAAATGTAAATACATATAAAATTGGTTTAAATAAAAAAAAAGTAAAATTTAAAATTTGTTAAAGACCTAAACATTTAATATTAATAACAATGTGGAGATAATAAAACCGAACAAATAAGATTATCAGTTATGTTAATATTGACCACATGGTATGTTTAAATTAAAATACCTTTAGATGAAATTAATTTAAATTTAGACATGAAAACCCATGATTAATAAATTAGTCATGATATTTCATTTAAAATGAGAAGTTTATAAATCGTAATAAAAACTGGTGAATGACATTACAATATTAGTTAATGAAATTAAATTTATACAGAATCCATTACCTTAATTTCCCATTATGTTTAACACCTTTTAACCTCATGTAAAGTAGTTTTATGAAATTTATTAACTTAAAAAATATCCATATAAATATTTAAAATATAATATATGATCCATTTAAAACATATTATCACCCATTTGATAATAATCATTCACTATTTTCATTGTTTAGGTGTTAATCGCCTTGTGTTTCATGTATGATTTAACTTATTATTTGTTATTCCTATTACATATCTCATGATTTAAATAGAACCATAAGATAAAAATTGATGTAAATATAATATAAAATATGTATATATTTATGTTAATCCATTATATTTATTAATAGAAAATTAAATTCATCATCCATGGAGATGGTATGTAGTACGTAGGCATCATCACTACTTCCATTGTCATATGTTTTAAAAAGAATGAAAAGTAATTGATATATATACATATATGATAATTACTATTAAATAATAATATTTATATCATATATATCACATATTTTTATTAAAACAATCTTTAATACATTTCATCTAAATCTTGAATGAATCACATTGTTATGAGGGTGTGGTAGTCCAAACATCTACAAAAGTTGTTATAATATTCCAAAAAAGGAAAAATTAAGGTATGCATTATATTATAATTAAATATACATAAATAAAATATAAATATCATATATATCATATATAATCTATAAATACATCATCATTACATAGATATAAAGGTTGAAGTGGGATAATGAGCGACATTAGTTGGTGAGGCGGTAGTCCTCCGTACATAGAAATGAGGATTGTATATCACATTTGATGGATGTGTGTGAAATTTTAAATCCTAAAATTAACATAAAAATATATCATTATATTTAATATATTATATATATTATAATATATAATCATTATATGACAATAATTGAAGGGGTGGAGGAAATATTTTTTTCATTGAAGAATGTTACCACTTTTTCGGGTAACTCTTTTTAGATTTCATCAGAAAACTCCATTGCTTTTCCTACTATAAATGAAATGATTATTGGATGAGGGTCGGGATGTTGGGATCTTATTTTTTTATTTTTTATTTTCCATAATTCATTAGAGGTGTGATGATGTAAGATGTTGAGTTTCTTATTATAATAGAGGAGGAGTTGAATTCTTGTAACTATAAAAAGAAAAACAATCTTGGGTGGTGTTCCTTACATAATGTGCCTCCAATAATTAAAACCATTAGATAAAATATTTTATATGGTCCAAATATTTTTATCCAATTTATTTTTTATAAGTTTATAGTTCATTTATCTCCTTAATATTAATGACTAACAACTTTGTAAAATCAATTTCACCTAAAGCACTATAATTAATTGTAATTTAATTATTTAATTTTTTTTCAAAGAAATAACATTGAAAATAACAAAAAATTATAAATATTTATTATTCCAAATATTTAATCTATTTTAGAAAATTAAAATCATATCTGGGAAAAAAATTAATTTAAAATTAATCCTATAGAAGGGACTGGAAAGAGGGGTTTTAAAGTTAATATATCCAAAATATCACCAAGTTTTTATATATGTGTTCTGTATAAAAATTTCTAAAAATATATAAATTTTATTAATAGATATAAAATTTATCTAATAGAATTTCCAAAAAAAATTACATATATAATTTTTCAATATTAATTATTTAGATGAATAGTGAGTTCTTAAGAAATATTTATTACTTTTCAGTATTCATCAAAAAAAAACTTCTCAAAATAATACCAAAAATAAATTTTTGATAATATATACATTAATAATTAATTTATATAGTTACCCTAGGCTTTTAAACATATCATTACATGATTTGAAGCATTAAAAAGCACCATATTACACGACATGGATCATAATGTCTAGTGTCTTGGAGGACTAGTTACATAAAAATAAAAACATGGAACAAAATAAAACATTTCAATATTTAATCATTAAAATGAGATCCTAAATTACATTTTAATCATACATCTTCATAGGATAACATGGGGTTAAAATTAGAAAATGTATGAGCTAAAATTCTATAAGGAAATAAACATAATAATAAAGCATTAACACATGGGTTAGAAGATAAGACAATATGATATAAAAAGGCATGTAACATATGAAATCATAAAATATAAACATGGGAACATATAAAAATGGAGTCATAGTAATTTTGATGAAACATAATGCATTTTTTTATCATGATTCAAGTCTCATTGCACATAGAGAAGCATATGTCAAGGTTAACCACAAAGACCATTGCACATGGTGTCATAAGTCAAGGCTAACTGCAAAGACTACTGCACATAACGTATCATGTGACTAAACTTTACCCTATAAATTGGAGAGATATCTTTTTAAACCCATCTTTAAATGTTCATGTATATGTTTTCCACATAAATAATCATACATTATCGTTCATAAATAAACATAAGGATGCCCATGGAAATAAATGTGTATCATAATCATGTCAAAAAACATAATAAATGGGTGTATCATACAAGTGTTCATGGAAGAAATGTATTAAAACATAAATAAAAATTCATAAGGTAAAATAGTAATATATCAGGCTATGTGATTTCAAATATAATTTATAAAACAGTTTGATGTGTATTTATGAAAATTTAGCATTTAAACATTTTAGTGCGAATTAAAGAAAAATAATAAAGAGAATTTATAATAGAAAATGGAATAATATTTTATATAAAACATGAAGTGAGAAAAAAAAAGTTTTAATAATAAATATATTTATTTTAGAAGAAAAAATTTGTCTGCAAACAGATGATAGAGTATATTTGAAATTGGGTAAGAATTCTGGAAGTTCCCTTAAAACAGACATGTTAATTGGGTTGAATTGAGATGGGAACCACGTAAAAATATGTATATACTTGAAATAAAATGATTAATGGATCTTAATACATGATTTAGAAAATTTTCACTAAACATAGAATATTTAAATAAAAATAAATGATAACATAGTTTGTGTAGAATGAATTATAGAGTAACCCAAAAGAATAATGGATGTTCTGGTAGAATCCCTTACCTTAAGTCTAAAGGTGTTCTGTTGATCTTAATGTCCTGGATAATCAAAATGGTTTAATTAATTATTTATTAGATAACCAATTATAGCTGACATTAATGTATTATAACCTTATTAAGTTCATTCATGGACTTCTTGATGGGTTAATAGGTTCAATTCCATTGTTTTGGGAGTATTTGTTTCCTTGGTTTTCATGATTGGTTTACTTATATACATGTACCGATAAACATATGATATGAGAGTGGTTTTACAAATTTTGAGTTATATTTTATTAGTTAACATCCAAAATATTACATGGTTTTAAAATTCATTTGTTTATTTTTAATGAAGATGAATCATTGTATAAAACATTATTGATAACTGTTTTGTTTAATTGGCGGTTTTTTATCACAACAAACACATTTTTCATTATAAAATAATTTCATGTGTAAAAATGTTTCTAGAATATTCAATTACAAATATTACATATATTGTATTATATTTCAACCATAAAACTAGTTTCATGACCAGAATTGAAGATGGTAAAAGAAATTGAAAACTCGTCACCCTTGAATGTGAATAATTAACATATCTCGGATGGAGTTCTCATTTATTGTATAAAAGGAGAAGAAAGGAGAGATAATGATGAATTATTTAATTTTAATAACAAAATTCCATTACATGTAAGTTACTAGAGTTATCTCACCATTTTAATGATAAGAGGTCATGATAGAAATGGAAAAAAGGAACAAGAAATGAAAATATAAGAATGGAAACGTGGAATTAACCTCTTGAATATACCTTCATTTAGATCTACTTTATAGGAGGGGTTTTGGTATTTATATGATACCAATAGATCCCAGACGTGGGATAGGGTCTTAAAGAGAGATTTGAGAAAAAAATTTACTATGAAAAATGCCAGAGAGTTGTTAAGAGGGTAGGTTAAGAGGAGTGGTATTTATAGTGGAGAAGAAAAGTGGTCTCCCATTATTTTTGTAATTAGTTTAATATTGTTGCTAAAGAGTATGAATAGTCTTCATTCAAGGTAAAATAATAAATATAACATGTTATTTTTAACCAAAGACTATTTAAACCTTCCATAACTCATGAATGATGTATAAATTCATTTATTTAGCATTTATTGTAAATTATCATATTTTAATATTAAACAAAAATTCATGTATTTTAGAAAAATCATAAAAATTCACCCAAAGTTTTTTTGTACATATAGAATTCGAAAATGAACTCAATGAAATAAAAATAATTTTGTAAATATTATAATTTTTTTTTAAAAAATCATATTTTACTTGAAAAATAAAAATTTAAGAAATAAACTAATATTTTAAAACTATGAAAAATAAATTACGGTCCATTAAAATTATCTTATAATTACAATTCATTAAAATACTTATTTATTAATAAATTTTATAAAAAAATTATTTTGAATTATTAAATTATTCCTAGAACAGTAATTACATATACAAGACCAATACTTAATATATAATTTTTAAAATATTTACTTACTTATACAATGAAGTATTTATATCATACTATAACTTATAAGATAAATAAATTTTATTTATACATTCATTAGAAATGTTACTATTCAATTGTATTGTATACTGTTCATAATGGTCGCATTAGTATTCCTATGGTCATGTTACTATTTCATCAGTATACATTCTTTATATTGTAGAGATACCTATTATTTTACACGCTATTCATTTATAAGGTTTTTATTGTGTTCTTTATATAAAATTATATGATTATACTATAAGACCTAATTATAAAAAGTAATTTTTTTTATAAAAATTTGTGTCATTACATTCTTTCCCTCTTATTATATTTCACCATTGAAATTTTATTTTTTTATTAAAATCAATAAACAGAAGTGGGTACTTAAACACCATTGTTTCCTCCAGTTCCCATGTTGCCTCTTCATACTTATGGTTATACCATAGTACACTGACCCAGTGATTATTTTTTTTGTAGAAGTTTTTCTCTATGATCCAATATCTTCATTAAATTCTCCTTATATGAAAGATCATTTTACAAATGTAGTACATCTAATTAAAATATGTGTGAGGGATCTGGAATATGAATCCTTAGAAGGGATCCATGAAAGACATCATGTACTTTAGACATGGTAGGTGGAAGTGCAGGTCGATAGGCCAATGCTCTAATGCAATAAAGAATATTGAAGGGGCCAATGTACCCAAGACATAGCTTTCCTTTATTCCCAAATATCAATACCTTTTTCCATAGAGATCTGCAAAGGAATATCATATCTTCATCTTTGAACTCAAGGTTCCATCAATGATTGTCTACATAACTCTTTTTTTGAATTTGTAATTATTTGATGTGATGTTGAATGGTTTTCACCTTCTCTCCAATTTGTTCTACCATTTCGTGTCCAAGTAGCTTACACTCACTAACTTCATCCCAACACACATGTGTTCTGGTGATGTTCTCATAAAGGGATTCTTATGGTTCTATTCAAATTCTCGAGTAGAAACTATTATTGTACCAGAATTTGACCAGTGGAAGATGTAGGTCCCACCCTCTGAAGTCCAAAGAACATGCTCTCAAAATATCATCAGATGTCTAAATAGGTCACTCAGATTCGCCATCAATTTTAGAATGATGGGCCGTGTTGAAGTTGAACATAGTCCTTAGAGCATATCGGAGATTTTCCTAGAACATCCAAGTGAATCCTGAATCATGATCGGATTCAATAGATAGTGGCACTCCATAAAGAAATACCTCCTATCTTATATATATATAGGGAATTTGATTCAATTATATGTCTTATAAAAATTAATAAATTGGGTTGTCTTTATAAGATGATCCACAATGACCCATATAACATTGTTTCCTCTATATGTCCTTGGATGTCGACTTACAATGTCCATGGTAATGTTCTCCTAAATCCATATTGGTATGGGTAGTGGTTTCATAATTCCCTCTGGATTTTGTCTTTCAAATTTTATTTTTGGACATACCAAAAACACTGGTGTATATTCAGAAATACCCTTATTTATATTATCCAACCAATAGTTCTCACAGAGATCTTGATATATATTTGTGCTCCCTACTTGAACAAAGTTGGTGACACTGTGTGTGTTTTTCATAATATCCTTATTTATTTTTAGATCTGATTGTACACATAGTCATGAACCAAATAATTAAACTACTTCCTCATCAATATTGAAGTCATAGGATTTCCAATTTTTAATAGCTTCCAACAATTTCAGAATTTACGCGTATTCTCTTTAGGCATTTTTTATTTAATTCATAGGGGATGGTTGATCAACTATTTGAGAAAGGATTTATGATTTTACTCCATTAATGAATCCCATGTCCATCCTAGGAAAGTCATAGGATATTGGATCCTTTTTTATTCTCATCATTGATAAAGATGTCGAAGCCTTTGTACGTATCGCATCATCTACCTTATTTTCTTTATTGAGGTGGCAGTGGATTGAGTAGTCATAATCCATGATAATCTCAAACCATCTTCCCCAGTTCATATTAGGCTCTTTTTTGTGAATATATATTTTTGAATCTTGTTACCAGTATATATCTCACACTTATACCTATAGGGTTCATGATTTTTAATATACCTTGATGTTTCTCCTATCACTCTCTCATTTTTCATCAGCATGCATTTTAAGCCCATATTTGATGTATCACTATAAACCACACAAATTTCTCTCCTTATCAGGAGTGTGAGTACTAGTGAAGTGATATGTCTCATTTTTATATCCTTAAAGCTAACCTCACATTCATAATTCTAGATAAAATTCAATCCCTTCCATGTCATTTGGGGAATTTTGTCTTACAATCGTGAGAAGTTCTTAATATATCATTGATAATACCCACCTAGAGCCAGAACGTTGTGAATATCCATGAATGTTTTTGGTCTGGGCCACTCTTTAATTTCCTTTATCTTGGAATGGTCCATATATATTCCTTTTCTAGTGATATCATGCCCCAAATAATTATACTTCCTCCATCAATAACTCACATTTATTTTACATTGAATAATTTTTATTCATTTGCAAAGTCATCCACACAATATTCAAATTCAAATCAGGATCTTCCTTACTCTGGGATTATAATAGAATATCATCGATAAATACTACCACAAATTTTCCGACGTATTTTCTAATGATTTTATTTATTAAATCAAGTAATATTACTATAGCATTAGTGAATTAAGGGGGAATCACTATGAACACAGAGTGTCCATAACACATTTGAAATGAATTCATGGGAACATCATCTATCCTCACCATTAATTGGTGATATCCCTACAAGAGGTCCACCTTAGATAAATAACTATCCCCACAAAGCTGATCGAACATGTCAGCTATCTAAGGTTGGGGATACTTGTTCTTTATTATGATTTTATTGATCTCAAGATATTCAATTCATATGTTCATTGATCCATCCACCTTCTTAATTAAGTGAACTAGTGACTGTCATGGGGGAGCACTCAACCATATAAAACCCTTATACAGATTCTCCAATAACTGCTTCTCCAGCTCTTCCAGCACAATGGTGGCCATTCAGTAAATTTATTTGATATATTTAGGGATATAATATTATGTTTAATTGAAAAATCAACCTCTCAAACCTGAGAAAGGCTAGAAACTTATTCAGTGCATAAAACAGTGTAATCCCTCATGGTGTGAAAATATTTGAGAAGTATCATCTCTCTTTTCTCAATCATTCGAGAAAGATATTCTTGCTCAAAATTAATCCTTTTCCACACTACAGGTGAGGATTCTGAATTAGATTCATCTTTCTCCTCACACATGTAATGAATTGGAGGATGATTCATGATGTGTAGAGTGATATCCCTTCCTCGATTGAAGATTTTGGATTTGTATAAAGATATCCAATCCATGCCCAAGTAAAAAAATTGATCTCTAATAAAGGAAGTATCATGAGATTTGCTGAGAGGTTCAGTCCACAAACATTAATTGAGGAGGAGTTATATATTTTGGATGAAATAATTTAATCATTTTATATTCTACTAGATAAATCGACCTATAAATTATGAGTTGGTGTTTGAATAGTTATACTAAACTTTCACGATATAAATGAATCCGTAGAACCCAAATAAAATAGTAAGTTCGACATTCTTGTATGAATTACTAGCATACCTATCACCACATCATTGTTCAGACCCATCTTAGTTGTAGTTATAACATATTCCAAAGCTTATTTCAATGTATGTTGTTGTTTATTTCCACTAACAACCCTTAGATTATGGGAACTATTTTTATAATTCCCAAATTCTTTGCAATTTTAATAATGCATTATTGGTTGAGTATTGATCTAAAACTTCCTTTATACTTTCATATTAGTTGGATTCTTCATATCCCTTTGACATTTCATAGTTATATGTCCCATTACCACATATTTGATGTAAATTATAGTTCCCTTTAGACAATTTGAGGATTCGTTTTCCCACAATTTTGACTTCTGGGTTGTTTTATCTTCATTCCCTATTGGGATTTATTTGTCGAACCACCCATATTAGATTCCATTTTATTATTTTTTCTTCAATGGGCCTATGAAACTATTGAGAGTCTATTATCTCCATTTCATCCTTATGGTCACAACATACAATCTGATCATAAATTCCAAAGTCTCAAACCACCAATAATTTTTGTATACTTGGCATTACCCATTAACGAATCGATCCACCTTCCTTTTAGTGTTTGTGACAAATATGAAGGCATATCATGCGAGCCATTTTAGGTTTTATTTATACACCCTAATGGATTCATCTTCCTTATTCATAAGTCAATGTAACTCCCTTTCTATCTTGATACAAAGAGTTCTAGAAAAATATTTCGTGAAAGCACGTAGACCCCCTACCTAGAAATGATGTTGCGGTCAGAGGAGAAGATTCATGTTCATAGATGTTCCACGTTCATTGGTTCTCACAGTCGACTGTCAATGTTTGGTTCTAATCTTCCAATGGTCATTGATCAAATCATTTTTATTCATTAGAAGAAGTCACCACCAGTGTCTTATCATAGGTTCCTCTGTTATGTTCCCAAAAATCATGCCAAAGAATAGTTTAAATATATGAAAAGGAACCACCCATGTTGCGTTTATTAATGTGGTTCATCAATAAACTGAAATTTATGATCCATTTATCCTACGAGCATCATTCCTACACAACCAAGGGGTCATGACATTAAATAACTTTTTTTCAATGCCTGAAATTACACTGCGGTTCCCCCAATTTCCGCTCAATGGTTAGAGAAAGAATAAAATAACTCATTTAGTACTTTTTTTATTCTTCCATAATGTCCAAAATTTATCTTTTTCATTCGACCCATGCCTATTGAAGTTGAGTTTTTTCTAAGTGAATCTCGATGCTTAGAATTAAATGGTGCTCGCAGATTATCAATTAGAGTAATAGTTCAAAGGATAGAAATACATGTTCTCATGTTTATAGAATGTACCTTAAAATAGTTCAAAAAATTTAACAATCACCCTCGACCCACGCCGGTCAAGTTTAGGATCCACATTAAGATAACACACCCTCACAAGCACAAAGGTACACTCGAATTTCTAATCTGACTTACTATTTAGTAGTTAAAGGATTTAACAAAAGGATAATGGTTACATAATTATATTATTTTTGTAAAAAATCTAACTTTTAGTATTTCCTAGAGGTGACCAATGTTAGGATCTATATAAGGAAAACATATCCTCACAAGTACAGTAGTGGTATTTAGGCCAAATCTAGTTTTTAATATTTTCTAAAAGACACTTTTTGGTTAGTAGTAACCACACAATTCAGAATTCAAAAACACAAAAAATACAAACATGTAGAACAAAAACAACAACATGCATAAACCTAGTGCAGAGATTCAGAAATCTAAGAGCCACCAGAGTCATCCCACATCAACACATTACATCCATCTCCCACTCACCAGGGTCATTCACATCCAAATTCATTAGACCATTGATAACAAAAAAATAACATCTTCAAAATTCAAATTTCAAATAGAAACCATTATACCACCGAACCGCCTGAGGCCTCCCACCCAAAATGAAACATCTGAATTTGAAAATCCAAAGATCATGCACCGAACTTAACACCATCACATCTTCTTGGGACATGAAAAACTTAAGTATCGTCACATCTAACCTCTCCCCCTAACAATCAACCACATCCTTGATAGCTCCACTACTGGTGAGCACACACCGGTGAACTGTAAGAACCCGGATCTTTTTTTCATGTATGTTTTTTCTTTTTTGGACATTATTGAGGAAAAAAGAAATTATAGAAATTTTTTAAGTACATTTTGTGTACTTTATGAGTACACTCCATGTACTACCTTTCCATAAGAGGCTGTGTGTTGGCCGTGTAGTATCCACAAAAATAGCCCTGTGGGAGTGACTTAGAGGCCTCTTAAAGCGGAGTACAAAAAAGGCAAGTACACACCATTTACTTTTTTTCATTAAATGCACCAGGGACGCGTCTAATCAACAGAAACACCCCATTCTTCATTCGTCATATCCAAGAGCTCCGTCTATCTATGGATCTTTGATGAACCTCCGAGGGTGTGTATGTCCTCTGAATCGAACACCATTGGTTGCGTTGGAATCACAGTGATGAGTTATCTCTTCTCCAAGAGCACCGTCTTATGATTTCTACTCTCTCGTGAGATATCGTGGGTTGAAAGTTTAAGACATTTTTTTATATCTTCGATGTTCTAAGGAGATCCAAGCTTCTAGGTTAATGTATATCGATCTCCCAACACTAAGGTAGGAGGTTTGTGACTTTCCATTCAATTTCGTTATGTATTATGTTCAAATTCCACCAATACCCTTGGACGAGGTATTGTGTGTTTACTGTTTTACCCCTCTTGATCGTCTGCCATGCTTGTATACTTGTGTAGAATTAATTTGGATATGAACAGAAATAATTGCTATGCTTTGGATTTGTTTTCCCCGAGCATGTTCTGTTTACGACCATTTGGCTTGGTTTAGCTTTTGGATGCTTTTCCTGTTTTCCATGCCTAATGTTGTTGGATGGAAAGTTGTTTTCTAGCAAGCTTGATATACCATAGACTGATTATCCAAGTAGTCTTGTAGTTTTACTTTGGCCATATCACACTGCTATGCTCGTCGACCTACACAGGGCCTTGTGAACCTAGTGTAGTAGAATATAAGCGGAATTGACCGAGTGAGCTTCCTTAGAGAGTCTTTTAGAACTTAGGATATAATGGGGATTGACCGAGTGAGTGTCCTCAAGGAGCCTATAACCACTTGGGACTATAAGGGGAATGACCGTGTGTGCTTCCTTAGAGAGTCCTTGTCTACTTTAGAAAATAAAGGGAATTTACCGAGTGAACTTCCTCAGAGATTCTTTGATTTTATTCTTGAACTTCTTAGACTATAAGGGGAATTTATGGTGAGTTATTCCTCAGAGATTATATTAATGATCTAGGCTATAAGGGGAATTGACCGATTGAGCTTCCTTAGAGAGTCCATGACTTTGGGGATATAAGATAAATTGACCGTTTGAGCTTCCTGAGAGAGTTCCAGACTACCTTAGACAATAAGGGGAATTTACTTTGAGTGCTTCATCATAGAGTCTTTATATACTAAACCAGAGGGGTTAGGTCGAGTGCACTACCCAGAGGGTTTCTTGTACTTGTTAGGTAGAACCAGAGGGGATGTTCGTGAGTACTTCCCAGAGGGTCACTAGTTTGTGTTTAGTTGTTTGATTAGATATTGTTTGATGTTGAAATTGTGGATTGTTTACTGCTGAGTACTTTCCTGTTTACTACTTTCTATACTTTACCTACCATATATTCAGTGACTATTAGGCACAGATATTTAGGTGTTTTCCTACTGTGATTTTTCCTCACACCCTATTTGGGCCATGTTTTTGGTCCCAAACATATTATATTGTGTCATGTATAGATAAGGTCAAGCACCCTTCTACATTAGGTACTTGTCTTGTTGTGGAGCTAGAGAGCATGGGACCAAGCCATAGCTTGTGATTCTAATAAGTTTATCTATTTTATTTTTCATTTTGGTTTAGCACTGTTTTTATTTCCTGCATTGTGACTAGTTTTGAAGAATTCCTAGGCATATCCACCATGAATCATTTTATATATATGTGTGTTCTCTAGTTTATTATTATTCTAGTATTCCACTCTTTACAGTTGTTGGATAGTTACTGCTTCTATTATTGTGTGAAATTGTTTATTTCTACTGCGTTCTCTGTCGATGATGGCATAGTTTCCCCACTATCACACCCAAGGCCCTCGCTGCTAGTCGGTAGCCTCTAGAGTTCGGGGAAATGCGCTTGAGGCCATGAGACCAACCGGGTACGGGGTGCCTCTGGGTGGCCTCTAGAACGGGGACGTTACAAAGTGGTATCAGATGAATTCTTTTCTTCTTGAATTACTGTTTGGGGCCTATGTCCAAGGATATTATGAAATTAGTACTTGGTAATAAGCTGTGTCCGGGAGTAGCTAACTCATGTACAGGGAAATTCCAATCTACATTGTTTAATTGTAATTTTATTGGTTTGGAAATTATTACAGTTGATTTGATTTCACCATGAGTGATTAACATGATTTGTGCTATTATTGATGACGTTATTGAGGTTGTATTTTTTATGTAGCCCGATGTGATGAGGGTAGGCCATCTCATGCATCATATAGGCACTTGGTAGAAATCACATGTCATGCATTTGTGACATGCCATCTAGGATGCATTAGCGATTTCATGTTGTAGTGATAGACGTTATGTAGAATATGAATGTTTATTTGATAGATGCCTTGAGAAGAATACTTGTTGTTTTGATAGGGTACTATTGGGTAAGGTTTTTCTTGAATGGACGCCAAACTTTGGTTCTCGAGGTGTTATGGGCCCTCATTAACTAGAGTTTGGTGGATCTCTCCCTTATTTTCCTTGTTATAACATGTATAAGATGCCAAACATTGATTTTCGAGGATTATGGGCCCCACAGATGGTAATTTGGCACATTCAATGTTCATTTAAGTGTTTTTCTGGGCCCCAGAGTAGTTTCTAAGGCTTACTGTCAGGAAAAACCTAGAACACATGTCGTGTAGTTTTGACTACACACCAGGTGTTCTTCTATTCGGGAAGAAACTATTTTTATTATGTACACAGTGTGTACTTTATATACGAGTCATGTAGTCTATAACCGTGTCATAGGAGATGTGGGAAGAGACACGAGATAGGGAATTTATTGTAGGAACATGTCGTGTAGTCTGACCTAGGTACCATGTTGTATAATGAACAACACCGATCAATGTTTTCCCTTCTCGTACACACCATGTCCATATGGAACACGTTGTGTAGTGTCAGACGTGTAGCTGGTTGTGTAACCAACAACATAGGTAAGTGTTATCATTTCACATACACGGCATATCCACCTTGAACACGTCGTGTAGTATGAGCTGTGTGTCAGGCTGTGTCACTAACAACATGGGTCAGGAGAAGATTGTCTAGTAAATGATGTAACTATCTTAAACATGTCATTTAGCCTTTTCTTAGGAGTGCCGTGTGGCATAACAATGTAAAAGGACTCGGTAAGGGGAAGAGGATTCAAGTACACACTGTGTGCTAAGACAACACGCCGTGTTTTTGGGGTGTTACATGACTAGTTTAGGCAGGTGTACATGCCAATGTAAATGACTTAAGGGAACACACTATGTAGGAAATGGACACGACCTATAGTCGTGTTTTGAAAAACTGGAATGCTTCTTTATCTATTTCCCTTCTTTCACTCCTTGTTTTTAGTCCTTGATAAAACTTATCTAAGGTGGGTGCTCGACCTTGCAGAGTAATGCCACCGAGATTTCCTCCAGTTGTGCGCTAGTTTCCAGATGGTGATCAAACACCAGACATGGCTGATCATGGATTACCTGCAGATCCTCTAGTTGTTCCAGCCTTGGCACCAGACATTGTACCTGACATAGGTGCGGATACACAGTTCAAAGAGGGATTCCTGAGGATTATGAAGACCTTTCAGGGAGCACCGCCTCCTACCCCGTTGATGGTTGATTTGATACAGGTCTTCCACCAGCAGCATCCACATTCTTTATCAGGATATGGAGGACCTCGAGTTGCAGGGTCATGGATAGAATCCCCGTTGATTATTTCGAGCATCTGGAGATACCTCCAGAGAAGAGGGTGAAGCTTGCTACCTACATGCTTCGAGACTCTTCCAAGAGGTGCTGGGATGTGATATTACATGAGAGACACCAATAGAATATGGCTTGGGAAGAGTTTCAGTGCATCTTCTATGATTAATTCTATACAGAGACCTTGTGGGCTGATCGAACCCAAGAGTTCATGAGTCTGGAGTAGGGTACTCTTTCTATTATAGAGTATTCCTCCAACTTCATAGATCTGCAGCATTTCACTCCTATTCTAGGAGGTGATGAGTTGTTATTTGCAATAATTCTTATGGATGGTCTGAGGCACGACATCCATTCATAGGTGATCATCTTCAGTTTAAACTTGATATCTTCTATCGTCAACCAGGCACTAATCATAGATCATAATCTGAGGGATTCTAGAGCTACAAGCCAGGGTGGTTCAGCATCCAAAGTTAGTGCTCTGTTAGCTGATAGAATAAGCTTCATAGGGAGGTGTTTTGATGAGATCAGAGTAGGTGGGATGCATCTTCTGGTAGCTAGGTGGCGTGCTACCAGTATTGGAGAATCGGGAATACAAGGCCATGTTGCCTAAGTGACCCAGTGGAGTGCCGATCATTCAATAATATGGGAAATACTCAACGCTTTTGTCAGTACTTATCACCAGCAGCTATTGACAGTGGTTCTTCTATGACCCCACATTCAAGAGCATCATTGCCAGTTTCTCACCAGTCTGGGAAATGGAGTTCTTCAGACTTCTCGGGATAGAGTGGAGGTCGTGCCCATGGTATTCAGTCATTAGTTCTTCAGTGACAGTAGGGTGGACCAGCTCAGAGTGGTTAGGCAGGGTCACAGGGCAATGGCATAGGCCAGAACATTGCAGTGGAGCAGACCCAGTAGAAGCAGGATCCCAGACCCTCCACATTTTGAGGTACAATCTTAGTATACTCAGTTTTATCTTCAACTCTTTTCTTCACAAGGGATTCCCATAGCATTATATATGTTGCTGTCGTTGAGAGCCTTGGTCTCTACATCTTTTCTTCTACTGATATCTTGATGCTAGACACACCGTTGGGGACTAGAATGACTAGTGTACATCAGTTTAGAGAGTGGCCACTACAGGTCGATGGATGTCACTGTCTATGGGACCTCTATATCCTAGAGATGACATGCTATGATTTAATTCTTGGGATGGTCTGGTTAGTTCCATTCTAGGTAGTAATCGACTGTTATCACCGTAGAGTGAGTTTCACATCCCCATAAGGTGAATATTTTCTTTAGTAGGGCTAATGGGATGTCTATACGAGAAGAGAGGGTCCCGAGCATCATGGGTTGGGAGGAGATACAACCCTGATTTCTATCCTATATCTGGATGACCAAGGGACTTCGCAAATAGACATTCCTCTAGTGGTGGATCATTTCAGAGATTTCTTTCCAGAGGAATTTTCCGGATTGCCTCCAGAGCATGTGGTAGGATTTTCTATTGAGCTTGTTCTAGGAGTGGCACCAGTGTCCATTCCTCCTTATAGGATGGCTGCACCAGAGTTTAAGGAGCTCAAGAAGCAGTTGGAGGAGTTACAGGCAAAGGGATTCATCCGACCTAGTACATCTCCTTGGGTTTCGCCTGTCCTGTTTGCAAATAAGGTAGATGGTACCCTTAGGCTATGTGTGGATTATCTAAATTTGAACTAGTTGATGGTCAAGAACCGATATCTGGTGCCGATGATTGATGTTCTCTTTGATCATCTTCGAGGATCTCGGGTGTTCTCGATGATTGACTTGAGGTCTGGTTATCATCAGCTGAGTGTTAGACCATTTGATATACCTCTTACAACCTTCTGTAGATGTTATGGAGTATACGAGTATATGGTTATGTCATTCAGTCTCACGAATGCACCTGTAGTATTCATGGTAATGAGGAATCGAGCATTCCATCCATATTTGGATTCATTCATGGTTGTTTTTGTGGAAGATATTTTGGTGTACTCTCAGACTCAACATGACCATGCTACTCATTCTGAGATCATTTTGAGTACACTAAGGGAGCATCAGTTATATGCTAAGATCTCAAAGTGCCACTTTTGGATGGATCAGATTCACTTCTTGGGTCGTATTATCTCAGAGGCAAGAGTATCGATTGACTTAGAGAAAGTGAGAGTCGTAGTCTCCTGGGAGCATCTGAAGAACGTCTTTGATGTTTGGAGATTTCTAGGGATGGCTGGATACTATAGATGTTTCATACAAGACTTTTCATTCTTAGCAGCACCGCTGACAAGTCTAATTAAGATGGGTGTGAAGATCCCATGGTCAGATTTCTGTGAGTCATCCTTTGAGGAGCTAAAAGGGAGGTTAACTTCATCACCAATACTATTCTTTCCAAGGATGAGTAAGAGCTATAATATTTACTATGATGTGTCAGGTATTGGGCTGGGAGCTGTGCTTATGCAGGGAGTTGGGGTCATTGTGTACGGTTATCGGCAGTTGAGACCACATGAGAGAAATTACCTGACACACAATCTAGAGTTGGCATCTATTGTTCATGTCCTACTCTATTGGATACATTATCTTTTGGGAGATCGTTTTGTGGTTTTCACTAACCAAAAAAGTCTCAAGTACATCTTCACATAGTGTGATCTGAATTTTAGACAACACAAGTGGGTTGAGTACCTACAGTCCTTTAACATTAAGATTGCCTATACAAGTGGGAAGGGAAATTAAGTGGCTGATGTGTTGAGAAGGAGGACTCAGATATAGGCTGCTCAAGAGGCTACCAGTGAGTGGCAGTTTATGGATCAATTCTCTAAGATGAATTTGGAGGTGCATGAAAAACAGGGGAAGACTTTTATATTTTGTGCAGTTGTTACCTCTACTCTTCTTGATCGAGTTAGAATGAGTAATCTATCATATTATGAAGGCCTAGTCTTATGTGAAAGTGTGTCAGGAGAGGACCCTATTCCTGGATGGTCCGTCTGCGAGGATGAGATCTTGTGTTTCTGGGAGTGAATATGGGAGCCAGCAGATTTACGTGAGGAGCTGATGCAGGACTTTCACTCCTTAGTTTGGGAAGTTCATCCTGGCATCACTAAGAGGTATCATGATCTACAATGTTAGTATTAGTGGGCAGTTATGAAGAGGTATGTTGCTGTATTTTTCATGAGGTGTCCCAATTGTCAGCAGGTGAAGGAAGAGAATCAATGACCATCAGAGATTTTACATCAGTTACTCATTCACGAGTGGTAGTGGAATTACGTCGCGACGGATTTCGTGACTGGTTTGTTGAGGTCTCATCGAGGGAATGGAATAGTTTGGTTTGTCATTGACAGACTCACAAAGGTCGCTCACTTCTTATCGATCAAGGAGACCTTCAATTTTGGTGATCTGGGATGGTTGTACATCCGAAAGATTGTACGTCTGCCTGGAGTTCCTTACTCAATTGTTTCAGACAGGGATGAGCAATTTACTTCTCGGGTCTGGCTGGGGCTTCAGAAGGTTTTGGGTACACATGTAATTTTTAGTATAACCAACCACCATCAGACATATGGCATGTTCGAGCGTACGATTCAGGTTCTTGAGGATATTCTCCCAGCATGCATCTTGGATTTTGGAAGTTCTTGGGAGAAGCACATACCTCATCAAGAGTGTGAATACAATAATAGTATTCATGCAACTATTCAGATGTCACCTTATGAGGCTTTGTATGGTAGGCCATGCCGATCAGCCTTATGTTGGCTGGAGGCAGGAGAGGCATCTTTGCTAGGACCTCATCTTGTTCAGGAGACCACAGAGCAGATAGGGTTTATTCGAAAGAGGATGGCTATTGCGCAGTCTCGACAGAAGTCTTATGATGATCAGAGGAGACGACCTAAAAAGTTCAAGGTGAGGGTTCTAGTTTTCTTGTGTGTCACACCGAGGTTGGGACACAAGAGGATTAGGAGACAAGGTAAGCTTTCACCAAGGTATTTTAGGCCGTTTGAGGTGTTGGAGAGAGTTGATCTGGTTGCCTATCGGTTGTAGTTACGCCAGAGGTACTGATCTATGCAAGATGTATTCTAGGCTTCTCAGCTTCGACATTCCATCTCAGACCCATCTCACATCTTCCAACCCGAGGAGGTTGAATTAAAAGTGGTTGTATCCTTTGACGAGCATCCCATTTGTATCATCAATCACTGTCTGAAGGTTCTCCTTGGCCAGTCTCTTCCTCTTGTACAGTTTCTACGGTAGGACGGGTGAGTACAAGACGAGACATGGGATAGGGAGGAAGACGTCTGATTACAGTGGCTGGAGCTGTTTTTGGTTTCTTCTTCTACGCCACGCTAGTGAAATTTGAGGACGAGCTTCTTTTAGGGGGAAAGTTTGTAGGAACCCGAATATTTTTTTCAGGTATGTTTTTTCTTTTCTTGTTGTTATTGAGGAAAAAGGAAATTCAGGACATTTTCTAAGTACACGTCATGTACATTATTATTACACTCCATGTACTTCCTTTCCACAGGAGGCTATGTGCTAGCCGTGAAGTAGCCACACACATGGTCGTGTGGGGGTGACTTGGAAGACACTTAAAGCGGAGTAAGGAAAAGGCGAGTACACACAATGTACTTCAAAAGTACATGTCGTGTACTTTATTTTTTTCATTTAACGCACCGGGTTTGTGTCAAATCAATAAAAACACCCCTTCTTCATCTGTCTTATCCAGGAGCTCCATATGGCCACATATCTTTGACGAAGCTCCGAGCGTGCATCCATCCTCCGAATCATACACTTTTGGTTGCGTTGGAATCACATCAGTGAGTTCTCTATTCTCCTAGATAACTGTCTTCTGATTTCTATTCTCTCGTGAGATATCATGGGTTGAAAATTTTATATTTTTTGTAGATATTTGACATCCTAAGGAGATTAAAGCATTGAGGTTCACGTATATCGATCTCTTAATGTCTAGGTAGGTGGTTTGTTCCTTTCTGTTCAAAGTATTTGAGTATTATGTAAAACTTCCACCAATATCCTTGGACGGGGTATTGCGGGTTTACCATTTAACCCCTTTTGATTGTCTCCCATGCTTGTATTCTTGTGTATAGTTAATTAGGATTTGAAAATGGATAATTTCTATGCTTTGGATTTTTTTTCTCATGCATGTTCTGTTTACGACCGTTTTGTCTGGTTTAGCTTTTGGCTGCTTTTCCTGTTTTTCATGCCTGATGATGTAGAATGGAGAGGGTTTTTCTGACATGTTTGATATGTCATAGAATAATTAGCCAAGTAGTTCTATAAGTTTACATTGGCCATATTACACTGTTATGCTCGTTGACCTACACAGGGCCTTGAGAACCTGGTGTAGTAGACTATAAGGGGAATTGACCGAGTGAGCTTCCCCATAGAGTATTTTATCACTTAGGCTATAAGGGGGATTGTCCAAGTGAGTATCCTCAAGGAGAATAGAACCACTTCGGGCTATAAGGGGAATGACCGTGTGATCTTCCTCAGAAATTCATTGTCTGCTTTAGACTATAAATGGAATTGACCAAGTGATCTTCCTCAGAGAGTCTTTGATTTTATTCTTGAACTGTTTAGACTATAAGGGGAATTAACAGTGAGTGCTTCCTCAAAGAGTCTATGAATGACCGGGGCTATAAGGGTAATTGACCGAATAAGCTTCCTCATAGAGTCCTAGAATTTGGGGCTATAAGAGTAATTGATCGTGTGAGCTTCCTCAGAGAGTTCCTAACTCCCTTAGAATATACGGGGAATTGACTATGAGTGCTTCCACAAAGAGTCTTTATATAATGAACCAGAGGGGTTAGGTCGAGTGCGCTACCCAGAGGGTTTATTGTACTTGTTAGGTAAAACTAGAGGGAATGGTCGTGAGTACTTCTCAGAGGGTTATCTGTTAGTGTTTAGATGTTTGATTAGATGTTGCTTGATGTTTAAACTGTTGGTTGTTTTCTACTGAGGACATTCTTATTTACTTATTTCTATACTTTACCTTCCATATATTCACTGAATATTAGGCACAGATCGTTGGGTGGTTGGCCACTCAGATTTAGTCTCACTCCCTGTTTAGGCCATGTTTTTGGGCCCAAACAGATTATACTATTGTAGTTATGTACAAGGGAAAGCGCCCTTCTACTTCAGGTACTTGACTTGAAGTGGAGATAGAGATCATGGAACCAAGCCATGGCTTGTGATGCTGAAGAGTTTATCTATTTTATTTTTCATTTTGGTTTAGCACTTTTTGTATTTCCATCATTGTTACTTGATTGGGAGACTTCCTAGACATATGTACCATGCTTCATTTTATATATATGTGTGTGCTCCAGTTGTTTATTGTAACAGTCTTCTGCGGTTTACTTTTGTTGGATATTTATTGCGTCCTCTATTGTATGTAATTGTTTACATCAAATCTGTACACTACCAATGATGGCATAGTTTCCCCACTATCACACCCAAGGCCCTCTCTGCTAGTTGGCAACATCTGGAATTCATGGAAATGCACTTGAGGCCATGTGGACAACTGGGTATAAGGCGCCTCTGGGTGGCTTTTGGAACTGGCACATTACATGAACATCCTTCTACAGCATCATGAGTTATAAAAATTTGATAAATAAAATTATTTTATTTAATTATGTTATTTACTGTAATTCAATTTTTGTGTTTTGATCACTAGAGGCCAGCACCAAATATAATTAAGTCACTTCTAGGGTAAACATGCCATCATGAATGAAATAGTGCCCTTATATTTCTGATATGTTATACTCTTTAATAGTTTTTCCACTTTTTAGGAAAACTGCCCACATGTGCTATTTAAAGCATAACATTTTTTCAATGGATCATTCCTGGAATTCTGGGCCCTAGAATCATGTGCCATCATTTTTTTGTCTCTTAATAATTATATATAAATAAAAAATATATATGGAAATTCTGGGACATTACATTCTCAAAACCTTGGGTATTTACATCCAAGACATCCAAATCAAAGGAAAATAAAACAAGTGGGGGTACTGAGTATGAATATGGTCCTCCTGCTTCCTTGTTCTCTCTTGGAGATTCCTAGGCTACCACCAAATGTGCATCAAAGGAATCGACCATCCATGAAGCAAAAGCTCATGTCGATCCTTTATCTCCACTGAGAACTCCGCAAAACGTCACCCCATCATCGATGCCCATCTTGACACTATTCATAATATGTGATGGCTCTTTAACATAACTCCTCAGTTGCAACATGTGAAAAAAATTGTGCTCCCGGTGCATCTATGGTTGAAGAGGTAGGCAGTACACCACCTCCCCAAATACACTCAGAAACTGAAAATTTCTGATAAACCTCGAAGATAGCTTGCTATTCTGACCAACACTCCATAATCCTTGTCGGGGTGAGAGTTGAAGGAAAACATGGTCTCCCTCCTTGATCTACAAGGGTCTATGTCTCCTATCTGTATAAGACTTCTGTCTGCTTTGTGAAGTCCTCATCTGCTCCTAGTTGATCCACATCTTCTCAGTGGTAGCCCGTACCAACTTAGAACCCATGATTGCTAACTCTCCAAGGTATGTCCAGCATAGACATGATTTTCCTGGACACTCGTATAAGGCCTCAACAGGCCATGACAATAGTGGAGTGATATCTACTATAGTACGTAAACTCCACTAGGGGTGGCAGTCCATCCAACTATGACCAAAATCAAGGACACAATCCTGAAACATGTCTTCTATGTTTTGTATGGTTTTCAATGTCTGGCCATCTTTGTGGGGGTAAAAGTGGTGCTGAAACTTGCTGGAACCTGATGCTCATCACTAACATGATGACAAGTAAGGTATCATGAAACATTCTCTGCAACCACTTTATTTATCCCTGTAAACTAGTAATGATGTTAGAGGTCCTAGTACATCTTCGCAACACAAGGATGTACCGCCAAAGGGGATTTATGGAATTCCCTCAACACCTCCTCCATTGATGTCACTGGTGCCAAGGTGTGTCCTCTGAATAGGGTTACGTGCTCCCCATATATAAAAAATTCACCATGAGCCTATACTAAGGGTATCAGAGTACATCGGGCCCCGCAGTCAACATCCATAAGTTATGACACCCTAACGCGCTGATGGAGTGGGGGAGTGATAGTGATACACTAGAGGTAAGTTTCTCCATCATCATCTAGGAAGGATATCAACATCACAGCTAGCTGCTTTGTCGACTCACTCAGCAGTTTTAATCATGCCCTCTTGCAGAGCTCATCTGCCAACACATCCCCCAACCCAGGAGTATATACTAAATCAATGTCATATTAGTAGAAGAACTCAAACCCTTTTTTTTGTCTTAGTGGTTGAAAATACTATGGTCACCTTTCCATCTACGTGAAACGTTACCCCCTTTAACTGATTGATGTTCCCATTGATCATTTCGTAGTTGGTACTCTCTCTCCACAACCACTGGGTGAAGGTGCTGGTAGTCCACACATAACCTCGAACATTGGGTCTTACTAAGCCCTCCATTTGCAAGTCCTCCACCTATTCCCCATACATTCGAATCTCTACGAAAGCCCTCTAATATACTAAACTTGATATCGATGCCATCACAGGGTGTAGAAAGATACACAAGTACTTCCCATGTGAAGAGTTAATCCTTGAAACATATTTTGAAAGGATGTTCCCACACTCGACACTACCATTGGGAATTGAAAACACAAAACATCCACTACCACGAGGGTAAGTCTCGCCAACTAAAGATTGATTGGTTGCATCCTCTTATGCATTTGTTTAACCCTTACTGCCAGGGTTTTCTTTCTCGTCAACCAAGGAAAACTCCATTCCAACATTGTAGACATACCGCATCATTTTTTCCGAAAATAGTCATTATGAGCATGAATTGTGGATGACCATTCCATAACCAGACTAACGTCGTAAGGCCTCAACGCTACCACTAAGAGGTTCCAACCAAAACTCTAACATCATGGGTCAGATCACATCATCATCATAAGTGTGATTATCAAGTCACCTTTCATAGGTATCTACAGACGTAAGAGTCAAGTCAATGGTTTTACTAGAAACTCTAGGCCTTGAAAAGGATTCATGACAATAATGAATGATTAGTACTTATGTCTATTAGTATGGAAGCTATTAAAAAACATATATTGTACCATGAGTCATTCTTGATCCCTTTGGTCACAACCCTTGACCGCATGCAGCTACACCTTCCCATATCCTATAGCTCCCAAATCCTGGTGGGAAACACATTGGAGTGGTGGTTGTAACATATTGAAATGTATACCCCTCCCCCTCCAGCTATGTAGATTCAAAAATCCCTATCACTTCATCTTACCTAAATATTTTTAACCTCCAGGAATCTAAGGCCGACATCGGTTTCCTACTTTACCATAGTTGACAACCACGTGTTGTATCTACTCATGAAAACAACATTCTAACCCAAATGGTTCTTTATAGAAGCCTAAAAAATTCGGAATGCACAATGGTATAGTGTTGGATCAAATTTCCCAAAACACAACTCCCTTATAGGACTGAGCCCTGATGCATTGGTCATACTGTATTC
This sequence comes from Viscum album, assembly GCA_963277665.1. NCBI lineage: Eukaryota > Viridiplantae > Streptophyta > Magnoliopsida > Santalales > Viscaceae > Viscum > Viscum album. The sequence continues at coordinate 649,743,073 of OY728159.1, read as the reverse complement.
ATCGTGTTCCTAGAATGGTCAGTATGCCTTAAAGAATTCTCATCTACTGACATGTTGTCCTGTTAAATCTATAGAATCTCTAGGGAACACATATCTTGTAGTTTATTAGGGAAATGTACCCCATATTTGAGAATGGTTCTAAATCTATCTCCAAAGAAAAGTCACATCATTGTATGATAGAAGTAATCCAGAACCTTCCATCACCTTGTTGAGCCACGTAGAATGCTCTCTACCAGGACCGACATCTGATATCATGGTGCCCTGGAAAGATGAAAACTCTATCACCTCCTCATGCTATTCCTTAGCCACCTGTGAGTCGGGATCATATTGGATCTTGATGGGAATCTTTCACTGAAACTCGTGTAAGTCTCTGATCTTATATATGTCCCCAACTTGTAGCGTCAGTAGTAACTACTACCAAATAGTCATTGGTATTGTTGGGACACCGAACGAAGGTACTCTCTCAGGAAACATTCCTTATACTGAAGCCACATCACTCTATGAACCATCCTCATGGTCACACATTGGAATCATGGCGGGCTGTCTATACGGTGTCATCTTGAAAGAGTATCAAGATGAAGCATGGCCATTTTGTTATATTATGTGAGATGACTCAAAATTTATCAAGAGAAAACCCACATCAAAACACATGCAACTAGTTCTTTCTTGTACCATGTCGAAAAATAGTATTCATGGTCCTGGTGTATGGATATGTCAGCCACAACACCAAAACTAGACTCCCTTTACTAAAATCTGAACTCAAGACACTTAACACTGTTTCCCCCATTAAAACACCGACTCTTAGTTCTTCTGGTAGAATTGGAAGCCTCTTCCATCACATTTTCATGACCCGTCCCTCAGGGCCTGTGCCATGACTACCCCAAGCCCGCCTTCCATAGGCCAGGGGCTGGTGACTAGCACTATAAAGGAGAAACCGAAAAAATGGGAAGGTATTGCCTTTAAACCTGTACACACACGCGCGCGTCCAACCACATCCCAACACACTCAATGGCGTAAACCAGTATACCACTATAACAAGGCTACGTGCAATTACAAGTGAATTTATGTGGGCCAGAATACAAACCCAACAAGGAACTGAAAACAGTAAGTACAAAAGGAAACTCTTATGGCCATCTGCGAAAAACCCCACCTGGTCATTAGAGTAGTGAAGCTACTTGAAGAAAAAGTAGTGTGTCCCACCTGCCTGATCCTACTGGGCCCCCACTAGGTCCTAGGCTACCGAGTCCACCATCGTAGCATCCGTTTGTCTCATCCCCCTCCTGGAGCACCTCTGTCGAAATGTCAAATGTACACATTGGACACAACACGTGCAGGTGAAACCCGGGTAGTGCTGAGTAAAATAATACTCAGTAGTGAACCCGAGACCCTCGATGGACTCTTGGTAATCCCCAAAGGAAAACACCATAAATAAAAATACCCTATAGGTAAAACCACCAAGAATGACGTCAACCATATAACACAATGTAAAAGTGCAACTCAAACCAAGTATACAACTTAATGAACATGAATAAAGATGATTAGTGATAATGCTAGATCATCTTATCCTGTCAAGATGATTTTTCTACTAGACCACACATGGTCTCTAGGTGCTGACCCATAGAGGATCTCTTAGTACTAACCCACAGTGGATCCCTGGGTGCTGACCCATGGTTAAGTGTTGAACCATGGAAGATCGCTAAGTGCTGACCCATATAGGATCTCTAGCTACTGACCCACAGATGATCGCTAACCTCTGAACCATATAGCTTCAATATTTTCTAACCCATAGAGGATCACTAATTCTTCGCCCACAAAGGATCACTAGGTTCTTCAACACATCATAGCCAACCACTAGATTCATGCACTTAGCATGCTTGATTCTTAGAGGATTTTCTCCTCAAGCCATCGATCCTACCTCAACCTCCACGAATTCCCAAAAATATGTAACCTGAAGAACCTCTATGTAATAAGGGTTCCAACACAATAGATGGTGCATCAATCTGACGTCCGGTCTGTATGTTATAGGCATTTTTGTACCATGGACCTAATTGAATTCAACCATGATCCAACCCACCCATACACCAACATTCTCCAAAACCCATGTGGAGGATATAAAAAGGGACCACCTTAGAGATATGGTCCTAATTCCACTGATGTCACATAAAACGAAGGTACGGTATAAAAGAACCTCTTGTTTCAGTGAAATGGGGTCGGTCTGGACCGGGTCCGGCCCGACTTGTGGGTCCTACCCAACTAGAAGACCTGGGCTAGAAGGCGGGTCTGGCCTAGCTTGCTAGTCCGACCCTTCTGGAAGAACCCATCCCACATGTCAGCCAGTTGATGGTGCACCGATCTGACCCGGAGTGTCCGGTGTGGCCTATTTGCGGTGCCAGTAGGCGCCTACCCCCTTCCAAAATGTCCGGTTCCTCCTTAGTCTGGCTGAGGAACATGATTGGGCCACTCCACCCTCTCCATGGGGTGCGTCGGCACCGCTCCCTTCCACCACCGTGTCCAAGATTGTTGTGTCTCTTATCCCCCCATCTCCTGCGGGTGCTGCACCTCCACATGGCCCGCTCGGTCGGCCACCACCACTAGTTTTCTGTGCTGCAGCACAGGTGGTTGCCTTCACGGGCTACCATAGATACTTCAGTGGTCCTTTTTCCTTCTCATTAGCATCTAAAGGCCTCAGAAGCTTCCCCCTTCACTACGAAGCCCTTGGAGACTCCCTATCACCATATTCCCTGGTCGCGCAGAAGGAACGCTCATAAACCAAGAATGGCGAGGGGGGCGGACCTTTTTTGGATTTGCGTGCACCTGTCAGTTTAGTGTTCTAACATGTGGTGATATCAGTAATCAAAAAGGAAGAGAAATCCCCACTTTAGGACCCTGCAGAAACCACCCTCATGAACAAATGAGGCGCGGATCAACTCGTTAGATAGTTAGTCCGCATTCATTGTATTTTACAGGAATGGAAGAAGAGGGGACATCAAAGAACATAAACCCCCTACATGGATACAATTTTGTGGTTGAAGAATAAAATTCACATTCATAGAAATTCCACATTCATTGGTCCTCATTGTCTCCCATCGATGTTTGGTTGGAATTATCCAATGTTCATCGATGAAAACATCATTATTTCGATGGAGGAATTTTCCGGCAGCATTTCCTCAGAGGGTACTTTCATAGGTTACCAAAACCCATGCCAATGGACTGTTTAAATAAATGAAAAGGAACCAGCCACATTGCGTTCATTAATATGGCTCATTAATGAACCGAAATTATTGATCCATTAATACTATGAGTGTTGTGGTTACAAAACCGAAGGGTCGTGCAATTAAATGTCTCTTATTCAATACCTGACATTACACAGCGGTCCTGCTAACAACAACTCAGCAGCTAGTGAATTAATAAAATAACTCATTTATTTGTTTTACTGTTTTTTTGTAAAGTCCAAAAAATTAGCTTTTTCGTCCTACCATTTTTTATCAAACTTAAACTTCACCTAAGAGAGTCCATGCGCTATAAATTCAACGGTTCTCTCGGATTTTCAAACTGAGCACCGGTTCAAAAGATAGAAATCCTCGCTTTCATGCTTACTGAAAGTAGTATAAAAAAGTACACAATTTATTAACAATCATCCTCGACCCATTCCTATAGAGGTTAGGCTCATCCGAGTTACCACTTACGACATAAAGGATTTTATAATGAAATAATTGTTACATAATTATTTTATTTATGACCAAAAACTAACTTCCATAGTTGGCCCGTGTCGGGCAATGTTAGGATCCTTCTAAAGAAAGAATACCCTCATGAGCTCATTAGTGGTCTCGTATTTCTATCTATGTCAGAATTAGTGATATATAATCATTTGAAAAGTAAAATAAGATAATTTAATTATTTTATTTATAGTTATGTCATTTTTGGGTTTTCTCACTGGGGTCTTGTGCTGACAAAACTTAATTCATGCCTTGGGTAAACCTGCCATCCTGAATAAAATAGTTCCCACTTATTTTTTATTTAGGCACCCATTTAAGTTTTATTCTAGTTGTTTAGGAAAACATCTAATGAGTTCTATTTAAATCTTACTATTTTCCTTGATGGATCATTACAGGCACTCTGATCCTTAGAATCATGTGCCGTAAAATTTTGATGTCTTGTAATAATTCCATTTAATTAAACAAATATTCGTGAATTCTGAGACATTACAGTGGGAATAAACAAAATGTTTATAGATGGATAGATTAGAACTCCCCATGGGGGGGGGGGTCCAAGAGGTGTGTCCCACAAATGGATGATGTCACACTATGAAGGATAATCTGGCTACTTCTGGAAGAGGATCATAAAGGTACACCCGTAAGAGTGGGTTACCAAGGTTTATAGTTTGTTGGTATTGAACCTAAAGAAGATATACTACATACACAATTTAGGGGATAATGACCATAACCCACATATTTCAATATTTGGTTTTGGGATTAATTATAGTTGTATGGGTGGTGTGAATAATAGAGATAATTTAGATGAGGCTTATGTGATGTAATGTCAAAGAATATTGGAAAGATTTTTCTGGGATGTACCGGTCTATGTAACAATCAAGATGTATTATTGATTAATTGGATGGAGAAAATTGAGCATATGGATTGGACGAAGTGAATGTTGGTGTTATTGGTCATGATCCTGAATGAGGCTTCCTACATATCCCATATGGTTGGGAAATAAAATCGAAGTGATTTAGTGGATAATTTGGTGTTATAGGTGATATAATATCATGGAAATAGAACATATGGTTGGGGCATACACATTGGGGTTACTTGGTTGATGAGGTATGATGTGGTTGGTCCTTACCTATGGATGTGACCTATTTAGTAGGTATATTGTGGTTGTGTCTTATACATGGAAGCATGCCATTTGAAGATGTATGAATAATGTCATTATCTCCACTAACCTCTAAGACTAGGCGAGTCATTCGTTCTATGGGAAACAAGAGGAAGGGAAAAACATAATGCTTGTATCATGAAATAGGAATCTATGATTGATAGTTTGGGGCATACACATGGAGGAGGACAATGAGGAACACATTGTGATTGGGGATGTTCGCATTCCATATAAATGGGGATTATACAAGGATGTAGCTTGGGGAGAAAAATCCCAATGGGATATTGAGATTTTATGATGCTTTTCCCTTATTTAAAACATATGTACGAGGGAGTAAAATTGGATAATGATTTATACCACCAGTAATAAAGGTCAGGGGATTAATCCAGGAGAGATTCCCAAGAAGATATCATTCCTTATGATTTGGATGTGAAGGATATCATTTCTCATGAGGAGGAACTAATTCGATGTCACACATAGATAAGACATTACACATTTACCACATAGGTATATATCATAGTTTAATGTCATTTGTTGAAGAATTTCAGGGCTATGAAGTTTCACATCATGCAGTTTAGAATTGGGGAATCACTCATCACCCATTGGGTTTACATAACTGTAGCTCATCCACCCCAAGTAATAGATTTCTTATGATTTTCCCAGTTTCAATGGTGTGGATGAGTGATCCATCATGAGGTCCATGTTAGAGTCTCTATGCTTAAAATCAAGGGAAATTAGCATACCTAGGATAGAAAATAAATACATAGGGTAGCACTTGTTCAAGGGTCATTTCATGAGGGAAACAGAAATAAATTCTCACAATCTTGGAGGGCTATATAGGATAGGTGTGCTCAATCGGTGAAGGGTGGATGCAAGAGGGGATCAACTGAGGGTTTGTTAAAATAGAAGAAGCCATGGAGCATAAAATTTGGGGTGTATGTAATATTATAGGCTTGCGATCATGACCAGGGACTATGAAAAAATCATAAGAACAACGTACATAGGATGAAATATGTTTAAGAAGGCTTGATCTAGAATGGGCCCACATAATGGGGGACCCATAAATATCCTATTTGGAAAGATTTTTAACATGAGGTTTCCACTCTTTTTTTGATTTCACAAATCCATAGTCTTACGTGTGTAGAGAGACACATTGAATTCTATATGATCAGCTAGGAGATGTGTTGAAATTCAATATATAGATGTATACTTCTACGCATGCACATATAATAATGGGAAAATAAATAGTTTTCCATGTAGTTATGCCTAGAACAGTGGTGACCAACCACACAGAGTGCCCTTGACATCACATTGGTTGTACTAAAACCTTTCTTGCGAATGAACTCATCACACACAGAAGAAACCACTTGTGCATTGCTTCCATGTCCATTTTCACTATCCTTCATGGTATCATCTTTACATATTTCATATTGGCCATGTAAGAGTCCTTCACACAAATTATAATTCTTCCTGCACAACTAAACCCTAGTGTGTGCCTACCTTGGAATTCTTGGGATGCTCCGTTGAGTCTAAAGGTGAAATTAGTTTTTCCAACTATGGTCATTTTCAGATATTAATGGAATTTATATCCCATAGATCCCCCCTTGGAATATTATCTAAAAGGGGATAAGAAGTTTTTATTATGAGGGAATCTCAGAAGATAAGTGGTAGTATGCATTGGTGTGCGAAAATCATGGTGACGGGTACATAAGGGACATTGCGTATGAGTGGAATATCATGCCCATGCCTATAAATAAATGGGGGTCCCGTTGTATAGAAAAAATTGTTTTTATGTGATATTCCAAATGTTATCATGTGTGAATTTTTAACCCTATAGCATGCATTTCCCAACTATGCCTACTCTGTCACACATCTACTCAATCATCCAAAATCCTTATTTTTCAATAAATCTAACATTTTTGGAATCAATCATATAATGTTTCATGAAACAATGCCTTATTCATGTTTTTACATTATCATTTTTTAACCAACCATTCGAATTCTAAAATTCATCACCATGGCTAGTCAACAAAACACTGTTGATATTCAAGGATTTGTGACCTTGTGAAGAGCCAGGAGAATTATGAACCCTCAAATAATTCATGATACTATAGTTGTATTAGATAGATAGATTATCCTTGACATGCTAACAAAATTAAAAAATATATCTTCAGAGTGACAACATCCCAATAAGGAACTTTGGGCTGGTCAATGAATTGGCCATTAAATCTATCTAATATGATTCACCGTGATCACAGTTAACATGTGAAGACAACATTCAGCAGTACAATGTCATTGTTTATGTCCATTCAATTAAAGATCATTAAGAAATGGATATATATGTTTTCAATGGGTGTATTAGGATGACCATAGGGGTTGAGTTATAGGAGGATTACATAACTCACTATGCTAGTACATTTCCAAATAGTATACAGAATGAAATTGTGGGATTGATGAAGGATTGGGACAAGAGGTATGTGGAAAAATTTACATGTGAGCGTGAATGGGTGTACTTGGTACGACACACACACACACATGAGATGTTTAAAAAAAATTAATGAATCATAGAGTTTTACAGGGATGTATGGATGTCAATGTTCTCTGTCTATTATCAACATGAGCGTGTGATAGAGACCCTCAGCTGATGGTCTCATGCCTGGAACACATTCCACCTCAACCATGGGGTGGTCTGCCTCAATATGTGGGACATCCACTATGTTAGAGTCATCTTGTTGGAGGGAGTCTAGTATGACCAGTTCCACCCACTGAATAATACATGGGTATAAAAGGAACAAAACCCCATGATAGAACAAAATCTTTTTGAGTTCGTAAGAGATATATTGAAGAGCTGGTAAATCCAAAATAAAATCTTCTTCCATGGATGGATCAACATATTACTTAAGAAGAAATAGAGGGTTAGGATTTCAGAACGAGAAAATAAGTATCCTGTGGAATCACATATAGGAAAAGAAGTATCATATTGGTTGATCCTAGAGGTAGATTAATATCAGTCATGGAGGTACAACATGGTCGGGATCTAGGATCTGATGGTTCACTATGCTTCATTACATGCAAATTTTTGATCTGGTGACTATTTCCAGTGATGGAAATAAGGATGGGGATTTTCTCGGGGACCACAAAGATGGCTGGGATCCTTGTAGCTCACAATAGGGTTAACATGGGAGTTAATGTGTTAGTTATTCTCTATAACATAATGGTACATATCTCAAGGGGAAGCACAACTAGGAGAATCTGGGGTCCATTCCCTCTTATACCACAAACCATTTTTTATATTTTTTAAATTACACATTTTATAAATGTGGAAACCATACATAGTGATCCACCATTCATGCCTATCCCCATCCTCATGAAACATCACATTCAAATTTCATAACCCAATTTCAAAATTCATAACCAAAATAAACAAAAATAGCCAAAAACCATGTTGAACCCCGAGCTGCCCACCACGATCTGAATCATGATGATATGTCGTAAATCACATTACCACATCATGAGGTCACCGACCTGACATCCCATTACCATCACTGAAATCATATCTACACATCACCAAGACATCACCCTCATCAGTTATGACTGTCGTCCAGTTCTCTGATGTCCATTGCCTTCCCCAACCACCATCACCACTATCACACAAAACCAATGGGATATACATTAACATCAATCCATGACAACCATTTCTATTGCAGATTAAACACCACAACATAACATCATCACACCGATACCCCCCGTCACAAAAAAAACTTGAAAAAAACACTACATCAACCGACTGAAGAAAATGCCTCCTGGAACGATAATAACCACCCGAAGAGAACCTCCCAATTCTTGCAAGACAACTGCCTCTTCAGAAAGACCTAGGAAGGAGAGTTAGTAGCTAAATCCAGAGTATAGTAGGAGAAACACCAAGCCATCACAGGGATACATGAAATTCATAGACATTTTCCAACCAAACAAAAACATCACCGACAATATAACACAAGACAAGCCACCTGGAACCCCCACCACAATGGACAACCCCACCCAAAACATCTTAGAAAACAATCATATGACTGAAATGGAAGAGAGCGATGGATTTGGAGGCCAGAGGGAAGTACAAGTGACGTGGGATTCTGATGTAAGTCGTGACAAAGCAAGAACTGCCAGACTCCCCAAATTTCAACATCCATCCTTATTCAATCTAGTTGGCTTGATAGTGGACAAAGTATTTTGTTTTCGGTAGAATAGTGAATAATTACAAAGTATCAAGGGTGGTTTGCAGGTGACCTATATTTATGGAAAGTTTCTCCTTATGTTATATTTTCTATCCCACCTCTCCAAACTATTGGAATATCTTTAGAAGGTGGTGAATTATTTTACATAGAAATCTATGAAGAGAATCACACCATAATCCTTGACTGGTATTGTTTTATTCTAGAGAATATGGGTATTGGAAAAAATATCATGCTTCCACTTACTAATGTCAATGTGGGCTTGTCAATAGACTATGCCAAAAATGGGTGGTGGCATATCCATAGGTGATCTTTTGAAAAATAATTTTGATGATTGTACCGGAGACTGTAGGGCTAGATAATCTAGAAGGAAGTTAGGCTACGGCCAAATGGGAAAGCCTAAAAGGCACAATCTTGAACTATAGTGGTGGGGATACTACATGTCCTGATTTCACTCCGTCATACAGTAGGGGAATGGTCTTGAATGTGACCTTAGGGTCAGACAATGATGCTATTAGGACGAATTTTTTGTATCCATTGAACCCATCTAATGACTCAATAATTCCTTCTAAGTGTTCTTCCAATAGAACAAAGCAACAGTCAACATCAACTGAAGACCTTTTGAGGAAGCTGAAGTGGGATGGGATCAAGATAGTTGAAGTTATCTGTATCAATGTGGAAGAGATATAAAAATCCAACAACAATATGTATACCATATGTCCATGGGAATGAATCATGCCATCATGGGAAGTATGAATTACTGCACACCCTTGTGAATGTGATGCATGCCCAAGAGGCAGATCCTGAGGAGACACCACCCAAGGATGACTGTGAGGAAGAAGATTCAAAATAAGAAGAATAATAATAGGGTGAAGAGGGTAAAATGGGGTATCTTAGGGGATGGATTATCATAAATATAGTCCCCAAAAAAGAGAGATATATAGAGGATATCGTGGGCCTCAAATAACTATTCTATGACTATATCTCATTAACCCTTATCGTATATCATGTTTGGTGCTTCTTTAAAATCATAGATCAAATGATTGAATCTCATCCACTATAAAAGAATCTCAGTGAAAATAAAGGGAAAACCACTATATGTGTTGGAGATCAGCCAATGGTTTTGAATTAATGTGTCTCATGCCCCACACCCTGGTCTAGGAGATGATACAGTAATAGTTGATGCATCTAGTGCTGGTCCCTCTGAGTGGGTCATGGTGGTAACCACAATAAATTGATGTCCTTATAATAATTATGGGCGGAATACCCTAAAATATTCATAACAACATCCAATGATATGGATATGAAATACTTGGGGAGGCATATCCTCGATCTTACTCCCCCTCATGGTGAGAGTAAATTGTGACCTTTTTGGCTATAAATGAGTTTCTATATAGCTGTTAGTATTAATATGGTTTTGTTTCATGTAGCTCAAACTCAAATGATTTAAGGATAATTTGTCCCAATCATTGAAATACCATGTACAAAAGGATATCATATGGTATAAGACCCATGTAGTGACTCAAGAACTCTATTGACTAGTCCTCATCACATGTATCTCTTTACCTTCTCAGAATCATACCTATCATTAGATGATCAAACTGATTGAGACACATTGTTCCATCAATTTCTCAGAATACTGCAAGCCCCATTTGTATACACGGCTAGAAAATCCATGAGATATATTTTAAATGTACCTCCTATTCATGAGGAACCGATAATTCATGCTTATATAGCTTTGGTTTTTTAGGATGAATAAAAACCTATCAATGTGCATGACGACAGTGATGGATCTCAACTCGAGACTATTGAGGGTAAGGCCATTAAAGAAGAAAAGAGTTAATATTTCCAATACCTAGATATTTAGAATATTCCCTCTATGGTGATTCCATAGTAGAATACAACTACTGAACTCCTAGAGTCTTTCTTAGAATATTAACATGCAGATCTGGAGGAGCTGGATGACTCCAACCCAAATGCAGTTGAGGAAAATTGAACCCTCCATTTTTTGGCATGAAAACACAACAAGAAATTAATTGAAAGAACACTATAACTGAAATTGGTGAGTTTGAAGTGGTAACATCACCACTGGATGCATAGAATGTGTTAAAGAGGGGAGGATTCTTGAGATCAATACATAAAAGTCTATTAATACTTCTCCATAATGATGCATGGAGGGGAGCTAGTATCTCTAATATTTTTAGATACATGAGAAGTATAGAATTATCTGAATGATTTAGGAAATTTATAATGAGATATAGGATCTGGAGGAATATGATAATGTTCTCACTTCATTCCATAGAACTTATATAGAAATCATTAGCATGTTGATGTCTCAAATGGAGGAGGCTAAGAATGAAATGAAGTAGCTAATTATTTATATCATGGATCTCTAGGATGAATGTGACTATAAATAGGTGAGACCATATGATATTTTTTCAACATCCAATGATGAAAAAGTATAGCATTGGAGGAGGTCGTGACTCTTATAGGATGTATTCGAAATGCTAGACAATTTGATGTACTCGATCATTGAAGCCAACCAATATGGGATGTTTTTTCAAACCCATGAGAAGATCTAATATGTGGTTGAGTCTTTCCATGAATTGAATTTATTTTATTATTTGAATTGAATTCATGGACACATTACTTTAGTTTCATTATTTATTAAAATTCAAATAATATAAGTGAGAAAAATGATGTCTAATCCCTAATCTCACATTAGCCATTTTTTAGTAAGAAACAAGGTAGGACAATATGATTTTTTAATCTATATGATAATGATGGATAAGAATCCATCAATTAGGGACTTCTTTTTTTGACTCACTATCTAGTGTTTAAAGGTTTATAGAGGATGTGGATAGATTATAAGGATCTCGAAGCGGCCAATTTAGTTATCTTTACATGCACTAGTGAATGAACAAGACAGTTATAGTTGATTTATTATTGATCCAAAAAATGTGTAATTAAGAGTGCGAATCATAATGCCCAAAATATGGAACACAAGGTGGATGGTGTTGTTTTACATGATAACTGATGACCATTTTTTGGAACACATGATTTGTATAGTTAGCCTGAAATTGTGAAAAATAAGAAAAGTTCGAATATGAACCAGGTTTGAAACATGGAACCTATATTTAAATTTTGACCAATTATTTTTTGAACATTAGCCCAAGATCATTGGTGAGCCAATGTTCAATGAAAAAACCCATTAAGGGGTCCCTCTGAATGTGGAAGAGGATTAGGATCCATATAGGGACACATAAAGTGTAGAAATATCTTGATGGAATGTTTAGATGGATTCTAACAATATTGGAACTACACCACCATGTATTATAACACATTAGTGTAATGGTGTTAGTATAAACATAAATTCGTCCATATCATCTAAGAAGGTGACACATAGGATATCAAGAAATAGATGAAGAGGCGAAAAATCTATTGGATATACATCATTGGGGGACAAAGAATATCTAGAAATTGAATGGGATATATTGTGGTTTTACACAGTGTGAATGAGGATGATAGACATGAAATTTAAGGTCATATAGTGAGGATGTTTCAAGGTAACATTTAATGCAATGTGACTAGGAAACATAAAATAGTTTCATGTCATATGATTGGGAAACATTTCTTAATTAATATTTTATGAATAGAACACTTCACATAGTATATGTTAATGATTCTTGGACATTAAAAAATAGTATGAAGACTGGTTTTATGGACTATTGAATTATCTATTTCAAAGAATATTTCTATTGCATAGAGAAAATAAACCTAACGTGAATGAGAAAATGGTGTCTTATGTTAAGAAAAAGTATTTAAAAAAAGATGGGAAGGAGGCTTCCAAGAATATAAATATGTGTTGTAGATAGATATAATATTTAACATAAACAATCCCCTTCGAAACATAGGGCCGCACCACACTTTCCTATTGAGGATCCTTGATTAAGGTCATTGAGATCAGACCATGAGGGGATCATGTGACGCTCAACCACATTGGCACACACCATACCAGAATTCCAAACCCCATGAGATTCGTGGTTGGTGTGGGAAACAAAGAATGGTATAGGGGGAATACCTAACATGTGGAAGTGAACATCATTGGTTACTTAAGAGTGGAAACCAACCATGATTAAAGATTGTGAAAATGAGATAGGTCGAGACGTTTGTGGTTTGGGTGAAGGAGAAACTATTGAGTAAAGGAAGAACACTGAACATGTTTGAAACACATTAACCAATACCATTTGATTCAATAGTGGGGGTGAGAAAATATAGGATCAACTGTTGATCGAATTGAAAACACAAGATCTTCTATTTGATACCGAAAATCCATTAGGTTATAATCCCATGATGGGTGGTGGTCCAAAAATGGGATGAATCCATCCCCATTAGGTGTTCAGTTCGTTTGTCAATGATGATGTAAATCTGAAGTTATAAAGACATGAAATGTGGAATGGGAACATATAAAAAGGTGGGATTTAAACACAGGTCATGAGAACAATTTAATTTCATGTTTCGTGGACAATGGAATATAGTTTAATTTCGTGTCTTTTGGAAAAAGATAAAAATATAGATTCCTAGGGAATATATATATATATGGCACATAATAGATAAATCTCATTGTTAATGAGGACCAAGAAAGACCATGTCACACATAAAAACATTTCATTAATCTATGTATTATTTATAGACATAATAATTGGATCACAAATAAGGCCTAAGGGCCCAAAGGATTATATTATTTTTTTTAGAGTCAAATAAAAAGTTTCTAAGAGTTGCCACATATCCCCTAGGGATGGTAATCAAGCCACACATCGTTCTAAAATGAAGAGTTTTAAAAGAACAACATCGGTGGGGAAATACTCTATAGAAATGAAATACATGTATTCAATGATTATCATGAGGAAAAATAGACTTATTCAAGGTAAGATAGTAGTTCTATCTTGTGTGTTAAGGATGTTAACACCTATTTTATGCACATAGAGAAAGGACCATGACTGCTCTCTACAAATAGGATTAGGCGTAATATATTGGGATAACAAACCCTACATGATAGAGTATCGAGGAGGCCCAAACACTACACATTCATTCCTAGTGAGCCTCACATAAAGTTTAATACCATGTTTCATGGACTAAATTGAGTCCAAGTGGCCGAAGATTCCATAAAAGTCTGTGTTGGACCAAATACAAATTGTTTGGGCATTGTTATGTATCCAATAAGAATGGGAATCAAGACATACATATTCCTAGAGGATGTGTGAAGTTTAACATTAACTAGTAAGGATGATGATGAACCAAAATAATTAAGTGTAAGTGTTTTCTATGGTACCATGGATAGAAATTGGGGCATCACTACATATCCTTTATCGATCGAAATCATGTTGCATGTAGATCTTGAGACCTCTCGTGAAAGATTACCAGTTCTATGGGGTATTTTCTCTTGGGTGAGAATACTATGATGAAGAATAATTTATCATAATATACCCAAGAAGATGATTATTATAGAGTCTATCATCATGAAACTTGGACACTGGGGAGAATGCATTCTAAGGGGGATGTGCATGGTGATAAAACAATAACTTGATGTGAATGAGGAATGAGGTGTCCCACACACCATATGTTCCCATGGAAAATATGCACACTATTTTGAGTCATTGTTTTTTGACTGTTTGGGTTTTAATTTATCCATGGTCATAACGATCAGACCTGAATATTGTTAAATGTCATGTTTTGTAGCCCATGGGTGATTATTTTAATGTTATAGAGTTTGGACCAGTCACTGAGTTTATCATTTCGTGTCAGGGATGTCAAAACCATATAGGATGTTCTAATTATATAAAATTTCATTAGATTGTGGAGTGATTTAATCCTTATCTTTGGTGAAAAATGAGTATGCACCACTGGGATAGACCTTCCTAATTGTGTATAGTCATTCCCACACGGGTTCCAAACTTTTTGGATTCATTCTGTGTATTATCTGGGTCCTTGGAGCTAGTACTATGTCACCTTGGAAAAATGATTTCCAAAAAACCTTCTTATTGAACACCTTGCCTATATTTTTATATTGCCTCTCCATATTATTCAATGCCCGGAGTAGGTTCTCATTGAGGGCTTTTTATTCATCTAGAAGGATATTTTCTATTTTTTTCATATATTTAATGATAATAGAGAGTTGTTCAAAGAAATTGTAACTGAATATCGATGGGAATGACTATCATTTTTTCATGCATTACTGAATATGGGTTCACCTAGGTGTAATATCTAGTCATCATATCATAATCCTAGATTTCATTTTATAGATTCTCTAGAAAATTATTTTTTGATCTAGGCCACCATCTTCTGCAAAATGATGGAGAGGGTTTTGTCGAACACCTCGATATATCCATTCACTTGTGCGTTATATATGGATGTATAGTTAGAGATGAGTATATAATTGATATAATTATTCTTCAAATCATATTCCCATAAGTTAGTTCCATTTTCGGTGATAACATCATTAGGGACTCTAAATAAACATATGATACTGCAACTCATGAACTCAACAATTGATCAGGCCTTGACTTCCGGGAGAGAAATAACTTATTTGCACATTGAAATTAAATCTATCATGGTTATAATGAACCTTAAATAGAACGATATTACTGGGAGATATAGTCCAATAACATCATGTCCCTAGACATTAGAGGTCCATGATTACATGGTAGTTTTTAGGGGATCTGACAGTCGGTGCAAAATGATGGCATAGATTAGACATGAATGGTACCTCTTGGAAAACATGATGTAGTAACAGACCAAGGGGAGTCAAAATTATACCATCTAATGGATCTAGATGGAATGATTCTACCCTATCTGATGGGAACCAATAGGCTCGACATGACCTTACTGCAAAAACTATGGAATCTCATCTACCTTGATACGATGTAGAAGGATTCTGTAAAACCCACAATTGTAGACATTCTCCCCAAGGATAGGACTGCTCTAGAGGTCTAAATGAGTTCTGTACAGATAGATTAACTCATGATAGGACTAATATTATTTTCAAACATTGTCCTAAAGATACTCCATGAACAGGATTAGCCAATCAAATATTTCTCATATTGTGGATGGATATAGTGGTCTCGATGTGGAAGCACTAGTGGCCCATTTGTTTATCTTAATTCCATCATAATAATCTATGTTGATGGGAGTGATGAATCAAAAATATTGCACATAAATGAACATATCCTATTAGTTAGAATTTAAAATAGATTCAGATAGTCTATTCAATATATCAGCTAAACCATTCTATGACCGAGGAACATGTGTCGCATCTGGATGAGAAGGATACCAAAAAATTAACTAGCTATTCCATTCCAATAAAGTCTTGAGTTATAGCTTCATGATGGTATAGTTGCCCAGTATTTTCATGATTATAGACTCATATTCCCCCTTCACATGTAGGTGGGTAACATTAATCTCGAGAGCCACCTCGAAACAAATAATTATAGATTGATTCTTGGCCAAGTTGGTTGTGAAACCTTCTCATAGTAAGAATAAATAGGGTCAAAAAACTTGTTTTGGGATGAAGAATATTATCCTGTATCCAACTCTATTGAGTCTAGTATCATTTAGACTTCAAATAATTCGTCTTTGAGAGGAACTATAGCCATGAATCAGCAATAATGGAATGTCCATGCCCATTGAGATGATGAATTCTTTTAGAAGATAATGATCCTGAGACATATCTGTAGAGGCCATATGGGCAATCATGAGTTCTACCAATGCGTGACCCAGGATATAATTATAAAAACTAAACATAATGTAAAACATATAAAGTATCAGAACCAATCATTCTTGTATTAGTATTAAAAATAGGCAATAAAGGATATACATCAGTGGATCCACATGGGACACCAGTTTTATATAGTGATTCTTTAAATATTGACACATCTTCTGCTTTGTGAAAACTAGCACAAGGGGGATATTTTAGATGGGAGGGTATCTAAACAATGTTTCATGTGAGATGTGACTAATATAGTATAAAATTTTTGATTTCTTGTCGTTGTTCTTCTATGAAATCAGGTAATCAAAGGATCATTCTAGAGAAGACAAGTAAATGATCAATGACATCTCTAAGATGGGTGGAATTAGAACCAAAGGTTATAGAAGATAAATCTTAATTTACTCAATTTTGGTATAATAATATTCATCAAATTTTTAGATTATACCTTCCATCAAGAGAATAGAAATGGGGATACATATTCATTCCATATTTGCGATGAATTTGTGTACATAGGCTAAGTGGCCTTGAAGACCTCAGAGTTCTCATAGGATTCTCTGAGAAGGAATCTAGATGATTCTCTTGATCTTCTCTGGGTCAATTTCTTTGCCTTTATACCTGATGGTGATGATGATGAGAAACCTCCCATAGGTAACCCCCATGGCACACATTATTGGGGTCATCTTTAGAAGCTAATAATGGAGTAAGAAAAACACTTTCATAGTATATATGATATATTCATAACACTAATGGGACTTGACAAATAAGTCATCCACATTGAACATGAAATGTGTTCATAACTCATTGATATGTTTACCATACATTATTCAAACATAAAAGAATTTATTGATAGCGTAAGGATTCTTGCGGCACCCTAAAGGTGGAAGAATATTCATATTTAGAGGATATTTGGATATGATTATATCTATAATATCCATCCATGAGTAATAGATCATGGAACCTAGTTGTTTCATCAATCAAAATATCTGTCTCAAGAAGGGTAAAATTGTACATTAAGTAGTGACAGTTGAGATATTAGAATTTAATATAAACTCTAATTTTCCCACTCACCTTCTTGACGGGAACACTGTTTTCTAGCTAGTTAGGATACTGAACATGCAGGATGATGTTAGATTTAGTGATCTTGTTAACATCGACCATGATAATGGAACCATGAGAAAGGTTCATTTTCCTAGGAGGATTCTTGAACCCATGATCACAAACCTAGAGATAGTGATTGTTGATAGTTAACATGGGGTGTAGTCCTGCCATATAATCATAACTCCAATAAGATACATCATGATTTTCTTAAATAAAGATACATACTAATTTTTTTAATATGGAGGTATAGATGAACTGATTAGTTTTGGACTCACATCATTCTTAATGACAGGATTCACCTGGACCACATCATTGACGGTGGTGGAGGTACCCTCTTGAAATGCGGGAGGATCATCTGAAAAATATTCTTCATTGTCTAATCCTAGGATATCAGAAGGGGGAAAATATTCATATAAGATATCTGATTCTAGGGGAACACTTTTTCTTACATAGATAGACGTGGAATCCACATAGGGGTTCTCTTGATCTATGGAGGATGTGGAAACATAGTCTATCATGTGAATCCAATTAGGCCTTCCATTTTAGAGTGAATTCTTAAATTCAAAGGATTAAGGAAGTGTGATATTTTTTGGTTCAACAAAGACAAGAGAAACATGTTCTTCTGATATATAGTAGTATCCATGGGCAGACGTCTCAATACCTCACATGGGTAGGGGTTTTGGTCACCCGATATTCACATATGTAAGTGTACACCGAAATATTTTGATGTTTTTTATGTAGGTATATGGTTTCTGTGTATCCTGTAAATGACAAATCAATTTCTCATGTCATTCATTTCAGTCTCTAACTATTGAATCAGAAGGATGAAATCATCATCCAAATCTATCCATGGGTTTTCTGCAATAGTGTTATGCTCAACCTCATTGGTTTGAACATGATTTTCCTAACTTTGATAAAAGATAACATCTATATTGTGTGATTCACAAGAGTCAAAGGTAGATTCATCACCTTTTAAAAAACCTAATTTTATATTGAGGTAGTACTTGAGGTATTTTTGATATGAGGATGGAATTTATTCGTATAGATGAATCTAGGGATAACTCATTAGCACATTATAGGTATTTTCCTACCATAAAAAACAATAATTTAGTGTTTTCTTCGAAGACACTGATCTAGGTATTCAAATAGATTCCTTCACAATGCCATTTCACGATTATATCATAACCATAGAGTTTATTTTTATAGGGACTCAAATCTACAGCAGTCAGTCCCAACATGCGGGGTGTCCTGGTTGTGATGATACTGATCATAAAACCTTCTTCAACAAAGAAATTATGGACTTCCATGACATTGAACTTGTCGGTGACGTATAGATGGTGGATTTTCCCCTTCATGTGGGGTACCTCAACTTATCCATATAATGATGTGATGGTTTTATATTATTTTTTCTCAAACTCCTTAGTATAAGTGGTCTTTATAGCCTCTACCTCTATTTCAAACTATAGATGGCCATTAACGGCTTCTGTAATGTCTTATCCCATGTCTTCTGGTAGAAAGAGGGACTCGAGGATTGGATTATTTTTCGGAATGATGTAAATTTGATTCAATAAATCATAAATCTTTATTAAATTCACATTTCTACCAACATGATTTTTCAATTTGGAAGGATATGGAATGAGCATTGTCGGCTGAACTATCAGATTATGGATAGTGCTGGCATTGTCCTGCCTCTCATTAGATAGCTTACAAGGAATCACTACTATAAAACTATTGTCCAGTAGAGGTCTAGCCACAGTAGGACATTTCTGGTCATGAGGTAGAATAAATAGTTCTTCCTGGTCATGTTACATGATCGACGGTGTTATTAAATTAGACATGATGGATTGATATGACATTGGCTACTACGCTCTTCCAAGAAATTGTGGGTTGGCCTCAGTAGCTTGGAAATGTTGTCTTGAATCACTGTCTTGATCAATCAGATGATTTACATATCCTTATCTTCATTGATGATGATGCCAACTAGATAGATTTTTAAGGTTCACCAGATACTCATCACTAATGGGAACCATGTAAGGATCCACCAAATTGAATATGTTCAGAGAGGTTTACTCCATGCCATAAATATTTGTGACTTCTAATACATTAGGTACCGTGGTGGAAATTCAAATATATAGAGGAATGATATTTTCTAAATTGTTAGATGGATTAGTCACCTTGGGGGGGGGGGTTATTTACCTTACATCATTAGCATCTACTTATCATATATGTAGAAGGATTCAAAGTCGAGTCATAAGTGGGAGAAGAGTTGATGATAAATCAAGAGGTTGAAACTAACTCAAGAGAGAACAAATTATGGAATGAGAATGACAAGAATATCTATGGGAAAGCGATTCATTAAACATATGAGTCCCATGATGGGAAACCTACTATCATTCATCAAATCCATCAGTGTCACTGTCGATCTCAATACGTATGCATGTCACCTGCGCTGGTATATGGATAAACCTGATTACACTATTGTCTAATAGGTCTTGGAATGAATCATTAAACAAATTGCATTGATTTATGGTATGTCTATGGATCATGTTTAAGGGAAAATGATTAGGGCGATCAATGGGAACAACATCATGTGGCCTCTGGCACTATGTCATTTTCAGAATCCCATACTCCAAGGCACTATGAAAACAACCAATAACATGAGCCTCATTAAAGAACTAGGTCTATTTTATCCAATCTAGGAATGGTAATATTGAATCCTGGCCCTAACATGGGCTTGGAGCCTCAAAAGTGGAAGAAGCCTAATTCTCTCTCCTATGTGGAAGGGCGTGGTAGGGTGACACCTATTGATCTTGCATTGGGTTAGGTGATTCCTAAGTCTTTTTTAATTGGTGATAATGTTGATGGAGAGGCTCTTCTGGTAAAAAAATCCCATGTTTTATGGGCCTTTACCTAAAAATGGATTTATTATCCACCAAATTGGTTCTCTTATCTGGAAATAGAGGTGGAAATAAACATTCATTCTAGGCATGATACAAGGGCTTTTCTAGGTGTTGATCCTTGTCAAATTATTATTAAAATCCCATAGAAAGTTAAGAGTGATGAGGGAGCTTAGAAAGACTATCTTAACATTCCCCACAAACTTTTTGAGAATTTTTAATTGGGAGAGTGTCATGTTGAGTGAATACATGAGGCCTTTCCAAAAAAAAAATATATGGGATATGCTCATCTAGAAGTTTCTGGTAGATGAGGTGGTCA
This sequence comes from Viscum album, assembly GCA_963277665.1. Classification (NCBI taxonomy): domain Eukaryota; kingdom Viridiplantae; phylum Streptophyta; class Magnoliopsida; order Santalales; family Viscaceae; genus Viscum; species Viscum album. The sequence continues at coordinate 649,721,896 of OY728159.1, read as the reverse complement.
AAAATGATTGTCTAATGCGTGGTGGAGAAGAACTGGTATAGGTACTTCCTTCTAAGGTCTTCCCAAATATAAATGGACCCAATGAGTGACTGGTTGTTATGTAAAAACTCTTTCCCAAATAATTTATTAAAGAAACAGAAGATTTTAATAGATTCCTATTAGTCTGGGTTTTCCAACATGGGTCCACACAATGATATGATGTGCGTTAGATGCTACACTAGGTTTCCCATCCCATTGTAGTTGATGAATGTCAGATTCCCAAAATTTGGGGGTAATCACATGTCTTCCACCAATGCCTTCTATTATGTGGGATTTACACCTATCACATCTCAGGAGATTCAAGGAGACTAGAGATGGAATCTATCAGGTCATCTTGGTAGTGATTCTTATCTTCAAAGGGATCTCTAACCTCCAATGTTTTGATGATCTCATCAAAATGACAACTAGGCTTGGATGATGATGAGGAAGCTTTTGGAGTACCATGATTCAGGTTCTGTCGAATGTTATTACATTTCATAGGAAAATTCAGTGACACATAAGGTGGTCATTTTTTGTAAAATATAATCTACATCCTACCAAAATGTTCTAGTTTTCCATCATTGATGGGGGTAAACTAGCCAAGTAGTACCTATGGATTCTTCAAATACCCCTAAATAGTATGAACATGTTCTTATTTAGGGTTAAAATGGTTCAGGAACCTTTCAATATGGTGTTCAATGAGGATCTATTCAATGATCCTTTTCTAATCCCTGATTGTTTTGGATAAAGGTGATCATAATGGTTTTGACCATTATACATTTCATGTTATCATATGTGTTAGAGGAAATAGAGGTTATAATATGATCATTACCTTTTGGTATCTCTACTTAAGGGTAATGATGTATATGTTTCTTCAAGGCCAATTTCCTTCTTTCGCATGTGAGTGAGGATACTCTTATGAGAGTCCACATGATAATATGATTCCTCGGGAGGCATGTACTATTCTTTAGACCATTATTAATTATAAGTTTCCTTATGTTCCCTGTGATGATCCATGTTCACTGTGGGAAAACCCACGGAATATACTCAATTTTATTAGGAAAATTATGCTATCACAGGATTGAACATAGGTGGAGAGCAACGCATTTCCCCATACCATGTATATTCACATGTGCGGGAACCACATAAATGATTTTGTTGAGAATTTGGATCCTCTAAACTTTTAATTAATCGATTTTTAGATGGTAGCCATGTGATATAGGGTGTTGGGCTACTGGGAGTTCTACCTACTTGACCAAGATAAACTATTTATTAATGACCTCAAAATTATATCAACATTTGAGAAGGCCAACCCAACATCTCGGAGGTGAAAACACATCACCCATATGCTCCGATAGAGTCTCATGACCTCATATTGGTTGAGTTATTTCAAAATTTCAATGTTAGATGTTTCTTTTTTTCAAAAGACCACTGACGACTAATCTACATCCAAAGTTCCCCCACAAACATGCTGATTTAGAAGAGGTTTAAAATCTTTGTTACCCCAATAATTGACTAGTTCTAACTGAGAAGCCACTGGACAAACTAATATGGATCATTGCGGTAGTTTATTGGTCGGTGGAGAAGTCATTGTGAGATCTTATTGATCATTTTTTACATGGTTGTATCTCAGTGCTTGTACTATCCAAATGATCATGTGCATATAGTACTGGGTACTTAAAACTTCCTCATGTGTGAGGGTAGCGATAATCATCTATGGGTCTAGTGTATGATCACTATCTATCAAATTCCATAATAATTCATTGTGATATTAGGTGGAGGTATACAAATGAGTGAGTGGTGATAGAGATGACTTCATTACTATACCCTGTACGAGAGTCAAATATTCCTCCTCTTATGTGTACCTATGAACGGATTTTGGGATCTGGTACATTTGAACATCTCGGGTGAAGAATCTCACATTCCATTCTCTTGAACCAGATTTCTTTGTAGATCCCTTGGGTGAAGTCTACATCGTTAAATCACATTTGGCTTTGCAATATGAGTATAGAATAAGATTAACAAGGACTTAGCACTTCATAGAATTTTAAATTTATAGGATATGGTTTTCCCTTCATCCTCCAGATGGATAATTTTTAAAGATAGTTTCTTTGGAATATGGTGGTGCTATAAACTTTATCTTATTAGAGTGGGGGGGACCGTCATTTTGATTTTCTAGGATATAGGGAAGACCTTTGTATTAGTTGTTGTCAGATCAAGGAGGACCTCCAGCTAGACTGTTGTGAGAGTAGAGAGGACCACCACTATGGGTGTTAATATAGAGGGTATGACATATTCTTTGGTTGGTGGGAACATAGGTATGACTTCCATGATGACCAATGTAAAATGCACTTGGAGGGCCACTATGCTAGCACCTGGAAGCATTAAGAGGAACTTCGCACTAGTTGAACTGGACACTTGGAAGCTACTATGTCGAATGTATATGAATTATGGAGGACCTACACTTTTATAGTTTATGGTGTAATGAGGACCTCTGCTTAAGCTGGAGGATACATGGGTATGACCTCCATGTTTCATATTGATAGTGTTGGGAGGACCTCCACTCCGATGAGTTGTTTCCTGGGGAGGACCTCAATTTTTATTAGTTCAGGATCAGATAGGACCTCCATTCAATGTAGGTATGGGGTGGTATGGGCCCTTATATTGATTTCATGTGATGTGGGTATAACCTCTCTATCTGGAACCATAGGAACCTGGAAGTCCATTGTGTTGGATGTCGATGAAATTTTGTTGACTTCCACTTTGATCAATTTTGGGAACATGGGGATCACATCCATGTTTACTATAAGAGAGGGTAGAAAATCCACAATTACTAGTTATGGTATTAATACGGACATCGTAATAGATCATGTAATTATAGGTATTCATGTAATAGTTGTTGGTTGAGTTGGTGACCGAAAAAGTTATCCCATTACGCCCATGAGGTGACTACGGTCTCGATTCTGATCAGGCATTAAGGGGTCCATGGATTTAAGTGGAAGGAATTTGGAGGAGTGTACCATTGGTGGAATAATCCAATATATCAATGAAAGATGATGCATCTTGATAGGAATCCTCCCAATCTTGTACCCGACGTTGGAGTCGTTTCATATGGACCAGGACCAATGGTTTAAGGGTGTTTTTCACCTGTACCTCATCTTGAGGGACCATTCATCATGGGCCTTGATGAGGCCTAGTGGAAGCATCCATATTGTCTACAAATAATCGGTCACAACTGGGTTATCCCTAGAATATAATACATCCTCACCGTAGGAGAGGAGTCATAATATTTCTATGGGTAGAGTCTCTTGATGTAGTTGGTCATTGGAGTTGGGTGTAGTGTCGCCCTATGTGGCCCTTTACAGAAGAGGTTTTATCGAGGTGTGGAATGCTCCAAGTACTAGGGGGAATGTCACTCATAGTAATGACCACCTCCAGCTCATATCATCAAATGAGGGAATCTAACAACCTCCTTTAACTCATTTCAAAAGATGATAAGGGACATGGTTGACCGGTATCAATGGTTGCAACTGATGTCAGGCAGATATGGAGTTGTGTGGGCTTTCCACATTGATATTTCTGCTTCCCATGTGTCTTCAGGAGGGGTGATTGATTTCCTATATCATGTGTGATAAAAATAAGTATAATTAAAATATCATTATAGGTATATATAATGAAATTTACAAATCCCCAAGGTCATCCATTCTTTTATGGTTGGAGAGAGAGAGAGATACATGATGGCGATGTTCCCAGCCATAATTCCCAATGATTAACTACCACAATTTTTGATGAGTTCCACACCAAGACCATTATTTGAGTAATGGGATATTCAACCAGATATATGGTTTTGGTGACATGATTAACTATTGATGTATCAAATGCTACTGGTCCCCATGGTAAGGAGAAGAGTCTCACATCAGGTTCACCATTTTTGTTCTTGACGCTTTCACCGGGGCACCCTGCCTTGTGTGTTATTATTCGCTGGCATGCATTGTTACCATGCATTACAACATTTATAAAGTGGGTAAAATTAATCAAATTAAATGGTTATTAATTCACCCTGATCAAGATGGGATGATGCGATTTTAGTCCCTCATTCCCTAGATTCCTCATTATAATTTTTGGTGTCTTCCATTCATCACTCATAGATTTGAGTCTATTTGTGTCAGTCATTCCTGATGAAATATCTTTGTGGATGCCTGTTAATTATGCCATTTCTATTTGAATATTCAATTTATTATTGATTGGTCAACATCCTTTGTCCCTGAGAGTAGTCATGTTGGGCATCATTAGAACATTTTTCACCTATATTCTTCCTTATATGAGGGTATATATTGGGTAAATAACCCAAGGAACACCACGATGGTCACATGGTATACTAAACCATAAGTATATCTTATAAGGTATTCATTATTCATCTCAGGGTTACCGCTAGGTAGTAGTTTGATAGGTCACGAGTTTAACATCATTCATAGACATAGTGGATCAATCAGAATGCCCTTTAGCTGGGGATTTAGATGAAATATTCTGTGGTTGGAACACCCATAATGATTACATATTTATGGATTAGAACACCCAGGAGGGAAGATAAATTGGTTATGTCCCATTATGGTATGGTTTTAATAGTGAAGGGGGATTTATACCTCGATAGAGGTAAACCAAGGAGATACAGTCCTAAGAGGGGTGGACCAAGGGTTGTCATTAGTTGGGATAGGGCCTTAGGGAGGTGTCCTACATACCTTATTTAGTGGATAGAAACCAAACCCATCATATTTATAAGGATGGTCTGGGGAATACACATGAGATATTCCATTGTGATTCTAGTAATAAAAATATGTGTATGCGGCTTAAATATATCAACGACCTTTATGAATGTCTTGATTTCATATGGACGAGGCAACCTAAGAAAGTATTCAGAGAGATTATGGATGAATTGGATGGAGTTAATGGATCATATGAATTATATGATGAGAATGTTGTGGGATTGGTGATAGAACCTAATGGTGGCTTCCAAATTATCATGGGTGGTTCGGAATCAATGTCCATATTATTTTGGATGGGAATTGGGTCTTACAAGAGAGAGAAGCACATGAAAATAGAGCATGTGGTTATGGATTATGAATGGTAGTTACCAGGTTGAGATGGTATGGTGTGGTTTTGGATTATGTGTGGAGGTTGACCAATTGAGGATGTATTATGTGGTTGGGATTACATTTGGAAGTGTCCTAGTTGAGATGGTATAATGAATGGTATGATCTCTTATATCATTTAAGCCCATGTGAGTCATGATCAGTGTGAGAAAGATGATGAATAAGAATACATGATTCTCAAATCATGGAAGAAACATATAAAAGAGATGGTGTGTTGATTATGCATGGAGTCCACTTGAGGAGTATTTCATTACTTTTGAGGACGATATAATTTTGTATGAATGGGGATTATGTGTTGAAGTGGTCCCTTATAAAAAATCCCAAAGTGGAAGGGATGGTGTGTTAATAGTTCCTGATGACCATCCCATATCTATTATATATGGTGGAGGGAAGAAATGATAAGAAATAGTGATAACAATTACAAGTATGATAATGGGATTACTCCTAGAGGGATGACCATGAGTTTATAATTTCATATGTGGAGGGTGTGTGGGATGTAATTCCATATGAGGAGTATCTCTATCCATGTCACACATACACTAGACATACCACATTTTATTCATAGGGAGAATCCATAGTTTGACATCATGTATTGAGGATATTTGGTTCTAGGTACTTTTACACAATGAAGATCTGATGTGTGGGTCTCACTCCTAACCCCTTTGTATTATATTACTATTGCTTATGTACCCCCATGTATGACTTGGATCCATAAATTCAAGGTCTCAATGTTGTTCATGATCAATCACTCATGAGTTTCAAGTCAGCATCCCTATGCAGAAAAGAAAGGGTAATTAGCATACATATGCTACAAAGAAAGAAGTAGTGCATCACATGAATAGGGATAGCTACCGAGATAACTGGAAATCAATGTGATTATCTTGGAGGTCTATATGGGAGAGTTTTGTGCAAGAGGTGAGGGGTTCATGAAAAATGGGGATCAAGAATAGTTTTATGATAAAGTAAAAATACCTAGAGAACCAATGAGGGGGTATGTGCATGATTAGATGATTGCGTACAAGAACAAGGAATACATAAAAGATTCTTACTCACACTATATTTAGCCTAAAATATGTTGGGTGAGGGTCAGGCCATTGTGGGACCACATAAAGGGGTCCCATTGGGATATTTTCATGCATGATATCAACCGTGAGGATTCCATTACTTATTAATGTTGTATAGGACTAGAATTATATGAATCGGTGTGAAACATAGACTTTTGGTGGATCACCTAGATGAAGGGGGGTTCACTTCATTATATATAGAAAGCCATTCATGGTGGTGAATAAGATTTCAGGCACAAAAATGTTCTTCCATGACGACATTCCAAAAATGTTGGTGAAAGAGATATAAAAAGTAATATTACCTTCTCATTGGATGCATATGATCATTGAATGTGGTTGGACTTCTTTCATATATAAGAAACAACATCCACACACCTTCAATGGACATTTTCAGTAGCCTTCCCAGTAATGGTTCGACACATATTTCATTGGTCACGTAAGTTTATTCTGTGCCAATTGAATTCTTTGGTTTTTAATCCAAATATTTTGGGTGCCTTCATTGTTTATCTATATATTAACTTCTTAGATAAAATTCCCCTTTGATTTACCTACTCAGGTTCATTTGTGTCTCTATGTAGACTTCAGTATAAATAAATCGTAGAAATGTTTTTCCACAACATCAGGATTGTTTAATGGATATATTTTATGCATCCTTATGAATGAATAATGTCCAAACTCTGATTTTCATAGAATTATGACAAACACTGTAACATCATTTATTTTTTTGTATTTTAATTGAGTTGTATTTTTTTTAGAATATCACATATAATATTACAGGGTGTTATGAATGTAATTCTCCAAGCAATGGTTTCAAGATCATGCATTTACCAATATAAATTATTGTGTTATTTAACCCATTTTACCAAAGTTTTTATTTTTATTTGAGTACTTTTTTCCTAACTTATTTCATTGGAAAGAATTATGGAAATAAATTTTGATTAAAAATAATGGACAAAAACCCTCTATCTTAGAGTTTTCTTTTCCAACCATGACATTTCTACTACCTTGGGTTGTTTTTTGAATACCCCATGTTCTGAAATGATCCTCTATCCAATGGTCACAACGTAGTGATCACATGGAAGACCAAAAGTACAAATCTAATCAATATCTAATAATGAGATATGAGGTATGACTATTTTCACACATTTTTTACCAGTATATACTGATATATCTATCAATATATCTAAAATTATAAACTATTATCCATTTTATAATATTTTTTTCATTCTTATTTTGATCACTTTGGTAATTTTTAGTTTTGGAAGGGAAACCATTTTGATTAGTATCCCATGACTGATATTGAATTATTGAATATATATCTTCAATAACCCACTCTTTTTTTGGATTTGATTCGTTAAATGATCTTATATGATAGTAGAGTTTTTCATTAGTGTATTTGTTGTGGGTTCATAGTTTTTATGTTGGAGAAAATATATAAATAATTATAATATAATAATTACTATGTGTTAGATTTCAAAGGTTCATGACATGTAATTTCTACAATGACATGGTATTTTATAATTCTCTGATTGTCATTCAAATTAGCATCATTAAATAATTCTCTTTGTTGTTTAGAAACCATTGAGTTCTCTATTTTTTAAATGGATCTCGGTTAATCATTTATATAGGCCACATATTCTGAAGTTATCGTATTTGTAACAACCCCAACCCTAGTAGCCCAAATTAAGTGGAAAATTTATTAAAAAGCCATAGATACATGTGGACACATTACTATGGATAAATCAATTTTTTAGACTTGAAGATAATAGATACATAAATTCTTCTATTATTATATTTGAAAATTAAATGTAAAACATATCAAAATAAAATAAACAACTTCCTTGAAACTTATTCAATGGATTCATCTTGATAACATGGGGAAGGAAAAAATAGTTTCGTGTGCTCAAATGTTTAGTAAGTGTTATGTGAATAAATAATAAGTGAAACAAATTCAATAATTTATAATGGAATTGAAAATAATATGAAAAGTATACCACCAATAAACAATGAAGTAAGATGAATCCATAGATTGTTTTATAGAGAAAATTTCATCAAATGTAATAAAAATATACTAAATTAATAGAATTATTAGTTTTTGGATGTCATGTATCTATCACCTAACCCATTATACTATCAATATGGTTTATTTATTTGTGTATAAAACTATCTGATTCTTCTTGGAAACAAACTTGAAGGGTTTTTATCAAACTATTTTGTCTCATAGGACATGTCGATGCATAAAGGGGCTATAAGGGGCCCCACCCATTACAAAAATTCAAATGCATTTTTTATAAAAAAATTAAATTCATGAACAATATGAATTGTAAAAATATCAATATTCTTTATAGGATATGAATTTATCAATATTTCTCTATTAAAAAAACACCATAAGTGAAAATGGTATACGTTTTAGGCATTAATCATATCCATGAAATAATATAATATAAATAGTTAAGTGGAAAATAAAGTAAATTAAAAAATGATATAAAGATTGTGGTAGATAAACCATAAAAACATTATTAGGTTTAAAATATTATTTATGTCCCAATGAAATTGAAATTGAGATGAAGTCCCATACATTATGCGTGAATGTGATATGCACTTGATCGAAATGTACTTCATAATAAAATTAAATACCTTAATTAATTAATATATAAAATTTTTAACATGTATTTGATTTATTATAATTTTATTAATTTCATTTATTTCCTTTTTAATGAGTTATAAGAATCTATTTTATCATTCGAGAGCGTTCATTTCCTCGATTTTCAAAATCAGTTTACTTGTATACATGTATGGAAAATCATGTATTCTAGAATAGTTGTCTAGAATTAAAATTATATATTAGTAATGAACATAAATAATTGTAAATGATTTTATATTTCATTTTTTTATATGGTAGGATGATGAATCGTTAGATAAAACATTATTTATGATCATTTAGATTATTTTATAATTTTTAAATTCATCACAAACACATTTTTATTTATTAATTATAATTATATATTTACTAGTTATATAATATTAAATAAGTTTTAATACATATATTATTGTTTATTTAGTTAATAAAAATTATTTTATGACCATCCATGAAGGGGGTATGAAAAACGAAAACTCAACGTCCACAAAGGCAGTAAACCAACACCTCTTGGATGATGTTTCCATTTTTAGAAAAAAAATGAAGAGAAATGGTATGATGATAGATTTTAAATTAATATAAAAAAATTATAGTATATATAAGATATTGGAGTTATAGTATTACATATTCTAGATGATTCTCCGATATAATAAGAAGTTAATAAATTAAATTAAATTGAATGAGAACTGAAAACCGATTTACCTGTTGAATTCTACTCCCTAACAATCTCTTTAAGGAAATAGATGTTTGTCTTTTTGGAGGAAAAGAGATACAATAATTAGTGAGAAACATTAGAATACTATTGGTAATAAATGGAATAAGATACAAGGACTTGGTGTTGTGGTATAAGGGGAGGTGATGGGTGGTATTTATATTGGAGGAAGTGTGTGTTTTTGGATAATTCAAATATTATTTCAGATATTGAAAATAAATAGTGATTATTATTGTTGATAAATATAGTAACTAATTAATGTGATTTCAAACCTATTGTGCTTAAATCATCCTAAAATCACATATGAAACAATAATTCATTATTTCTCTTTCCTTTAAATTACCATAGTTTACTATTCACCAGATGTTCAACTAGTTTAGAAAAATCCTAAAAATTCACCCTAATAATTTTTAACAAATATAATTCAAAAATTAACTCCATTTTATTAAAATAATTTTATAAATATAATAAATTTACTTTTTTAATTTAAATATTCATTTACTCGAAAACTACACATTTCAATATTATATCTGATTTTATAACACATTGAAAAATTATCAAAGATATTCTTAAATTATATTATAATGATATGAAAAATAATAATAAATTAAAATTATATTTAATGAATATAATTTTTTTAAAATCATTATATTATTTAGAAAATTTTAAAAACTTTAATGTTTAAAAAAATTAATTTATCATGTTCAAAATATTTTTTTACTTATACTATAATATAATTATACCATATTTTTATTTATTAGAGAGTTAAATTTTATTTATATATTCATATGTGGGCTTACTAATCTATTTGTCGAATTACAATTCGTAAGGGTCATATTACTATTTAAAATTTCAAGTTAATTTCTAGAAAAAACACTTGTTTCATTCAATATTCATTTAAAGAGATTGTTTGGTGGTCTCTACGTGATTATATATGATTTATTCTTTTTGAAATAATTTTGAGTGAAATGTATGTTATCAAATGAATTTAAATTATTTTAATGTATACATATCGTAAATCTTGGGGTGTTATATTCTCCACTACTTATTTAATTATATCCTGAAATGTTTTCATTAATATTGACTTCTTAAAATTTGTTAGATGTTACTTTCAATTACATTCTCATGTTACCACAATGCTTCTTCCATTTTATCGTTTCTCAAAAGAACATTTAGCAGAAGAGTTAGCTGGTTACTCAAAACCAAATCTTTGGTGTCCTGAATCACAATAATCACTTCATAGTAAGACAAATCTCATTCCAGAATTATTTCTTCATAGATGACTACATGTGTTGGGTATGCAATGTTCATCGTTAATAATGATCTATGTAACACATGATGTATATTAGAGAGAATTGGCAGCATTGTTAATTAGTATGCATAAAATCCAATTAGTTCTAGTCTTTCAAATTCTCTGAAGGTAAATACTGATTCCAAAGACCTTAAATTTCATGTGGGCATGACATCAACATTCCTCCTAATTATTTATTTTTGTTTTCAGACAATACATTGGTTTTTTGGTGGTAAGAAGTACTCAAATGAAGCTTAGTATCTAAACCATTCTCAAGGCTATTCCATAATTTATATATTTAATGGGGATATCAATTAGAAAATTCAATTGATGTGCACCATGAAGTCTTAAAATATAATTAATATACTGTCATTATAGGAACTCTAGTAGAATATCCTCACTTAATGGAAGGAAATGCATATATTTGGTAATTAGATGAACAATAACCCATTTTTTATCATTCTTTATTAGTATCCTTGATAGTCCTATGGAAAATTGCATCATAATATCATCCCTCATCTACATAGTAATAGGTAGAGGTAACATGACTAACCTAGGATGATGTCTCTTGGACTTCACTTTTAAAAAAATAAGACACCATGGCACACAGTCATTAATTTCTACCTTCATGTTATCCCAGCAAAAGTGTCCCATCATGTCTCTATACATCATGGTACTACTTGTGTGTATAGTGAAATTTTAGATATGAGAATCATCTAATAGTTACCTTTTTAGCTTCGGTATTGATGTAAAATATAACATATTTCCTAATTTAATTACTCTATCTTCATACATGAAGTTTTCCAGTCTTCCATCCTCAATGAATTGTATTTTATTTTGAATATTATCATCATTGGATTAAGAGAATTTTATATTCTCTAGTAAATATGGATTCAGTATAATTAGAAAAATGAGTTTTGTTTCCTCTCTCATACAAATTCTTATATCCATTTTTACTAAATCCAAGAACATATTTTATTTAACAACCCTCATTTGGGTTACCAGCCCATGATATTTCCTTCATAATGAATCTACTTCCTTATATTCTTTTCCAGTGTGGTAGTATATTGAGAAATCATAATCTCAGTGTTACTTGATTCATTTCCTTTACCCAATGTTGAGTTAGTTCTATGTAAAGATGAATCTCAAATACATGTGGTGTGTATTTAGCAAATATCATCCACAATATGGAGAGTTTCTCCATGTATTCATAGAAAAGATTACATATTCTAAATCAAGATCATGAGTTAGATAATTTTTTCATGAATCCTCAACTGCCTTGATACATATGTAATAACATTATCATTTTTCATAAGTGAAAAACAAAGTCCATTCTTTGATACATCATTGTATATCACAAACCCATAATTTCCTCATAGAAGAGAAAAAATTTGTGTATGGACTAATATGCACATTGATTTTTCAAAACATTCTGTAAATGCATTCATCCATATGAATATAACCCCTTTATGTGTGAGATTGGTTAGCAGGTTAGTTAGTTTAAAAAAATTATAAAGAAAATGCTTAATGTAACCTACTAAATCAATAAAACTACGTAATTAGGTTGTGGTTGATGGATTATTCCATTCTTTGATTTCAATTTTCTTCACACGATCAACTAAAATTACATCCTTAGAGATAACATAGAAAACAACAGAAATTGAGTGAATCTAAAATTCAGAGTTTATAAACTTCCCATATAACACTATTCTTATACGAGTATTTAGAACCATCTACAGGCAGTTCTTAGGGTCCTCATATTTTTTTAATATATCCAGATATCATCAATAAATACCATAACAAAATCATCAAGATATTCATTGAATACTCTGTTCATTATATCCATAAAAATAGAGGCTGAATTACTTAGATCAAAACAAATTACTATAATATTATACTGTCCATACCTAGTATATAATATGCTCATATTAATATCTTCATTCCTCAAAATTCAATTGATGATATCCAAAATCATGGTCAATATTCAAAATATATTGATCTCAGTTTATTTTATTAAATAAATTTTAAATTCAAGGAAAATGAAACTTTTTCATTATTGTATTACCTTTACATCTCTATAATTAATTCATAGCCACAAGGATCCAACTTTATTCTTATCAAAAAGAAAAGGTGCCTCCGGGGGAGGAACACTACTGTAAATAAATCCATTATTACTCAAATCATATAGGTTTTTCTTTAGCTATAGTAATCCCATAGATTAGATTATATAAGGAGTCATTGATATTAGTATTTCATCAGTGATAAGATCATTGGTAAATTCTTATTATTTTATAGGGGGTTCCCATGTAATTCCATATGAAATTAATCAATGTATTCTGACATAATTGCAACATCCTCAATTGGAAATATTACATTCCACATGCCTAGATGTTTTTTTCTATTCCCCGACAAGAATTTCATTTAGTAGAGCTATTAGTGGTGGGTCTTGTTAAGAGTCGGATGATGATGTCCCTAATATAAAGATAAGAAACTTTAAATATTCCTCACAAATTATAATTTTATTCTTCTTTTGATAAATTTTAAAATCATATTTTATAGACTATTCCATACATAAGATTATATCAAATTATACTATGGGTATAATGATAGGTTTAGCAAAAAATCACATTTTTGTGTTATAGAGGGGACTGATTGACATATTTTCATTTTAATGAGGATACCTTTTGAAGTTATGACTAATAAATACTTTGTTAAATCAAAAGGAAAATGTATAATTTTCTTCAAAAATAGGGTAGATATAAAAGAGTGTGATAATACAGAATCAAACAAAGCATTGGATAAATTTAAAGATATGATTACTATACCTTCCACCACATCATTCGGTAATTATACATCATATGTAGTGATATAATAATATTAGACATCTCCCATTGTCCACTTCCTTATTATATTACTCTGACCCTTAGGAAAATGATTTGAATAATTCCCCATTTCATTACAGTTGAACCACTGAGCATCATTTATTTGTTCATTCCCCTTGAAATAATTTTATCTATGATCCTTTTATCTGTACTTATAGAAAATTACCATTCCATTCTAGCATTTATGAAGATGATTTTTTCCACAATTTATCAATAATGTAAAATGAATCATTAGCTTCATATTCTTTGATACTTGTCATTTTCCAAGGTTATGAAATGTCATCTTATTTTATTTATTTCCCTTATGAAAATAGGATACATAAAATTCATTATCTAATTTGATGGAAATTAATACAATTTCATCATATGGTAAAAATGTTGAGGAAGCTAGTTCCCTTCAGATACTTGGATTAAGACCATAAAATAAACGAACAATACTGTATTCTGAATCATTTTTGTAATCTATAGTATACATATCTAATCTTGTGAAGGTATCCTCATACTCTATAACACTCTCTTCTTCACTTTTCTTTAAGATAAATAATTTTATACTCATTTTTTTTATTATTCAAGAGGAAAATATTTATCAAAGAACATTTCCTTATGATCTATCCATTCCATGTCTTTTATTTCGTCCTCCTTATTATTCTAGATCAATGACTTCTAATTATGAACATATCCCTTGAAAAATTTTTCTTTCAGTACTACCTTTTCAATCTCGTTACACCCAAATTCCAAAAAAAATATTTTCAAGGGACCTGGTCCACTACTCAGCTACCATTATATTTTAATTCCCACTAAAACATGGGGGCTTCTTCCAAATGAAATTATCCAACATTGGATTTTTATGTTTATTCTTCATAACCTAATTATGATGTCTAAATATGTTTAGGATCTACTCAACACCAAAACTAATTTTGTTGACTTTTTTACTAGGGAAATCCATACATTTTCCATAGGCATTGACTCATTTCCCCTTATTATGCCCCATTTATAAATAATGGAATACACTAAATTAGATTATTAATCATAATGCATAATTTCAAATAAGAAAAACACTTAACATAAATTGAAAATTTATGCATACGTAATCCCATTATCATAAAAATGGTTTCATTGGGGATGAATTTTCTTTTAAATACTTTATAATGATCGGTATAAAATGTGAATTTACTTAATAATATCCCCTAGGAATGGAAATATAGGTGTGTTATAAGTCTCATTGTCGTGTATAAGGTTACCCTGAGTTAGGCTTAGAACACCTTGTCAGTTTTATTACCCAAGGGAACATCAGCGACAGAACCATACATTTATAGTATAAAAAGAAGGATTCATTTTTTTAGGAAGAACCACTTAATCAAAAACTTCTAATATTCTATGATGTTGTTATATGATTATCTATAAAGTATATCTAATGGTTATATTCACAAAACTATGTTTTGTAAATCATTTTCCTAATGTTTCTAATAAACAGGATTTGATTCCAAAATTAAAATCCTTGACACTAGTATCCCAATTCTAATGGAAATTTTATTATAATTAAATAGATACAAGAGATCACATCACCAAAGCTTAGTAATTTTAGTAGTCTTTATGAAACTGAATACATAATTGGTTCTCTTATTAAATTGGTAATTAAACGTAGAACCAAACCAAATATAATATACCTCTTCTTTGAAACTTATTCAAATGTCTCATATTTATAAATTAGAGAAGGAAAAAATGATAGGGGTGAGCTCAAGTTCCTGTTAAGGGTTATGTGAATCAATAATAATGGAGACAAAGTCAACAAGGTATAATGGAAATATAAATAAAAAAATTATATTCCATCAATAAAGTGATAATGAAAATGCATCAATAAATTTTTTTATAGTGAAAATATTACCCTGACCCTTAGGACAATGATTTTAATAATTCCCCATTTCATTACAGTTGAACCACTGAACATCATTTATTTGTTTATTACCCTTGAAATTATTTTATCTATGATCATTTTATCTTTACTTATAGAAAATTACCATGCCATTCTAGCATTTATGTAGAAGATTTTTTCCACAATTTATCAATAATGTAAAATGCTTCATTAGCTTCATATTCTTTGATACTTGTCATTTTCCAAGGTTATGAAAAGTCATCTTATTTTATTTATTTCCCTTATGAAAATAGGATATATAAAATTCATTATCTAATTTTATGGATATTAATACAATTTCATCCTATGGTAAAAATGTTGAGGAAGCTAGTTCCCTTCAGATACTTGGATTAAGACCATGAAATAAATGAACAATAATCTCTTCTGAATCATTTTTGTAATCTATAGTATACATATCTAATATTGTGAAGGTATCCCCATACTCTATAACACTCTCTTCTTCACTTTTCTTTAAGATAAATAATTTTATACTCATTTTTGTTCATTATTCAAGAGGAAAATAATTATCAAAGAACATTTCCTTATGATTTATCCATTCCAAGTATTTTATTTCATCCTCCTTATTATTCTAGATCAATGAATTCTAATTATGAACATATCCCTTGAAAAATTGTACTTTCAGTACTACCTTTTCAATCTCGTTACACCCAAATTTCAAAAAAATCTTTTCAAGGGACCTGGTCCACTACTCAGCTACCATTATATTTTTATTCGCACTAAAACATGGGGGCTTCTTCCACATGAAATTATCCAACATTGGATTTTTTTGTTTATTCTTCATAACCTAATTATGATGTCCAAATATGTTTAGGATCTACTCAACACCAAAACTAATTTTGTTGACATTTTTACTAGGGAAATCCATACATTTTCCATAGGTATTGACTCATTTCCCTTTATTATTCTCCATTTATAAATAATGGAATACACTAAATTAGATTATTAATCATAATGCATAATTTCAAACAAGAAAAACACATAACATAAATTGAAAATTTATGCATACATAATCCCATTATCATAAAAATGGTTTCATTGGGGATGAATTTTCTTTTAAATCCTTTATAATGATCGGTATAAAAATTTGAATTTACTTAATAATATCCCCTAGGAATGGAAAACTAGGTGTTCTATAAGTCTCATTGTCATGTATAAGGTTACCCTGAGTTAGGCTTAGAACACCATGTCAGTTTTATTACCCATGGGAACATCAACGACAGAACCATACATGTATAGTATAAAAAGAAGGATTCATTTTTTTGGAAGAACCACTTAATCAAAACCTTTATAATATTCTAGGATATTGTTATATGATTATCTATAAATTATATCTAATAGTTATATTCACAAAACTATGTTTTGTAAATCATTTTCCTAATGTTTCTAATAAACAGGATTTGATTCCAAAATTAAAATCCTTGACACTAGTATCCCAATTCTAATGGAAATTTTATTATAATTAAATAGATACAAGAGATCACATCACCAAAGCTTAGTAATTTTAGTAGTCTTGATGAAACTGAATACATACTTGGTTCTCTTATTAAATTGGTAATTAAACGTAGAACCAAACCAAATATAATAAACCTCTTCTTTGAAACTTATTCAAATGTCTCATATTTATAAATAAGAGAAGGAAAAAATGATAGGGGTGAGCTCAAATGCCTATTAAGGGTTATGTGAATCCATAATAATGGAGACAAAGTCAACAAGGTATAATGGAAATATAAATAACAAAAAATTATATTCCATCAAGAAACTGATAATGAAAATGCATCAATAAATTTTTATTATAGTGAAAATATCATTTAACGTAATAATTAAATAATTAATGATGACAATTATTATTTATTGAACTACATGTATCTATCACATAAACCATTATTCTGTCAAGACGGTTTATTTTTTAGGGTTTAAACTCATGTGATTCTTCTTAAAAACAAAGATGAAGGGTTTGTCCACAACTGTTTTCTATCGTGAGACCTATCGATGCATCTGTGGGATATAAAATTCTTCAATCATCCCTTCAATTCCAAATAATATTTTTCACATAATTTTAATTCATGAAAATTTGTAGTTACCGAAATTTTTTATTGAGATGGTGATATAGATTTATTAATATTGTAGCAATTAATGTAAACACCATAGGTAAAAATGGTTTACGGTTTATAAATTAATCATATCCATTTTACAAGATGATAATAATAATTAACACTAATATAATATTTAATGAAAAATTATCTCAATGTGTAGTAGACATACCATATAAAAATTCTTAGCTGTCAAGTACCCTATATATCTCAATGATATTAAAATCGAGACAATGTCCCTTAAATTAGGTCTGAATGTTCTCTATAGTTGATCTTAATATCGAGGATAATATGATTAAATAAAAAATAAATTAATCTAGAATTTCTTCTACATGTACTTGATTTATTATAATTTTATTAAGATCATCTATGTCATTTTTTATTTTTTATAAGGTACAATTTTACTGAATGGGGTATTCGTTTCCTTGGTTTTCATTATCGATTTACTTTTATACATGTATAGTAAATATTGTAAAATGATAATAGTAGTCTATAATTGAAATTATATGATATTAATGAACATACATAATATAAATTTTTATATATTTTATTCGGTTATATGAAATGAGGGTGAATCATTATATAAAATGATAGTGATACTCATTTAAATTATTTTGGCATTCTTTCAATCATCATCAACTTTTTTTTTATTATGAATTAATATTATGTATATATACTGGTTAAAAAATATTAAATAAGTTTTAATAAATATTTTATTTTATTTTTTAACCATAAAAATATTTTTATTACCATCCTCGATGTCGTAATTGAAAAACTAAAACTTTTTAACCACATATGGCATAAATCATCACGCCATGGAAATGTGTTAATTTTTAAATTAAAAAGTGAAGATATGGTGTTTGATGATGTTTTTTACATTAATATAACAAAATTATAGTATATATATAATACTATAGTTATAATTAAGCTTTTTATATTAGGGGGAAAGATACAATAACATGAAAAGATATTAAAATAATTTCCAAGATAATGAATAGGTGTTTACCTCATGAATTGCTCACCTTGAGAATATCATTAAGAAAATAGATATTTGTAATTGCGGAGGCAAAGGGCCCCCGGACGTGGGGGACAAGATTAGAAATAGTATTGGGAATAAATTGTTCATGTTTTAAGGATATAGTGGTGTAAGGAGATGGTGTGGTTAGGTGTGGTATTTATATTGTAGGATAGGGGTGATTTTTATTATTCAAATCATTATTTTATTATATTAACACAGAATAATAAATAGTGATTATTTTTGTTACTAAATATGGTAAATATAGTATGTGAGTTATAAAAAATAGTTCTTATATCATACATACATCATATATGACACAATAACTCATGTATTTATCTTATACTGTAAATTAGTGTACTTCACTTGTCCCTAATAATTCATATATATTATAAAACCCCAAAAATTATCACTATCCATTTTTTGACATTATGGATTCAAAAATGAAATCCATTTAATGAAAATAATTTTTTAATTGTTAGAAACATATTTTTTAATTATAATAATCATTAATAAAAATGACCAATTTTAAAATTATCAATGATATTACAACACTTTTGAATAATTAACTAATGCATCATAAAAATATCTTAAAATTGTATGAAAATAAAATATTAATTTATGATTCTATATTATGAAAATAATATATATTTTAAGTCATTTAATTAATTATAAAATTTTATATCACCATTTAGATTTTATAAAAAAACCCCACAATTACTTTATCATTATCAAAATAATTATTCAATTATAATATGATATAATGGTATAATATTATCATCAATAAAAATCCTAAATTATATTTAAACATTCATATGTGAGGTTAAAATTTTATGGGATGCATTAAAATTTCAAAGGGTCATATTACTATTCTGAAGGTGAAGTTACTATTTCAATAGTTTATGTTCCAAAATTTAAGAAAACATCTCTTATTTCATTCATTCATCATTTATAGAGTTTTTTTCTGTTTCTTGTGTTATTATATATGTTTTATACTATATGATATATATTTTTGTGACATGTAAGATATAAAATGAATTAAATTTATTTAAAATGATACTTACCGAAAATATTAGTGTTTTTTAATATATAATGTGGGAAATAATATATTAGTTTTGGATGTTGTACATAGATTAAAACTATATTGTGAAAATAGTGATTACCCAACAAGGGATTGAGGTGATAATATTAGTTAAATATAATTGGAGATGTTTTATTATAGCCTATTTCCACTATGTCTATCATTATATAATAACATTATGACACATGACCTAATGTTTCAAAACTATGTGGCCATTATTATCATCATCCAGTTTTGGTATTTTATATACATCATTATTTTGGAGTTGGGTGTTGTATTTTGTGTTGTATTAACTATTTTTTATTTATATACAACACTATAGTGAAATCCTTTATACCATCCATGTAAACATACACACTATTTCAGGTAGGATTAGGCATTTGAATTATATGTTAATTGATTGGGTTTAGCCATGAGAAACACATTATCCCAGAAGTTATATTAGTACACTGAGTTCATGTTATTGAGATGAAACATTTCTCCAATTGGTTTTGGGGTCTAATACTATCCCACATACGTAGGTCCCATGTATATAATTGTTTGGGTTAAAATTTTTAATTATCTTGACTCGGCATAGAGTGGGTCATCTAGAAGGCTAGTAGCTTCTTCGGCGGTTAGTGTTCCATGCATCATTAAGGGGATCGTCCTGTACTTATGTAGTTAAGTATTTCAATGACTAATGATCTTATGAAATAAGGAGTGAGTCCTATATCATTTTCACAAAATTTTTAACCAATACTATTATTGGAGATGTATGATTACCAAACTATAGTCTGTGAGACAATGCTGGTGTAGTTTATCAATGTAGCTCAGAATCATTGGTTACATTGTGCATGGGTTTGTTATCCATGAATTTTGGAACACTAACATTTAACATGTGTTGCTCAATAATGAATGGTCCCTCAATGGGGTTTGTTATTCACCCTAATGAAACAAATGAATTGGTATGCCACAAGTGGCCCTTTATTTTTTTATGAGATATATTCAATTCAACATATATGGGTAGTTGTAATATTATTTTATGCTAGTACCCTAACCAATACATATTCTTAGAAAAGATTCAGAATTAACCAATTTTTATTATTTAACAGACACACACACCTTTTGTATGTCATGTTTCATAGTTATAACACTCCATTAATTAAATACGAATTTTAAATTAAATTAAGCTGATTTGATTAATGTACTTCAATACATGATGTAATAAATTATTGTGAATAATTACATATTTTATATAAAATAAAACCAAATAAATTTTATCAAAATAAACAAAATATTCAATATAAATGATTTTGAAAATTATATGGTTTTTTAAATTACATACAAAAATAAAATTGATTCTAGAGATAATATTTTCAGGAATGTCTTATTTTTGGAACAAAATATTTTTTATTAATTATATTAATAATAATTTTTCATGTATTTAATAATATAATAATTTCATAATATCCATGATAATATCAAGAAACAATAAGTTGAATTGTTTTAAATATTCATGTCTATAAAATTGATTTATTAGAAAACCATGATTTATTATGTTATATTTTTTAAAATTGAAATTTATAATTTTTAATGACTAATGGCTATATATATTCTATCATTTAAAAAAATATACACAAGGTAAAAATTAATTTAAAATTTTCTTATTTTTTCAATTTTTTATAAATTCATTTTTACTCTTATAATATATATTCATGATAAGTATATATGTTGAAGTTAATTTATATAATCTTTTGAAATTGTATCAAATAGAAGAGATTTCAAATCTATAATAGAATTTAAAAATTAGGTAACATGAAAAATTTATTTTATTGACTAAAAAAGTAGTTATTAATGTCAAAATTAGTCACCATGTAAGAGGATAAAATTAGGTTCATGGGGTCATTTAATGTAAGTGAACAAAAGTAATCATAGAAAATTGAATATAAATATAAGTCCCCATCCTTAAACATTTCATAATCTTGGATAAAGTTAATAATTTAGTTGAGGATATTTTCATGTTTAATGTTTTAGAGAATGAGGCTATAACTACTAAATTATATCTCAAAAATTACAATGTATACAATTCTACTCAGTGTCCATTTTTTTCATAAAATAAAAATTATTAAATGAAAAAAATAATTCTTTACTTGATATAAATATTCTTGAGTTCTTCCTTTCTCTTACCCTGCCTTATACCCTGTGAAAAACATTTCAAAAACATGTTTAGAGAAAAAAACTTTCAAGGGTTATAAAATAAAAAAACAAAACATTAGTTCATCAATAAATAAAAAAATATAAGCTCTTTAACAAAAGTCATGAAATCATAAGATTTATGAATAACACATAAAAATCATAAATCATAAAGATAACTTGTGGAATCCATATCAAACATATATTGTAGCTTTTACAGCTTTGTAGGGAGTTACATTTGGAATAACCATAACAGTATATTCCCTAAATACCTTATCAGAAACATTACTAATTACTTCTGTCTTGTTACCCAATGCATTGGAGAGCTATCTCGAGCTCACTCGCCCTAGTTTTTTCACAGAACCCACACATATATATATAAAAAAACCCCAATAAAAAAACATATTAATAACATATAAAACATTAATAAAGGAAAGATAACATTTCCACATTCAAATCACAATATATCTTTTCAAGATATTGAAAATATCAACACTTTATCAAACCATTTTCGAAACCCTTAAAAACATTTAATGAAGAGTTTTTTTTTGCATCAATGTGTCCCATAACACTTTGAAACATTTAAAAGGGATTTTAATTTCAAACATTCATGTACAACTAAATTAATCCTTAAAACCATTTTTAATACATGGATATTAAGGAGAAATATTTTGAATTTTAAATCATTGAAATAGTACTTTAGTAAAGGAGTTCTTAACCAAATGAGAGACACTTGAATACAAATAATTGAGAAATATCAATAATAAAATATTATAATAACATTATAATAAGTATATTCATGTTATAATATGTAAAAGGGTAGTATATACACCATATAAAAGTGAATTGGTGTATAACAAAGAATATGTATCAATGAAATTTAAATTGAGATAAAGTCCCTTGAAAAGATCATATCCATAGATTAAGGAAAAATCAATGACATAATTATGTGTGAAAAATAATAATGCACCCAACATAAGTGGAAATTAAGTGGAAAACATCATTGTTAATTTACACATATTCATAGCATGACAAAATCAAGAAGTTGAAGTCTAACATAAATAATTGAAATTGGGTTAAGAAGTTCTCTTACAGAAATTCAACATCCTAACAGTGTCGCTTTAAAATTTAGAAAATTAGTAGATGTGAGAGAAAAGGGTCTCTAATAACATGGAAATAAAATTTATAGAAATAATTATATACAAGAACATATCCCAAAAGAATAAAAAGGAAATTAGAAGACAGGACATAAAACAAGTCGTTGACTAAAAGAGTACGGGGAAAGGTTGCCATATGAATTTGGTGACTTATGAAACATACACACCAGGAGGGGAGGATCATACAATGAAGATGTAAATAACCATAAATTGAAGTATATTACAAAAATAATACAATCATTGGCAGTAAATACACCACACAAAATTAAATTGTGGAAAATAGAGCATGAATCTCACGGGAATAAAAAGTTAGACGAAAACCCCTTACCACATTGTAATAAATCAAGTTGAATGTCAAAAAGTAAATAACCAGAAAAGGAATCAGATAATACCATTAATATAAATAATATCATGATAATATATATCAAATTTAAGTTCACAATAAACCCCATTCAATAAATATGTGGTCAACACTGGAAATCTCACGGAATTAAAAGTGAGATAAGAAACCCCTTACCTCGTGTCTGACTTGACTCTTATGTTCCGTGTTCTTCTTGAATAATAAAATTATTTTAATTTCTACTTACATAATAAATTTTTTCAATTTTATTATTTATTTTATTTCACTTATTACTTTTCTATAAGAATTAGTTAATACTTTGGGTTCATATAGGCCATTTTGTCGATGTTCGAAACATTTGGTAAAAATGTACTTGTTATAATTACAAATTGTGCATTTTGTAAAAAGTACATTATCTCCAAAATTATATTAATTATTTATATATAATATATAACATATATATCAAGTGTATATGTTTTTATTATATTCCATATAATTTGGAGTTAAGAAATAAAACACACTGTTCATAGAGACGGTAAGCCGTACGTATGCATGAACCCTACTTTCATTTATATTTTATTTTCGAAAGAATGAAAAAATAATAATACATAGGTATATTATAATTCCATTATAATATCTATGTTATGTAATTTAATTAATTATATCCTTTATATGTTCCATGTATGGCATTGATGAGTCATATCACTTTGAGGGGGTGGTAGTCCGCACTTCCAAAAATGAAATTATCATATTTACCCATTATGGAAACCATAAAGGTATGATATAAAAAAAATATATAATTGTAAATAAAAAATATATATATATAATATATATCACATGTAAATAAATTTCCATCTTAATGGCCACCATGAGAAGTGTTAGGAGAAGATAGAACAATCATTGTTTCGTGGGGCAGTAGTTCACCGTCCGCATAAATAGTACGTTCTTCACCCATTAGACGGAGGTGTGTGTAAGTTTAGTTAAATTATTTATCATATCAAAAACTTAGTATTTTTATAATACTGTTATTTTTATAAATTAACACAATAAATGGAGTTTAGGGTGTTTGAGAAGTAAAATAAAATAATATAACTTGAGAGAAGACGTCACCACTAAATCTGGTAACTCCCTTTGGTTTGAACCAAAAAGAGTTCTTGAAGTTCCTTTTTCCTAAGGTAAGGATTATAGGTGGAATATGATCATATAGAGATATTATTTGGGTAGAGGATGTATGAGACAAGGGGATTGAGAGGTCTGAGTAATGGGTTAGAATTTAGGGATTTTTACAAGGGAGAGGGGCTCTTTAGGAAAGTTTGAAAATTTTATTTTATTATATAATGATTTTTAGTTTCTAAATGTCAAAAACTTATTAAAGTCTAATATATAAGGACTTTTGATCAAAATAAAATCATCCAATATGAATTGGAAAGGTTATGGGTATTTGTTTAATCTTTATAATCATATTTATTTAAATCATTCATTATTGAGGAAAATATTGCATCATTATTGTGTCATAAAAAATTTTATTTATTTGATTTATAAAAATTATAAAACAAATACCATGATTTTGGAAATTTATTTATCTTTAAAATGAATATTTATAGTCTAAGATATAACTTATATATCCCCAAAGTGAATTAATTTACTAAAAGATATATGTTTTTTTCATTTTTGTCATTACATTATATTAATTAATATAAAGTGTCATTATCTCTCTTAAGTGGATCCATGTGTTCCCATAATCGACCACAGAATGATCATGGTTATATATTTATCATCCAATAGGATTAGGACACATGTTAGGAGAATTTAATATTATTATAATATTATTTTTACCTAGAATTGCCAAATTTACCTTTAACCGTGGTAAAAAAAAGTCCAAAGTTACTATTCACCCAAAAAAAATTATCTTATTGAACCAAATTTTACATACTAATAAGAACAATGTATGTTGTATTTTCTAAATTCAATTCACAAAAGCGGTAAAATTTCATTTAAATAAAAAAGTCGGTTTATTAACTACTACTCAGTGTTTTCATTATTCATCAAAAATTGAAGTCTTTTAAAAAATACAAAAAATTCAGCCAAAGATATATTTGATATTACAAATAAAAAAATTATGACTATTTTACCAAATTAAAAACATATAATTTTCATTAATTAATTCCCATTTTCAAAACAAAAGTATGTTTTTTAACAAATAATAACTATCAAAATATTGAAACTTGTTAATGTTGAATTTCAAAGTAAAATTACTTCAAATGACAAAAATTGGATTAAATTGTAAAAATAAAATCTAATTACCCATTAAAAACAATTAAAAAGATAATCTGACCACATAAATAAATTTTATTAAAAGTTATTTTTGAATTATGATAAAGTATTTTTCACAATTCATTAAAAATTAATTTTATCACAAAAATAACAAAAATTTACCCAAAGTAAATTTAGATATCCAAAGTCAAAATAAGAACATTATCTTGTCAAATAGAACATATAAAAGTAACCAAAAAAATATTTAAAGTGGGTTCTCCATAAAATGGTGGTAAATCGACGTTTTAAAGAATATTAGAGTATTTATGCTTAAAATTAAATTCATTCATATTTTAATCCTCTGACATTTATTGGATAAATGTAAAAATATTTAGGAAATATGTTTAATAACAATATGGTTAGTTCTGTTCATTCCCATGAATACAATGGCTGAAGATTATCTAAAATTTTAAATAATATTATATTATTATTTTTTAGTATGACCTAACGTTGGGTGCATCATAAGATTTCAATTAAACCCGTTGTTGCGTATCAGGTACGCCATTGAGCATAACATCCCATTTAAAGTAAAAAATGGATATTTAATTCATAAATATTAATAAAAATGAAAATGTATTGTTTATTAGTTATTTGTGATGTTACATCCTTC
The DNA here is from genome assembly GCA_963277665.1 of Viscum album. Lineage (NCBI taxonomy): Eukaryota > Viridiplantae > Streptophyta > Magnoliopsida > Santalales > Viscaceae > Viscum > Viscum album. Next base: position 649,695,430 of record OY728159.1, on the reverse strand, counting down.
CCTCCATTTAGAAATTGCATCCTCACAATTTTAAAATTCGGCTTTGAAACTTCTTTAAATGTCTCATATCGAAAAAAGATTCAATAAAACTATCACTTTAATAGAAAGAAAGAGAAGTTAAAAAGATCACCCAAGATAAACCATACTAGGATTCCATGAAAACTTGGATATGTGAGAGAAACTAAGGGTCATGTTTTCATGGATAGTGAGAGAAAACATGATTAAGAAAATGTTAACCACCCGAAAATCCCTAACTTGTGATAGGATAAACGGTTTTTGGTTTTCCTAGTTGGAAAAGTAATCAGACATAATTTTCTTGTTTTCATTTCCTTTTCAAAAATTTAGAGCTTTTTTTATGAGATTGACTAAGGACATAAGGAAATATACTTAATTTTCAAGTAGAGTTTCGTCCTTTAATAAGTTTCTACCAAAAACTCATATTTTCATCAAATGATGAGTATTCAAGACGACTTGTTCACATATGTAGTGCTTGAATAAAATTCTAAAGAATCATGTAATCCAAAAAATATGAACTATATATTTTCCTTGTCTTTTAAAACATATAAGTCAAAAGATTTATGAATAACACATAGAAATAATGAAATTAAACATTAGTTCATCAATACATATATAGCATAATCTCTTTAACACACCCCTTGAAATCAAAAGATTTATGAATAACACATAGAAATCATAAATCAAAATGGTAACTTGTGGAATCAAAATAAAAATTAAATTTTTTGCATTCATAGCTATGTAGAGAGTTATATTTTGAATACCCATCACAGAATATTTTCTAAATATAATAGGAGAAACTTTGACGTTTACCTCCATCCTGTTACCCAATGCAATGGAGAGCTATCTCGGGCTCACCTGCCCTAGGTTTATCACAGAACCACCTATATATGTAAAAAAAGCCTAATAAATATAACATATTCATAAAAAATAAATCAAACATAAATTAAAGATAACATTTCCACATTTCAATCACAATATATCATTTTAAAAAATTGGCATAATCAATGCCTTATAAAACCATTTTCAAAACCATTTAAAACATTTAATAAATAGATTTTTTACTCAAAGTGTCCCATACCACTTTCCAATATAATAAGGAATTTTAATTTCCAACATTGAAATACATATAAATAAATACATAAATCTTTTTTAAAACTTGCATATTAATGATAAATATTTAATATAATAAATCTTTAAATCAATACGTTAGTTAAGGAGTTCATAACCAAATGATAGATGCATGAATACAAATAATTGATGAATAACATTAATCAAAGCTTATAATATCATGATAATAAGGATATTAATGATATAATAACTCATATAAAATTATATACACTATAGGAAATTTAATTGTTGTATAACAAAAAATAAGACTCAATGGAATGTAAAATGAGATAATGTCCCTTGCAAAGATCATATCCTTAGATTAAAGACAAATCAATGACATAATTATGTTTGATAGATAAGAATACACCCAATATAATTTAAAATTAAGTGTAAAAAAATCAATTGTCAATCACACATATTCACATAAAGACATAATCAAGAAGTAGAAGTTTAACCCAAAGAATTGAAATGGGGTTAAGAAGTTCTCTTATAGAAATTCGAAAACCCATCGACTTCACTTTAAAATTCGGAAAATTAATTGATGAAAGGAAAAAGGGTCACTCATCACATGGAAATGAAATTTTAAAAAATAAATATATAGAAGAACATATTCCAACATAATAAAAATGAAATTTTTAAGACACAACATTAAATAAGTCTTTGACTAAAAGAGTACGGTGAAAGGTTACCTTACCGATATGGTAAGTTAAAAAACTCACCCCCCTGAAGGAAGGCTCATACAATGAATATGTAAATACCTATAAATTAAATTATATTTCAAAAATAATACAGTCCTGGGTAGTAAATACACCACACAAAAGGAAATAGTGGTAGATATAGCATGAATCTCATGGGATTAAAAAGTGAGATGAAAACCTCAAAGCACGTTTTAATCAATCGAGTCATATGACCAAAAGTTAATAACTAGAAAATGAATCACATAATTCTGTGAATATAAATATAATCATGAGAATATATATCAAATGTCTACACACAATACACCACATGCAATAATTAAGTGATGAACAATGGAAATGTCACGGAATTAAAAGTGAGACAAGAAACCCCTTACCTCGTGTCCGACTTGACTCATATGTTCCATGTCCATACTAAATAATAATATTATGTTAATTTATACTTAAATAAGAACCTTTTTCTAGTTTATTATTTCTTTTATATCACTTATTACCTTTCTATAACAATTAGTTAACTATTTGAGTTTATATCGGACATTTTGTCGATGTTTGGAAATTTAGTCAAAAATGAACTTGTTATAATTAAAAATTGTCCATGTGGTAAAAATTACATTATATCCAGAATGATATTTGTGATTTATATATCACATATATCATATATATCTAGTTTATATGTATTTATAATATTCCATATCATTTGGAGTAATGAAATGAAATGCACCATTAATGGAGACTGCAAGTCGTACGTACTCATTAACGCTACTTTCATTTCTATTTTATATTTAAAGGAATGAAAACATAATAATACGTTGGTATAAAATAATTCTGGCATAATATTTTTTTTTGTAATTTAATTAATTTCAACCTTTATACATTCCACAAATGGCATGAATGAGTCATATCATTTTGAGGGGGCGGTAGTCCGCACTTCTCAAATGAAATTATTGTATTTACCCATTATGGAAACCATAAAGGTATGATATAAATGAAAAATACATAAGTATAGAGACAATATAAATATAATATATATCATGTAAATATAGTTCCATCTTAAATTACACTATAAGAGATGGTAGGAGAATATTGAACAATCATCATTTCATGATGTAGTAGTTCTCCGACCACAGAAACAGTATGTTCTTTACCCATTTGATGAGAGTGTGTGTAAGTGTAGTTCAAATACATCTCATATAAACAACCAAGTATATTTAGTATACTGTTTTTGTTATAAAATAAAGGAATAAAAAGAGTTTAGGAGGTTGGATAATTAAAATAAAAGAAAAGAACTTAAGAGAAGACGTAACCTTTAAATCGGGTTACACACTTTAGTTTGAACCAAAAGAATTTATTGCAGTTCCTTCTACCTAAGGTAAGTATTATAAGTATAATAGATGTATATTGAGAGATTATTTTATTAGAGGTTGGGTTAGGCAAGGGGCTTGAGAGGTGTGAGTAATGGGTTATAGGTGAGGTCTTTTTATAAGGGGGAGGATGAACACTTTACAAATGTTTGAAAATATTATTTCATTGTATAATCATTCTCAGTTTCTAAAGGTCCAAAACATATTAAAATCAAATATAAGATGTATATTGTTCTAAATAATATCATCCTATAATAATTGTATAGGTTTTGGATATTTTTGAAATCTTTATAATCATATTTTTTTAAATCATTCATTAATGAGGTAAACACTGCATCATTATTATGTCATAAATAATTTTATATATACGATGTCTAAATTTGTTTTTAAAAATACAATAATGTATGAATCTTTTTAACTTTAATATTAATATTTACAGTCTAAAATATTCCTTATATAACCCCACGAAATATTTGATTTACTAAAAGATATATTTTTATATCATTTTTGTCATTACATTAAATTAATTAATATAATGTGTCACTATCAATTTTAAGTGGCTCCATGGGGTCCCAAAATCGACCCAAGGATGCCCATGGTCGAAAAAGTATCCAAAAATAGTATTAGGACCCATATAAGGGTAATATAATATTATTATAAAATTATTTTTACCTTGAATTACCCTATTTATCTTTTACCACGATAAATAAAAGTCAAACGTTACTACTCCCCAAAAATTATTTTCATCTTATTGAACCAAATTTTACATACTAATAACAAACATGTATATATTATCTTCTAAATTAAATTCAAAGAAGTGTTATAATTTTATTTAAATGAAAAATTCAGTTTTTAAGTACTACTCAGTGTTTTAACTTTTCATCAAAAATTGATGTTTTTTCAAAAAAATACAAAAAATTCACTTTAAGCTATAATTAATATTCTAAATTCCAAAATGAAGTATATTTTACTAAATTAAAAACATATAGGTTGTATTAAATAATATAAAATTAATTCACGTTTTCAAAATAAAAAAAGCGTGTTTTTTAAGAAATAATAACTTTGAAAAGATTGACACTTGTTTATTTTTAATGTAAAAGTGAAATTACTTCCAATGAAAAAAACATGATTAAATGGTAAAAATATAATATAATTACAGTTTAAAGAAAATTAAGAAGACAATATAACCCTATAAAAAATTATATTAAAAGGCTGTTTTGAATTGAGATACAATATTTTTTCACTATTCATTAATTTTATTTGAAAAATACCAAAAATTTACCCATATGTAAATTTTGATGTCCCAAATCTAAAGAAGATTTTATTTTTTCAAATAGAATATATAAATGTGACCAAAACTATATTTAAATAGATTTTTCAATTAAATTGTGGTAAATCGCCCTTTTAAAAAATATTAGAGTATTTATGCTTAAAATTAGATTCATTCACATTTTATGCCTCTAACTTTTATTGGATAAATGTAAAACATTTTTGAAAAATGTTGAATCATAATATGGTTAGTTACGTTCAACCCCTCCAATACTATGATTAGTCATTAACAACTATTTAAAAATAATGTAATATTATTATTTTTCAGTATGACCCAATGTTGTGTGAAACATAAGATTTCAAAGAAACTCGTTGATGCGTATCAGGTACGCCATTGAACATAGAATCCCATTTAAATTTACAAAATTAATATTGAATTCACCAATATTAAAAAAAATATGAAAATGTATTATTCTTTATTTATGTGGGATGTTACACTAAATGTGCTTAATAGATGTTTATTTATATCATATTATCATATATTCATTATTTGGATGTTTTGTATCCATGTTCATTGAATATAAATTAATTTATAATAGGCATTGAGCATTTTAAAAAATCCACCCAATATCATCAATAAAATGACCAATCCTCTACTAACATAAATACAAATAAATTTCTTGAAATTTTTCTTCAATATATACCCAATTTATATCCCTCAAAATCCCATCACATTTTTCAAATCCATTAGTAAAAATTAGGTATTCATAAATACACTGTTTAAAATAGTCTCACTAAGAGGAGATAGATGTATTCAATGTTACTTTAATCCACATTCCGATCAATAACAATTATAACATTCACCAAATATTCATCTATATATTTTCTAAATTCAAAAAATTAAATTTTAATCATACTGTTTTTTCATAATGTATTCTATTACAATAAATTTACATCTTTTTAGTCATTAAATAATTAAAACATGTTCTTATTTTGGGTGGTTATACAAACAACATTATCGTTATTATAACATTAACATCAGGAATGGACAAAGAACATAAATACAACAATTAATATGTTATAATAAATATTATCATATGTTGTATAATTTTTGGATGGTATTATATATATTTCATTTCAATAATTAATTTCATTCCTATTCAATGAAAATTAAATAAAATATCTACATATTTATGAATTCCACAGAGATTTTCCCTGTTTTATTTATAAAATGAACATGGGACATAATAAATATTTCATATTCATATTTTAAACATTCAATGGTTTTTGGATATGATGAACCCATATCCATGGTTCTTGGACAGAAAATACACACTATATTCATGCAAGGAAAATGGAATATTTAACACCAAAATATTTTTTTTACAAATAGAGAATGAATATATGGGAGGAAAGGAATTATAAATTACATTTTTAATAAAAATAATTATAATTACTATTCATATTAATAATAATAATAATAATAATTTTATTTTACAATTAGTTAGTGACTTTATTACTAAGAATATTTCTTTGTCAACGGTTTATTTCTGATCTAACATTAAAATATATTTGTTCTATTTTAAACATTTAAAGGATGAAATTGTATTTATACCTATTCAAAATCCCTTATTTTTTATTTTCAATAGTTATTTTTTGATTATACATTTCTTCTTAACATTTCAATTGATATTGTAAAAAATTCAATCGAACATTATCATATAAGGGGAACTGGTATTAACACTTCTTTTTTACCATGAATCATTCCATAATATTTACATATTCTTTATAATGATTTATAAATATTATTATCTATACATAATTTAATTATTTATTTGATATACTATAAATGTATACCTTCAAAAATATAGAAATTTTTATAATTTCTCACATATATAATTTTAATTAATATTGACACAATTTATAAATGACTAAAAATAATCATGTTTTTGTCATTCTCTACCTGAAATCTGTATCCAATCAACCACTTTTTTTATTTATATGATTAATCCACATAATTTTTTCATGGTTTTATAATGTTATGTTTTTATTATGTTTATTATATCAGTTAAAAATTAAATTCTAAAAACAGAAAAAGGTATTTCGTCCCATTTTTCAATTTTAGATCATAATTATATTATAATGTGTTTTTACTCAATGTTAACATCATTTATTGTTTATTTCTATTCAATGGTGATATAATATAATTATTCTATAAAAATCTATTTTCTTGAAATCAAATGGTAATGTATTTTGGATTTTTTTTCTTGTAATATGTTTTATTAAACATTTAATTTAACAAACTATGGAATTATGAGTCATTTCTTATTCATGTGGGACTCGGAGACCGAGTTTTTATTATGTGGAACTCAAAAATGTGATTAATTAACCTTATATTGGGATTTTTAATTCATTAAATCATTGGATATGACCTAAAAGCGACTACCATTTAATCCTAGTCCATTAATATTTATAGGTAATTGGGATTCACCAAAATAAATAAAATGAATCATCCCTCATTTTTATTGTACTCTTGGTAATAAATTTTTTTAATAGAAATGATTATCTATAAATAGGGTTTTTGGTACACTATTATTGAACATTATAATTACATTATCATTCTTTCATTTCTTAATATTTTTGGTTCAAGATTCTACACACATATTACTCTTTATTTATGTTAATACACACCTTTATTACATAATGATGTATTTATGATATAGGTATTTTTAGTTATTATTCAATATTGTTTTCTATATGATTATAAGTTATGTTCTGATATCCATATTCCCTTCTTAGGATCTTCCATTAATAAATCTATTGTTTACCGTTAAATATCATTTCATCCCAACTTTTCTTATAAAACCATTTCCCTTGGTTTTTGAGAGGGGATTTACATTTTATAAATGTTTATGGGTATTACATGTTTGGAACATATATGAATGATACTAAAATGATTTTAAAATTTAGTTTATATGTTTCTAATATATGATAAATTTACACATATGGACTCATGTTTTTTATATTTTTATATATAATTAATATAAATTCCAAATATATTATTATGATTATATGTTATAATTGAGTCAAATATTTCTATATTATAGAATGTTCAAGTTATTATTGGGAATTGGGTTATTGGGTAAAATATGATATAACATAATAAAACCAATGTTGAAAAAAATGAGGTATGAACCTAAAATATAATATGATGAAATATAGATCTCATATAATGGGAAATTATAGGTATAATTTTTTTATAATTTCTTTTTATACTAACAATATTTCATCATACTAAAAGTAATGATTTTAATTTTTTTAGTTTCATGAGAAATGTGTAATCAAGTTAATAATGAGTTCAGAGGATAATACATGTTTTTCATAATGATAATCCTATTTTCATGGTATTTATAATGAAAATAAAATTGAAATGTTTTCCAAACTCTCTGATTCGACCAAAAATAAATCAATTAAAATAGAAATCATAGACACCCAATAAAAAGAACCACTCACCATTGAACCCTTCATTTATCAATATACCCATTATAGACCCTAGAAAACGCGTCCCCAAAATATTCCAGATTCTTCCATACATGATACAAGGGCGTAGAACTTTTTTCAAGCTTCGATTTGGTAGGTCGAAGGGCCTTAACGGAGTTAAGGATTAGGAGTTATGGACATTTGAAGTTGGCTTGGAAAACTGGTTCGCAAAGCCCATTCACGAAGCCCCCTCTGCGATCATGGAGCGCCGCCGTGAAGCAATGAGGCGGGAAGCTCCACAAAAAATTTTGACGTTCGCGATGCACCGCAAAGACCCGTAATGAAGCATAGGAGGCAGGATGCTCCATGAACGAATTTGACGTTCGCGAACCCGCCGCGAAGCGAAGGAGGCGGGACGCGCTGCACACCCATTTGACGTTCACGAGCGCGCTGCGAAGCCGCGAAGCCCCTCTTCACGCCACGTGAGATCTGCTTCGTGGCGCCTCGTGCCTATAAGAATCCCAACTCACCCCACTTCTCCAGGATGGCCATGGACACTTTTCCCCTTAGGCAGCTGATCTCCCAGTCCGTAGAGCTCCGCTTTACGGCTCCACGAGGCCATGCTCCAGGAGTAGCTTCTTTCATGTTGCGGCTCCACAAGTCCCCGCTCCACGAACAGCTTCCTTCGCATTGCTGTTCCGCGCGACTTTTCTCCGCGAGCCGCCCTTGCTCCACAAGAGGCCCATGCTCCATGAGATCCCTCTGCTCCGCAAGCCGGTCTTGTTCCGCAAGAGGCCCATGCATCGCGAGATCCCTCTGCTCCGCGAGACCTTTGCTCCGCAAAGATACTTCGCGAAGACCTATCCTTCGTGAGGCTCCTACCTTCGCACACACTGGTCCATACCGTGGGGGCTCCACCCCCACACCCCCGCTTGGGGTCTGTGCCGGCATGCGGTCCCGCCCCTCCGAGCCGGTCCCTTCGCTACCATTTGAAACCCCCATGAAAAATGGAGAGTCACACCACGAACTTTTCGGGCAGGGACTTTGGGATTTTCCATTGCGCCCTTATGCGCACCAACCTTCCACCTATGGAATAACATGATTTCATATACTCCTCCACACACCATGAAACACCTTGAGTCGACATATTCCTCTTGGTTTCATTCCCATGTCATGAGTTGAGATTTCCATCATCAATTCCCTGAGTGCCTTGAGTCGAACCATTCCTTAGGCAACTCTTCCAAACCCTATCACTTGGCTCCAATGCCAGGTTGAACAAGAAAGGGAGGCCCTTGCATAATACCCAACACCATCCATTCCCAGGAACCTTATACCTAACAGTCCTATCTACACGAATATAAACTGTAGTACTCCCTATCTAACAAATGATAGGATGCCTCTTGCTCCAAGCAAGAGATGCCTTATGCTTCAAGCATAAGATGCCAGTAGTCCAACCTACATGACTCTAAAGTATAGTTAACCCTTTATGAAAAATATAGGATTCCTCTTACTCAATTTAATAGATGCCTCATGCTCCTATCATGAGATGTTAATAGTCTTATCTACATGACTTTAAACTGTAGTGATCCCTATTTTCCAAACATATGATGCCTCTTGTTCCAAATAAGATATCCCTTGTGCTCCAAGAAAGATATGCCAATAGTCCTATCTACATGACTTTAAACTGTAGTAATACCTTTTTTCCAAATATAGGATGCCTCTTTCTTCAAATAAGAGATGCCTTGTGCTCCAAGCATGAGATTCCAATAGTCCTATCTACAAGACTATAAACTGTAGTACACCCTAGGTTCCAAACATAGGATGCCTCTTGCTCCAAATAAGAGATGCCTTGTGCTCCAAGCATGAGATGCCAATAATCCTATCTACAAATTATAAATTGAAGTACACCCTATGTGCCAATCATAGGATGCCTCTTACACTAAAACAAGAGATGCCTTATGCTCTAAGCATAACACGTCTAATGCCATGATTACAGTGGCATGATTCCAACGCCCCTTGGCATTATCCCGCCTGTGCACTAGCGCATAGGTGAAGGCCTCAGTCCACCAGTGGGTTGGGATGCCCTCCTGGCCAGACATGAGAAGACATTACGGGAAGCTTCCTAGTGTAAGCCCCATTCACCATTGTTGCTCCATAGCAGCACCTGGGCAGCTTCTTTGCGTAAGCCCCATTCACCAGTGTCGCTCCATAGTGGCACCTGGGAAACCTCCTAGCGTCACCCCCATTCACCACGGCCGCTACATAGCGGCACGTGGGAAGATTCTTTGGGTAAGCCCCATTCACCTCTGCCACTCCATAGCGGCACCTGGGCAGCTTCCTACCGTAAGCCCCATTCACCACTGCCGCTCCATAGCAGCACTGGGGCAGCTTCTTTCTGTAAGCCCCATTCACCACTGCCACTCCATAGCGGCACCCTGGAATCTTCCGAGCATAAGCCCAATTCACCATTTCCGCTACATAGTGGCACCCGGGCATCTTCCTTGCGTAAGACACATTCAAAATTTCCACTTCATAGCGGCACCCGGGCAGCTTCCTAGTGTAAGACCCATTCACCATTGACGCTCCATAGCGGCACTCGGGCAGCTTCCTAATATAAGCCCCATCCACTATTGTGCTCCTATGCAGTGGTAAGCTATTGAAATCCTTATCTAGTGGTAATCTGTTGTGATCATATCCAGTGGTAAGCCATTGTGACCCAATCTAGTGGTAAGCAGTTGCAACCCCATTCAGCGGCAAGCCGTTGACATCCTCATCTAGCAGTAAGCCGTTGCGACCCCATTTAGCGGTAATCTATTCACATCCTTATCCATCATTAAGCCCTTATGACCCAATCTAGCAGTAAGCTGTTGAAACCCCCAATCGGCGGTAAGCCGTCATCAGAAGTACTACGGGGACTTTGATTCCCTACCATAGGGATACATAGGAACCCTCTTCAAGGCTCAAGCACGAATCTATCAGCATCCATTTCCTCAGGCCTCTATCTTGGAGTAAGTCCCAACACTGTGGGATGCCTAACGCGTAATCCCCTCTTCGCTTCTCATGGACGCACCCTTCGCGACGTGATCATCAGGTCCCGGCAACCTCTTGTTTCTCACACCGAGTATGACTCCCGTGGGATTAGAGTGAGCACCGACCGTGACACACCCTGGGCAGCCTAGATGATAATCCACAACACCATCTGGACCAAGGTCCTTATTCACGTCGGTTCGCCGACACACACCCGTTTCCAGCATGACGTTAAATTGCACACACGAACTATGAGTACTTTGATCCATTTCAAGTCATGGTACGTAGGAAAACTCACGAGGTTCAAGCCCATCAACAGTGGACTCCCGGGTTCACCTTCACGTCGGTCCACTGACGAAACCCCACCAGAACTATGTGGACTTTGATCCATGTCAAGGCATGGTATGTAGGAAGCCTCCCTGAGGTTCAAGTCCATCACCTAGTCATTCTGACCTCATTCACATCGGTTAACCCCCATCCCTCATGAGGTTGAACTATATTCAACACCACCCGAACTACGAGCGCTTTGATCCATGTCCAGGAATGGTACGTAGGAAGCCTCCCTGAGGTTCAAGCCCGTCACCTAATGGACCAAGGTCCTTCTTCAAGTCGGTTCTCTGGTGTCCAACCCGAACTACGTGGACTTTTATCCATGCTAAGGCATGGTACGTAGGAAGCCTCATGAGGTTCAAACCCACCATCTGGTCGTTTCGACCTCCTTCAACGTCGGTTCACCAACACTTGGCAGCCTAGAGTGTAAGCCCCACACCATCCTGCACTACATGGTCTTTGATCCATGTCTAGGAATGGTACGTAGGAAGCCTCCCTGAGGTTCAAGCCCATCACCCATTGGACCAAGGTCCACCTTCATGTCGGTTCACCGACACCATCCCAAACTACGCGGACTTTGATTCCATGTCACGAAGATACGTAGGAAGTCTATTTGAGGCTCAAGCCCAACTTCATTGTTTCCCTTACGATGGTCTCATTTCATTCCCCCTCCACTTCATTTGACTCTCCATCTTCCATCCTGATTCTTACCCAGGCCGCTGAATCCCGGTGAGATCATTTCATCCACCTCATCGCTACTCCTAGCAGTACTCGGGCCGCTATCCACGCATAAGGCCCAACGTGTCTCCAGGTCGTTGTCCTCTATGTACACCCCGATTCATCAACCCTTTGAACTACATGGGTTTTGATCCCTGTTCTACACATGGTATGTAGAAAACCTCCATGAGGTTCAATCCCAACAAATGGTAAACCTTGGTGATTCCCTATTCGGGGGTGCACACTCCCTGATCTGCCCTCAGTGGTGTTCAGATCAGCCATTACGGTGTGACATCTTCCCTCCAGGGAGAGCACCACCTCAGATCTATCCTCATTGGGTGTTCTGATCTATGCATCTTCCAAGTGTTCTCTCCTTGGGATATACCAATATGATCCATCTTTATAGGACGTTCTGATCACTCTCATACCATCTCCGCAAGACATTAAACTCGAGGCATACCTCGTGATGAACATGAGATGGCTGAGGAAAACCTCAGATGACACGCCTTTGGCGTAAACGTCTCCGCAAGACGTTAAAATCATGGCCTGCCTCGTGATAAACAAGAGATTCCTGTGAAAAAACTCAGATGACACGGCTTTGGCATAACCGTATCCGCATGATGTTAAACTCGCGACCTACCTCTTGATAAACATGAGATTCCTGAGGAAAACCTCGGATGGCATGCCTTTGGTGTAACTATCTCTTCTAGACGTTAATATTGCCGCATACCCTATTTTAAACACGGGAAGCTGAGGAAAACCTTAGATACATGCCTATGGAATATAATTCTCCGCATTCTCCATGGGATGCCTCAGGTTCTGCACCCTTGATATGCCCTCCTATGAGGAAGAATACAGGTTCCCCAATTTCCACGCACCCATATATGCCCCGACATGCATGATGTTTTCATCTACTCTGATCAAAGGTTTCTATAGTGTCAAGACCCCATGGAATGTCTTCACGGAAGTAGTGTAATTAACTGGCATCCATGAAGATATGGCACCGAGAATGAGATTCATGAACAACGTATTAAATCTATGAGGGAGACCCAGACTAGGTGACGAGTTCTGAGGAGGAATCCATGGAAGGAAGAATCGACATCTCATCATCCCGTTTAGATCAAGGAGAAAACTTCCCTGAATAAGGAGTGAATTCCACCCGCTTTTGGAAAGTGGGAATGCGGGGCAACAGCTTCACATCCTAACAGACGGATGCATGTGCCCCGACGAAAGCATCGTAAACACCCATCATATAATATCTTCTTTAGTCAACTAATTTGTTATCATTGTTTGAATACAAAAAAATATAGTTTATCAAATTATTGAATGATGAATCTTTTTTTATATTGATCATTTTTATTTTGTGGTTGGAAAAAGGTGGACACTTATTATGAATCAGAGGAAGGATGAAAAAGTTAACACATTGGAATTGGATGAGATTAAGTTTTTTTCAATAATATAAATTTTCTATAACGTATTTGATCAATGATGGGGGATTTAGTAGATCAAAAACAAAAGGTGGATGGATTCATTTCTACATAGGAATCAAATATTATATGTCATTCATTTTACATTTATAGTTTTATCAATTCCACCCAAAAGAAAAATCAATCATTTTTTTGGATAATATACACGGGTCCAAAATTATAAATTATTTGTGAATATATTCTATATGAGTAATTATTTTGATGTGTTATCGAAGTGGGAATTGAATCATGATAGTCACATGAATTTATTGAATTTGTGGATAATAATAGAGAAATTAAGTTTTTGGGAAAATATAATGGTGAAAAACATAGTGGAATGATAATTAAAATTATTATACGATGAAAATATAATAATTATAAATGATGGAAATAACATAAATGTAAATATAAATTCATTATTTTTTGAAGAGAATTATATAAGGTTTGTGACTGCTAAAGTGATATAATCAGAAAACCAATGAGAGTGATAAAGGGAGAGGTCAACCAAATGCACTACCCAAACCTCAATGCCTAAATTTAATGGTGTATGGGCCCTATATAAACATTTAGACAAATAAATGAGTTACTAGTTCAAATACATATTAGAAATCCCTAAATCTGTTGGACAAATAGAAATATTATTCCATAAAAAATATTGTAGTGGGTTGTTAAATTAAATAAGTTAAAGGAAGAATCATATTTCACTCAAGAACTATTTTTTATTTCATCAATATGCTAAAACATATAAACATATAGAAAATTTAATAATATCAAAAAATCGCCAACCAGTTTCTTAATATTAAATTATTAATGAATTCACCCATTGCTATGATGGTTTAATCTAATGAATACAAATCAATTAAAATTGAAATTTGAGAATTAGGTTTCCTATAAGTTATATTGTAATCCATTTTTACATATTTGATAAAATTTTCCACATGGATTTTATCTCTCAACATAAATATTATATCATTTTCTTTCATTGTCAAATCGCAATTTGTATTTAAAATCAATAAATGATGATCTATGGATGTATTAATTTATATGAATTCCCTCAAGAAGTTTTATCCCTTATAATGTTAATGTTACCTATAAATGATAAATATATTAATAAAATGGATGGGAAATACCAAATAATAAATATAAGTATGTTTTTAGGATTTTTTATATATATGTAATGACTATTTTTAGGGTATTAACCACTATCATGATGTATATTTTTTCATATTACTTATTCTTGATTTTAAACCAACATCAATACATCCCTAAATAAAGGAAAGTATTGGGTTAAAATGAATGAAAATGAAATTTTTTGATAGTTTTGGGATGTATCTTATATATCAATGTACCTTTATGTTAAGTATCACAGACTCTATGTGATCTCTATATAGACATGAATCATATGTCCCACATTGTTGACATTGTTTATCAACAATAATAATATTAAAATTTATCACTAGTTTAGAAAAAAATTAAAAATGGTAAATTTCAATGAAAATGGATGATATATAACCTAAAAACATATATTTACAATATGGTTATTAGGAATGGAAAGTGTTCCCATTAAATCATACAAATATTCTGACATTATTTATGTAAATTATAGGAATAGTAATTATAGAATACCATGATCTATTTTTTGTTGCCAATGTAGAATATAATGACTTATAGTTTAATATAAAGTAATTTAATGATTATTATTTATTGATCATGTTAATGTACTTGAGAAAGGATAAATGGTATTCACTATTTAGTAGTTATGATTCCAATGTATAGAAAGTATCATTCTTGGGTTATTTCATCACAATACTGTTTATATGTATGGATCATAAAAGATACATGTACATTAAAAAAATTCATGGTCTAACAATTATACCTAATATTTATTTCTCCAATATCATCTAGAAATAATTGATTAGTTTTCTTAAATTTAGATCAATTTTCCTATCCACTAATCAGGTTCTCTTAGATGAGACTCATGATCCTTTAGATAAATGATTGTGATGAAAGTATCAAGGGGATTAATAAAAGGTTGAACCAATCCATTATACTCATTGTATTGATTGGTTTATAAGTGATTGAGATAATAAATAATTAAGTAGATATGGGAATGTGTTTTTTCTATTTAAAATTGACAAGATGATGTCATATACCTCATACCAATTACAGAGATATGAATAAAATTACCTAATGCATGATTTGAAGCTAAAAGTGTATTAAATGTATTAATGATATGAATGAGATATATCTTTGTCAAATTGTGTGTTTTGTATAATTCTCACATGAGCTTATAGAATATAATCAAATAAAAATATGTGAACATGTGATAAACAAGATAGTT
The DNA here is from genome assembly GCA_963277665.1 of Viscum album. Taxonomy (NCBI): domain Eukaryota; kingdom Viridiplantae; phylum Streptophyta; class Magnoliopsida; order Santalales; family Viscaceae; genus Viscum; species Viscum album. The sequence goes on along the minus strand of OY728159.1, from coordinate 649,679,616 downwards.
AATGTTAATCATTAACTATGATTTTCCAATATATTACCATACAAGGTTTTAAAATTATGTGGATGATGAAATTAGTGGGAATGATTATGATATAATATATATAACTAGGGTTTAAAGAGACCAAATAATAATTTATTTTCAATGTATGGACACTGAATTTTTTGGGAAGTCTATGAATCTTATCATACAAAAAAAGACATCTCATCTATATATACATGTCAATATATATGAAGAATTTATTGATAAAATGAAGATATAGAATAAGGATAGGTTTATTTTATATTTCATTAATTATAATTATATAAACATAATAATCTTTAAATAAATATGTGTTTCATAAATAAAAAACATTAATAGAGATATTGTATGATGAGAATATATTATAATATAAATATAAAAAATATCACATGATTAAATAATGTTGTGAAAACATGAATAGGGTTATTGACTGATATGTATTTAAAATATATTTATATAATAAAAATATATAATAATAGATATCTTCGGTGATGACTAAACCATTACCCATACATATATGTAAAATGGAAAAAACATGATGGATTTATTTATATGGAATCCCATTATTTCTGAAGGATATAAATCCATTTGTGTTGATGTCGATACCCTAAAAATGTTTCCATAGGTAAATTTAATTCAAGAATATTTTCCCCTTAATAATCATATTGGAAATTTAATAAAGGATGTGTCCTGTATATATGAAGTAAAATATTTTTATGTAATAAATTTTGATACCTGGATTACCATATATATTTACAGAAGACATCTCTAAAATTTTGAATCATTTTTGTGATTTTTTATATCTTACCATCCTTAGAATAATGTGAATTTGAGTAGGCCATTCAAAATGTTGATTATATATTGAGATGATTTTTAATATATTTTAAGGGAGGTTGGGTCCAACACCTTCCATTGATAGAGTAATCATGTGATTGTATCTTCTATTATAGAATTATTATTTCACCATATGTGGCTCTTTATTGGAAGAAGTACTTAACTCCAGTGTGTTTGAGTAAAGATAATTAGTATATACTGTTGGGACCAGATCATTCAATAAAAGATAAAAATGATTTGAGCATCTTTGTTCCATAGTAAAACTAAAAATATTATATTCAGGTTCTATTCTGATAAGAATTAGTTATATTTGGTGTTTTATGATTATTATTGTGTGTTATTTTTAATATCACAATTGGAGGGGGTAATAATATTTTGAAATATGGGATTTTATGACCCTAAATATATTTCACCTTTCCAAATACTCAATCAATATGAAATGGATGTTTATATACATTCACATAAAAAAACCCTTCTCAAGTGAATAATGTGTACTATGTATCACTTTTAAATAATTACATTACTAATTTATTATATTTATTTATCCTTAGTTGGTATAACTATTTTTTTGTATCTCATATGGGGAAAAATTGATAGAAATATCACATTTATAATTCTTTTTTATAAAAACCAATACTAGTCACCTAGTTATAATTATCTATTGGAATAGTAATCTTGAGAAATATTAATGGGAATATAAAGAAGTAATGTGGGAAATATAAAATAATTTTTTTAGTAATGTAATTTCAAGGTAAAAATAACTGTAATAGTGTATAATGTACCACTATGTAATTCAAGTATGTAGTTTAATGTAAATTATAATGATGTCATCAATATCATATGGTAAATGAAACACAAAACTAATGATAAATTTTTTTATTTTGTTAATAAACAATATATAAGTAAAAAACTATTATGAACAAAATAACTATAAAAACATTATTTTCTTATATATATTTCTATGTAAAATTTCAGTATTTAAAATTTTATATATAAATTATACTGAATTTAATTGTTAATATTAAAATATTAAAATAATGCTCCAAAAATAAATATTTTATTATTCATTAAATAATATTTTCAAATTTCTTTTTATGGATATGAATACTTTATTAAAAAAATGGTTTATTCACCTCTTGTGAGTATATATTTAAAAAATATTTTTCAATATTTATCAAAACCTAAAATAATTTAAATCTATTTTATAAAATGAATAGTGTTTTGAAAATTATGTAATATTTTCAGTTTCATTTTCAATCATAATAACTATGTTATTATGGTAAAACATTATCACCAAGGTCAAAGATAAATATATATGAAATGGTTATCTAAAGGGATGTGTTAATAAAATTTCATGAAGCGTATCTATAATTTGTTGTTGGAGGAATTTATAATAATCCCCTTTTTCCATTACACCCTAATTTTTATTTTTTTATCCACTATTATTTGATATGATATTTACTTTATATTTAGAGATAAGAACATAAATACATATCTCACCTTCAAACCTATAATTGTTCCCATATTTAAACAACTCAATAGTCACGATTTTATAAAATATATCATTAATACCAAGTGAAATTAATCATCACATAATTCTATATCAACTTTGGAAATGTTTAGTACCTTAAAGAAGTCCCAAATCTATAATTTCTCATTCTCTATAAGTGTATATTTAGGACTTTAACATATATTTTTATCCTCTTCATAATCAATATTCTTTAACTTCTTCATTATCTGATTATTAAATCATAATTTTCCCACTAAAAATCTGTTTTCAAATCATTATGAATCTATAATGGTGATATTAATTATAATATAACATATTATTACTTTTTTCTACTATTACAATTGGTCCTTATTTTTGTTTGTTGTACCACTAATAAGAATGATGGTATAACATTTACCTAATGAATGAAAAAATAAAACGATTATATTGTAAATAATTTCATAATATTTAATTTAATATATTTTCATAAATTAATTATGTTGTTTTATATATTTTTATAACATTATAGAGTTACTTATTTTAATATAAATTCAATTGAAATGATATTATTAACTATTTTATGAGATTCAACCCCATAATTTCCAATAGGTTACCTTGGATTTTAGAAAATTTAAAAAATATCATTATCATTTTTCTATTATGTAAAAACCATGAAAAAGAAGAAAATTCCAAAATTGAAAAATAAAACCACTAAAGCCAAATAAAAAATAACTATACAGAATATTAATACATAAAAAATATATATATAGGTTGTATGTAATTATAAATTTATTATGTTAAAGAAAATTACTTTAAACAAATTTGATAATCATAATGATAAAAAGCAATGATTATTAAACAGGCAGTTAGTGCTTTTTCATCTAAGAAGAAGTCTGTGTTACGGGTTTATTTTCCAATATCGCATTAAAATCAATGTTTTTTATATTAAATTTCCATTGGAAAGAAAAAATAATTAATCCATAGAAATAAAATTCTATATTAACCCCCATTGTATATTTCATGGTTTTATATTTCATCATACCATTTCACCTCCAATTCAAAAAATACTGAGAATTTTTTTTAACCAGCACATATCAAATCATCATTTTTCTTTTGGGAATTAATATCTTCTATATTAATATTATTTATATATTTTCATAAAATTTATTATCTATAATTCATTGACTACTTAATGTAAAATTTTATATTATTTTACAATTTTATAAAATTGGTAATTTTATATTTTTATCATTTTCTACGTGGTTCATTTTTAATTAACATTGACTCTCTCTTTTAATGTGTAAGATAATATTATATATTAAAAATATTCCCGTAAACACCCATTACTAATGTTTTTTGTTTTTTTATTAATAAATCTTCCATTCATGTTTTTGGTTTTTCAAAAGTATATTCCATTATAATTTTTTTATGTTTTTTCATTTTAATTATATGTTATTAAATAAGAATTGAAATTTTCATCACATTATTTAAAATATTATTATATTACAAAAAAAAGGTTTTCCAACAATGTTAAAAACCATTACTGTGTTATATATTTAATTGGTGTAATTTTATAATGACACCTCCTAGATTCATTATATTTCTTTATTATGGTCACCATTATTAGATATTTTCATTAAATCTATTTGCTTCCTTGGGATAATTAAGAAGCGATAGAATTTTAACAACTTTATGTTTATATAGCACAAATATTCATGGAAATAATTTTAAAATCTTTGTAAAAAAATATTTTTCTCTAATAAAATAGATAAATCATTATATCTTATTATATATCCAAAAAGGAAATGTAGATAACTCTTTTCCACATAAGGTATAATCATAATAAAGAGAGAACCCAACAAACTAATGTTATCTATAAAAAATGAGATAATGTTATTTAGTGGGATGCTTTACCAAAGGAATTATTTTATATGATGTCATAATTCAATACTTTTATTCATAATTCTTATTAATATGCTATTATTTTTTTAATCTCGATTATTGACTATTATTCTACACCCCCAATTACATTGTATTTTTTAATCTCGAATCTAAATTAAATTTTGACTCATGACCTATGATATTTTCATTAGTAGAAATGATTTTCTTCAGTTATGTCCATGAGTAATATATTAGTTTTCCTACCCAAATGGTCAACTTATGGTATTTTATTAGAATATCATAGGTTTCCTATTTTTAGGCATTCGAGTTCACTAATTCTTTGGATTCCATTCCCAATATTATGAAAAAGGCTTTTATTTATCTAAATACAAGAAAGATATCACATGTGAAGACTATAGGTGGGAGATTATGAATATTTAGTCAAATAAATTATGTTTCTAACTAGTCCCTGATGATATTAATTTTATATGTCATACTAAGTGATTCATTTTGATTTATAAGGCATACGTACATGATATGATCTATTTTTTGTTAATGATATACTGCAGGTGTCTCAATAATCTTGAAAATACCCCACATAAAAAATAAGGAGAATATCTCCAACTATGGGTAAGATATGCATCAAAGAAATTTTATATTGTATCTATGATTAGGTTCTGAATTTACATGGGTCCTACTGGGTTTCCATTACTCTATTACATTGAATGATAATATTTAATCCAGTCATTATGAGCCTTCATGAATATAGAGAAATAATTGTTTATTTTTCGAAATAATTATTTTTATAGATAATAAAAATGGATAACAACTCCCTTATCACATTATAATATCTAGCAGTAGATAATATCTTCAATTCATTCATTCTTCATAATTACTCCATTTTTTATGTGAAGTCCCAAACCCAAATGACACATAGAAGTTCCATGAGCCCGGTCATCCACAGAGCCTCAACCACATATACCCAAAAGATAGAGGCTTCCAAATAACAGTGAGAGCCTATGGTGTGTCTACGGGGAGACTATTCCCTCATTAACAAAGTGTAACATAATAGATCAATATCGAACAAAAGTAAATAGATGAATAATTATAATTAGATAGTTGGAACAATGGAAAGATATTGGATGAACAATAACTAAAACAACTAGAATAAATAATATTCACATAAAAAATATGATGATGGTATTTTACGTATCTAATAAGATAGAAAACCTAGATACAAATAGAATATAATAAATCTACACCAAACTATAAAAAATAATTCCAAAATTGCCTAAAAATCCTAAGATCTTGCTTGGTCATCTACTTCCACCTCCATCCTAAAACAGAATGAAATAATGTTTCTGAATCCTTACACTTACCTTTATCAACACCATCATACATATATTATTCCTATCTACCAATGTAGGACCATAGTTAGTGTTAGTTAAATATCAATAGGCAACCGTCAACAGTATCTATAACATCATATTTGTGTAATATAAACTGAAGTTGTGAAGGCATGCATTTATATAAAATTAAAGCAGTGTAGTAAATGTAAATTCACAAGTTCCTACATCAACCCTCAGTAAGTGTTGGAAGATGAAACTATTTCGTATATTAATTAATTTATTTTTTATATAAATAGGAAATTTTATGAATAACCATCACTAACATCACCTAATGATAGTAATAGTAACGTTCCCAGATATAACAGGGTACCTGAATGTTTGATTTAATAATGAAAGTATTCCAAGGTAATAAATAAGGACACTGAGACCTCAAGGGTCACCAAATTAGTAGTAACCATATCATCGGTGTGGGGGATGAGTGTAATACTAAGGGCATCATCTAAGTAATTACATAATAATATGATCAAACCGAGTCCAAGGAGTACATATATAGTAAAACGAGATAAGCTATAGCTAGGTCCAATGATATATCCAACGAACCTCATGCCCATAAAAACCCTGATATATCTGATGATTCTATCAAAGGAATTTTTTAATACTAAAGGAGGGATCCAAGAGTTTCATGCAACTCATCTTATAGTAGATGAAGATCATGTACTGTGGTGGGTCTCAACCAAGTTTGCTGGAATCCTTGAATCAGAACGGATTTGATGAGTGATCACTGAATTCTCTTAGGAATCCAAAGGATATCTCAAGTACAAAACTTCATATATGTTTTTCAATGTCCTCCTACAATTAGGAACATTATATTTAATTCCATTAATAAGGTAGTCATTATTATAACTACGATATTTAACAGGTTAATGGTCGATTCCATGTCTGTCATAAAAGTGATAAAGAATTTCACGACATGAGACCTTTAATAAAACCATTTAATTCATACTCGTTTAAAAAAATTAATTCATTTAATGAATTTTCCCTTCTTTAGTGTGGCATGGAAAAAGAAACATGAAACCCTTTCATCAAATTCAATTAAAAAAGTATTCGTCACGCCTTTCTAATAGTCAAGGATCAATAAATTTCTTTTCATTAGTTTGAGAATCCCAAGGGGCATGAAACCTTTTAATAAATCCATTTACATTACGCTCATTTAACATAGTTCATTCCACTACCTTCCACCATGAGTGTAAAGGGGTTCTATTACATAAAACCAACCATTGGATCTCATTAATTAGGCCATGTAATACATTTAAAATATATATTCACATTCCATTTACAATTAATTAATCATGTATAGAACATACAATATGTGGTCCAAGTTGTAAGGAAAAATGTTAGAAACCATTAATATATGAAAGAGTCATTTAATATGAGAAGTCATACTGTTATAATGGTAATGCTCAAGAACACCCGAACATTGGATCCAAATATTTAAAACAAAAAAAAACAAAATTATTGTCAAAAATCCTAGATGGGATGGATGATGTTGTGTATGTAACCACCAATTAAGATTAACATATTTGACATGGTTCAGTGAATATTTTCCTAATGACTATAATTGGTACATATAAATTCAATAGATGAATCCTAATTAAATCTATGTGATGAAACGAAAATTTCCAAAACATCGGAAATTTAGGAATGTTTTATAGACCACCTTATTTTTACTCATATGACTATCCTTATCTTGTATCATCCATTAGTTCAACCTAGATTTGAGTAAATATGATGAATATATCAATGCCCTGAAATTGGGGCATTTGATCCTCCATCTAAATATTTTCATATATATGAAGATGAACAAAACAAGATTAAAAACTATATGAGAATTTATCGGTGCATATCTAAAATGTTAAAATATGGTCAATTCAGACTCTAGAAGAAATATCAATCTAAATTTCTAAAATATATGTTTTTTGGTTTCAAAATGGGATAAATAAGTTGTTTCGACCACAAATTCATAGAATTTGGAGGGTAGGTTGATTAAATTATAATTTTAAGGGAAATGAACTTTTCACCAAAATTTACCATTCACATAGTTTGCCGGCACTATTTCTCCAATCATGCGAAAATCGTGCATGGGGAGCTATTTGAAGAAGAATAATTCATGATTAGGATACACAAGTAGGTATACCATTTTACAATAGTGTGAAACATCTTGGATATAATTGAAGACATTCTCACATGGCCATGCGAAACAAATCACATGGTTAAAGAAAACTCTGTGCCTAGTACTAGCCCACTGTCTAGCCTCACCCAGTTTAAACAAACCAGGTGGCCTTCCCTATAAATTTTATATTAATGGTTTAAAATACCATTTCCCCTAAATATTTTGGTTCTAAACAAATAAAAATTACTAGAAACCCTTGATACCATTACAAACGCATATGGAAACAATATTAAGTCCATTAAATAAAATTAGAAAAAAATATAGGTTACATACCTTTGTGAAAAAACGGTTTCATATAGTATTTCCCCATTAAAGGAGTACATCCCCGAGTTCACCTTCAAATGGTGGAAAACATTATCTAATATCAAATCTAGCCACTGAGAATGTAAGCCGACCTCCTGCTCCCATGTCTTGTCCTATACATAGTAGTTAATGCATAACACCCATACTAGAAGGACATAATAGCCTCAGAGAGCCTTCATGCTTTGGTCAATGCTTCATATATAATTCTTCTCAAAAGAAGCACAAACCTTAATCTCAACATCCTCAGGGTCAAAATAATGTGATGGGTCAGCATGATACATGATAAACTATGAAACATCATAGAATTCATGAATGGAAGGGTGAATATGAGGTTATAAAAACTAATAAGCTTCCTTCCCAACTCTCTTAGGAAAATCAAACGATCTAAGAAAGCATGAAAATATATTCTGTTTCCTTTGTATATATTTATTCCCTATCCTAGGAAATACATGTAGGAAAACATGATCCCTAGCCTCAAACACTAGAGTTCATATGTAGATATCTAAATATGATTTCTATTGGGAATGAGTAGTATAAATACACTTCCTAATTATTTGAACCTACTCCCATGTCTCTTATAAGAGATAAGGACAGATTAGGTCTTCCTCACATTCCTCATGTCTGGAATGGGGTGAATGGCATGCCCTATATTATAGGGATTTAAAAATGAGCCACAAAAAATGTTACCTGGATGATATTGTTGTAAGAAAACTAAATGAGATGGATATGCTTCTCCCAAAAACTGAAAAAATCAAGGATTAATTATCATATCATGTTTTCGATGACCTGTATAATCCATTCTAACCATTCATCATTCTATGGGTGAATGGTTGTGCTCAAATGCACTTGTGTATCCATATCCTTTTGTAACTCCTTCCAGAACCTTGATGTGAAGAGACTCCCCCTAAATTAAATGATAGTAAAAGGGACCCAATTTAGTAAAATGACCACACAAAAAAATAGTATATCTATCTCATCCACTAAAAATGTAATCCAGATTGGAATAAAGTGAAATAATTTCATTAGCTTGTCAATTACTACCCATACATCGTCACAACCTCTACGAGACCTACGTAAGATGACTATAAAGTCTATCTCAACATCATTACATTTAAATATTAGGATATGATGTGTCTTTAAATTTTTTTTATGTCTCTAGTTCTCTTCCTTCATATACTTATAGCTGGAATGCCTAGTGATAAATCATGTTATCAAATATTTCATCCCATGCCACCAATATTGGCATCACATGTCTTGATAAATTTTGGTGATACCTGTATCGACATCCCACTAAGAAGAATATAGTTCTCAAATAAAATTATCTCTCATATATGTTGTAGCCAATACATGTCCATGTATATGTAGTGTTTCTTCTCTATTCATAGACTAATATAGAGTCTGGTCAGCTCTGGAATTTCCCTCATGGCGAATCAAGCCCTCATGATCCAAAAATTTTCTTCTCTTATCCTTCTCAAGGAGGGGAAAGATAAATATTAAGGATGAGAGACATTACATCCTATGACTACCATGAAATTAGGGATGTATCTCAGAAATATATGGCCATAATTTTCCATTCATCAGTATATTATCATAAATCATGTTCTTGGGTTTTCTAACTCAGCACATCAGCAACTACACTACATTTTCCAATTGTATAAGCAAGATTTCAATCAAATCACTAAATATATTCAACCCATATTCATTGTCTGATATTCATGTCCTATTGTGTAGAGATATATTTGAGGCTATTTTTTTCTTAAACAACATAAAGTGCTGAGCTGTGAGATATTGTATCCATCAACATTATTCGTTGAAAACTGCTACTAGGTCATGGTCCTACATTCGATATTCTTTCTCATACGTCCTCTACTAGAAAGATCTGTAAGCAAGGATTATGTCCTCCAACATCAAAATTTTTACCTAGACCAATTTCATATGCATAATAGATGATGGTATCACCTTTTTTAGGTTTTGGAAAAGCCATAATGGGTACTGAGATAATCAACACATTCTACTCCCTAAAGGCATTCTCACATGCTTCTAACCAAAGGAACTTATCACACTTCTTTGTAATAATATTTAGAGGTTATGAAATGAATGATAAGTCCTTTATAATATGCATGTAATAAGAACCCAACCTCACGGAACTCTCTATATCAAACACGTCCTTAGGGTAATCCCTAGAAACCACCTCTCTAACCTTATTAGGGTCAATGTAAAATCATGATTCTAAGATAATAAGACACATGAAATGATATTTATCAATCTATAAGTGGAACAAAACAAGATTTTTGTAAATATGATTCCCTCTTAGTGAAATTTGAATAATATTAAGGTTCTAATCATGGTCTCTAAAATTTTGAGAAAACACCAATATGTCGTCCACAAATATCACGAAAAAAGAATTTAGATAAGGGTGGAACACCCTATTCATCAGAGCCATGAAAATGGTAGAAATGATCATGATACCGACTGACATAACATGGTTCTCATATCAACCTTACATACAATATAATGCAGTATAATGTATGTATGATATCCAAACTCATACCTGAGGACAGCCCGATCTTAGGTTAATATTATTGAAGACTTTATCTCCTTAGATCTAGTCTAAAAGTCATCTATTCAATGTAGTGGATATAAGTTCTATTCATTAAACTGGTGTAAACTTCTATAGTCCACACATAGATTAATGTTCTCATCCACCTTCTTGGGAAAAGAATGGGAGAACCTCAATAAGATTTACTAGGACATATAAAACCATTGTCCTCTAAATCCACAATGTTTCACTTGATCTCATAGTGATGTTTAGGTTTCATCCTATATAGAGTAATGAACACTATAGATACACCTATAAATGTCTTGATCGTATACTCTACCTCTATCTCAACAGATAATATTGAAAACTAATATACAAAGACATCCCTGAAATGATCTGCTACTTGAGGGAAATAATCTTGAATTAAACCCTCATCATCCATGAATATATTGGAAATATAGGTGGTCACTCAACCTATAACCATATGGTCTATATCAACTCTACTAGCCTTGAAATTTCACTCACACATATATAAATAACTATTTGACTCTAGTGACATAAGGTATAACCTACAACAATAATAGTTCTCAGAGGCATTATATAATAAAGAACTAATCCACATAAATAGTGACGTTGAGTCCCATCATATCTTTAATAAAAAGGTCCCACAAGAAGGGATAATAGTCTACCATAAGGGGATATTCCCAACACTAGAATATACCCTCTAGTTGTACTCCTAATAGTTTATCTAGGATCACTACACCACAATAATACTATAATACTAGAACAAGATATTCCATAGTAGATAAGATGATTTTAGAGTTTCAATCACCTGTATCAAATAAATCATATAATATAGTGGAGGAAACTAGAACTGTTCCTATTACTATATATAGTATTTCAGTCTAGTCATGGGTATCAGCTATAATTCATGAAATTGACTTAATCCAGAATCATGTGAAACAGCTAGACTACGATTATCAAACCAGATCTGCTAGAAATTTTGGTGATCAGGAATCAAGATATCACAGCCATGAACTCCTCATTTTCCTGTTATACGTTTTCTACTCAATATACTTGCATGAAACTATATAGAAGAACCTTATCGTGAAGGTGGAGTTGGTGCAGATCCTCTTCCACTAGAAGCTATTTGAAATTCTCAAGATGTTCTCTTTAGATTCCCCATACGGCCACAATCCTGAAACACTATAAGCTCTCTATCACTGTGAGGCATTATGTTCTCATGTTTTCACACTGGGGATAGACAACCAAGATACCTACATGGGTACTATGGTAGCCACTACCCTAACTTGGAACATTGAGAGAAGAAATTATTCCATAGAAAAAACTATTATCCATCATTATAACTGAACCTCTATGCCCAGTACTATCTCAATCCACCAGGTTTCTCTCAATGATAAGATCTTGGATTACTATTTTAGAATAGATAGGTAGGTGAAATGCATTCATCTAATGTTGGAGAGCATAAAAATTCCCATAATTGTTGCATCTAGATCGTACAGTCTAATCACTATCTATAAGTGGTGATAATCACTGTAACTCAGTGAAACACACTGTATATTCAATAACTAACATATACACCTGATCGACAGGAATGAACATTATGGCTCTGCTAACTCGTATAATTTGAAGACAGAACCTATCATGGATGGAATTCTGGTAATCATCACATACCATGACTTGATGGTGACCGAACTGGGAAACTACATGCCACCAACACATGGTTGAATCACATTGCAAGTTTGAAACATTTTTGGACCACCATTCCTGAGGAATCTCTAAATGATCAATGATATGAAAGGTGACCTCTAGCTAAGATGCTTTTATATGGGACTTCCATCAGCTGAGAAAGTGGGAGGATATTATATGGATCTCATGGGTCAGATTATCCATCATAGGTGAAAGTCATGGATCCCCATGCATTGACTGCATTAGATGTATGAAACTATTTTGAAAAGATGAATCATTTCCAAAATTAGTTATAGAAGTCATTTCCACATGTGTCACTCCTGGAGTAATGATAGGAATATCAAGTTCTAACATATTTAAAGCATGGTCTTCTCCACCCTCCTAGCACATGAAATGGAGATTTTATGGATGCATTGGTCTAAAAATACCATGTATATGCCTTAGAACAAGAGTTATAAGGATATATAGAAACACTAGTAGATGTTGAATGAATGCAAGGGATCAGTAACCATAGAATACTACCCCAATGGCCAACATAGACATCTGATTTTTGGTTAGTTTCCTAGTGTAAGTTACAAGTGTTCCTATAGAGGAAGGTTTAACTATAACATGATTCATCATTTACCATAATCATTTCCAATTTGAATATTTAATTTAAAATTTTCATTATTTACCTTTAATAAACATGGCATGGTGGGATAAAGATATTAAACAGTTTTATTTTATAATCCATATTCCTCTTTTACATTTCCATTGTCTTATAACCGGTATCAATGTTCATTTAAATCTGTGATTTTTCCCATTCAATCAATGTTCACTCTCCTTATCATTGGGATTAAAACCCATTTGTATTTCTATTTAGACATTGATTTGATAAATTACTCTTCCCAAAAAATGAGTGAATATAAAACCTCATGAATTAAAAAATAACAATCATATCCCAGAAGTAGCACAATATTATATACAATGAAAGGCTCCCTCAAAATTCCCATTCATATCATGAAATTAAATTAATGGAATACACCTATATGGCATAACAATTTGCATGACATGTGATTTCTAGGTTCCTATGATGATTCATGTAATAATACCCCTTTCAATATAATAATCATTCTATGGATGAAATGAAATCTCAGTCAGAATAATAATTAACAATATATCATAACTTGTGGGTCACCTAATGCTAAAATGATATCAACTCTAATTGGGACAAGCAAAACATTAATTATAATACAGTAAACACGGAATTTACCTCAGTCATTGATTTATGAAGCCCATGTATGGATAATGACCAGGTAATAATCATTCATAATCTCCAAACTGTATTCTCTAAATTATAAATCAATAATGTTACCCCCTCTGATAACACTTTGTGAAATTATGGACCTGGATGCCACATAAAAGTGCCCCGAGCCCAGTTGGCCCCATATCATCAAGCACATCTCCCCAAATTCCAGAGGCTACAGAATAGTAGCGGGGGATAAGGCATGTTTCAAGGGAGACTATGAACTCATTACCAGAGTGTGGGACAATAGACAAAAATCTAACACAAGTAAATATATGAAGTAAGATAAGTAAATAGATATCATATTAGAAAGAGTCAAGATCAACAATAACTAAAACAATTGTAATTATCTTTAATAAAATACAAATGTTGAGGTTTGTATGTCATATATCTAATAAGATGGAAAACATTTATTTGAGAGACATACAAATATTATAAAATATTTTTGAAAAAGGGAGTACAAAAACTATCTCATGCATCATGAGCTTTAGCTCAATCATTTTCTACTAGCCCCGTCATCAAACAATATGCAATCAAGTGTCATAAGACATACACTACCCTTTATCAAAATCAATACACATAGTCTTCTTAAGTCACAATGGAGGAACATATAGGGTGTGAGATAATTCTCAATAGCACACCACAATTTGTTTCTCTATCATTTGGTCCATGTAATATAAATTTTAGTGGTGAATGTATGTATTTACACAATAGTAAAGTAGTACAATAAATTTATATACCCATATACCTACTTTATATCTCAACTGGTGTCGGAACACACATCCATTTCATACATTAATTAATTTACTGGGGATATAAATAGGTTATGCGAGGCATATCCCACATAAAAATCATCTTCTGATAGTAATAAAATGGTTCCAAGATATAACAAGTAAACACGAACATAGATTTAATAGTGAAAGAGTTTCTAGGAAATGACCAAGGAAACCAAGACCCCATGGGACACTAAGTTATTAGTAAAAAAATCCTGGCTAAGGGGTATGTGTGTAATTCAATAGTCATTATCCAAGGCATTCCACAATAGTGTGATTTAATTGAGACCATGTAATACATCCAATGTAAAAATGGTTAATTTATGTATACTCTAAAGGATATAACACGACACATCATGTCTATATTAGCCTTTTTGGATCAAGTAATTTATCTAAAACGTAATATAATAGTAAAAAATGGATCCAAAGGTTTCATACCTGGTTTCCTATAGTAGAATAGAATTGGCTTCAATGTTGGGTCTCAACCTAGGAAACTGAAATCCTTGAATCTAAATGGAATAATTACGTGATTATGGAATTCTACCAAGAATCCAAATACTAACTAAATTTAATCCCTTAATATAACTATTACATGGTCTATGTGTAATTTTTAAGCATACATTTAATTCATTTAATAAGTTAGGCCATAATACTACTATTCCATTAAACAATACTAGGGTCATTTACATGCCTTTCATTTTAGTGACACAACATTTTGAGACATGAAACAATTTAATAAAATCATTAAGTGATAATAATTTAATAAAATTCATTAGGTTCAAGACTTTAATTTCATTAGCTTAACAATTCCAAAAAAATGCAACCCTCTCATTAAATTAATTTAAGACTTGTATTGTTCCTACCATTTAAATAGTCATGTTTCATGGAATTTTTTTCATTAGTTTGAAAAGGATAAAAGGAAATAATGTTTCTAATAAATCCACTTATGTTAATCTCATTTAACATAGATCATACCACTAACTTCCACCGTGATTGGAAAGGAGGGATATGACATTTAACCAACCATTTCATCTCATTAATTTAGATTTTTCATATTTATACAATATACATTCCATTTTCATTTAAAATTGACTAATCAGGTGGAGTTCTTACCTTAGTTGGGTAATTTAGAAATGGATAATTTTAATATCAATTAATATATTCATTAGACAATTAACAGTATAAAGATTTCCATTATAATAGAAACAACTCAATCACACCTAAACTATTTCTCCAAAGTGTCAAAACACCGATAACTTAATTATGGTAAAACGTCCTACATGGAATGGATGAAATTATAGACATAAACACCAATGATGATTAACGTATAGGGGATGGGTCATAGAATATGGTCATAATGACTATCAGAAAGGCATATAAATTCAACAAAAGATTCTTGAGGTAATCGGCATTATGACATGACAATTTCCCAAATGACGAAATTGAGGATTGAGTTATAGACCACCCATCACATACTCGTATGACTCTCCTTCTTCATTATTTCCCTTTAGATTGGCCTAGATTGTAGTAGATCTAAAGAAATGATAATTCCCAAAAGAAATATTTGATCCTACATCTAAATGGAATTGTAAACCAGAATAATAATGATGTAAGACTCAAAGTAAATCGAGAACATACCAGTGTGGATCCAATGATATCAAAAGTAGTTGATTCATAATCTAGATAGATAATCCATATGAATTCATAGAATATATGATTTTTGGATTCAATATGGGTGAACTAAGGTGTCATATCCAGTACAAAATAGAATTGGTAAGATAAATTTATTTAATTTTAAATTTTAGGGAAAAATAAAAATTTCATCCAAATTTACCATTCACGTAGTTTAGCCACACAATTTAGCAAAATTGGGCATACATCATGCTCAAGTAGTTGTAGGAAGGGGAATACCACATAGTAAGGCTGAAAAATAAGGTAAACCATACACCGACCATGAAAAATAACTCTATTAAAATTGGTAACATTTTCACATGATCAACATCTCAACTCGTATGGCTAATGAAAACTATGTGCCCTGTACAAGCCCACTGTCCAATATGGCATGGTTCAAACAAACCACGCATCCTACCTCACAAAATTTATTTTAACCATGTGAAATTCCATTTTCTATCAAAAAACTTGGGTATCTGGCTCCAAAAATCACTAGACAACCTCAAGACCTTTACTAACTCACAGTTCATCCATAATATATCCATAAAAGAGAATTATTCATAAATTTAAAGGATCAAATCTTGAGTTAAAAGTAAGTTTTTTACATCTCATACCATGAAAAATGTGGGTTTATATTTTGTTAATGTTTTAGGTAAACGAACTATGTATGTCTATACTCACCCTCGTATGAATTTTTTGACAACATATGTTGTGTCTTTGTTAGAAATATCTATTTTTTATATTTAATTTGTGAAAGTAGTGTTGAGGATTCTTATTTAGAACACATTTATGGAGATTTTTAGTGGAGTATGAAGGTGGATATTGCTTTTGGGGGAAACTAATTTTTTTTATATTGATGAATATATTACACTTTTCTCATGGAAAATTATGTTCAAATAACATGACATATATACATTTTATATGATTTTTTTACTATATAGAGGTTTTCATACCATTTAATGTCATTATCATGCATTATATAGAGTTCAATTTTTTGTATATACATTTTCCTCTTGTATTTATAGTTATCTTCCATTTGAAATATGTGTTTATTATTAGTTTATATTGGGTAGGTATACCCATATTATTTGACTCACTGAATATATTCTTGATACTATTCTAAAGAACATTAGAGGTGTGTTTGGGGTCGTACAATAAGTTTAAAATTATCGTAAGTAGTTCTCTAGTGGTATATGTCATTTCAATGTATTATCATAGCTATGTTTAGTCATAAGGATGGATTTCAATGTTTTAAGTCATGTGAAGTATTTTTTGGTAATTTTGAGTAGTGATTTTAGGGGAATATTGAGTTATATTATAATACTATGGGCACCAATAAGGGTTAAATGTAAAATATATCCATTTTTATGAAACATAAATCTTATTAGTTAAGTTGGATCTCTTTGTCAATGAAAATGGTGCACAAGAATTTTTTCTATATATAATATATGATTAATGTGTTATCGTCCAGGTATTTCATGTCTCATCTCATCTAGATATTCTTCAATAATTATTATTTTATCGAACCATATCATGTGTATTGCATATATATAGATGTAATGCTCTCAATGGCATGATCATGATGATCCTATGACTGTATTTTCCCTCAATACAATGATATTTGAGAAAAAATTCATATCTATAGGTTCATTTATTTATAATCATCCATTCCCCATAAACAATAGATTATTATCTCTACATAGTTTTTATGACAACATTTTTGTTAATTGAATGGTCCAATGACATAGATGGGACTCTTGGTAGAGTGACTACACTATAATTATTCTAGTACTTGTTGCATCCTTCATTTCTAGGTATGTCTAGGTCTTAATCTTATTAGATTATCCATAATCAGTAAATGTAATAATTATTTCAATATGGAAACATGTCAATGATACTGTGATTCATTTATTATATTCTCTATATAGATAAATTGATCATCAGTTAATTATATTTGTCAAAAATAAAAATGAAAGGATCTACTTAATAAAAAGGCATCCTTTTTTCTGGATGATATTATATCAAATTAATTATATTTTGCTATAAATTAAAATGATATTAGATCCACTTAATATATTTAAGGATAAAATAATCTTCACATTATGTTTTGAAAGATACATAAGGTATTTCCATGATATTTTTTACCAGGGAAATTTTAATTGTTAATAGTTATGAAGAGCCTTGAGATATATATTTTGAGATATAATGTTGATATATTATAATACTATGTACATTAGAGTCCCCTTATAGAGCATTGGAACATAGGTATTCTTGGTAAAGATTTCCCAGGATCGGAAGGCATATTGTTATATTTATTAGGGATATATAGATTATTATTATGGATGGACTACAATATTAATAATTGAATTAATATTGGTAAAGGAAATATTATAGGTCATGTTTGTTATTACGAAGATACTCAAATATCAACCCCCACTCTAGTACCCATATTTGGTGTGTACTTTATTACATTTAAATAAAATATAGGGGATCACATCACCATCGATTGATCATTTAAATAGTCATGAAGAACATGATACAAGGTGCATCCATGTTTTACATTGGGAATAAAATATAAAAACACATTGAATGTAAATATTATTCATCCCTAAACCCATTAAAAAATTACATCATCATATTTGCGAGAAAATAAAGAAAATAGGAATGATCTAAAATTCTCAATAAGGTTTATATATATAGATCAATCTCACAATAGTTAATAAGTCATAATCATTGTGGAAATGAAAATTAATAAAAACAAATTTCTTTTAATCGATAACATGTTCACATAATGAATTCATGGAAAATATCAATTAAGAAATTTCACGGATAAATATAATTGAATTCTCAATAAAAGAAATAAAAAACTATTAAACATCATGATTTATAAAATCATGATGTCTCTACTATCATTACATTTCCCAATGCTAGTTTTATCTATATTTAAGAACATAATAATTACCAATTTAATAATTTTGGCTAACTACTTATTCCCATGAGTCATATATATGCATTAAGGGTCTATGATTTTGTATTCCCTACCCATCACTATGTGTATAACGAATTTCATATATATTTATTGATGTAGTAAATTCATAATCAAAATAAATTAGAGTAAAAATTATATATTGAATATTGAATACGGAATATCAATATTTCCCTTTTTATGGAAAAAACATTCAAGGTAAATTTTTTTTTGTAGAAATGGTATATGGTTTAAAAAATATTCAAATCCCTGATACAAATAATTTATAAATTTATAAAAAATTTAATGTCCAATGACCATATTAATGTGAAGTCTTTATGAAAATTTTAAATAACATAAAATTTTATTAATTTATGAGAGATAACCATAAGAAAAGTACATTTTTTAGAAAATTTCACTTAAAAATGAATGTGGGAATGAATCAATTAAAATTATATTTCACAATATATTTTTTGAAATAAAGGATAGAATTTAAAAGAATATAAATAGACAAAAATGGGTTTCAAAATGTGAAAGATTGTTAATGACATATAAATTTTAATAAAATTTCATTTGACTATTTATAGAGAATGTTGAAAATAATCTTTTTAAAAAATAGTAGAAATATATATTTCATGATTTGTAAAAAGTAAATGATATCATAAATATTTCTTTACAAATAAGTGTAATAAATAGATATGGATTTTTTAATATAATTTTGAACAATAAGTTTATTGAATATAAATATACCACGCTAAAAAATTAAATTACATCTTATTTCCTTTTAATCTTTTCTCATGATAAAGTAACATCAATCGAATCATTTTTTAGTGTGAATAAAATGATATTAATGTTAAATTCATAAATGGGTCATTATATAAAATAAATAGAAGTTAATAGGTTCCTAATAAATAATATGTCTCAATGGTGGGGAAAATGAGACAAAATCCATTACCAAAATTATTTTGTTTTTTCGATAATTGACTAATGATGTGATTATGAGTAAAAACAATTAATTGAAAATATATGGAAATAAAATATGATGCAGTTATTTTTAATTTCATTAATAATCATGGAATATCATAGTCAATAAAGTAGATGTATAACCCAATGAATGTAAATTGAGTTAAGAAACCCTTTTCCACAAGGTAACATTGAATTAAATTATCTTTTGATGAAACAATTTTTATTGTAAATTAAAATAGAATTAACTATGAAGGAATATTAATTTAAAATATAATTAGGGGAAAATATTGATAATATAATGAACATAAAATTAATTATAATTAAATATTCCTCATTTATTTGAAATTGATATGAAATTATAGGCAATGATCTGAACATTAAAATGAATTTAATCAATGAGTTGGTAATGAATTTAAATTTTTATTCTATATAAAAAAAGTGGGAA
The DNA here is from genome assembly GCA_963277665.1 of Viscum album. NCBI lineage: Eukaryota > Viridiplantae > Streptophyta > Magnoliopsida > Santalales > Viscaceae > Viscum > Viscum album. The sequence continues at coordinate 649,659,158 of OY728159.1, read as the reverse complement.
TAAAAAATATAATAAAATAATTTAAATGAAAACCTAATCATTGTATGTTAGAGTTTATTTAAATTTTGTGGTCGAGAAAAATTTTCAATGGGAAATAAAATAATCCTGTAAATTTGATAATGGAAGAAATATATATGTTTGACTAAAGGTTTGATGTATAATATCTAAAAATCCTACTTTCTACAAAGGGAAGGAGAAGAAACATAAAATGAAAGTTATTTAGGGATCTATTCACTTCATGGTAGTCCACTACCTCACAAAGTCGACACAAACCAACTTGTTCACGTAACAGAGATGAAGACGCTAGCTCTAGCAAACCATGTCGTTGGCAGAATAGAGGAAGAAAAATCCTCAATATATATAGCCCTCTTGAATTGCATCATTCATAAAATAGAGGCATAAAAATTATCCCCCATATATAATCTCTATGAAATAAATGGTTATTGGGTGAGGATAAGTCGGTGGTGTCCTACAAATGATAAAAAGTCATTCATAGAACTGATGTGGTTAATTCTACTACAGAAAACTATAACCCCACGGTCCACTTTTGATAGAGTCATATATGGGATGATTTATTTCCCCATGGGATTTTTCAAAGGGTGTTTGAACACCCATATATCCATCTTCCTCGATAGTATATAACTGAATCCTTATTGATCTAAAAACAATTTAGAGGAGAGATTTGAGGTTGGAGAATGGGGGACATGAGAAGAATCTATTTTAGAGCGTCGAAGGCACATAAGATAGATATACTAAAAAGATGAGGTTTTATAACAAATTCATGCAGTTATATCTTTCCACAAACCTAAAGTAAGGAAACATAATATTAATTTTTAGACCATGAACCTAATTGGAAAACCACAAACCATACCCCAGTAGAAGATGACCTTCCTGTGAACTGCATGATCAATTCCCCTTATTCAATCTGGAATCCCGTATAGCACATCAATATGCAGACGAAACCCGACCCCACATAGAAACCCATTATGCCAATGGAATCAATCATCGCATAGCACCACAGTATGTGAAAAAATAATGGGGCCGTGTAACACCATGTGATGTGGACCACATCTAGGTCTATGTACCACCTCAGTACGCATACAACCTCTCCACCCATGTAGATTTATTCTATTAAAGGGATACCCTATCATGTATGGAAAAATGGTATGTGGAATAGGGTACTATAGGGTGTTCCATCCTATAGATCTGATCATTTCTTTCTATTTACATAACCTCAACCATAGTCCCTTCATGAACCAGTCCAACCACATTAGGACAAAGCCTCTTCCAAAGCCACATAACCCATATGATAAAACCATGAGGCACATCAGTGATCCATTTTGTGTTTACATAACCATGGTAAGTGGAGTCACATGGGTAATCCCTATAATGATGTATACCCCCTCAATGTCCATGAGTTTACATTCCCATGGTAACTCGATGTTGAATCATGGGATAATAATATGATGTTCCTTATTTTGGGGATCAAGTGTAATCCCTATCCATTTCCATCGATGTGGTTTAGTGATATCAGAGGGAAATCACTCTTTCATTTATCTTTGACAATAATTATCATTACTCCACTTTCCCAAAACAAATTTCAAGGCACTCACACTGAGGAAAGATGCTAGCTTTTCTAGCATGAGGTTGCATTAGTGCTCCTCTTTTCCTCTTCCCGGGGTATACTAAGATATGTTAATCTGGCTATTCAGGGTATAAAAAGTAAGGGGAGAATATTGGAACATTAAAATCCATCTATCTCCCCCTTGAGGATCCAATAACATATATCAGTAGATTATGTGCTATGTGTAAACTTCATATCTGAAAGCTCCTCTTGTTTCCCACACCAATGATGACTCACATGGGCTTAGAGGTTGGCAGCTATCCGGACATCCACATAACCCCCATGCATAGGGCCCCTCCAATGTGTAATCCCAAAATGTATTAAACTACATGAAATATTATTCTTACCCCAATTAAGATGCATAGTAAACATGTCTATGGGCCAAGTTCAAAGGGGATCATTTTCAAAGGTTAACCCCAATCACGACCCTCCAATTCATTAAGACCTCCATTACAGTGTATGACCCAACTCTAGCTCAAACAAGACTTTCTCCATGAATTTAATCCCCACATCATGCAACCTTAATGGGATAAATCAAGGGTGTATGTCCCAACACATACCCTATTATGAGAGATTTGATTACCTGCCAATTGGGATATATAGGAAGCGTCCATATGGTCCAAACTTAACGCCCATATCACCATAATGCTCTCTGGCCCATATACTGTGCAGGCTCGTATCCACCCAGGAGACCATATCACTTTTGGACATCAGAGCCTACTTTGGTGTAAATACCACACCAAACCATGACAAGGTACCTCTCGCTTAGATGTACTTTACGCATGAAGTTAAACACTATTTATGGGTTGTTTTCACATGACCATAAAAGGTGATGTGCCTTGTAAAATGGAATTAAACTATTTCTGTTCTAATTACTCTCATGGGGATATGTATGAAGGCTATATTATTGGTTCAGTCCCGATATCAAAACAACTCTTTTCCCCCCGGGATGATGATAAACACCCGAGTGCCTCGTCACATGGCTTAAGCTGGAATTATCCTAGTAATTCCTAACCCACATATATCCATGATTTATATTTCAACCTAGGACTAATATAAATACACACACTTTGGAATGAACCAGGGATTCATGACCATAGTAATATAGTTAAAATATATAAGAGTTTCTAGGAGTAAGCAATAAATCCCCCCAAAAGAGTGTGATTGCCTCAACTACCCATACCCTCAACCATGGATTCCTTAAGTGTAATTGGTCAAATCATCTAATGAATACCTACCTTAGTAATGTAGGTCCATGAATCATTGATAAAAGGGTCATTGGGTGTTTCTGGATCAACAAATAAACCCATTGGAGACCATCCAAAGACATAATACTCTACGTGGCCAGATTGAACAAACACTTACCCCCCTGAAATCACCCTCCATGACCATTCAACTATGTCACCATCATTAAAACATAAAAGGACACACCAACTAGTCCCTATTGAACCATCTCAGTCCAAGAAAGGTGTACAATGTGAATCTGGTTGAAGTAATGATATAATATAACCAAATGAAAAGAAATTGATTTGGGAAAGCCCATACCTCATGAGAATAATTAGCTAAATGTGAATTTACTTCATGTATAATGGTTTTAAAAAATGTTATTACGTTATATAAAAACCATATAATATTAGGTATTATATTTTTATAACAAATTATCATTTTCTTTATTGAAAATAATTCATTATTACCATTTTTGGAGTTAACTACTTTTTTTTCTCATTCATATTTTATTTAGATTTTGGTTTATTATAATATGATATATTTTCATTAGAAAGAAAATGATATTAATTTTATAAAAATAATATTTAAGAAATTATTATAGACTTAGAATCATTCTTGATTGATGGATATGAAAAATTAAATTAATTTCTTTTTGCAGATGATAATCCATATATAAACAAGATTGAAATTATCATTTTTCAATGGGTGAAAGGAAAAGGAGGATGAAGAAATATAAAATTTAAAAAAAAATATTTTTTCATCAGTATTAAATATTTTCATTTTATCATCGTTATGAATATGCATGTTATTTGCTGATAGAAAATAATTTAAATCAGTTTTCGAGACAGTAGTCCTATATACATAGATGTTAGAGTTTTGTATCCCTTGTGATGGATAATGTAATGGATAAATTTTAGGCAATAAAAAATACTACCAAATTTGTATATGGAAGATATTTAGGATATTAAATTAATATCTTGGGATGTAATTCAATTTGGATTGAAAATGTAAAATTAAAGAGCATTATTATGACGATTAAATTCTCCTCGTCTGAACTTGATATGATATGTTTATAAGAACCTGTGGATTTATATTTTAAGAAGAAAAATACCACTAAAAATAATGTATGGATGTTGGGAAGGGAATTGGTGTGGGGTTTTTGAGATAGGATTATCAATTTTGTGTAATGAAAATAGAGAATGGGAGTCCCTTTATAAGTGGGAGAGGGGTATTCATGTAATATATTGAAGCATTAAATTAATATTAATTAATAATCATGCTCAAATTGAACCAAATTGATCAGATTATAAGATATAAAATATTTATGTCAAAATAATATTATCAATAAAATTATTCAAGGATTATTTTATTATTCATCCTTATCTGTTAGCTTTAACATCTGAGAAACCATTAAATAGTTACAGAAATATTATGGTTTTTACCATTAAAGGGTTGTGATTGTTTCTATAGAAAGGCAATTTTTTAGAAAATATAATGGGGTGTTATTTTAGATAGTCTAATATCTATTTTTTCATATTTAAAAGTGTTTACTATTTTTAAATACTTTTTTATAATTATTTCATGAAAATATAATTACTCACATTTTTTACACAATTCGTTTATTTTCACTTTAAAAACATCTTTTCAATTATTAAATTAAAATATTGTCCTTTAAAAAATTAATAATATGTTAGGTTTATCTATAATATTTTAAGAACACTATAACTCACCATAATTATATTTATTTTACTATTTATATGTTTCATTATTTTAATTTTTTATAATTTGTGTTAATATTGTGTTGGTGTTTCATAGGTATTAAATATTATTAGCAAATATAAAAAATGTATAAACAAAAAAAATGTTTAACAAATGTTAATATTGTTGAAAATAATATTTTTTATTCATTCATAACATATCGATGTTGTTATATGAACATATTACAGTATTTAAATGTAAGAAGGTGACATTTGGGAATTTTCTGTTCATAAAAATAATATAAATTTCATTTCCATGGTAAAATATAACTAAAACTCAATATTGTATAATTTTGAATTTTCATGGAAGAATTAATCCAATTTAATGAAATAAAACAAACTATTTGGATAATTTTTGATGTTTTATCACATTATTAATAACCCATAACTATCTCATTTACACATATAAAATGTTATAAAATCTTACCATAATTACTGTAGATAATTTAATAAAATAAAAGGGTCCTACTTCCCAATTTTAAAATAATGATTTCAAATGTAGATTCAATTTTTCATTATTATATATCTATAAGTAGTAGAAATTAATTTTCATATAATTCATAAAATATAATGAAAATAATTTTTTAGATAAATGAATTTCTTAGCATAAAAAATAACATATATAGATAACATTACAAAAAAATATAGAAATTATAATATTATAAATCCAATGGATAATATATATCATTAATAACAAAAAATATAATTATTATCTTAGATGACATGATTTAGTGAAACTAAATTATAGTGTTTGAAAAATCTATATTTTTCATAATTCGTGAAAAATAAATATTTAAAAAATGAAATAAATTTCACCCATAGATAACATAAGTATGATGAATTCAAAAATATTATTATTTAATCAAAATAAATTTAAATTTTCTATAAAATAATTATTTTTTTCTTAGATGAAACGAAAAAATCAAATTTAATTAAATTTTAAAAAATAATATGTGTACAAAAAATGAGTTATTATTTCTATATAATTAAATAGTAAATTTGAATATATATTATCCTTTATAAATATTTATATGTTAGAATACAATTTTTCCATTTCATACCTCATAATTATATGAATATGTTATAATGGTCTTATTTAAATAATTGTATTTCATCATTCATTTATGTTCTGTGTTTCTTGTAGTATACATTCTTGAACATAAGATCCATTTAAAATCTCATTTTGTTTCATTAAATTGCCATTAAACTAATAAAATTCCTACAATTTGAACTTATTCACTGTAATCATGATTATAAATTCTTAAAAATTCCTTTTTTGGATAACCAACAATGTAAATTTTGTTACAAAAAATTCTTCATAAAAATAATGAAAGAAAATTTTTCTTTTCATATGAAATAACACAAAATGAGGTTTCCAAATAAGATATAATTAGTTTAATGTGAAAATATACAACTGGACCATAAAATTAATGACCAATAACTAATAGAGAGTGATAGTGTACATTATCTTATAAATGATAACATCCGGAATTCAATAATACAATGATGGGTAAAAATACCATAAATTAATTGGAATATATCATAACATGAGAAGATTTTCATTTCTAGGTCCTTTTCTGGAGTTGAGTAATTATGTTACACTTGATACAAATAACATAAGAAATTATACTTACTTGAAAGTTATAATTTCATCCATTATTCAATTTCCAACACTATCTCATCCTTTCTCGAAATTATAAAAATTTTGGAGGAATGTTTCATGCCTGAAGCATTAAAATAAACATATCAAAGAGAAAATAATCACTAAAAGAATAAAAATTCATTGCTCATATAAAAAAATTAATAAAAACATAAATTATTTCAAAAAGGGAAAATAATATTCAAGTATTATAATACATCATATGAATAAATAATACCTTTTAATTGAAAATATCTTTTATATCTCATAATGTTCAATATATATTATTCCACAATGAAATAACCCTACATCCTATTAATCCTACAAAACCTCAGCATTAATTAGTTTTTAAATCCACAATATTATCTCATTCCATTAAACATACATTCCAATCATTTAATTTAACTCTTCCGAAATAATCATTCTTGTAAAAATACATTCCAATACTACGTGATTAATATAATTTAACTCAATGAATCATCCCTATAATATAATTAATTACCATGATAAATCACTATATAATCATACAATGTAGTGGAATTCATAAAATTTTCATGAAAAAATTTAGATACCAAGCTAATAGGTAATCCTTGTAAATATATATGAAAATATAACCTCGCAAAAGAATTACATTTTATGTATCATGATTATCTATATCCCATTATAAAAGTCTCTATAATTAGTATAAAAATCATATACTATCCCAAAGGTATAATTAAACATTAATACATTATTCATTGAAAAAAACAATCCAAATAATTTTAAAAAATCATTACTTATGACCTAAAAGAGTTTTTTATTACTTTAAACATATAGAATATTTAGTCTTATAAACCAATTGTTATATACATTAATTTTAGGTTAACAAAAAATGAAATCATATATGCCATATAAAATTGAAAGAATCCATATTCCAAAAATAAAATCATAGACTATATCCATAAATATAAAAATATAATCATATATTAATTATACCAATTTTTTTATCAAATCACTGACCAATTTCATGGTCACCATTACTAAATAATTCACTTTTTCAATTTCAATCATCATTTTAATATAATACATAAGTAATATAATAAATAATATTTAATTATTAGCATAGTGTAGGTGATTCCATGTTCTAGGAGTTAACCCTTAGATTAGATAACTTTTTTGGATTAGTCCCATATTCCCCACATAAGGCATTGAACTTTAAATAGTACATTAGGATGAAAATCACATACATACATCAAACCCATAGTTTTCCCTTGTCAAATCATTAATCTATTCACATAATATACACACTTGAGACATTTTACCATTCCATTGAGACATTCTTCATGGTTTAAATATCAATATTTCTAAGATGAAGTGTAACATTATGAGTTTTTAAAGGTAGACACTTTGTTCGATAGTGTAAATGATACCCAAAATCATTCATAAATAAAAAAATTATGAATTATTATTAAAATGTTACTGTATTCAACTTGTCATTAGAATAGGAGGTATAAATATAATTAAATGAATTATGAAAAAAAATTACATATGTGTAAATAATTCATTTATTAGTTACCAATTATTTATAAATTAAAATAAAATCCATCATAAAATATAGGTAAATTATTTTCTAAAAATAATATTTAAATTTTAAAAATTTTGATTTATACTAATAAATAAAACAATAACTCTTTTTAGAATATATTAATGATATATATATATATAATATTAAATATAATGTTTAAAATTCATCTTTTGTGTATTATATACAATATATAAAAACAAATCCAATTTTCCTCATAAAATATAAATTTTCCAGAATACAGGTTTTCTATCATTCGATGGAGATCTTGATTGAAATTTATATTTTTCACTTTTATAATTTTATTTTAAATCATATATTTTTTAATGGAATAATAATATCAATATTTACTCTTTTTTAATTTCATCTTTTTTTTGAAAAGTTTCATGTTTTCTTAAATAGTGAAAATATATAGCAATTTAATTGAAAAGATATTTTCATAAAAATAATTTATAGTATTAAATTAAATTATTGAATGGTTCTAAATTATAATTTTTTCTCTACTATTCTAATGTAGATCATTTGAATAAATTTCAATTTCAATTTTAATATCAAAACATTTCAATCTTTTGAATGTTTTTCTATTAAAAACATGTTTTCTAATTCTGTTAATAACAATAAATTTTAATTAAATGTATTCAAATTCTATGTTTGAAATTTTGAAAAATGGATTCCTTATCTGGAATAAAAATCTACAAATTATGTATAAAGGTTTTTTATTTGTTGACATTCTAAATAGTATATTTCGTATTTTTTTAATACCATTGTCTAGAAAAAATTGGGTAATTAAGGATAATAATAATATTATAAATTTTGTAAAACTACCCTATCACTTGACCTAATTTTATTATCTGAGTTTTATTTATCCATAATAATTAATGTATATTTTAGGATACTATTTATGATATTTTAAAGAGAGAATAACCATTATTATCTTATATTAAAAGGTAATTCAATTTAATCATTAATTTGTTTTTTGTCAAGAGGAATATTTTTAATAATTTTTTATTTACGCGATATATCAATATATAAATATTAAAATTAAATATAAATTATATATATACATCATTTAATTTATTTAAAATTTTTAGGACAGGGATAAAAAAATATTTAACGGTGGCACATTGTTGATGAATTAATTATTTAATTAATGAGATAATAAAATAAATGATATTAATAATATTTAAATAAATAAAATATAGAAAAAATAATTTTATCAATGAATTTTCTAGATTCATTATTCATGTAGTTGTTTGAGTTAATAGATTTTTTTGGAGGGCTTTATGTTTTATGATATTTTTAAAATGTCAAATAATGAATAGTATCCAAATTGATAATCATTATATTTTAAAATTAATTAACCATTATTAATAGATATAATAATCATAAAAATATAAAATACATCCAACTCATTGTTATAAGATTTAAATTTAAATCATTGACTATTTTTTTGGTCTTTTTTCATTTTTTAGTAAATATATTAATCCCTAATTTTTAAATGAGATGATAACATGGTAAAAATTAATAAGGGTTAAAAAAGATAACTATTAAATGATTAATATGAATGATATATATTATTGTATTTAAAGAATTAATATTATATTAAAGATATTAGAATAATTATATAAAGATAAAATTATATTCAATTTATTTCTATAATGATTATTGATTAATGAAAAAATTACTCATGCGTACAATTGACTTTTTCCCCCATGATTGTAATGTATTTTATTTTTCATATAAATAATTAAGGGATGGATTTATAGGTATAAATGATGTATAAAATCTATTATTATTCCATTAATATTATTTTATATATGATGTAATTATGACCTATTTTAGTATTAAAATCACCCCAAGTCATTTTGGACTCAGGTTCTGGATATCATCAAAACACCCGACATGAACTTCAATACATAAGTAATTGTTATAACAAGATAATATATGATATAAAAGGAATAATAAAATATAAAAAGGTTTTCATGAATAGAAACAATTAACATAGATTTATTATTTAGGAATAAAAATGTTGTACATGATGAACCAGACTCAAGGTAAGGGACTCTAACTAAAACATCATTCTAAATGTTTTAAGGATTTATTCTTCTAAATCATTATAATTTTTGTCCTTGATTCTGAAATAGTTCTTATGAATTAATATATATGTACAAAAATGTTTTAGAATGATAATTTTTTAATTTCCCAACATTGTTTCAATGTGTTATTGAACACTTTTAATCCAATGTCTTTTTTAAATGTTTTAAATGTGTTTTTAAAATGGATGGATTATTACGATAACATGGAATATTTTTTAACATATATGGAATGATCGTAATTTCCTATATCCATGACGTTTTATTTATTTAATGTTGCCATTATAGTTTTACATATTTCATTCTGAATAATTTAGTTTATATTTTATATGCGATGATTTTATATTTTAATGTGATTTTACCAGAAAGGGGAATTTTGATATCTTGATTTTTTTATGCATGGGTATAATGTATTTTTATATGGTTTTAAGAATTATTTGGTCCTCGTAAATAATATATAAATGAGTTGAGACCCCATTATAGCTCATTAAATACTAATGAATGTTATATAAGTTATACAAAGTGTGATCCCCATAATATTTCTTAAATTCATTGAGTTCATTGTATATGGAATTTGATTGTGTGGTTATGTCATTTTCAATGAAGATTGTAATATTGATATAATTATGGTGTACCAAGGCACCATTGTTATTTTGATATTATTACTAATGGTTTTTTAGGAAAAGCTTTACATTTGCTTTTCAAGTCTTTACTAGACTAATGATTTACCTTCTTTATCTCCCTTAAAGATCGTTTTGTGCTCAACCATTGTTTCAGAATGATTCAATATGGTCTCAATATTGGTATGGGAAAATAATATTTCATGGTGAATAAATTAAATATGTATCTAAAAAATATACTCATTTTTATGTTTAAAGGGGTTTCTTTGGTGAAACAATGGACAACGAGTATTATTGTCCATGTCACGACCTACCTTCACTAAGATGAGGTAAGGGACATCAAACTACCATACCATTCCTTCTTCATGTTGATGGAGAGATAATGACCCATGTGTCCCACCTTCAATAGGCCCCAGTGTGGCAACTAACACTAAGGGTGTAAGATATCACATAATATGGAAGGCATGAACCTATTTACAGAACAAGACTGGGAAAGAATATGGTAAACCCAAACAACACCAAGGACTGAAACTAAAGTGAAATCCAAAAATCCTGTCCCATATTCATTTTCAATATAAACTGATCCAAGTAAGAGAAATTGTAAAAGGAAGTACCCAAGGAAATGAAAAGAAGCAAAGTCAATTGTCCCGATGTCTGAGATAAAAAGGTCTGTCATGATCCCCAAAGTCCTCTTGGAAACCTAAAACTAGTTTTATATACGTAGTGTGAGTATATAGATATACTTAGTAGGGAAAACCAAAATATATCATGCACAATAAGGGAGACATTCTAATTCCCCTTGAGAAATAGAGATAACCAAAACACCTAGAAGAGAAACTATCCACCCAGCCAAACCAATGCATAATACCCAAATAACACAAATATGGTAAGGTAATAGTAATATCACATCGATATTCGGGTACCCCTCACCACTTTCACACTGGTTTTTATGACATCCTACGCATCATACCTCCCCCAATGGTTCCACTGTAGCCCTACTATAGCCCGAAAAACAACATTATGGGCCACAATAAAAACACATCACGCACACAAACACCTAGGCCACCACAACCACGCATCCCACCTACAGACATTGGTCCACCACAACAACACATAACCCTACCTATAGACACCTGGGCCACCGCAACCACACATCACCATGCCTACAAACACCTGGGGCCCCACATCCAATGCCACTCTCGAAGACACTTGGGCCTTATCCCGAAGACACTTGGGCCTCATCCCTAAGACACTTGGGAAACAAACCTACCCATACACACCTGGGCCAACCACCACAACACACACTTCCCTAAATAGTCATGGGGAATAATGATCCTTAGGCAATAAAAACCTTCCCAATGAATTACTGGATAAGTGGGAGATAGAGTAGAAAGGATCCAATAAACATCCGTTCATAAGAATGATGGAATAACAGCCTCCCCTGTAAAATAGTTGTGTTTGGCATGAAGTTCTCAACATGGGTGGGGTTTTTATAACAAACCCAATAACTAAATTGTATACATATAGTTAAACAATCACCCATCCCAACTTAAGGGTTCTAAACTAACAACCTACCCGCACGCGACCACTTTTTTTGTTACCGCTACATGCACACAGACACAACAACCACAACCATAGCACAGCCCACCTTTTGGGAAGAAAAATTCCCCATCGTACCCATTATCATTATCATGTTCAAGTGATTCAATTTAAAATATTCATCCACTACCGAGAAACTAACAGCTATAACCAGAAGCGAGAAAAAACAACTGAAGAAAAAATGGCCAAGTGACATTTAAGCATTCACACCTGGTTCTCTTGTAATGTAACAACATCACAAGGGATCAGTGAGATCCCTCAAATTACTGGAACTAAACCACGTCCCAACATAATGGCTCCACATTTCCTCATATTCACAAGCCAACTACTTCTCAACCCTAACATTCCAACCCCCATTTTTATGTCACCTGAAAAACATTTTTGATAACAACCATGTGTATTACCATAACATATCAAGGGAGTTTTTAAAATTTATCCATATGATTCATTAGGTTCCTTCTTTCCATTTCATTAACATGGTTGATCACATAATGGATATTAATCATTTGGAATCCATTTAATAAACAATATTTACGTGATTAACCAGTTTTTATGTTACATCCATTCAATCACCAGATTACCTAGAAAAATAGAACTTCATTAATGCATAATAAATGACCACCAATGCCCACATTTTTCAGTGGAAATAATCCCATACTATTAAGAACATAAAAAAAGGAATAGCGCTACAACATCATCAAATTTCCCACCCCTTCATCATTTAAAAGACCATCTATTATCCTCATTAAGGTTAGTTTCATCTAAATCATGAAGAATCATAATCATACCCACCCCTCATAATGCATAGTAAAGAGATACGAAGGAAGAACCCCTTCCTGGATGATCAAGGATCCAATTTTTCTTCTAGAGCCTAGAACTAGGGATTGTGTGACTTGCAGAGGAAGAACTCCAAGGACTCCAAGTTTTGGTGGGAAGGGCTCAAGCACGGGCACATAATTCTTCTCTAGAGGAAGGAACCTATGTGAACCAAGGAAAATAAAGAGACCAAGGAACAAGAAGATCTTAGTGGGATAAAATGCCAGATCCTAGAGTTACGGGATGTAAAATATCGATGTTCTTAAAAGGTTTATCAAGGTTTAACCCTACGGATGGGATTTTTCACACGTTGTAATTTATTGGGATTTAATAATTATCCATTGAGATAGTGGAGATAGACCATAGGATGGTTGTGGTTTGATGGATTTCCTTAAAATGGAATGAAACACATAAGAGGGGAGAAACTGGTGACACCGAATAAAAAAAGACCCATCTTCTGGTACGTCAGGGGTCGCCCCACCCTTGGAGGATTTAAACCATCATTTATGGGATTTAAAATTTCCTTAAATCACTTTAAAAGGGTTAAACAAACTTAAAGGAGATATTACAGGAAAACTGGGGAAAGAACCCTGACACCCCATGGTGGCACCGTTTTGGTGCGGCACTGATTGATGCCAATGATAGGTGAAAAAATAGTGACACCCTACCACTGATACTAATTCCCCCTGACTCACCAATGGTTTCTAGGACACCAGAAACACTATATAAATTGGAAAAGTAATAGACCAGGGGGTTTAAGCCATTACATCAGATACCGCTCATATTATTCTCAACCTTAAGAATCAAGACTAAACTCAAAGAAAATAGAGGGGTTTGAACAGCCACCTAGTATGATACCTATCAAGGAAAAACCACACTACAGTTGTTCAAAAGTAGGAAAAAACCTCACCATTCAGGGATACCTATCTCATATATATCTATTGAACAAGTACGAAAACACTAAGTATCCACAGAAACACAACATCCACAACATCCAAACATGTGGATTAGGGAGTATCTTTCTCCGTGTTAAGATACTATCCACTTTGGGTTGAACTAACTCACCCACACAGGTTTAATCACATCCATATTAATACATCTTGATTAGGTATAAGGGTCTCCTCTCCCAGTAGTCCGGATTTTTCACACACATTTAGAGAATAAGGTAAAATCACATGATTATAAAAATCAAAGTCAATAATTACATCACAACAAGGCACAAATAAAACAAAAGATCCAAACTCAAAATAAATCTAGGTAATAGGCTCACATATGTGCCTATTGTTCCTAGGTACACACCTCGAGGCCAACATGCCTCTACAACCCAAGAATCAAGGTAATGTTCCATCCATGAAGCAAGTTATCCTTTTGATCCTCAATTATCACCGGTTTCACCATAAACATCACATCATGCTCGATATCCGACTCTCCCCAGTCAAGGATGTTGGAGTCATCGTGTAGATACCAACATAGCTAGGATACATGACGGACATTGTGGATCCTCACCAGTGGTGGTGGTGGTAACTCCAGCTAATATGACACCTCACCGACTTGTCTCAACACCATGAAGGGTCTGTTGAACATGGGTTAAATCTTACTCCCCCAACCAAACTAATGTTCTCCACATCGAGTGGATACCATCAAGAACCTATGGTCCCCAACCTCAAACTCCAAGGGTCTCCTTCTATGACCGTCATACAAATTCTTCTAGTCCTAAGTTGCCTTCATCCTCTCAAGCACAAGATGAACCTTTTTCATTGTTCTCTGAACTACCTTTGGGACAATAAAACTTACATCACCAACCTCTTCCATTTATACGGTTGAATGACACAGTCTTCCGTATAAGTCTTAAAATGGTTCCATGCACATGGTTGAGTGATAGCTATTGTTGTAGGAAAAATAAACTAGAGGAAAGTGTCTTACCCATGATCCTCCAATGTCTAGAACACATTTTCACAGCATATCCTCTAATTTATGGACGATTCTCTCTATCTTTCCATCCGTATAAGGGTGGAAAGTAGGGCTAAGGCAATCTGGGTTCCAAAAGCATGATGTAATCCCTCCCAGTATCGAGAAGTAAATCATGTATCCCAATCTGAATCCATGGTTATCGAAATTCAATGTGGCCACACAAATTCACCCACAAACTTCTATGCTAAGTCATCCACTGTGCTCGACCCCTTAATCACTAAGAAGTGAGACAATTTTGTCAAACAACCCACTACTACCCAGATGGCATAACTACCTCGCTCATCTATGGGTATTCCTATGACTAAATCCATCAAGAAATCATCCAACTTCCACTCGAGAATGTCCAAGGGATGCACCAGACCACCGGGAACACAGTGTTCATCCTTCACCTTCTGACACACAAGGAACATTTCCACAAACTATGACACTATTTTCTTAACTTTGGTCCACAAAAACTAACCCCTCAAGCCCCAATGCATCTTGGATACTCCTGGGTGTACCGCTCGGTGTGAGTTATGGAACTCACTCAGAACTCTCTCGTGCATTTCGACCGAGAAAAACAGCTTCCCACGAAATAGAATCCAATTCTAATCATCCTCAAACCATACTTCTAGAGAATAACCCTAGATAACATGGCCATTACATAAATTGTTCTCTAACTCTCCCCACTATGACTCCTCTAACTACTGTACCATAGAAGACTGCACCGTCATCTGGGACAGATAGCCTCTACCAACCTCCACTCTCATACCCAGTTGTAAAACAACCAACTCCTCAAGTTCATTACAATCTTTTACTGAATCTAGAACAACATTTTTCTTGTGACATCAACCTCAAAGAATCATCCAAAATGTTCCCCTTTTCTAAGGTGTAGGAGATATAAATGTCATAGTACTAAACAAAGTCCATCCACCTCCGCTGTCACAAGTTCAGGTCTCGATGGGAGAAGACATCCCTCAATAACTTGTGATCTGTGAAGACCACAAAGTGTTCCACGATGAAGTAATGATCCCACAACTTTATTAAAAACAAAATAGTTTCATGTTCCAAGTCATGGGTGGCATAGTTACGTTCATGAGGATTTATCTTCCAAGACCCATAAGTGATAACTCCCTGCTACTGCATCAAAACACACCACAAGCCTAAACTGGAAGCATCACATAACACTTCAAACATTACCCCTTCCTCTGGTAACCTCCACACTGGGGAATTGAATAGATTTCCATTCAAATAATTTAATGTTTCCTCACACTTCTCACTCCATATAAAATCATTTTCTTTCCTGGTCAAGTCTGTAAAAGGTGCTGCAACTCGAGAGAAGTCAAGTATGAACCTTTGGTAGTAACCTTACAATACTAGGAAACTAAGAACCTCTGCCATGTTCTTGGGTGTTTCCCATGATGGTCCAATTCTATCCCCCACCAGGACACCACATGTCCAAGGTATTGAACCTCTCGGGTTTAGAACATTCACATGGAAAACATCCTATTGAGCTAGTGGCGTCGAAGGACCTCCAAAACTGTGCATAGATTCCTAGCATGATCCTCTTATGATCTTGAGTATATCAGGATGTCATCGATGAACATGACTACAAAATGGTCCAAATACATGTGTAAAAAAAGTTCATAAGATCTAGGAAGACAACTGGTGTGTTCATAATTCCAAACGGCATGACCACCAACTCAAAGTGCCCATATCTACATCTGAAAGCAGTCTTCTGGATGTCACTCTCTTTCACCCTCAACATGTCGTATCCAAACTTCTTGTTGATCTTATAGAACCAACATGACACCTTCATCTGGGCAAAATGTCCATCAATCTTTGGGAGGGGGTAATAATTCTTGATCGTTTACTGGTTCATCATCCGGTAGTCTATGCACAGCCTGATACCACCTTATTACTTCTTTGAGAACAATACTTGAGAACCCAATGATGATGCACTTGTTCAGATAAAACCCTTATTCATTAGGTCATCAACCTGAATCCACAACTCTCGCAACTCATAAGGCGCCATTTGCTAGGAATCCATCAATGTTGGGTAGGCACATGGTTGTATGTCTATCCCAAACTCAACAACACGTCAAAGAGGTAGAGTCACATCCTCTTCAGGGAAGATGTTAAGGAACTCACTAACAATCCCCAGATCTTCCACCATCTTTGTGTCTTCCAACTCCATCGATATCTTGGCTATCAAAGGAGGAAGGGCCTCCACACACCGGCTTCCCTCAAAATAACCCCACTCAATGACGAAAGCTACACGTTGGCTTCCCATATTTGAGAACACAACCCTTCTTCAGAAGTAGTTCATAACAGTATGCATGGAAAACAAATAAATTAAAATTATGACATCATTTGGATACATTTTCAGTAGAATGAGATCCCCACTGGACTGATGTGACCCCAACATCAGTATACAACCTTAAAAAACCTCTAAAAGGTTGTTATGACCTCCAACTGGCATGATCAACACTAAAGGCATGGAAAGTATATTTATGTCTAGTCCCAAGGAATGGGCTATACTAGGTGTAACAAATGACTGTAAATCTCCAAAATAAAATATTTCACATGCAATAGTACTAAAAAAACTGACCATTCCTCGAATGTCCTCTAGACCTTCTAGAATTGCTGACTCTGTAGCATGAAACTGCCACACCTAGCTCCTCTAGAATTCGGCTATCAGCCACCTCCCGGACCACACCCTAGTCGAAGTCCCTAAAGAGTGCCCTATGGTCAGCCTCTTCCGACACCATCCATCCTTAGTGGAGTGTTAGCTCACAGTTCCTGCTGCTGCTGCTGAAAAGTTATAGTTGGAATCTTCTACTACTAAGGCTGGCATCAAAACTTTCTACCCCTACTGTATGACACTCAGTCTAGTCCCTGGTTATGAAGGTGACCAAAACTAACATAGGTAAAGAACCTTGTTCCTCGGATTGTGGAGAAAGTGCGAGTACCAGGACGTCAGAACTGGAACTAATGAGGTCTACTCCCAGTCGGCCGAAACCTAGAAGGCCCGGATGTTGGAGGCCTGGTACTAATGTCCTTCACCTATGAAAAACCCTATTGGTTCCCCACTTACAACACACCTCCCAAGGAGTACATTCTCTCTACTACATCATCCTTCTTCTGAACATCCAATTATGTTAGTAGACATAAGGGAGTAACAAAATACTGAAGGGAAGGTCGGAGTGCCTCACCTAAGTGTCTTTCTCGTAACTCCTCACTTGGGAGGTCATCTGAAGAGAAATGAAATATATCATTGAACGTGATCCTTAACTACCTTACCATCATACTCCCTTACTAAAGGGAGATCATCTTTATCCTCTTTTCGGCCATCATCGTGGAAGAAAAGATTTTCGACCAGAACTCCTTCTCGATGTTTGTCCATGAAACATAATCTTCCTTCTTCTCCCAAAGATAGACAATCCACCACTGACGTGTAGCTCCTTGTATCTGGATCTGGGCCAGAAGATCCCAATACTATACAAAATCCCGGATCTAGATAAAAGTTGTCACCATCTCCTCATGGAATCTCTCCATCTACTTGTCAAAGACGATGACCTCGTACTTCCTGAGGGTCTTCCACTGAAAGGAACTAAGTTCCTTCTTCCATTGGTCATCCTCCTCCTCTCGATTAGCCATACGTTGATCAATGTATCTTCCTAACGTGCCTTGATCGCCTACACTGCATGGGGATGTCATCTGGGTGTCGTAACTGCAAGGTAAACAAGGAGTGTCTAAACCTCAGTTGTGTCGAATATTCCATTTACACTTAAACATTTTATTTATTTTAAAATTATAGAAACACCCTAGACATACAAGAACACAAGTCATTATGATTCATGTACATTTACTAGGGTCTCTACCCTGCAACCAGTATAGGCTCACCTAGTTATTCGGTTGTTCTAGATTCTGTGCATCAGATCACAGGGAGGGATAAAATCCCATGTTTTAGCCAGTCTTCCCTAGAATATTTCATGTACCAATATTTACTAATAATGTTGCTCTTCCATCACATCCAATCCTCTCTATTATTAACCCTGAAATCCATCCTATCTCTCAGCCATCATCCATTTGTTACCATTATGTCATGACCCACCATCACCATGATGAGGGTAAGGACTTAAAACCACCAAACCCTTCTTTATTCATGTTGAATGAGGGATAATGACCCTTGGGTCCAACCTTCAATAGGCCCCAAAGTGGTGACTATCACCAAGGGTAAAAAATATCTTGTAATATAGAAGGAATGACCATTTTTATAGATAAAGATCAGGAGATAAGATGGTAAACCCAATTAACTCCAAGGACTGAAGGTAAAATTAAATCGAAAAACCCCTTCCCATATGCATGTTCAATATAAATTGATAGATGAACCAGAAACTCTGATAAAAAGTACCAAAAGAACATAAAAACAGTAATGAAAATTGTCTCGATGTCCAAGCTTGTATGGTCTCACATGGTTCTCAAAGCCCTTCTTGAAACTTGAAATAAATTTTATATACGTAGAGTGAGTATATAGGTATACTCAGTAGGGAAGAACGGAATATCTTGTGCACAAGTGGGCATACATTCTAATGCACCGTGAGTAATAGAGATAACTGAAACACCTATAAGGAAAATATCCACCCAACCTCAACAAGGTAAACTCCACAAATAAATAAAATCAGTTAAAGTAATAATAATAACACATTGATATTTGGGTACCCCACACTTCATTATCACTGGTTATTTATGACATCCTACATGTGAGACTACCCCTATAGGTTCCACTATAGTCCCACTTCTGCCCCAAAAATAACATTATGGGCCACCACAACCACACATCCCACTCATAGACACATGGGCCACCACAACCATGAATCCCGCTTACAGGCTCCTGGTCCTCCACAACCACACATAATCATGATCTCCGACACCCAGGCCACAACAACAACTGCCACACCCGAAGACACCTAGGACTCATCCTAAATAAACATTGGAAACAAACCTTCCCCCAAAAACATCATCCAACCACCACAAGAAATCATTTTTGAAGAGTATTAGAATATAATGACCTTATGTTGTCATAGCCTACCTAAAGAATCTTGGGCTACCTTGGAGAGTGAGAAGAAATGATCTAATAAATAGCCACTCATTAGAATGTTATGAAAAAAAATTCCCCATGAAATGGGGGTTTTCGGCATGAATTTTTCAAGATGGGTGGGGTGCATATTAAAAAACAAGAACTAAATTATATAAATATATGTAAAAAATCCCTCATCCAAACATAATGGTTCTAAAACTATTAATCGGCTCGCATGTGACCCCTTTTTCTGTGATTGTTTCATGAAAAAGTACACAACAGCCACAACCAGAGCACAACCCATTTCTGGAAAACAATTCCCCATCGTACCCAATCTCATTATGATGTTCAAGTTAATTCATTTAATACATTCCTACACTACCGGGAAACTAACATTTAGAACCACAATCCAAAAAACTGATTGAAAATGGAAAAGTGACATTTAAGCATTCAAACATAGTTCTCTTGTAATGTAACAACATAAAAAGGGATCTGTGAGATCCCTCGAACTACTGGAACCAAACCCAATCCCAAAATATTGGCTCTAAATGGCTTCAGATTTATAGTATAACAAATTCTCAAAAAAACATTCCACCCCATTTTTTAAGTCACCCCACAATCCTTAAACAGAACCACCATCCATGTTACCAAAACAATGCAAGGGATTTTTCAGATTTATCCACACCATTCATTATGTTCCTTCATTATGTTTTGTTAACTGGGGTGATCACACATGGGTTCTTATACATTGGGGATCAGTTTAATCAACCAAGTTTATTTGTTAAACATGTTTCCATGTTATATCTATTGAATCTCTAGATTATTGAGAAAAAAAGCTTCATTAGTGTGAAAGAAAGGACCAACGACGACCATTATTTTTAGTGGACATAATACCAAATAATTCATGACATAAAAATAAAGGAACAACACCACAACATCATCAAATTTACCACCCCTTCATCCTCTAAATTTCTGTTTACTAACATCTTCAAGGGTGTTCTCATCTATGTCTCTGAGGATCATCATCATGCCCACAATGTACGATGCACAATAAAGAAATACGAAGCAATAACCCCTAACTAGGTGATCAAGGAGAAATGTTTTCCCCTCACACAAAAAATTAGGGATACATGACATGCAGAGGAAGAAATTCAAGGACTCCAAGGCTGGGCGAGAAGGGATCTAGCATGTGCGCATGATTCATCTCTATAAGAAAGACTCCAAGCACAGAGAGAAAAGAATGAGACCAAGAAATAATAAGATCTCAGTTTGATAAAAGACCCGATCCTAGAGTTACGGGATGTGAAATCATGAAGTTCTTTAAAAAAAGATTTTTGTTTAACCGTGTGGTTGGGTTGTTGCACGCATTGGAATTTATTTAGATTTAACAATTCTCCATAGAGATGGTGGAGATAGACTAGTAGATGGATTTGAGTTGAAAAATTTCATTAAAATGGAGAGAAACATGTAAGAGGGGAGAGACTAGAAAATATGAAAAGGGTGTGACACTGAAGAAAAATGCCACATGTTTTGGTAAGTCAAGGGTCACCCCACCCTCTGGGGATTTAAAAAAGCATTTATGGGATTTAAACCGGCCTTAAATATCTTTAAAAGAAGGAAATATACATAAAAGAGGTGTTATAGGAAGACTAGGGAAAGAATCCTGACACATCATGGTGGAAATATTTGGGTACGACACTGATTGGCGACACCCTTTCAATGACACTGATGCCCTCCTGACTCCCCAATGGTTTCTAGGAGACCCCAAATACTAAATAATTTTTAAAAGTAATGGACATGGAGGTTGAAAACCATTATTTTGAAATTGTAATTATGTATTTATTATGTAATAGTTCTTCATAATTCTCTAGAAATATTGACCTAAATTATCTTGGAAAAAATTTCTTGACTTATAGTTTAAAATATCTAGAATAGGTAATGATTATGGTGGGGTCATTACATGATGGTAATTGATCATTTTTAAGTCTATGGTCTCCACCACCCAAACTCATAGAAAATTATATTCTTCCAAACATTGGTGATTCGGAGATTTTATAAAGGTGTATGTTTTTAATGATATATCATGACTACTAATTTTTCATATTTACAATATCTTTCACTCCAGTCATAATCAAATTTGATTTATCATAATCACTACGTTGCTCATCACATTTAGTGTTAACATCATTTCTCTTAGTTTTATCAAATGACTAAAACAATTAAACATATTGTTAATTGAAATTATAATCATTGTGGAAAACCATATAATCTTGATAATAATTTTTTATTTTTCTAACTCATGATTCCTTTTCAATTTGGGAAACCTTAGGTCTATCCAGTTCATTTGTTATCATTATAACATCAATTCATTCATAATGGATTATAATGGAAAGATAAATGATACTAATAATATCCCCATGTAGTGTCAAATTGGGTGTCTAGTAAGAACACACTCGTAATGTACTAGAATTATGTAGAAGAAGTAATCAACAAAATCTTTTCTAGGTTATTTCCTCAAGATTTACATATCACAAAACCATGTCCACATATAGAATACCAACATGGATTTATTTCTAGAAAACCCACATAATTTTTACCTTACTAAATCATTAGGATGTTATATGATCCATATAAATATCTACAAGGTCATCCATAGGGTTATGATCTATAATAAACATTTTCCCAAATCGTGATATCTTTGTTTCCACTAAACATGTTCTCATACCAACTATAACAAAACAAAATTATTAACATAATGTATGGGTCTAATTTATCATATTGGAATAAGATACGATGGATCACATAGCCAAATATCTCTAAGTATTTTAGTACTGAAGAACCAAATAAAAAATGGTTTTTATTATAAATTATAAATGAAAATTAAAAACATATTTAATGTTATTTTTTTGTCAATGAACTCATTTAATAAATTATTCAACATAAAATATGATAAATAAATTATATATGGGGACGATAAATTTCTACATATGTTTTATATATAGTGGAAACTATTATGAATAAATATGGGACAATCAATATTGAATGGTATATATTAAAAATTGCATTCCATATTATCATTAAATTTTGAAGAAAATAATTCCAAGGGTAATATAAATTATGTATTCACATGATCAAAATGAATGAATACCCTATAAAGAAAATTTATAATATTAAATATCAATATTTGAGACATCATGGAATCTCTACCATCAAGACTATGCTCCAAGTCATTTTATACTTTTGGTATGAATACACCAAAAACACATTTATTATTTTAGAAAACTAATTTTTCACATTTGAAATATTGATTCATTGATGGGATATATATTTCTGTGACCCAAGTATCACAACATACTAAATTCATTCATCATATGTTGAATGATCAATTTTATTCATAATAAATATGAATTTTCAAAAAATTCTACCACAGAATAAGGAATACTGAATATAAATATTTCCCTAGTAAATAATATAATAGTAAAAAATATATAATTATATGGTATATGATTTATACCATAATTATATCCACAATTCAAATAATATAGATATTTTAGGTAAATTTATCTTTAATTGATCACAACAATTTTAATTCTTAAAGGAAAATTTAATGAAAACAAATTAATCAAGAGTTGGGAGGTGATAATAAAGCAAGTATATTTTCTAGTAAATTATTTTTTTTAAATAATTGTAAATAATTGCACTTAAAATGTTAATATTATTTTCAAAAACAATTATTTTCTTTTTAAATCATTTATATATTATAGAAGATTATAAATAAATTTAAATTTTTACAATATAGGGATATATTTTTACTCTCATAGGCATTAAAAATTTGTTACATTTGAATTTTTGTATTGAAATTTCAAATTTAACTCTTTCAAAACAACAAGTATACCACTATTTACATGTAATAAGGAAGTTATAAAAAACATCCTAATAAATAAATTTTGAAAAAAATATACTTTTATAAAATAATATTGATAAAATCATTATGGAAAAAAATTCTGACTAAAAATAGAAATAAGATCCGCTACTCTTAAAAAATCTTTTAGAGATTGTAACATTATATGAATCAATAATCATATATAATAAAGATATATTCATGTAAAAGTCCTAAAATTATGGGTATATTAACTAAATAAAATTAAAATGTTGAATAATAAAAAATATATCTCAATGGAATAAAATTTTAAATGAAATAACTTATGAATGTATTATAATTTAGGTTATAATTAATCAATTAAATTATTATGAGTTATAAAATAAATTTAAATATAAAAATTTCGTAACATAAAGTATAATAAATGGTTAGTTAACACATAATCATGGCATATCATTTTCATTGAAGTAGATGTGTAACTAATTGAATGGAAATTCAGTTTGGAGATCCCTTAATACTTTGATACATTGAATTCAAATCACATAAGGAGAGAAAATTTTATTTGTAAAATTATATACCTATAATATCGAAGTATTAATGATATAATATATAAAAGTTATAATATATAAACCATATAAAATAAATTATGTGGATAATATAAAAATATGAATTAATGAAGGGATATTTAGATGAAATCCCTTAAAATAATCATAATTTGAAATTGAAATTAATTAATTATATGATTACATGTATAGAAATTCATTCCAAATAAAAAAGTTTCAAAATGACATAAGATAACAAAATTTCCTCATTAAAATAATCTTATCATGTCCCTAAAAATGAAGAAGTAATATATATATATGTTCAATAAAACCACGAGTGAGTCACACAAAGCTATATATAAATTAAAAATAAACTACTGGCATGGGGACTCAACCCCACGACCACTCCCAAAAACCCATCCTATACCTTCCTCCCTATCCGACCATGGGGGAAACAAGAAATATAAAACAATGAATAATTATTAAGTTATGAAATAAAATTTATCACTTTAATCCATAGTTTAACATAGTTTATCATCATATATGACAGTTTTAAACATGTTATTAATTTATTCTAGAACCATATAATAACATATATTATCAAAAAATAGAATCCATAATTTTAGGGGCCTTGACCCATAAATTCCAAAGTTAGTGTAATTATACTACACAATTGGAATAAGATTCTATTAAATCATATATGGGATGACCTAAATTATTAGTAGCCTTGGTAACACAAATATATATATGAGTCCTATTTTTCAAATGAATACACTAATTAAAATATATTTTTTAATGGAAATAACTCTATTCCATCTGTAATCTGCTTGAAAATCATTCTCGAAAGGAATCAAGGAATATAATGTAAAGGAAATAGAATAAGGGTGATCAAAATGATTAGTAAGGGTAATGTATAGAGAATTTAATAATTAATCTATGAGAATAATCATTATAAAAAGGTAAATAACTGAACACACATGACATTAAATCAATAAACTGATATGGAAGTGAATAAACATTATGAATGTTATATAAATAAAAAAATCCATTTAAATTGGATAAGGGATAATCAATATGGAAAGATAATAAACTAAAAACACATGAAACATAGTTAATAAACTAAGAACGAAAATCATATATATAAATTATCATATTTAAAATGTCTTGGATAAGAAATATTGAATCAAAATGATGGTAATGATTAATTATTAGAGACCATGATTTCAATGTAATGGTACCTCTACATTAAAGACCATTCACAATATTATTTACTACAAACTGGGTGAAAAACCACTAAATCTAGCCAACTGACTCATCCCATGAGACTACTTATAGATCATGGGGCTATCTATAACTGATCCATAATCATGTCATACCTATCCAAATCATTCCTCTTATAATAAATAGTTGATTTAATTGTTGAGAAATTTTCCATATCAAATATTTGAATTGAGTAAAATTCATGGATTTTTCCTTATTACCCCAAATATCTCATAATATTCAATGAAAAAATCATATATAAAAAAGGTAAGCATTTTATCCAATAAACATTTTCCTGATATCTGATATATAATATTAAAGGAAATTCAATGTCTACTGATCATAGGAAATTAAATATTTCAATGGTCCTAACAAATAGATAAAGGTAGTGAGTTTCAATTCAATCATTGGTCAATGTAATCATAAAACATCCATAAGAAGAATAAGGATGGTATCAATATAACATATCCAATGTCCAGTAAATAATTAGGTTTTTTAAATGATGAATTAAAATACTATAAGAATATCATTTAAAAAATTTCTTTTTGAAAATACCCTATTTTTTTAAAACATTTTTTAATTTATTTTCCTTGAAACCCACTATTAAAAAATACCTTTAAAATTTTACCATTTATACCTACAAATGAAGAATTAATGAATGGATAGAGGGAAATATTATACAATCCCTATAATGTGAACAGAGCATTCCTTTTGTATGGTAAAAGGTTAGAAAAGTCCCTTGTTCGGGAAGCGACATGGAGACTCCTTTAAGAATATGTAAATTAAGAAAAGGATAATTTTTTTAATAAATAACTTTTCATTGTTAAAACTTTTCTTAATAACATTTAATAAAATAGGAGTTTCAGAATAAAATAGTTTCTCTGACTAAAGAGAGAAATTATGGTTCGTTTTCATGAAAAAACTATTTATAAAAATTTTGTTTACCAACAAGTAGAAAATGGTACAATTTATTGAAAGATTTAATGAATAAAAAAACTAGAATAAAATTAAATTATTTATCAAATTATAATAAAATATTTTTCTTCAACAAGAAATGATTTTTAAACAACCCCGACTAACATGAGATTGCGAAGAAAGCCCTTGAAAATACCATAAAGTTGATGTGAGAATAAATAAATCAATATATTTTTTATTTCAACTATAAAAAAAAATAAAATTAGTGTAAATAGAAAAATACATATTAAAAATTTATTACACGGATAATCTTATAATTTTATGTATAATTAGGATTCAATATAACCCTATGAAAAATAAATTGCGTTATGAAATTTCATTACCTATTGCTAAAATTAAGTAAAATTTGCTTTAAATGAAATAAATTATATTGAAACGTAAAATATCATGATGTTAAATTAAATCAGGATATAATATATCATAATTATCATTTGTTACCCCAATGATATTAGTGGTGAATATGATGTATTCCTCCCAAAATAAAAGTGAGATAATAATCACTTACCTTGTGTATCTTGTTTGGTGAACATCCATTAATAACCTATATAATGGATTTAACTATGTCATTGTTTCCCTTGGAATTCGGGGATGACCTCCTGGATGGGAGATTCAAACGTTCCGATCGGTTTCTAGCGGGTTTGTTCGTAGAACCGGAAACATCCAATGATTCCACATCCATTTAGACCTACTTTCCAAAGGTAGGGGCTCATTAGCTTGTGGACTGATGAGGCTTAGGAATTTGCATTGGTCGAGAGGATGGGAGGTCGGACTCATCACACCTTTTTGAGGGGAATTATTGTCTATTCCAGGAATCTTTTTATAGATTTAAGTTATGTTCGTGAATCCTTATTACATTACCAAGTATAAAATGATCTTTTCCTTCAGTTTTGACAATCAATGATTAAATATGTAAGAAATTTAGAGAATATTTTTTATTTATTCGAGGTTCTTCATCAATAGAGAATCATCTATATCTATTTAGAGATTCTTGGTCAATAGTAACCTTAAAAACATTCATATAAAAGTCTCTTGGTCATTATGATGACTAGGCTGGTTTTAAAGCCACTCAGTGGGGCACTTGAAGTTTATTGTCATTCAGAAGGACATGAATTATTTCAAAGTTGGAATCGAACCCATAGATGGGCTACCTACGCATCCTTTGTTTTGGAAAAGGAATCAGAGCCCACGTAGTTCGAATAAGGGTATGATGTTTATGATTGATGGCTCAAAGCATGATGTCACAATTACTTTTACACTCTAAGCTCACGTGAGTCATGCTCGGTGTGAGAAACAAGAGGTATTGGTAAAAATTAGACAATTGTGCCATGAAAGATGCAATCATAAGAAATGGTTTGGGGCTTATGTATGTATGACTGCCCAGAGGATTTACTTTAGGGAGAAAATCCAGGAACATGGTCCATAAAGGTATATGTGCTTTATGGAGATTTGAACACTCTAACTTGGGACTTATTCCTGAAAAGGAAACCCAAATTAGGAGAGGATTGATAACTGGGTTTTACTCCTGAGAAGGAATCCCAGATCAAACGTAAATTAGGGCTAGTTAAAGAGAATTTAAGGGACTTGGGGCTTACTCCTGAGAAGGAAGCCCAAGATTAGGACTAGGACTTATTCTTGAAAAGGAGACCCAGGTTAGGGGACTTGGGGATTACTCCTGAGAAGGATTCCCAAATTAAGGGACATGGGGATTACTACTAAGAAGGATTCCCATATTTGATATTGGGGCTTACTCTTAAGAAGGATGCCCAAAATAATGACTGGGACTTATTCCTGAAAAGGAGACCCAGGTTAGGGGACTTGGGGCTTACTCCTGAGAAGGAAGCCCAAAATTATGACTGGGACTTATTCCTGAAAAGGAGACCCAGGTTAAGGATTAAGGATTGGGGCTTACTCCTAAGAAGGATGCCCAAATTAAGGGACTTGGGGCTTACTCCTAAGAATGATGCCCAAATTATGGGACTTGGGGCTTACTCCTAAGAAGGATGCCCATTTTTGAGATTGGGGCTTACTCCTAAGAAGGATGCCCAAATTTATGACTGGGACATATTCCTGAAAAGGAGACCCAGGTTAAGGATTTCTCTCATCTTAAAGGATGAGGTTTGAATGAATGAACTCTCCATATTTAGTGAGAAAAAGATATTTAAATCACTAGGTTTTGAGAGATATTTCACTTAATTCCTTTCAGATAAGGAATTCAAATCAAGAAATCATGCCATAAATGGCTTTGAAGAGTGTCTTGAAGACTGAATCTTGAAAAGGGAAGGTGTAATGACTTAATAGGGGTGAAATGGGAAAGAAAGGCACCCAAAAAGGTAGGGGCACACAAGTCTTGGAAGGTGCGCAGGTATTGCAGGGGCGCGCAAGTATTGGTCACGCAGGTTCACCTGCGCGACATATGTTGTACTTGTGCGATGGTCAACCAGCATTGAAATACTTGAGCGACTTTTTAATAAAGCATTTAGAATTCTATTGAGGTTCTTCCAGAAAAGGGACGCACAAGTTCTATAAAAGGAGTAAGGAGACGCGCAAGTGTGACTACTTCCCTTAAGGTCTGGCCACTCAGGCGCGCAAGTGTTGATGAGTTTCAACACTTAGGCCGTCCTCCCTCTATGTGGATCTTCCGTTCTAGGTATTAAATTACCTTAGAAGTGTTCTGGAATCTTTGAGAAGAGACTTGGGTGTCGGGAGATTCAATCCGAGTTTCTGAAAAAAGATCCTCCCGAATGGGGGTCCCACAGGGTCTATTTATAGGTAGGAGAAGACCCCGGGAGGTTACCGGGCGGTTATCACTTAGGTCGCGCAAGTCACTTGCGTGACCAAGTTGCGTCGCACAAGTCCACTTGTACGACCATGAAGGAACTTGCGCGGCCTAGGGGCAAAGTTTTCCTTGCTCATCCCTTTGTCGATTTTTGATGTTTTCTTCAAAGGTTGAATCACTTTGTTCTCATATATTCCCCTTTTCTGATCTTTAGATTCTGTGACGAAAGGAGCGTCAACAAAAGTCCCCCTCAGAGTTGGATCCGGAGAGAAATGAGGATTTGACTCTGAGGAAATCGAATCCATCCAAAGGAAAAGGGGGTGCGCAAGTCCTCATAGCGTAGAGGCGGCACGCAAGTTCTCTCCGCGCAGGCCTTACGCGCACTGGGTGCGGCGCGCAGATAGGCTTCCTGGCCTATAAATACATGGATTTTGGCCGTGTATAACATCTGATCCCGAATTTCTCGAGCTCACGCCGCGCAAGTCTTCCTCGCCGCGCAAATCACTTTTTCCACTGTTTCCTCGTTTCCGCGCTACTCTCAAGGTAATAGGGTTTCCGCGGTGATACATGCGTGACAGAAACTTGCGCGGCACATGTAACACTTGCGCGACATCTCCATACTTGCGCGCCTTAATGCCTTGGCCATTTTTTTGAATTCTTTCACAAAGTTTGTGAAAAAATTAATTCATTTATAAATTAACTTATTCAACTCTGTGTGCAGAATTAATGGCTCTT
The DNA here is from genome assembly GCA_963277665.1 of Viscum album. NCBI lineage: Eukaryota > Viridiplantae > Streptophyta > Magnoliopsida > Santalales > Viscaceae > Viscum > Viscum album. Next base: position 649,629,021 of record OY728159.1, on the reverse strand, counting down.
AAACCCAGATTAATTGATGAACTGGCTAGCAAGCGGATAGATGATATGATGGAAATCATTGGCCCTAATTATTATACTATCAAAGATAGTACTCTTCCAAATTTGGCTAAGTATCTGAAGAAATATCATCTCAACTTTCCTCATTGCACTTATCTACCTTTGTATGGCTATGTTTATCTACAAGAAGTCATTATTCCAGAAGTAAAGAATTATATTCCATTTTCGTGGTTTCAGAATTATACCAACTTTTCTTCGGCAAATATCTCACGTGGAGGAGTATTTCTAACTGCTGGAATAGTGGAGAAGGCCTACATGATGCATCATAGCCCTTGCACACCAGATCTGAATAAACATACACCTGAGCTTCAACCACATTGTCATCCTTTGATCTTCCGAAATGCTCAGATGGATCAATCCAAAGGCTGGAAGAAAAGTTGGGACTTCCGTCCTAGGGGAGGTGTGAAGCCAACTTGGATGTGGGCATACTGGGTGCGACAGACCTGCGCACGGATTATCGAGTATCTGAAGAGAGATGCAATATATGAGGCTGTCTGGGTTGGGAAAACATATGTTTACAGACATGATAACTTTGTGCCAGAGATACTCAGCCACTGGAGCCCAGCAACTAATTCTTTCCATTTGACTCATAGAGAAGTAGGTATCAGTTTGTGGGATATCCACAAGATCTTAGGGGCTCCAATTTTGGGCGATATGTATGATGAATTCATTCCTCCCAAGGTGACATGGAATGATTCAGAGAAGACTCCAGCTTTAGCTCGAGAATTATTTAAGATCTTCCACAGGCTCAAGAGTTCAGAGACCTCATTAACTCATTTTAGAAAAGATATTCATCCAGAAGAATGGATGAATGTGTTTCTTATTGAGAAGAAAGGGATGGAGCCAAAAGAAAAAGGATCCAAGAAGAAGAAATCCAAGGATACCAGGCCCAAACGTCCTACCACCTGTCCAAAACCTGAGAAGAGAGGAGCTCCTGGCACATTCTGGCCAACTCTAGAAGCAGGAGAGTTTGAAAAGTGGGGATATGAAGTGAATCAAATAATTCCAAAGAAAACTCATCTGGCGGGTTTCTTGGCAATGTGGCTCAGTGTTTATCCCTTGCCAGTTAGGGATTTGAAGGGAGGCATTAGGCCGGGGACCTTCGTCATTGCGGCAAAGTTGGCTGAGGGAAAAATGGTTGGGTTAGCTACCCCCATTTTAGAAAAGATTCACAGGAGTTTACTTCATGTCTTACTGGGTAAATCTCCTTTAAGAATAGTGGGACCATTCCAGGTTTTTTTGGGATGGATCGCCACTCATTTCAAGACTTACAATGTACAGAATGGATTACAAATTCTTGGAAGCTCTTTCAGACCGTCAGTGCAAGCATTCTCTGGAATTTCTCCATTAGATGTTAATGGTTATGACATGAAAGTGAGTCTGATCATGTTTAAGGAATTAAACTTCTTTCTCTAAGGAAGTCTTCCATCCGGGCGGTTTTTTGATGATGGGACAACCCATTTGGATTTGAGGGCATACATGCTAGCTTGCAGGGATGGTGTGTTAGTAGCCAGTATTGATGGAGAAATCATATGTGAGGCCTATGCTCCATATAGATTTGCACGCCAATTCAAATGTCCGAAACAGATTGTTGTATCCCCTCCAGTACATGTCAAGTTAGAGAAACATCCGATGGTTTCTCGACAACTATGGTTGCTGACATCAAGAGAGAAGACTAGGGCAGTATTTGATCTACCAGTTGAAAAAGCGGCAAAAAATTTGACTACATTTTATACCGAACATTGGATAGAATCATACCCCAAAGGGATATTGAATCGCCCAGTATATCAAGTAGGAAAGATGAAGAGGACTGTATAGAAAGAAACCCTTCCTCATGAAGGTGACGCTTCCCCACCTGAAAAAGGTTCAACGGACTCCTCTTCTAGAACTGATTCATCGGATTATCATGATGGGGATGATGAGGCACAACCGGCAGCAAAGCGGTTTCATGCCCGATATAATCCTCCAGTCAGAATTAAAAGACCCACTCCATCAACTCCTGGCGAGTTGTTTCATTGTAGTAATTTCAATCACTGCTACTTTATAAAGTAATAAGTATTACTTTCTTATTCTCTATTTGTAGCTGCAAGAGCTGGGAAGAAATTAAAATAAAAAATTGTAGGACCTTCCTCACAGCCTTCATATCTAAGACCAGAGGCTGTTCATCTATGGCAGAGCTTATACTGTGGTACTGAGACCGCCTGGATGGATTTGTGTGAGGGCCTGCAACTTCCTGGAATACGAAATATTATAGCTTCTAAAAATCTTCAATACGGAGATAACCCCAATGAAGTGCGAGCTTACATCATAGAGCTGGAAATGCTCATATATGCCACTGATGACTCAGTTCCTATCACCAGGCGGGTGAAGGAAATGATTGATCGTGGCGCCACTGAGGGGGTTGGTGGTTCTGGAGATAAGGAATGGCAAGAGTACGTGGCTCCTGAAGATGTAAGTTTTCTTTCCTTATTTTCTTTGCAACTTGATTTCAGTTGAAGCTTTGTTACTTAAGGAATTTATTTTCTTCATCTCACATCTTGAAAAGAAAGGAACCGTGGTTCCTTAGCCACAGTATAGCCCTGGTGGTACTGCTATCGGGTCTTCTGTTGATTCTCCTCGTGAACCAGGCGAGATATCTCCAGGCCAGCAGGCCATGAATGAGGCGCTGGACATAGCCTTCCATTCGCCAATCCAAGTGCCAATAAGTAAGACTACTGATACTCCGAAAAAACAAAAGAAGCCAAGGCAATGAACGAGGAAATCCACAGCTAAACGCTTCATTAGTAGCGGTAAGTTCTTCGAATAATCATGAGTTTATACTCATAATCACATGGTTAATCATATTTCTGAGGATTGCAGGGGCTTCATCAATTTCCCCCTTGAGGGAAGGGACTGACCCTCCTTCAAAGGTCGTGGAGGGTGCTGTAGAACAATCACAGACCCAAGCTGACTTGGTTTCTCCTGGAGAAGAGCTACCATCCATTCCCAGTATCGCTCCTACTGTTGAAAATGATGTCCAGGGTCAGGGATTAAAGGACATAAGTCGGCAAGAATATGTAGCAAATGCTTCTACTGGTGAGACTAACCAGGATTCTGAAATATCATTGGATGAAATGATGAATCAAGGAATGACATTCGAAGAATTTTATGATCATACTAAGTTTTCATGTGATTTAGAAGACGTTGGGCGTGAGTGCTACCCTTCGCCCAAATTTTTTTTTAAAATTTACACTTCTAACCATGACTGAAAACAATATGCAGTTTCTTCCGTAGAAGCTGTTGAACTGCCAATGCCTGAAGAGGGTGTGGACATTGATGTCAACCCTACCATTGCAGAAACATTAGTTCAAGTAGAGCTAAACCCAATAAACCCTCCTAAGACCCATCTTGATAATCCTGTTGAGACCGGGAAATATGGGGAGAAGTCTTCTCAGGTTGCTGAACCATCCTTGGGTAAGGGATAAAAATCTTTGTGATTTTACTTTATTCGCAAGACAATCTATTCTTTTGTTATCCTTTGAAGCTAACTAAATCTTTCAATTAATCATGCAGGACCCTCAATTGCAATGACTAGATCCGGAGGTGAGGCCTCAGCCTCTGCCCCAATAGGAATTGAAAGTGAAGCACTAATCAGGGGGGGAAAGCAGGACAGAGCACTTCTTTAAGTGCATTAATTCCAGATTACATGCCCCCCTCTAACGATGATGTTGAATCAGATCCAGAGATTCTTAAAGCGTTCAGCTTTTCATGACGTAGGTCATAGAACAACATATGGAACATCATATCTGGGGTGCCTTTAGAAGAGCTACCATCGAAAATTCCTCTATTGTCATCCCAATTTGTTATACTAGGACTTGGTGGTTTTGAATATGAAATGATCCACGCCACGATGAAACAGATCATTTCCAGGAGGGATCAGGCTCAAAAAAGTTGCGAAGATTTGATCAGAGTGAAACTGTCAGTCAACATAGGCGAATTTGAGGCTACGGTATCCCAAGCTGAAGCTGATTATGCTGCCAAGATGAAGGAGCTGATGCATAAAATTAAAGAAAACGTTGTCCAGTAGGTGCAACTCCAGCAACAGTTAGATGCTGTTATCGGGGAACTTGATCAGCTTAATAAATCATTGGATGAAACTCATATGAACGGCATGAAATCCATCGGAGATTCTAAGAAGGCACTTCATCAAGCTGAAAAGAGTGAAGCTGGTCAAGTGCACGAGCTTCAAGTAACTGCTGATAAATCTCAGGATGCCGTAAATCAAATAAAGAGTTATGTTGAAAGCCTCTTTTAAATCCTTGAAAAAGAGAAGAGACTCCAGTCTGTGGATGTTCTTCTAACTCTGGTGTATCAATGAAAAACACTTTCATCTTCAATCATTTGTACCTGCATTCTTCCACTACCTGCTTCAAATTTACTTAAGCCAATGGGCTTAGTAATCATAGTTTGATTTTTACTAGGATTATTAGAAATAACCCCATCAACCTTGAATCTTTTAATTGTTCAATATTACCTAAATCATACAGAATGTATGTTTAGTGAGCTGGAACTTGACTTTTATTCAGAGTTCCTTTGTCTTTTGTGGGCAGTTTAAAGTCATGCATGCCGGACATAAAGGGCCTAATGTTTAAGGTCGAAATAGCTTTGACCAAAATGGATTAAAATTGATTCAATTCCTTGACAATTTATCTGAAAACATATTACCATACTCAAGTATGAGGGAAAATATGTAACCTATGACTTAAGAATTTTTGAATCTGAGGAATGATATGAAAAGAGCTAAAAGGCCTTAGAAGAAGTAGTTTCCAAGAATGAAGTTACTATTATTTGACAAAAACCCGTTAGGGGGTTGAATTATGCAGGGCCACCTAAGGGCATTGGCTGCATGGTCAAATAAATAGCATCTTTTGGCTGACAAGTCTGTTATGTGGACTGTTTATGCAAGGCCACCTATGGGCACGTGCTGCATAGTCAAGCAAAAGAACTCTCAGAAATTTACTTTCCTAGTGCTAAAATCCAGTGAAAGTTTATGGAGATTCAAATTTTCTAAAGTATAGAGTTTGTTGAATGGAGAGAGGTACTTGAATATGGAGAAGATATTTCAGAACAAGAATATCGGAGAATTGAATGAATATCACTCCTACGAAGGTCTAACCCAAACGTAGGGAAAGAGAATATGGAGAGTATAAACCATAGACTTGAATACTTTCAGATCATGAAAAAGGACATGGGACAAATATGTTAAGGATGGCTATTTTTTTTAGATCCCTACATACCGTCATTTAAGAAAAATAAGGACAAAAGAGGCATTCTTCCCAAGAATGAAGTTACTATTATCCAACAAACCCGTTAGGGGGTGAATTATGCAGGGCCACCTAAGGGCATTGGCTGCATGGTCAAATAAATAGCATCTTTCGGCTGAAAAGTCTATTATGTAGACTGTTTATGCAAGGCCACCTATGGGAACGTACTACATAGTCAGGCAAAAGAATTCTCAGAAGTTTGACATTTTTGTGACTAGAAATCATGAAAAGGGTTATGAAGATCTGAAAATATTTAAGGTTAGGATTATAACACATAAATATGGGTATTTTCCAATGTATATAGAGATACATAGGTCAATGATAACAATAATCATGTTGTGGTTGGGTCATGAATTGAAATTTTGGACTTCACTACGTATCTCATAAGAATGAGAATGAAGCCATACGTAGTTCTTGAAATTTAGTTTAACATCGTGCAGGATGAAAGTATGAGAGATCTTAGTTTAGGGTCATAGACTTCAGACCATAATAATGAATACACAGTGTGTGTTTTCATGAGGACTTTTCAGCCAAGGGACTGAAAGTGAAATTTGGGGTTAGGCCCAAAAGACTTGGGACTAGATTCGAGGGACACTCGAATGTTCCTACGTATCCCATAAGGATGGGAATCAAGTCCACGTAGTTCTAGAAATACCCTTTGTACAAATTTGGTTCGTACGGGTGAAAGGGGACTTTAGTGCAATGATGGTTTAACCTGAGACAAAAAGTTTAGGTATTACCATGTATGCACGTAGTCTTGTGAAATGAAAACATGATTGAAAAATCAATGTCAATAATAGTTCTCTCTCAAATGAGGAAATCAAAGAGTATTGTAGTTTATTATCGTACCGGACAAAAGTGTTGCATAGTTTAACGTCATATAACAAGGACAAAAGTGAATCAATGTAAATATATTGATTCTAGGGGCGGTTTCACGAATCAACATCATATGAGATGGTGGTGAACAGATGTGAAGAGATTGTTTTTGGGCTTGAACCCTGGGATGTTGCCTACATACCCAGCCTGGAGGGCAATGATCAAAGTCCGTGTATTTAAATTGAAGAATGAATTAATGATCAAGTTGTTCTTGGGGACAACGATCTAAATAATAAAAAAAATGTTGTTGGGACTTATACATGGTTAGCGGCACAAAGAGAGTGTTACGGTTGAGGTTTTCTCTAAGCTCACGTGAGTCATACTCGTTGTGAGAAACAAGAGGTAACAAAAACCTTAACCATGCATAGTTTAATGTCATGTAGGACATATAAAGGTACTATGCATTTTAAATTCTTGCAGTTAGGACTATTGGTGCTGCACAGTTTAGTGTCATGTAGCAGGGAAAAAATACATTTTAATGTCATGTAGGACATATCATGAATTTTCTGTACAGTTTAGCGTCATGTAGTTAGGACAATGGGGACAATACAGTTTAACGTCATGTTGGACAAAAGGGGGACTGCACAGTTTAATTTCATGCAGTAAGGACAAAATAACACACCATTTATGTCATGTTGGACGCATTGGGGATTTTTTTCCCCACAGTTTAACGTCATGTTGGACGAAAGGGCGAATAGTTTAAGGTCATATGCATGGACCGTGGATGGTGAAGTTTAATGTCATGATGGACGGTGGTGTAGTTTAAGGTCATACAGGACCTTCGATGATTATGTAGTTTAACGTCTTTCCGGACGTAAGGGACTTTTATACAGTTTAGCGTCATGTAGTTAGGACGTCACAGTTTAACGTCTTGCTGGACGTAAGGGACTTGCAAATAGTTTAGGGTCATATGCATGGACCGTTGATGATGCATTTTAAGGTCATACTAGACCATTTAGTGAACTTTTTCGCAGTTTAACGTCGTGTGGGACGTATGTGCAAATAGTTTAGGGTCATATTCTTAGACCGTTGCTGTATAGTTTAATGTCATATTGCAAGGATGAACTGGTGCTGCACAGTTTAGTGTCATGTTGCGGGGACATATAAGGTGACACAGTTTAAGGTCATGTTGGACATATGTGCAAATAGTTTAGGGTCATATGCTTAGACCGTTGCTGTATAGTTTAACGTCATATAGAAAGGACGAACTGGTGCCGCACAGTTTAGTGTCATGTTGCAGGGACATATAAGGTGACACAGTTTAACGTCATGTTGGACGTATGTGCAAATAGTTTAGGGTCATATGCTTAGACCGTTGCTGTATAGTTTAACGTCATATAGAAAGGACGAACTGGTGCCGCACAGTATAGTGTCATGTTGCGGGGACATCTTGTGAATACTTTGTATTTTATACAAAATATTTCTTCAAAAATATGGCATTTGTTGGAGTAGTAATGAGTTCTCCATCCATCGAGATTAATGAATAAGCTCCATTGGAGTAGACCCTATGTATTGAATAAGGTCCTTCCCATTTTGGCTCAAGCTTGGGAGGTTTCTTTCCTGGTATCATTGGAGTTCTGAGAACTAATACCAATTCTCCCTGGATGAATGAACGAAGACAAACTTTTTTGTTAAAATCTCGTGCTATTTGATTCTGATAGATTTCCAAGTGATGCAAAGTGCACAATATTTTCTCATCTAACAGTTCCAATTCATTCAATCGCTTTTGGGATTGCTCATCTGTAGATAAATGATCACAAATGGCTACACTGAGTGAGGGAAATTGAACTTCAATTGGTAAGACTGCTTCTGTTCCATATACCAATGAATATGGAGTTTACCGCGTTTCATTGCGGGTGGTAGTCCGATAAGCCCATAAATCATGAAAGAGTTTATCAGGCCATGACCTCTTATCTTTACCCACCATCTTTTTCAATATATTTGAAATAGTCTTGTTAAAGGCTTCTATTTAGCCATTGGCTGCCACATGATACCGAGATGAATGGTTGGATTTAATGTTGTATTCTTGAAACAATTTCTTCACCTCAGAAGAACAGAAGTTGGTGCCGTTGTACATCAATATGGTATGACGGACACCAAATCTAGTAATCATGTTAGACTTGATGAAGCTAACAATGCATTTAGAACTGACTTCTTTGAGAGGTACTACCTCTACCCATTTGGAAAAGAAATCAGTAGCATTAAGAATGTACTTAAACTGCTTGGCCGTAGCTGAAGAATAAGGTCCCACCACATCCATTCCCCATGTGGAAAATGGCCATGAGAATTTAGCTGTATGAAGCAACTCTGGAGGTTGATGAATGAAGTTGGAATGTACTTGACATGAATGAAACTTCTTTGTGAAATCAACACAATCTTGTATCATTGAAGGCCAAAAGTATCCAAGCCTTCGAATTTGATCAGACAATCTATGTCCCGACTGGTGGGCACCACAGACTCATACATGCACTTCTTTCATGACATCCATTGTCTCTTCACCATCAATGCATATGAAGAGAACTCCATCAAAACCATGTTTGTAGTGAATTTTCTCTAGGTGGGTTGGGCCATCATAAAGAGTAAAATTTACCACACGTCGCCGGATTTGTTCTTTCTCGGCTCTATCAGGTGGAAGTGTTCCATTTTGTAGGTATTCCCTAATAGGTTACATCCATCCTGTAGTATGACCATATGGTTCAGGAATGGGACTAATTTCATTAATTTACTCTCTTCTGGCTTGAACATAAGGTGAAATTGCACGACGGTGGGCAATACTGATGGTTGTCTCATCCCGATTTGGATATGCTAGAGCTGTGGCTATATTAGCCAGTGCATCAGCTTGAGCATTTTGTGATCTTGGGACATAAGAAAATGTCGGTTCTGAAGGGAATTCCTCCATTAACTTTCTGACGTAATCATACAAAGGGATTAACTCTTCTTTTCTGATGGCATAATCCCCATTGACTTGTTTGATTACGAGGTCTGAATCACCTTTCAACTTTAAGTGATTCACTTGTGCTTGAAGCGCTAACTCCTAGCCTGTGATAACAGCTTGGTATTCAGCTTCATTATTAGTACCACCTTCCCACAATAAAAAGGAATAAGGTAACAATGCCTTATCTAGATAAATGAGTACAATTCCTAAACCAACTTTGTTGAATTTAGGATTTTCCATTTTCTTCCCTGTTGGACTTCTGGAAGCACCATCAAAATACATTTCCCATGTTTGAGGAATCTCTTGAATAGAGAAAACTTCCTTATCATGGAGTTCAATATCTGAAGAGGTGTCTTCCACTGAAGGATGTTCATCCAGGAAATCAGCCAGAGCTTGGCCCTTTATTGCATTTTGAGATACATACTGAATGTCGAACTGCTGCAAAATAATTGCCCACCTTGCTAGACGTCCTATAAGCATTGGACGACTAAGGATGAATTTGAGCGGATTATTGTGAGATACCAATTGGACCTCGTGATGTTTCAGGTAGTGTCTCAGTTTCTAAACTGCAAAGATTAATGCCAGGCAGCACTTCTCCATACTTGAATACCGGGTTTCTACTTCAAGCATAGTTCTACTGAGATAGTAGAGGCTATTTTCATTCCCAGCATCATTCTTTTGAGCGAGAAAGGCACCCAATGATCGCTCTAGAGTTGTCACATAGAGGATAAGTGGTCTACCTTCAACAGGTGGCATGAGTACTGGTGGACTCAAGAGGTATTCCTTGAGAACATAAAACACTTCTTGACATTCTTCAGTCCACTAGTAAGTGACTCCTTTTTTCAATAATTTGTTAAAGGGTAATCTTTTGCCTGCCAAATTGGCGATGAAACGCCGAATATAGGCTAAGTGTCCTTGAATTCCTCTTAATTCATTCAAATTATGAGGAGGTGGCATACCAAGGATTGATTTGGTCTTCTCAGGATCAACTTTAATACCACGATGGCGTACAACAAAGCTGAGGAATTTTCCTGAGGTTACCCCAAAATCACATTTTAATGGGTTCATCTTCAAATTATGTTGTCAAAGCTTGTGGAATATGACTTCCAAATCAGCCAAGTGATTATAACGTTGTATGGATTTAACCACCAAATCGTCTACATAGCACTCAACAAATTTCCCTAAGAAAGGTTTGAAGATACGATGCATGGCGCGTTGATATGTTGCACCTGCATTCTTTAAACCAAAGGGCATCACCTGGTAACAAAACACACCTTGAGGGGATCTGAAGGCTGTAGATTCCTCATATTCTGGGTCCATTCGGATCTGATTATATCCGGAATATCCATCCATGAAGGAAAGTACTTCATAGCCAGCTGTCGCATCAATTAAGAGTTTTGTAATCGGAACTGGAAAATCATCTTTAGGAAAATACCGATTAAGATCTCTGAAATCGATGCAAGCCCTAATTTGTCTGTTCTTCTTCTTTACAGGTACAATATTAGCCAACCACTTGGGATATTGAACTTCTCTAACGAAGTTAGCTTTGATCATCTTATCCACTTCAGCTTCAATTTTGGAAGCATAAGTTGGGTGTGTTCTTCTCGCGGCTTGCTTAAATCCTCGATGTTCTTTTGGTAAACCCAAATGATGAGTAGCTATATCAGGATCAAGCTCAAGCATTTTAGTATAGTTCCAAGAGAAAATATCTTTATTTTTCTTTAGAAAAAAAATATACATCTCTTGCTCTTCAAGGGTCATGGCCGCACTAATTAAAGTGGGGCGTGGATCTTTCTCTGTACCCAGATTTATTTCTCTGAGTTCATCCACAGTGGTAGAGATACCCTCTTCAAATGCTGGAGGAGCATCTCTAAGATCTTCCTCTTCATCTTCATCATGTGCTATTTCTTCCGTTTCTACTTGCATAGTAGATGAAAAAACGAAATTTTCATGATCATAATAGATTTCAAAATTTTCACATTTTGAAGAAGACGCTTCCATTTCCGACCCTATTGATGATAAAGGGCCTTCTTTGGGAAATAAAGAGGAGATGATGGATTGAGAATTGGCATCATTATTCACCTCTGATGTTGCTATAACATCTTCTGGCCTGATTGGCAAAGTATAGACCTGTTGGATTTTAGCAGATGAAATGAAGACGTCACCACTTGTGCTTTCATCACTGTTGGTAGGTTACCAATTTCTCCCATGTTGTCTGGCTCAACTACCGTAATTGAAATTATGGATCTTTCCATAAGAGTATTTTTATTTGGGCATATTTTGTCAATTTGACTGATAGGTAACACATAATATGTACTCACATGTGTAAATGGATTTATTGGAATTTTCTCCAAACCATATGGAGCATTAATTTTGGTAATTTCTTTCATTGTAGATTTTTCTCTTCCCTTCATGTGATAAAATTCTGCCTCAATGTATTGAGACTCACATGTCTTGAACGGGGCCTTATCACCATAAAATGTTCCAACTTGGCCATTGAAACAGTATTTGAGACATTGATGGTATGATGAAGGGATATCTGCATGCTGATGTAGCCATGGTCTTCCAAGAAAGTCGTTGAAAGCTGAGTCTTGATCAACAATCATTAAATCCGAATTAGATACAAGATCCCCAAACTGAGTTCTGAGTGTAACTTCGCCCAGTGGTTCTTGTTCATTTTTATCATATCCTTGTAACATCATGGTATAAGGAGATAAATCAAATTCCGTGAGGCCCAATCGACTAAGTGTACAAATGGGCATGAGGTTAACTCCTGAACCATTGTCAATGAAAGCTCTTTGGATATCCACACCATTGACTTTTCCAGATAAGTAGAGAGGTTTTATATGCCCATGCACAACATCATCTTCATCTTTATCAGTAAAATATATCACTGCATGGCATTCTGCAGGATTATTCTCTATGTGATAGACTTCAGCTGCAGCAATTTCATCTTCAAACTCCTGAGAACTTGATAATGCTTCAATGAGTGCTTCCCGAAGATCTTTTGACAGATTCAAAGCATCCAAAATTGATAACTTGGCTAGTACTTGGGCCAAGTGTTTCAATATATCATACTTTGTATCTAAAGGTCTGTGTTTCCCAACAGGAATATGCGGTTTAGAAGGTACCTTGGAAGCATATGCTTTGGAAGCTGATGCATCTTGTATTGGGATAGAAGTTGGCAACATCCTTGGTTTTGGAAGATTAGACCGATTAGATCCATTTACATGCTGAGATAAAGAAGATGGAATTTCGAATCGGTCTTCCAAAATAACTGTGCCAAGACTGAGTTGACTATTGGAAGAAGAACTTGCTTGTTCTTTTTGAGCTTGCTGAAGGTCTCTACCACGAGTTTCTGATGCATACACAGTGCTAGCAGGGGTAGAATTGGATTAGTGTCTTCGGAAAGATCCACGTCTTCCTCTGTATCCTGAACCTCTGGAACTTTCTCGGATTCCCTTATTTGATACGGGGAATTCAGACTCATCAAAATTGAAATTACGACTGGAATACGGATCTGTTAATTGAATCATATTAACAGAACCGAAGATTAACTCTTCGTCTAATAAATACTCTGCCAGACTAGCCTGTTTAGGCTGTGCCGTTTGATGGGGCGGTGCCCGTGGTTTTGAAGTAGATGGCATAAATTCTGCCAGAGTCAAAGACAATTTAGGCTTTGACACATACTCATCTTCTTCTGATTCTTTTTTCTTCTTTGAATCAAACCGTTTCTTTGAGGACTTTCCCTCTAACGAAAAGGGTTTTACCGCAATATTCTTGGCAGAAGACACAATTGGTTTTTTTAATTGTGTTCGAAAAATGGCATGAGTCCGATTGATTGTCTTTCTGACCATCCAATCATCATACTTCTGTGCATTTCTGCTTTTGACTTCTTTCCATTCACCTTCCTCCTCTGGAACTGTAGCAGTAACACATGCTACCTGAGTCAAAGAACCTTTCAACTTGACTTGTCCCAAGTCGACCATCTTTTGCAGGAGGTCTTTAAAGACAAAACACTCCTGGATGGGATGCCCTAACATTTGATGAAAGGGACAATAATTGGGACGGTCTTCATCTCCTTCTTTGTTTGGCCTCTTGGGAACTGGTAATTGAACCAAAGTATTTTCCAGAGCTGAAATGAAGTAACCAGAAACTTGCTCACTTCCGATAGAGTATGTTTTACTCTTCATATCCTAAAATTGTTTTCATCGTTGATCTATTTGATCATTTGGACAAAACGGCATTTGTTGTTGGCGTTCAGGAGGTGTATCCCTTCGAGAAGATTAAAGTTTTGAAGTATAAATAGGTACAGGTGCTTGTTTAAGAAAAACTGTAGCAGTTTCTGCTTTACCCATTCTCCTTCCTGAAGCTGATGGAATTACACGAGATTTAACCTTAGCCTGTATAAGGGAATCTTCAATCTGTTGAGCGATTTAAGTAAGGTCTTAGAAACCCTCCTGTGTATTTCACAGGGATCAATGGCTTGCGTAATTCGTCATGCAAATTTTCCACACAGATTGGCAACAGCTCTTCCTGAGGGAGTGCAAAACTCAGGGAATACGTTAATCCCTTCCAGCGAGCAATGAAATCAGAGACTCTTTCATTTTCCATTTTCTTGCAGTTTGTAAGATAGAAAACTGTCGTTTTTGGAAAAGTTGAGCTGAACTGAAGAAGGAATTTTTGGCGAAGATCCTCCCATCCGATGATTGACCCGGATTGCAAGCTTGTATACCAGACAAAAGCTGGTCCTTGCAAGGTTCGCACGAAGCATCTGAGTTTCACTGCTTCTTGCTTCTCTGGAGTTCCCATCATAGGATCACAACAAGACACATAATGCGTCAAATATTGTTCAGGGTCGCATGATCCATTGAAAGTAGGGAAAACAGGGTTTCCAAAACTAGATGGAGGAAAAATTGAATCTACCCATTCAGGGTAAACTTTCTTTTTTGGTTGAACTTGCGCCCGTTTCCCTTCCATAGTTTCTAACCGGGTTGTTAATGACTCAATAGTAGTTATTAACTTTTGAGAAACATCCGGTTGAATATGGTCTTGAGTAGGTGCAATGAATGGAGCTTGGACAGATGTGGTGGTTGGTGCTGCAACTGATGGTAGCACTGCCAACCGTTGTTGCGTTTGACCCGTAGGATTATACCTCTGAGGGTGTACTGATAAACGAGGATATTCCTGATCCATCTCAGTAACTGAAACAAATTCCTTCGACTGTCAGACTTCAGCATTCTTAAGAAGAAGACTACTCTGAAGTAGTTCTACATTCAACCTTCTTAATTCTTCCATTTCTTCCTCCTGTTGTGCAAACCTTTGCTCTAATGAGAGCGATTGACCTTCTCCATAGGAAGGATATGTAACCTGATTCTTTCCCCTCCCTTTGTTGGATACTTTTTGGAGAGAGGGAAGTGGATTACCTAGGTTCTGAGTAATATTTTGACTTCGTGTGCGCACACCTTCTTCATTTGTATCGGTGCATACATTTTCTTGAGCAGGACGCTCTTCATTTGAGTCCCCTGAGTGAGTCTCCTCTGGTGGATTAGCAACAACAGCATTGATGACATTGATTGATGTATAATGCATCGCATCCCTTCTATCAACATTTCTGTGATATTTTCTTCTTTCATGTCATTGATGAGACATTTCCTTTTGTTGGTTCAATCCTTTAGGAACTTCTTGACGAGCTATAATTTGGATGGAATCTCTTGATAATTTGTCTCTTCATTCCTCTTGGGGCTTCTTCCCCAATCGAGAAAAGACCGATATTCTCTGAGAAGGGGATTGATGATTTGAAAGAGTCCCCAGTCTCGTGAACTGGGGATGTTTCTGCTGATTCCTCTCAACTCCTCGAATCCCATTTGTTGACTCTGAGGGTTGGGTTAATGGAGTCCCCAGTCTGACAAGCTGGGGTGGCTCTTAACATGCTATGTCTGAGACTTTCTTAAAAGCTCTCGTGATCTTGCGAATCTTAGTTTGGAAATTAGTTGGATGTATTAACCTGTATCCACTTTTATCACCTGGTTCAACAGACCATTGGATGATTTCCGAGACTTCTGTCATTTGATGATTTGTTTTCTCCAGACGAGAGGCTTGTGCAATATTCTCGCCTACTTGATGTTGGAGCAATTCAACAACTTGTTCTCTATATGCTTGATTTTGAGAGGAACTAGTTGAAGCCTGTTCTTAAGCAAGCTTTTGATTATGAACAAAGCCCATTGACTGTGGCCGGCCATGGGAAATAACATTGCATGAGACCATTTTCGGCGGGCTTTGCTGACTGGAAAGCACTATGAAATTTAGTGCTCTGTGAACACCCCATCCTCTGATATGAACACCAGATGGAGCATTGGAAATTAACTGACGCAATTTTCTTAGTGCGCCAAGACATGAACGTTGAAGGGTTCTCTGTTTCTTTTCAGCCTTCGGATACCGAGAGACTGATAGAGATGCCAAATCAATCTGATGTTGTAGCCCCTCTATTATCTTAAGATGATTTTCATATTCATCATAAGATAATACCTTCTTCTTCAATTGAAAAAGAGTTTTCCATATGTTGAGACGAATATTATGGACTCCATCTTCCGTCAACATCTTTGGAATATCATACTGGGAGTCAGCCAAAGGAAAAAACATGACTGGTACTTCACTTTTCGCCAGTTGTTTCCTCATGTTTAGCATTTACTCTTTATCATTAAATGAAGATTATTCTACCTGTTTTGACCAGAGTTGGTGTTTCCTTGTTGCTTCATCGGATTCAACAAGATTGGTAGAGAGATTATTGATCAAACTAGAAGATGCATGACTTAGGGGTGGTTCGGAGAATGACCTACACCCTGGGCTATCTTCTGATTGAGAAAGTATTTCACTTTCCAGCGATAAAGCATCAGACATGACTGGTTTCGCATTTGCACGTGCATCAAGATAAGGGGGATTTCTCGGCACTACATTATCCACTGGAGTATTTTCCAAGCAATGTGAATAACTACTGCATAGATGACTTTCGCAGCGAAATTCATCATAATGGGGAGGACCACCATAATGGGTTACAGCAAAAGATGAGATCTCTTGCTCCTTGGTCTTCTGACCACACAGAGGGTTCCTATGGCTCTCATCTGAAGAAGAAACTTCAAGATTGACCGAATTTTCATGAATCAAGCCTTCATGAGGAAGTGTCTGTTGAAGACCTTCAGAATTAATGTTCCTGTTATTGGGAACTAGGGGAGTAGAATCTTGAATTCCGACAGATAAATGTCTGAGGGCTTCAAGAACTCCAGCATCGAGCAAGGCTTAGTTACAGATTGGCCTTTGATCTCCTGACTGTACTGGGCGGATCTTTTTCTTAGATGCCTTCTTACTCGCTTTAGAAACCACTTGATGACGAAAGTGATTGCTCTGAGAAGGTGTATGTTCCTGATCAGGAAAGATGGTCAAGTTAGGCTGATGATCTCCACTCAAATCAGGTGTATGTGCCTGACTTGGTTGTCCGTATGATACGGGGGAGTATGCCCCATAACCCTCTTGGACTGGAACAGATGTGTGTGTCTGTTCCGGAGTGAATCGTTGATGTGTCACTCCACTGCTAGGGATAGATTTATGTGACTTTCCCTGAGATGATGCTGAATCTGTTATGATATCCTGGAAAGCATCCAGAATATGAGCAGGAATTTGCTTCTGCTCTTTCACCATTGACAAAATATGCTTGGTGAATTCAGCCGCCGGAACGGGGATATACATCCATTCCGGGATTGGAGTAGGTGTATGTGCCTGCTCCTATCCTCCTTTTCCTATCAGTGAATCCTGACAGTACTCAAGTGTGGAGGCAGAGAGTTGAGTCTGCCTCCTGTTTGTCGTCGGAGCTTTCCGACTGACTTCTCCTTGCGCTACCAAGCGAGACTGTTGGTAGGCTTGATTAGTACTAGCAGGTGTATGTGTCTACTGATTACATTTCACCAAATGCGGTTGATGAGATCCATCATATGTAGTCAAGCGATCCTACTGACTAACTGATGATGTATTAGTAGGTGTATTTTCCTGCCTATAGTACTCCGCCAGAATTGCCTGGAGGGATTGGCTTGATGCTGCCAGACGAGTCTGCTGGACAGCGGAATTAAAACGAACAGGTGTGTGTTCCTGCTCGTTGTTCGCCACCAAGTTAGGTTGGTGGACTTCTCCAGAGATGGAAGGGATGAAAACCTGCCCATTGTTAACCGGATTCCGTCTCTGGCGGTTCGTCTTGCCTTCTCGGGTTCGAGGAACCTGAGCTGAATGCCTGGAGTCGGTACCCTCATCATGTTGAGGGCGCACTGCCGCACGAGTCTGGCGGCGATTGTTTATGGGATCCCCCGGGAAGGACTCCTGTCTTTTTTAATTAAGGCCCTGAGGGTCCTACTCATTCACTTCCTCAACGTAAGGGAGTGAATGGAAATTGGGTTCCGGGGATAACGACCCGAAACGGTTGGAGATGGTAGTTAGCACCGCCTGCCTCTTGATCACTGGTCGTCATTGTCCGGACGACCTATGTGAGTTTTTCACTTGGAGGTCCTGTCGGGCAGCCTCCAAAGTTGGGATGGTACCGTGTTGATGGTACTCCTTAACCAGTGCATTTGATACCCAGCGTTGAAGACGCTGAGTAGGTGATGTAATCCTCAGAGCGGATGACGATCTAGTAGGAATAGCAGCAGTGGTATTTACAGCAGTAGTATTCACAGATGTGAATTTGAGAGAAGCCATTATGGAAATACATAAGATCTTGGAAAAGAGTGCATGTTTGATATAACAGACGTAATCAAGATAAAATTCAGCCACTTAATCCTTTGGATGAGCACATATGTCAATGATTGTTTTTGTTAGCCCTCTTATTGAGTTTTAAATAGGGGATTAACAAATAGGTAAAACATCATTTTAACTTGGTTAATGATTCACGTCTGGTTCACCATTTTTTGTTTCCCCCGAAATTCGGGGATGACCTCCTGGATGGGAGATTCAAACGTTCCGATCGGTTTATAGTGGGTTTGTTCGTAGAATCGGAAACATCCAATGATTCCACATCCATTTGGACCTACTTTCCAAAGGTAGGCGCTCATTAGCTTGTGGACTGATGAGGCTTAGGAATTTTCATTGGTTGAGAGGATGGGTGGTCGGACTCATCACACCTTTTTTAGCAGAATTATTGTCTATTCCGGGACTCTCTTTATAGATTTAAGTTATGTTCGTGAATCCTTATTACATTACCAAGTATAAAATGAGCTTTTCCTTCAGTTTTGACAATCAACGATTAAATATGTAAGAAATTTAGAGAATATTTTATATGTATTCGAGGTTCTCCATCAATAGAATATCATCTATATCTATTTAGAGATTATTGGTCAATAGTAACCTTCAAAACATTCATATAAAAGTCTGTTGGTCATTATGATGACCAGGCTGGTTTTAAAGCCACTCAGTGGGTCACTTGAAGTTTATTGTCATTTTGAATGACATGAATTATTTCAATGTTGGGATCGAACCCATAGATGGGATACCTATGTATCCTTTGTTTTGGAAAAGGAATCAGAGCCCACGTAGTTCGAATAAGGGTATGATGTTTATGATTGATGGCTCAAAGCAGGATGTCACAATTACTTTTACACTCTAAGATCATGCGAGTCATGCTCGGTGTGAGAAACAAGAGGTATTGGTAAAAATTAGAAAATTGTGCCATGAAAGATGCAATAATAAGAAATGGTTTGGGGCTTATGTATGTATGACTGCCCAGAGGATTTACTTTAGGGAGAAAATCCAGGAACAGGGTCCATAAAGGTATATGTGCTTTATGGAGATTTGAACACTCTAACATGGGACTTACTCCTGAAAAGGAAACCCAAATTTGGAGAGTATTGATAACTGGGTTTTACTCCCGAGAAGGAATCCCAGATCAAACGTAAATTAGGGCTGGTTAAAGAGAATTTAAGGGACTTGGGGCTTACTCCTGAGAAGGAAGCCCCAGATTAGGACTGGGACTTATTCTTGAAAAGGAGACCCAGGTTAGGGGACTTGGGGCTTACTCCTGAGAAGGATGCCCAAATTAAGGGACTTGGGGCTTACTCCTAAGAAGGATTCTCATATTTGAGATTGGGGCTTACTCTTAAGAAGGATGCCCAAAATTATGACTAGGACTTATTCCTGAAAAGGAGACCCAGGTTAGGGGACTTGGGGATTACTCCTGAGAAGGAAGCCCAAAATTATGACTGGGACTTATTCATGAAAAGGAGACCCAGGTTAAAGATTATGTTTTGGGGCTTACTCCTAAGAAGGATTCCCAAATTAAGGGACTTGGGGCTTACTCCTAAGAAGGATGCCCAAATTAAGGGACTTGGGGCTTACTCCTAAGAAGGATTCCCATTTTTGAGATTGGGGCTTACTCCTAAGAAGGATGCCCAAATTTATGACTGGGACTTATTCCTGAAAAGGAGACTCAGGTTAAGGATTTCTCTCATCTTAATGGATGAGGTTTGAATGAATGAACTCTCCATATTTAGTGACAAAATGATATTTAAATCACTAGGTTTTGAGAGATATTTCACTGAATTCCTTTCAGATAAGGAAGTCAAATCAAGAAATCATGCCATAAATGGATTTGAAGAGTGTCTTGAAGACTCAATCTTGAAAAGGAAAGGTGTAATGACTTAAGAGGGGTGAAATGGGCAAGAAATTCACCCAAAAAGGTAGGGGCGCGCAAGTCTTGGATGGCGCGTAGGTATTGCGGGGGCGCGCAAGTATTGGTCGCGCATGTTTACATGCGCGACATATGTTGTACTTGCACGATGGTCAACCAACATTTAAATACATGAAAGACTCTTTAATAAAGCCTTTAGAATTATCTTGAGGTTCTTCCAGAAAAGGGACACGCAAGTTCTATCGAAGGAGTAAGGCGACGTGCAAGTGTGACTACTTCCCTTAAGGGCTGGCCACTCAGGCGCACAAGTGTTGATGAGTTTCAACACTTAAGCCTTCCTCCCTCTCTTTGGATCTTCCGTTCTAGGTAAGAAATTACCTTAGAAGTGTTCCGGAAGATTTGAGAAGAGACTTGGGCGTCAGGAGGTTCAATCCGAGTTTCTGAAAAAAGATCCTCCTGAATGGGTGGCCCACAGGGTCTATTTATAGGCAGGAGAAGACCCCGGGAGGTTACCAGGCGGTTATCACTTAGGTCACGCAAGTCACTTGCGCGACCAAGTTGCGTCGCGCAAGTCCACTTGCATGACCATAAAGGAACTTGCGCGGCCTAGGGGCAAAGTTTTCCTTGTTCATCCCTTTGTCGATTTTTGATGTTTTCTTCAAAGGTTGAATCACTTTGTGCTCATATATTCCCCTTTTCCGATCATTAGATTCTATGATGAAAGGAGCGTCAACAGTCACTAAATTATATGAGAAAAAAAATTGTATTTATAAAATCACGTAAAATCATCTTAAATTATCTTACTACCCTTTTTTAACAAACATTCATTATTTTCAGTGTTTCATGTGTTAATTGTAATGTTTTTCAAGTATGTTATAACATGTTATTTGTGGTTAATATTAATTTGAAAACAATTTCATCATCACAATAATAATAAACATGATTTAATTATCATTTATATTAATTATATATTTATTTATAATTATACTTAATGTTTTTATATTGTTAATTAAATTCACCATTTATGGAGACATTAGGCTATACATCTATATTAACGCTACTTCCATTTCCTTGTCAAATTTAAAATAATAAAAAGTAAATCAAAAATATGATTATTTATATTATAATTATGGTATCATTTTCATGTAATATATTTCAACTAGTTCTATTAAAAACATCCCTTATAAATTCCATGTCTATTTTGAATGCGTAATATCACTTTGAGATGACGATAGTCCACACGTCCATAAAAATGTTATAAAATTCCCAAAAATAGAAATCATAAGGTTATGAGTTATATTAGAATTAAATAATAATAAATACATAATAAATATGATATATATTATAATCACAATTAATAAATAATTATTTTGATCCTAGAATGGTTTTAAATATAAGAACGAACAAAATTGGTTTGTGAGGCGGTAGTCTGCCATACACACGAACTACGATCGTATATCCCATTTAATGGATGTGTGTAAAATTTTATGTCTAAACCATATCATAATATCATATAATTATAATTATTATTCATAGGATAAAATATAATTATGATATAAAATTATTGTAGGGTGGATACATAAATGAATGAAAAGTGGTCGTCGAAGAAGTTTACCTCTTATTTGGGTAACCACATATGGATTAAACCAAAAGAATTCCTTTTTATTATTTACACCCATTGTAACGGTTCTAGGATAATGGGAATATTTTTTAGAGATTATTTGAGCATATGATGTGTGAGACAAAGGGCTTAAGTGGTGTGAATAAATGGCAGGGTTTGGTGCCTTTTAATGGTGGAGCATGAGTGACATCTTGAAATTTTTTGAAAAGGGAATCCCATGAATGTTTTTTTAATTTCATATGGATTAAATAAAAAAATATGTAAATAAAAGAAAATATAGAGTCTAAATATTAACATACAATGGATTTTTTACAAGATTATAGGTCGTTATGGCCCTTTTTTAGTTTAGTCCCTTGTTAAGCTAATTTTTCTCTTAATCATTGTAATTAATTTTAATTACATTCCATACTCATTTTAGAAGAAATTTTTTTCCATAAAATAAATTATAAATTACAATTTATTGGTATATTTTATCCACATTACCAAATTCAAATCATATTATAAGCAGAAATTAATTAAAATTTAATCCCATGGATAGGGCGATAAAGTCGGATTTAAAGATTAAACATTCAAATGTACGCTATGTTTTTATAAAAAATTCAAGTGATATTCAATCCAAAAACCTAAATTTGATTAATATATGTACAATTTGTATACATAAAATTTAATATAAATCAAAAATACTATTTATCATTTAAAATAAATTATATGAAAAAATTGTTTTCAATAAACATTTAGTATTTCTCACTATTCTTTAAAACCTAAAGCATCTAAAAAATACCATAAACTCACCATAATCTAATTTTGATGTTTCAATTTCAAAAATTCCATTTATATTGAAATAATAAAATTAGAAATGTTTAAAATAATGGATTTTAAATACCCTCTCCATTATAAGGTGGTAAAAGCGTCTTTATAAAAATATAGCTTTTATGTGTAATATTGGGTTTGTTCTTATAACATGCCTATAAAATATTTTGAATGAATATAAAAAATATTTTATTGAATAATATATATATTATATTTATATCATTCAACAATTTTATTTAATTATTTTTATTTTGATTTAATTCCTTCGGGAACATAAAATTGAAATACATCATTTATATTTAATTAGTATATATTTTAGATTTTGATTAAATAGAAACCAATGAATTCATATTATGTTATTATAGACCATATATTTTCATAATTTGATTAATAATAATCATATACTCTATTTTAATGGCTTGGGTCTGTCTTGTTATATTAAATGGTAATATTTTAATAATATATTATTGTTTGGAAAAACATGAACTTATGTGTAATGAAATATAAAGAAGAAAATAATGTTTACATGGAACTCAACCAAATAGTGTTTTTCATGAATATCATTCTATAGATTATATTATATTTATTTAAACTATTAAATAAACCATAATGTCATTAGTGGTTATGTGCTATTAAATAAAAGATTCTCTGATAGACTTTTTGAGGTGAAACATCCTCCCCACATTAAATAAATTATGTCCTCAAAATTTAAACTGGATATAGGTAATAGATTGTCTAATATTTCCTATTGTATAATCCCACATCATGATACAGGTTTTTAAAACATCCTCTTGAAAATAGTTAATGTGAATTACAAATGTCATGTGGATAAAAATATAACTTGGTATCTATGTAGTAGAATATTAGTTGAATGGGGAGATACACACATGGATAAAAGGTAGAAATATTTATAGGGAGGGATTAAGATCATCAATCATAGACAAATGAATCATCAATGTAATATTGAAGGCCATAAATCCATAAATCTATAAATATTTAAATGACAATAGGTTCAATATAAAATAAGGTATTATGAAAACATTTTATTTTATGAAACATTTTCAAATGTGCATGAATTATTTTATCAGGGAAGAATATATAGAAGTACACATACCTGATTGGTTTCAATTACACATGAATGATTATTGCTTTTGATTTTTCTTTGATAAATTATAATTAATACCTTACTCCATGAAATAAATATCCTAGTATGAACCCCCATTTCTAAGCACTTAAATTTAATTTTTTTTCAGATCATAAGATCCATAAAACATGTCCATACATTTGTGTCTAATTATTTTCCAAAACCAATGTAGTTAAGACATGAATATCTAAACCTAGAAATATACACTACTCATTCATCGTGAATATTTATTCAGAATATTTATTAACAAAAAATAATTACACAGTAATGAATACATCTTGTTGGTTAGTGGTTGAAAATTAAAAAAATTCATCCATTAGTCTTGGGTTCAAGTAATACGGCCTTGTGGGGATTGATGGGTTGTCACCCAAAATACATGTTTATAATTTATAAAAGCATATTATTATTATTTAAAAAATAAATATCACGTAAATACTTGAATTAATATTAATCCCTAAAGAGATTTTTGAATAAGGTTATAAATAAAACAAAAAATATATAAATAATTCATCCATTTATTTCAACATATGTATTTCCTTGGAAGAAATTTTATCCCTTTGAAGATGTATGGACCCATGTAATCCCATGGTTCTCCAAATTTATGCAAATGTAAAATAAATAGATCTTTAGAATGAGTTTCATTTCTTTCCATCAGAGTCTTCTTTTTTCCTCAACTATTCAATACATTATATCCTTCATCACCACATATAAAGAATTCCATAATTACATTAAGAAACACTCATAGGTTCATCCTTCCAATTTTATTTGAATAATGGAATTCAATCCTTATTCTCTCTATGGTCTCCACCAATTGATCTCTTAGAAATTCACATTTTTCTCTTCATTGGTGAGTGCGGGGGTTGGTTATGTTATATAATGTTAATATTATTTTGAGAAATCAAATTATTCATAAGCACAATATGTTTAACCCCAAGAAAAACCTCATTTATTAGCTTTTTGTCACCACCTTATCCTTTATGATCAATGTTAAAATGATTCCATCATTTTCATGTTGTTGAATAACACCAAAAAGAATAATGTGAGTGATAATAATTAGAGTGAGAAAAAATTTTAATCATTTATAGGATATCTAAATAATTAAATTTATTTTTAATTTAAAACACCTTACTATTATCCTTGATCAATCATTATCAATATTCATTCAAATACTTCATAATGGTCTATAAGGAAAAACTGAATTATCATATTAATATCTCATCAGAGTGTCGAGGAAGGTGTGCAATAAGGACCATTGTTTGATTTAGTCCCTACATAAACTTTTCCAAGTTTTTATACATGGTAAATATATGAAAAAATAACATACACATTTAGTATTTAGACAAGGATGTATTTTAAGAAAAACCTCACAATCTCTATCTAACCAAAACATTAGGATGTTATTCTATACTAATACGAAAATTATATATTTGGGTTATGTTTTGTAATCTATGTTTTCTTTAAAAATAGTTTCAAATTATCCTAGTAATCTATCTTGGATACTGACTATAGAGACCCCATCCCCAAAAGCTTGGTGCTTTCATAATGCATCCATTTCAATAGCATATGATACAAGTAAATCAAGTCATAAAGGTTTAAACAATTTAGTATTCTTGGTAAAACAGACAAATAAATGAGTCTTCTTTTAAAAATTAATACACAAGTTCTTTCATAATAATTTTTTTAGGATAATAAGTTTATTACTTGCAATTTATCCTTTTATATCATTCTTAGTAAACATTAAGGAATCATGGGGATAAAAAAGAATAATACAGGTGAGCTCAAGTTCTTAGTAAGGGTAATGTAAAGAATAAGAAACAATGATTCTATGAGAATAATAATTATGGGAAGGAAAATAACTAAACTAACATTCCATGAAACAAATAAATATATAAATAAGTGGGTAAATAATATGGAAAGGTAAATAACTGAAATCACATATCATTTAATTAACTGGATTAGGAACAACTAATATAGAATGCTAAGAAACTGAAATCCAATTCCATTTAGTAAATAAACCTAGAATTTAATGAATTAATAGACCTTTGTGTAGTGAAAATATCATGTTTTATAAGTAATGACTCAAAATAAAGGCAGTTTATAATTATTGGACAACATGTTTCCTAGATACATGGTACCATTATTGTCAAGACCTTTCACAAGACAGTTTATAACATATCAGTTCCAAAACCCAATATGCCTAGCCAAATAACTTATCCCATGAGGATACTAATTCATATAGAGTATATCTCTAATACATCCACACTCGTGATGTCTCATTCCAAACCATTCCTCATACAAAATATATTATATTTAATTCTTGAACAATTACCCTTAAGAAATTTCTACATTTACTAAAATATACAAATTTATCATTATTTATCCAGATATCAAATAACATTAAATTCAAAACCCATATGATAAAATTTTATCCATTTAATTAATTAAACATTTAAATTATAAATTTCATGGATAAATAGGTGAAATCCAATATCTAGTGATTATTTAAAATTAAATATTTCCAAGGGACTAAAAAAGAAATCATGGTAGTGAATTTCAATACAATCCTTGGTCAAAGGATTCATAAACCATCTAGAGTACAAGAAAAGATGTTTTCAACAAAACATATCATGTGTGGAGTAAAATAATGGTTATTTTTCATTGATGATTGAAAATACTAAAAAAACATTTAATGTAACATCCCAGTTCTGGAAACAGCCTAGAGGTTCCCCGTACCCGGTTGGTCACATGGCCTCAAGCGCATTTCCCTGAACTCCAGAGGCTGCTGACTAGCAGCGAGGGTCTTGGGTGTGATAGTGGGGAATCTATTCCCTCAATTGAAGAGTAACACAACAGAAGTAAAATAGATAGAAATAGCAGAAGCAGTAAAACATGCAATAGGTAAACAGCAGAAATAATAAACAACTGGAGCACGCAAACACACACATATATATGATGCATGATATATATTTCTATGAAAGTATCCAAAAAAGTTACAATAATGGAATACAATACTAAATGAAAGTACAATAGAAAACAAATAAAATGATCCATAGCATCGCAAGCCTCAACTTGGTCCCATGCTTCCTAACTCTACGACAATCAAGTTCCTAAAGTAGAAGGGTGCTTTCCCTTATCTATACCTACAGTAATATAATATGTTTGAGCCCAAAAGCAAGAGACAAATAGGGTTTGGGACTAAATCCTAGTAGGAAATAACCAAAAGATATTTTCCTATCAGTCTGTAAATATATATGGTAGGCTATATTCAAAATGAAGAAGTAAACAAGGAAGAACTCAAAAGTAAACAATCCTACAGTTTCAAATGCATTCAACTAACGGATATCAAGTAAGTAGATAATCATAAGCAGGGAACCCTCGAGGAAGTACACATAGCCTAACCCATCTAGTACAACCAAAACAAACACAAGAAACCTTTTGGGATGTACACATGGTCTAGCCCTTCTAGTACCGCTTTTTCACAGACTCTCGAAGGAAGCACACACCATTAATTCCCCCTATAGTCTCGTATTAGTAACTAGAAGGCACTATAGGGAAGAAATAAATGTCCAATTCCACCTGCGGCCCACATCAAGGAACTACAGACACTCTAATGGAACACCTAAATCCATTCCCCTATGGTCTCACATCGTAACAGTAAACAGACACTCTGGAGAAGCCCTCAATGTCCATTCTCTCTATGGTCTACTACACCAGTTTCTCACAACCCTGTGTAGCTCAATTGAGCACAGTGATATATAACGACCAAAGTATACATTCTGAAATACTTGGATAAACTTTCTAAAACATAACAACATGTCAGATAAATAATATTACTCTATCCGATCAACACTGGGCATGGAAAGCAAGCAGCCTAACAGTCTAAGCAAGAACAAGCTGTAATGAACAATAAAACCATGGGAATGACATACATAGCATAGTAATTAACCTTATTCACATTCAATTGACCTCTACTCAAGAATAGAAATCATAGAAAAAATTAACAGGGATAAAACTGTAAACACGCAATACCCCAATCATGGTTATTGGGAACTTTTGCACATATAACTCAAAGACTATCTACGAAAAGGCACAAACCACATACCTTGCTGATGTATGATTGATATACTCCAGTGTAATCCCCTAGATTGACCTATAACATGGTAGATCAACTAATATGTCTAAAATTTTCAACTAAGGATAACTCACGAGAGAAGAGAAATCCGGAAATGAGAATCAAGAAGATGAGATAACTTAATTATGTGATTCCAGCACAACTGATGGAGTTTGATTCATAGAATGGATGCTCAATCCGGTGCTTGGGGAAAGATTGGTGTCGTACAGATTCTTTTGGTTGAAGAAGGTGAAGAAAAATACGCTCCGACCAATTAGATGCGATCTCAGTCCATTTAATGAAAAAGTACACTGCGTGTACTTTAGAAGTAAACGGCTTGTACTTTAGATGTACACGGTGTGTACTTTCCCTTACCAGCCCCCACATAAGGTAGTCTCCAGGTCACTACACCTGGTTTTGTGATTAGTCGTTACATGTCCAACACATGGCTACATGTGGAAAAAGAGTACATGACATGTACTTATAAGTACACAACGTGTACTTGAAAAATTTCAAGAAACATCTCTTTTCTCAAAAACACCTAAAAAGAGAAAAACATACCTGAAAAAAAGATCTTGGTTCTTTAAAACTTCCCCCCATAAAGAAATTTGTCCTCAAAATTCCCTAGAAAGGAGGAATAGAAGTAGAATCCTCAAAAATCTCTGGCCACTCTAATCGTACATCGGCCTCCCTCTCCCAAGTCTTGTCCTATACTCGCCCATGCTGCCATAGAACTTGTACGAGAGGAACTAACTGGCCACAGAGAACTTTTGTACATCGTCCAACAATCTAGATAGGATTCCCCTCAAACAAGGTGTCCACCGCTAACTCAACATCCTCGGTTTGAAAAATATGAGACGGGTCTGAGAAGTAACGTCAAATCTGAGAAACATGGAAAAGGTCATGCATATCCTGGTACCTCAGAAGTACCTGCAACTGATAGGCAATCATACCAACTCTCTCCAACACCAAAAATGACCCGATGTACTTTAGTGAAAACTTACCCTGCCTCCTAATCCTCCTGTTTTCCAACCTGGGTGTGACACACAGGAAAACATGATCTCTGACCTCGAACTCCAGAGGTCATCTTCGCCGATCAGCATAAGACTTCTCTCAAGACTGTACAGTATCCATCCTCTTCCAAATCAACTCTATCTTCTCTGTGGTGTCATGGACAAGATCATGTCCCAGTATAGCTACCTCTGCTACCACCGGTAAGAATAAGGGTGATAGGTATGACCTACCGTACAAAGCCTCATAAGGTGACATCTAAATAGTTTCTTGAAAAATATTATTGTTGGAAAACTCTAGATGAGCTATATGCTTCTCCCACAAACCTCCAAAATCCTAGATACATGCTCAAATCATGTCCTCAAGCACCTGAATCATACGATCAGACTAGACATCCTTCTAGGGATGGTATGTCGTACTCAGAAGTTACTGTATACCCAAAGCCTTATGTAATCTCTACCAGACCTGAGAAGTAAAATAGGCATCTCTATCAAGAACAATGGAGTGTGTAACTCCATGTAAATGTAAAATCTCTCATATGTACAACCTTCTCAGCTCATTAACACTAAAGGTCTCCTTGATCAGCAAGAAGTGAGAAACTATTTTGAGTCTCTCAATGACAACCCACACTGCATTGTTCCCTCAAGGCGACCTTGGTAAACCTATCACAAAATCCATCATGACATCATTCTACTTCCACTCGATCATAAGAAATTGCTGAAAAAATCCATGATGGTCACTGATGCTCTACATTCACCTGCAGACAGGTGGAACACCTCATAAAGAAACTAGCAACATCTCTCTTCAAAACTGGTCAACAATACTGATGGTGTAGATCATTATACATCTTTTTGATGCCATGATGAACTGCCCCAACTGAGGAATGTAAGTCTCACATTAGCTCCTCATATATGTCTGCTGGCACCCATACGCACCCATGAAGACACAAGATCTCATCCTCACCAATGGTCCATCCTGTAATTAGGTCCCCTCCTCACACACTTTCATGTAGGACCAGGACTTCTAAATTTGATAACTGCCTCATTCTCAATTGATCATGTTGAGTCGAGGTAACAACTATAGAAGAAAGAAAATTATTCCCCTGCCTATCATGTACCTCCAGATGCATCTCATAGAACAGATCCATAAGCAGCCACTCACTACTGGCCTCCTGAACTGCCTGTATCTAAGTCCTCCTTCACAACACATCTTCCACAGAATTTCCCTCCCCAGGTGTGTTGGCATGCTCAAAGTCAAATGGATAAAGGTAACAAACCCACCTTCTCAATCTAAAATTTAGATCGTATAGAGTGAAGATAAACATGAGACTCTTGCGGTCAGTGAAAACCACAAAATTCTCTATTAAAAGATAATTTCTCCGACAACATAATGCATGAAAAACTACATCCAGCTCGAGATCGTGTGTTGGGTAGTTCCTCTCATGTGGCCTCAACTGCTGAGACCCATACTCAACAACCCCTTCTCCTTGTATAAGAACTACTCCCTACCTGATACCTAATAAATCAAAGGAAAAAGTATAGATCTTTCCTAGATCTAGAAGTACTAGTATCTATAATGAAGTCAACATACCGTTCAACTCCTGAAAGTCTGAATCACATGAATCTGACCATAAGTACTTCGCACCCTTCATAGTCAGGCCTATCTCTAGCACTGATATGTGTGAAAAGTCATGTAAAAATTGTTTTTAGTAAACAAAAATACCATTAAATCTCTATAACTCCAATACATTCATCATTTTCTCCAAGAAAACTGTTTCTCTCACTTTATTTGGGTCTACTGATACTCCTGTCATTGAGATATCATGAGCCAGGAAGTGAATTTGGTCCATCCAAAAGTGGTATTTTGAGAGCATAGCATATAGACGATGGTCTTTTAGTGTACTCAAAATGATATCAAGATGTGTGGCATGGTCATGTCGAGTGTGAGAGTACACAAAGATATCATCCACAAAGACTACCACAAAAGAATCCAAGTATGGATAGAACACTCGGTTAATCGGTTCCATGAAAACTGGATGCACATTCATGAGACCAAATGGTATATCAACATACTTGTATATACCATACCTTCTCTAAAAGGCTATAATAGGTACATTTTATGGTCTAACGTACAACTGGTCACAACCAGATCTCAAGTCAGTCTTCGAGAACACCCATGCTCCAAGAAGTTGAACAATGATATCATCATTCCTTGGAAAGGGACATCGGTTCTTGACCATCAAATGGTTCAACTTTTGATAATACACACAAAGTATTAGGGTATTTTACACCTTTTTCGCAAACTGGATAGGAGAACCCTAAGGATAAGTATTGGGTCGTATGAAACCACCTTTCTACAACTCCTCCAACTGCCTCTTTAGATCTTGTACCTCTGGTGTAGCTATTCTATAAAGAGGAATGGACACTGGTGTTTCTCCTTGCACAAGCTCAATAAAAAAGTCTACCTCTCGCTCCAGAGGAAAACCTGAAAAGTCCTCTAGAAATACATCTCAGAAACGATCCACCACTAGAGGAAAGTCCATCTGTAAAGTACCCTGGTCATCCATATAAAGAATACCAATTTGGGATATAACTCCTTCCAACCCATGATTCTCGGGTCCCGCTCTGCTCACCAGGATATCCCATTATCCCTCGTGAAGAAATGATCGTCCCTCTGGTGATGTGAAACTCACCCTACAGTGATAGAAATTGACAACTACCTAGAAGGGAAGTATCCAGTCCATTCTGAGAATGACATTATATCCTATCATCTCTAGGACATAATGGTCCCATAAGAAGTGACACCCACCAACCTCTATAGGGAACTCCTTGAACTGTTGTACACTTTATATTTTTGTCCCAAACGGAGTGTCTAGCATTAAGATATTAGAAGAAGAAGAGATACGGAGTATAAAACTCTCCACAACAGCAATAGATATTAAACTATGGGATTCACCTATATCAAAAAGAGCAGAATCTAAAATTGAGGCAACTAGGATTATACCTCGAACTGTTGAGGGTTCAGGATCTTGCTCTTGCTGGGTCTGCTCCATCGCAAAAGTCTGACCTACACCGCGACCCTATGACCCTGCCTGAACACTCTGAGCTGATCCACCCTGGTGTCATTGAAATCTTGGGGACTGGCTACCATGGACACAACCTCCACCATGGCCTGAATGGCTGGATGAACTCTACTTCCTTGCTTTATGAGAACCTGGTGGTGCTTCTCCCGAATAGAGTCAGAGAAGAACCCAGGTCACCAGCTGTTGGTGAGAAATCTGACATAAGCACTGAAGATGGCCCATCTTGCCGCCATATTGGCACTCTAATGGGTCTCTCGAGCAATGTGGCCTCATATGCCTGCTCTTTCTGCACTATTAGCACACCACCTGGATTCCAGAAAAAGTGTCCTGCTTCCTTGGATCTCCACACATAGAATCCCTACGGCACTTCCTGCTGTCAGTAGGAGGGAACCAACTCTAGATGTCGAGCCTCCCTATATCATAACTTCATAATCCCTTATATTTTGCTCCGTGATTAGCACCTGGTTGACTATAAAAGTGATGGAAGTCGAACTGAAGTTGTTCACCAGTGATCAAATGTTTTCCTTGAGACCATTCTCGAATATCCTAGCCAGAAATAACTCATCCCCTCCTAGGATAGGTGTGAATTGTTGCAGATCTGTGAAGCGAGATGAATAACACATAATAGAAAGAGTACACTGGTCCAGACTCATGAACTCTAATTCATGATCATCCCTCAAGGTCTCTAGGTAGAAGTAGTCATATAAGGCATGCTAGAACTCATCCCATGCCATAACCTACTGGTGTCCCACCTGTGAGATCTTATCCCACCATCTCTTGGAGGAATCTTGAAGCATATAAGTAGTGAGTTTCTCCCTCCTCTCTGGAGGTTTCTATGGATGATCGAATATAGAAAGCATGGATTCTAACCATGACTCTACATTCTGAGGTCATCCATACCTTGTAAAGGTGAGAGGATGCTGCTGCTGGAAAACCTGCGTCAACTCTGCCATAGAAGGGGCAAGATGCGGTACTCCTCGGAAGGTCTACATAAACCTCAAAATCCCTCTCGGAACTATGTGTTTTCACCTATACCCAGAATGACAGCTGGTTCCAAGACTGACATAATTTGAGGATCTACTGGTAGTCCTCGATCAGCTGTATCCAGTGTCTGATCACTGCCCTGTAACTGGTAGACAACCATAGGACGTCTCAGTGTCATGACTCTGCAAGGTCAAGTGCACGCCTTAAATCAAGATTAACAAGGGTTGAAACATAGATGTTTGAAAATGGAACAAGATAAATAATGCATTCATGTTTTTTAAAACATGGATACACAACGTGTATAATTACTACACGTCGTGTCCCCTTAATCCTTCACACGGGCATGTAGTTTTTCCAACCCAGGTCATGTAACACCCCATAAACACGGGGGGTTGTCCTAGCACATGGCCTTTACATGAATCCTCTTACCTTTCCCGAGTTCTTCTACATGGTTAAGCCATATGGTTCTCATAGAACAAGACTACATGGTGGGTTAGTGCCAAACATGACATATACTAGACGAAGTTCCCAAACACGTGTTGTTAGTCACATTTCCAGTTACACGGCTCACTCTACATGGCGTGTTTGTGCCAGACATAGTGTGTACTATAAAGGATTCACTGACCCGTTTTGTTCGCTATACTGTCGGATACCTGGGATACGCCACACGTTATGTTCAAGGTTGACACGGCATGTATAACTCAAGTTTTTATCCATCTGTGTCGTTTGTCACATGGGTGGACACATGGTCTTTCCAACACGGCGTGTACATCAGAAACATGGTGTATTCCACCAATGATTTCCCAACATCGTGTCTCTACCCACACAGCCAGTGACACAATTAGTGACTACACGATGTGTAAATATAGCAATCAGTGTGTACTAAAGAAGAACGGTTCCTTCCCGAACAGAAGGACACATGTCGTGTATTTATCATTACATTCCATGTATTCTTTGTTTTTCCAGACTATAAACCTCAAAAACTACTCTAGAACCCAGAAAAACACTGAAATAAACAATATAGTGCCAAATTTTGATCAGTGACGTCCCATACTACCCATGAATCGAATCTTGGAGTCATATACATGTAATATTCAAGGATAACAGTGTAATGATCCACCACATTCCAATCAATTAGGGCCCATAACACCTCAAAAACCAATGTTTGGCATTCACTTAAACAAAAACATACACAATTCCATAACTTATTAAAAAGAAGGCATTATATCAATGCATCTATCACAATTCCATGATTATCTAGCAAATCATCAATCACAACAACATTTAATCACTAATGCACCCTAAATGGAATGGAAGGAATTAATGACATGTGATTTATAGAAAGTTCCAATATAACTCATGAGATGGAATACCCTCATCTCATTGGGTTTCAACAAAAATAGAACCTCAAAAAAATCAACAATAACAGAACAAAACCTGTGAATCACCCAATGGTGAAATCAAAAAAACAATAAAATTGAAAAACCAGAAAAATTACAATAACTATTTAGATTGGATTTTCCCTATACACAGGTTAGCAACTTCTGGGCACAACATATTACCAAGTACCTATTCCTTCCTATCTCGGCTATAGGCTCCAGACAGTAAATCAAGAAGAAAATAATTCCTTTGATACCACTTTGTAGCATCCCAGTTCTGGAAGCTGCCCAGAGGTGACCCATACCTGGTTAGTCACATGGCCTCAACCACATTTCTTCGAATGCAAGAGGCTGCCGACTAGTAGTGTGGGACTAGGGTGTGATTGTGGGGGAACTATGCCCTAATTTTCAAAGTAACACAATGGATGTAAAATAGATAACAATAGTGGAAGTATTAAAACATGCAATAGGTAAACAGTGAAAATAATAATCAACAAGAGCACACACACACACACACACACACATATATATATATATATGATGTATGATACATATGTCTTGGAAAGAATCCAAACAAGTCCCAATTTTGGAATAAAATAATAAACTGAAGGACAATATAAAAAAATAAAATGCTTCACAGAATCGCAACCCTCTTCTTGGTCCCATGCTCCCCCGCTCCGCAATAATCAAATACCCGAAATAGAAGGGCACTTGGGTTTATCTATACCAGCAGAAATATAATCTGTTTGGGCCAAAAATCATGACCCAAATAGGGTGTGTTACTAAACCCTAGTAGACAAAAACCCAAATAATTTTTTCTAACAGTCAGTGAATATATATGGAAGGTTGTAATCAAAATGAAAAGTAAACAAGGAAGTACTCAAAATTAAACAATCCTATAGTTTAAAATGCATTCAATTATCAGATATCAAGTAAGAATCTAATCAACAGTAGGGAATCCTCTAGGAAGTACTCATAGCCTAACCCCTCTTGTCCAACCAAAAAAACCAAAGCAACCCTCTAGGAAGTACACACAGTCTAACCCCTCTAGTTCAACTTTTTCACAGACTCTCTGGGGAATCACTCACCGCAAATTCCACTTATAGTCTCGTATCGGTAACTAAAAGGTGCTCTGGGAAAGCAATCAATGTATGATCCCCCCTATTGCCCACATCAAGAAACTAAAGTCTCTTAGAATATGCACTAAAATCTATACCTCCTATGTTCTAACATTATAATTGTAAACAGACACTCTAGAGAAGCCCTCAACATCCATTCTCCCTATGGTCTACTACACTACGTTCTTAGGGGCATGTGTAAGTCAATCAAGAAAAGAAATATATAACGGCCAAAGTATACCTCCAAAAATCCTTGTATATGTAGTCTACAACATAAAAACATGTTAGATAAATAATATTACTCCATCTAATCAGCACTGGGAATGTAAATCAAGTATCCTAATAGGTTAAGCAAGCCAAATGGTCATAAACAATACAAGCATGGGCAAGACATCCATAGAAAAACAATTAACCCAATTCACATTCCATTAACCTCTACTCAAGAATATAAATCATATCGGGCAATAACATGGTTAAAACTGTAAACATGCAATACCCCGATCAAGGGTATTGGGCACTTTTTCACATATAACTCAAAGCATATCAATGGAAAGGCACAAACCACCTACCTCATCATTGTATGATCGATATACTCCCGTGTTAGCTCTTAGATAGACCTATAACATGGTAGATCTACAAAAATGTCAAAAATGTTCATCAAATGATAACACGCGAGAGAATAGAAATCAGGAAATAAGGTTCAAGAAGAAGAGAGAACTCACTGATGTAATTACGAGACAACCGACGGAGTTCGATTCAAGGAACAGATTCTCAGTCGAGGGCTCGAGGAAATATTGTCACCATACAGACACTCTCGGTCGAAGAAGGCAAAGAAGATGATGCTTCCTCCAATTAGATGCGACCCCGATCCATTTAATGAAAAGGAATAAAGTGCACAATGTGTATTTTATAAGTACAAGGTGTGTACTTTCCCTTACCGACCCCAACATTAGGCGGTCTCCAAGTCACCCCACACATATGTGTGCTTGGCCATTACACGGCTAGCACATGGCTACATCCATCAAAAGAGTACAAGGCGTGTACTCATAAGTACATGGTGTGTACTTAAAAAATTTCCAGAAACTCATCTTTTCTCAAAAACACCAGAAAAGATAAAATCATACTTAGAAAGAAGATCTAGGTTCTTACATTTAAAATATTTCATGACGAAATTATCCATTTCATTTTGAAAAAACTATTTTAAAGAAAATTTATTTAAATATAACATTTAAAAAGTCCTTAAAAATTAAAATTTTAAACTGACAATATAATATTTAAATAAATAATGGTAGTTAATTCTATACATGTCATACAAGGTAAAACAATATTCCTCTTCTAATGTACACCATTATAAATGAGCCTTGTTGAAAAAGTGAAGAGGAGATTATTTAAAAAAATTAAAATAAAATGGATAAAAATGTATTCATTAATTTATGATGGAATGGTAAAATATATTTTAAACCCTTTTTAGAATATAATGTTTTTAGAGGAAAATTGGTTCTCTGTCTAAAGAGAAAAATGATTTCATGTTTTCACAAAAAAAATAATCCATATAATTTTTTATACCAAATAGTAAAAAATGGTAAAATTATAAGAAAATTATACTTAATTACCAAATAAGAATAAAATGATATTGTTTCTTTAAAAAAATAAAATAATTTTCTTCAATGGGAATTTAGATGTAAACAATCCCGAATAAGATGTGATTTGTGATAAAAAAACATGAAAAGACCATAAAGTTGTAGTGATTATCAATAATGAATATATTATATTTATCAAATATAAATCCACAAAAAATAAATATTAATAAAAATATTTTTTTAAAATTTACTAAACACATAATCATATAATTTTAATGATAATGAGGATATAATATTACCCAATGAAAAATGAATTGAGTTAGGAAATATCATTACTACTTTGTAACTTTATGTTAAAATAAAATTTGATGAAATACATAATCTTGAAACTTATAATAACAAGGATATAAAAAAATTAATTACATAATATACCATAATTAAAAATAGATACACTGCAAAAAATAAATAATTGGGTATGTATGACTCACGAAAGTAAAAGTGAGACAAGAATCATTAACATTTCCTTTCGTTTTGGGGGAAAATCCTTTATCCTCATGTATAATGGTTTTAAAAATGATAATTACTTATAAAATAACTATAATAATTTTTAAAATATTATATATAGTCTTATTAAAATATCTTATTTCCCATTAATTACCAATCATTCATTATTTTCATTATTTTTGGTGTTCATTTTCATGTTTTAGTAGTATGTTTTGACATGTTAATTGTTGTTTGTGTTACATAGATCTTAATTTTATCATCTATAGAATTTAAAAAAAAGATGTATTTATCTTATATATAAATATTCAATATGTATTTATTTGTAATAATACATAAATTTTTTAGATAGGAAATGAACTACATCGTTCATGGAGATGCTTAGTCGTACTTACACATGAACATTACTTCCTTTTAATTATCTTATTTTAAAGAATAAAAATTTAAATGATATATATTATATGTTTATTAAAATTATAGTACAATATTTAGGTCATATATTTCACATAGTGGGATTAAAACCATCCATTATACATTCCATGTATAGTGTGAACAAGTCATATTGATTTGAAAAGGTTATAGTGCACACCTTCACAATCGATGTTATCATATTCCCACAAAATGTAATGAATGATGGTATGAGCTATATAAAAATTAAAAAACCATAATTAAATTATAAATAAAATATATATCAAATATAAACTATAAAAACTTCATTATTTCCAACCATGTAAGGTGATAAATGGAAGAATGAACCACATCAGTTCACATTGTGGTAGTCCGTCGTACACACGAATGATTATTGTGTATCCCATTTGATTAACATGTGTGAATGGTTAGTTATAAAAAATAGAATAAAATATATCATTATATTGAAGATACCATGGTTATTATATAATAATTATATATAAATAATTGATGGGTAAAGAAGAAAATGAATGAAAAGTGGTCGTTGAATGTTACCTCTTATTCACATAAGTCCTTTTTGTGTAAACCAAAATACTTCCTTGGTTTTCATTCAAACCAAGGATAGAATTGTAGTATTTTAGGTTTAAGGTGTGGTTTTGGGAGACTAATTTAGTCATTTTAGGTAAAACCAATGTTCTTGAGAGGTTTGAATTCATGGGAGGGGTGAGTGCATTTTTTTGTGGAGGAGGAGTGACATTGTTATATGTTTTTGTAAAGGGAATTCCACCCACGATTTTTCTATTTAATGTGGATATATTAATGATTAAAATTATGTAAATGGGAATACATGGAAGATATATGAACATAAAATGGTGTTTAGAAAAGTTTTTATGTTATTTTGGACCTTATGTTTATAGTTTAGTCCATTGTTAAGGAAATTCTTCTTTTCATAGATGTAATTAATGTTAATTACAGTCAATAATATTATTTTTACAAAAACAATTAGACCATATAAGTAATTAGAAATTATTATGATTTTAAATATTTAATGTAATATTCAAAATTACAATCACATAAGTCGAAAAAATTAATTTAAATTTAATCCCCCAAATGGGATGATAAAGATGGGTTTTAATGTAATAATGTTCAAAAGTTTTCTAAGTTTTTATATAAAATTTAAAAGTAAAATTTACTCAAAATAACTGATTTGGATTAACATATTTTCAATTTATCTAATTAAAATTTAAAACCAATATAAAATATAATTTATCTTCATAAATAAATTCGATGGAAAGGCAGTTTTCAATCCAAATTCAACATTTTAACTATTTAGAAAAAACAAAACTTCTCAAAAAAAATTACCCTTAACCATATTTAGATGTTATTATATAAACAATTAACATTATTTTTAAGTATAAATTTTCTAAAAGTTCTAAAAAAATGGATTTTAAATAAGTTCTCCACTAAATTGTGGTAAAAGTGCCTTTATAAAACTATTTCTTTTATGTGTAATATACGGTTTGTTCTTATGTTATGCCTATAAAATAATTTTACTGAATATAAAAAATATATTATTTACTATATAATAAATATATAGAAATAATATCATTCACTAATAGAAATTAATTTAATTTATTATGATAAAACACCTTTGGGAGCACAAAATAAAAATATATACTTTTTATTCAATTTGTTTTTCTATTTTCTTATTAAATTGTATACAATGAAATTGTATTATGTTTTAATAAAAAAAATATTATTATAATATAGTTAATACTATTTATAACTAGTAATTTAATAATTATGATAATTCATATTATATTAAATAATAATTTTATAAGAATATATTTTTGTTCTTTAAAAATAGGTCTTGCATGTAACGCAATCTATAATAGAAACTCATTGTTGTGTGTGACTCAAGATAACTCATTATTATATGAAATGAAGTCTATAGAATATATTAAATTTTTTTAAAATATTAAATATACCATAACTTATCTACTGGTATATGATATCAAATAAAAGTGACTCTTATATAGTTTTTTTGGTTTTACCATTATCATTCCATTGCCAATACTCGATAATTAATATTTCTTGGTGATAAATAGATTGTATTATCATAGTTTTTCATGGTGGAAGTTATGATTTATGTTAATAATAAATATTTTAATCACTTACATATTTATTTTACTTTATTAAATATAATATATATTCATTGGATAATTTTTAATAATCATTTATGAATGGTGGACAAAAAAATGAATCACATAATTTCATGTGAAAGGTAATATGTACATATAAATGTGTGATGTTATCGTTTTTAAATGGTTGTAACATTAATGATGTTGATGATATATTAAATTTGTAGCATTAATATTTTTCTATAATTATTATATATATTTTTCAGTTCCATCATTATTATTATCCATGTGATTCATTGATGAAAACCCATTTACATCGGTTTGTGAGGTGGTAGTTTACCATACACATGAGCGAGCATTTTATTTCCCATGTGATGTTTAGAGTGATAGAAAAAGTTTATCCGATAAACATAATAAAAAATTATTATATGGGAGATAATGGTGTAATTATATTGGATGTTTTATTACATAATTTATAATGGTAATAGATTATTTTAAAAGAAAAATCATCATTAATATAATTACCTTTCATTATGGTATCAACCTTTAGAAAACATCATATAGAACCTAAAATTAGTAATATACCATTATTTTTATCGTTTACCCCTTTTTCAATTATTTTTTCCTCATCATTTGAGTGCATTTGGGGGATTCTTACCATATTTTAAGAATGTCCAGGTTTTTTAGTCTTCTTCTATTAAAAATCATGTTTTCTATAGTATTTTAAGAGATTTTATACCATTTTTTTTATTTAAATGATTTTTATTTTTAACCATGTACATTGTGTAAAAATTTATAGTTTTTAAAAATCATCACGCCATGTAATACTGTGAGTTTTTATGAATTGCTAATTTAGAATAAACTAAAATTATTTGATGCATTGAATTACATGCATCACCAAGTTTATATTACACAAAATGTATCTTTTTGTTTTTATTTTGGTACATATAACCAAGTGTTTTTTTGTGTTACATAGAATACCATCATTAGATTGTGTAACATAAAACACCTAGATTTTCTTGAACTATATACAACAGTGAGATTAAACATTATGTAAAATACTATTAATATATTAGTATTGTTATCACATATTCATTTGAATGGCCATTATGAAAAATATCATATAAATTATTAAAATATAGTTTATGTATCTTTAAAAAATTATTTCTTTCATAACCAATTTATTAGAAATTAAATTCATAACTATTTGAAAATAAACAAATTCCATTTAAGAAAACATTTTTCCTAGGAACCAATATGTATATTCTATGTAAAAAACACTATTAATGAAATATTTTAATGAAATTTAAATTTTATATTATAAATAAACCATTTAAAATTAATCATAACTATTTTTTATATGATAGATTTAATAAATAAAATTTTACACATGAATTATTCAATTTTTCTAAAAGATATTTTTATATCCATTTAAAGGAATACATATTTTTAAATATAATTAATTAAAACATTATAAACTATATTTTTAAAAAATGGTATTGATTTTTTAAAAAGGGATTTAATAACTATATTGGGTTTTTTTGTATTTTTGTTGGATTGTTTCATTTTTTTGATCAATAGTGAAAAGTGATGAATTTTAATTGAAAGATGACTTTTCACATAAATCAATATTATAGATAAGTATATATAATTTTTTTTAAGTATATTTAGATCAATTATACACAACATTATCCAGCCTATTTATATGGAATAAATTTCAAATTGAAATGGGATCTAATAACCTTTCAATCTTTTGAACTTTGCTCTTTAAAAACATGATTTTCCATCATGATTTTAGGGTAAATTTTAAATTAAATTGTTCCAAATCATTTTATTAAATTTGTAATAATTGACCCCATATGTTTCATAATTATAATTTGAAATTTTTAATAATTTCATTTCATTTTTTTACCAAAATTATTAGTTGAATAATTTAAAATTAATCACTTTGATTTACATAGAATGTATTAAGGATGGGTTTTATAGAAAAACTATATATATATATATATAACATAAAAGGTATACCAGATTGATAATATATATCATTTTAATTTATTTCTTTAAATATTATATGAAAATGTGAACAACGTTCATGATTACATACAATGAACAATTTTCATTAATAATGTATTTCACTTCCTATTTCTATATATTATAAATTGTAATAAATAAAATATTACATAATATATATGATATTTTTATCATATTTATCACTTATGATATTTATAAATAATTTTTCATGTAGTATGACTAATAAAAAAAGTCAAAACATGGATGAAAAAAATGTGATTATTGCCTAAAACTTAATTTTAACATGGCCTTTTTAATAAATATATAATATAAAGTGACAATAAAATAATATATGGTATAATATATATATATAGTACTATTATATAATTATAATAAACATTAATTTATTATATTGTATTCTTGAATGATTATTATTGGAGTCATGACCTCAGGTAAGGGGATTTCTAGTCTCACTTTTAAATCTGGGAGAATTTTATCCGATTCCCAAATCGTTTATTTTATGTGATGTATATACATCCCTATGACATGTTAAATCATAATATTCATTAACTTAATGATATTAAATGTTTAAGGTTTTTATTCAATCATGGATTTCATGATTCAAAATTTACTCATGTAGTAAGGGATCCAATTGAAATTTTAATGTTTGTCAGACACGTGCATTTTTCACTGCCTATTTATATTATGTGGTGTATATACATCCCATGAGTGTAAATTATGATTATTATAATTATTATTTTGGGTATTTATATATCAATTATATTTTTCATCTTGTATGGGTTTTATGGTTCAAGGTTTACCAAATCAGTAAGGGTTTTTGACTCAATTTCCCTTCTTTGAGATGTACATTATGTTATGCATAAATATTGTATGAGGTGCATATACAACCCCTTGGAAATTTAATATATTGAACTTATTAATCCTAATTTATTTTATGATTCAATGGTTTATATTCATTCTTGGAGATTAATATTTAATGTTAAGATTTTATATTACAATGTCATCATTTATCACAGGCGTTTATGATTAAGTATCAAATGATGAAATATGGTGATCTACCTCTCAATAATTTCCATGAATTTTCTTCTCATATCTTTCTTCATGATATCTACATGTATTTTTACCATTTTTTAACCAATTTAATGTTGATTTTTTGTGTAATAAATTTTAAGACCCACACTCTTGTTCCATGATTATCCTTGTAAAAATTGTTTTAAATGATCATTAAAGCTTCCATTATATGATATCAAGGTTATTTTCAAATATATTTTTTTAAAAATATGATTTATGATTAATAATTGTTTAAAATGGTTTTTAAATATTTATTTATAATTATTCATCATTATTTTAAAATGAAATGGTATTTAAAATGATTTATTATTTTAAGAAAAATCAAAGGGAAATGAAATTTTCCCTATCAAATATTTCTTATGTGTTTTAAAGAATAATTCATATGTTTTAAAAGTTTTTTTAAAATAAAACTATTTTATAAAATTATTATGTATTAATATAATGATTTAAAATAAATTTTATTTTCTTTATGTAATTTTATAAGAGATCATTCCAAATCCTTATCCATCTATGATTACATATTAAAATATATTTTATTTTATTATGTGGATATTGTCCAAAGACACCGTTATTATTATTTCATTGTTTTCTATGTATGATATTACATGATTTTTATGAAACCCATTTCTCTCCCACGATTTATACAATGAAAAAACACTGATCAAACCATCTTCTTTTAACAGTTTATTATTTGATGAAATGATTATGAAACCTGTCTATTTTCCAGAGGTTATGGAATAATGAAATGTGAATGGTTACCATTTAATTTTTAGGGTTTTTAAATTATTATTATGAAACCAATCTCTTTTTATGGGTCATGATAAAATAAATGTTTTATTATCAGGTGGTTCATGTATGTTTGATTTGATTATGTGAAAGGTGGGACCAATATCTTTCCCTAATTTCTTGGGTAATGTTAAATGTAATATGAGCTCAGAGGGTACATGGGTGGTCAGACCAATACCATGATGGAGGTTACACAATTGGATATCAAAATCCTATATTGAGTTTACACTTGTAGTATTCACATTCCCAATGAAGGTATATTGGTGATAATCCCAAGCCTACCATGATATGAATTTTATTTTTGGAGGCCTTGACATAAGATTTTAAAAGCTTGTCTGTTTCCCATAAATATGTGTCTTATGAAAATTTTATTCTCCCATGAATAATATTATATTATTTTATTAAGATTAATATATTTTTAATTTCTATTATTTATGAAATGATTATTGATTATGATCTCAGATATGTTGTCTATGGTTATCATGTTTTATTAACATGTTCACATAAACTTTATTCCATTTTATTCCTATATATATATATCCTTTATTTACCCTTATTGATTATATGACATCAGTCTTTCATTTTTCATTTCCTCGTGTTATGAAAATTGTTATTAATTAGATATATTAATTTATAATATGATTGTAGTAAACATTGAATATCTATATCAATGATAAATTATTATGTATCCATGCTTCCAAATACACTAAACTATTATAGTCCATGAGCTTGTGTATTTGTAATGCAATGTATATTTATAAAAAAATATGTAATATACATAAATGAGAATCATGACAATCTATAGTTTGTATCAAATGAATGTTTTAGTCAACCTTTGGAAATTTGTATTCTAAATAAATATTGAGATCCCTATGGATGTTATTTATGATTTTTATAGGGATCACTGTATTGATAAATATAAGGTTGAGTCAAAGTGTAGTAAAATGTCAAGGAATTATGGTAATGGATAGGATGAATTGTTTCATAAAAATACATCCCTATCAAAATATTATAAGTTTATGTGGATTTGGTATAGATTTTACAAGGGTTAACAAATCCAAAAACATTGTATTCAGCAATACTCTATTAGAAATAGGTGTATGAAAATGGGCCATATTTCACTCTGAGTTGGACAGTCTTATGGGATATACATTAGAAATTTT
This sequence comes from Viscum album, assembly GCA_963277665.1. NCBI lineage: Eukaryota > Viridiplantae > Streptophyta > Magnoliopsida > Santalales > Viscaceae > Viscum > Viscum album. The sequence goes on along the minus strand of OY728159.1, from coordinate 649,584,246 downwards.
CAAACTCATTATGACCTAAGCTGAATGATTTAAATATATTTTTCATATTAATTATATAAGATAAAATAAATTTGACATAGATTAATGAAGGTGGTATTATTTCAAAATCCTATACGTTTATTTTTTGGATTATGTGGTTTTCCAATAAGATTAATGTTTCCCACACTATGAATTTTTTGTATTTTTTAATTTATTGAACCATAAGTAAATAGGTTAATGTTTAATGTGACTGATGATTTTTTGATTAGAATATAATTATGATGAAGACTGTAGGAAACGATATTGTGATTTTTTCTACTAATTTTTCATATAACTTGATTAAAAATGTGTTCCTTAACCAACTATCAGACATACCAAAGAAGAGATGTAATGTGTTTTCTGAGAGATCAGGTAGTATATACTGTTGTGTAAATAAGATTCTGTTTCCTATTTGTTATGAATTTTGAAATAAGTACACTATGGAATGTCTCCAAAGGACAGGAAGATGAATTAACTTTGGAGAATGAAATAATGAAAGTAAATGTAATGTGAAAATAAAATGAACATTAAACGTAATAGGTGAGATTTATGTTTTCTAATGTTTCATCCCCTGTTGAGATACTTATAATTTATAATTATAGTAATTTGTTAAATCTATGTCCGAAATTGATGTATCAAGAAGAGAGTTCACAAGGTTTTACGAGTAAAGGTTATAATGTTGATAATGAAGAGGATATGAACGAAATATGAAAGGAAACCATTATTAAGGAAGAAGATGGGTAACCACGCTTACTATCTTAAGGATGATGTAGAATAATAAAAGACTTTATGTATTTCGGATTCACAAATTATGAATACTGAAATCTAAAATTATTTTTTAGTGTAAATTTTTTATTAATGATATAAAATAACGTGTTGAATGGTACTGATGACCTATAAATGTGTTTTAATGGAGAAGATATATTTTCTAGAAAACACATGACTATGTGAAGGTAAACCTTTATATGTTTCTAATGTTGTGAAAATGATGTTTGGTTTGGATAAGAATATACTAGATAAGCATAATGTAAATTAGATATTTTTTTCAACCTTGGATCATAATATTTGTTTTTTTCTATGTGGTTTATCCAATCATGGATAGATAGATCAAAATTTTTGGAATTATGAAATATATCCAATAATATGCATTGTATATTTGGAATCAAGACTATTGAATGGCTTTATATTAATTCCGGTTATTTCCATGTTTCATCGCAATACGTGATTAGGGTATTAACATGTTGGTAATGTTTCAATTAATAACTACATTTTATATATGGGGGAACAATGATGAGAATAGTTTTTGAATTTTAGTGACATTTTATGTAATGTTTTATATTTACAAAATTCTCAAGGGTCAAATGGTTAACCATTTATGAAATGTTATAGGTTTAATATTGAAATTGGTTTTAGAGAATAAATTATTATTTATCCAAATGAATGTTTTTTCATATTAAATAAATTCTTCTACTAAATTGTTTGGATGACAAATGATGGTAAATTAAATGAAACATAATTCTACATAAAAATATTATGATCCATTAATAGTTCAGGGATAATAAATTCACATTAATTTAATGGAGTATTAGATGATGTTTTAAGTGATAAGGGAACAACCAAAGGGATATGTTGTAAAAATTAAAAGGAGTTAAATCATGAAATTAAATTTTCTTGTAAACATTCTTCAACTTTAGGAAATGGATTATGAATCAAAAAAATTATTTTATTAACATTAATCCAGTTAAATCAAATGGTCCCTTAGATCATGACATATAAATGGTTATGTGAATGATAAATTTATCTAAATCACCCACATTATATGATTAGTGGTCTTAATAACTCTATATAATTTTTTACAGTTTTATTCCATGTCCACATATTCACTATCCTCATATGTTCTTCTACGTGGAAACCAAGATGTGAGTTAATTTGGGTAATAGGTATATTGGAATGTTTCCATTTTTAAATTATGTTCTTCTGTAAATTTTTGTGAGTTTTTTTCTTAAGAAAATAAAATTAAAATTTTTTATATTTTGATAACATATATTAATTTCCATGAATAATTTTTTTATGGGGGTAGAATGTAATAACCCTAGTTTTAAGTAATTGTTATTATTTTGAATAAATTAAAAAAATTTATGGCTTTCATTGAACACTATATAATGTTACTATTGTGTTATACACAAGAATAATTTTAGATTTATTTTTATTAAGAACTATTTTTTGATTATTCAACATTCATTTCCATGTTTATAAGTTGTTGTATGGAACACAAAGAATAGCTAGAGTTACACACAACACTGGGTTTTAATGGAAAGTGTCATATTATTAAAATATTAGTAGAGTTGTCACATATCAATTATAATGGAAGGTGTGAAATGTATTGAATAAATTATGAAAATATGGTTTATGAATGTTTACAAAATTAATGATTTGGCGTCCATGTAATTCTAATGGAAGGTATGTACAATTTGAATGTAACGAAATTCCTTTTAAAAAATATATATTTTTCAATCCACAGTCATATTTTCTCTCAAAAAATTGAACAAATAGATTTTCATGAATAATTATAATAAAATTTATATATTATAAATTCAATAAAATATTTGACATCCATATTTTGAGTTTTAAGGGCAAGAGATAAGAATAAATCCAATTTGAAACATAAAAATATATTGTTTTATAAAATTTATTCTTTATTTCATTTAATGGAAAAAATAATTTCAAATGAGTTTTTTGAAAAATTTTCAAGATATATTTATGTTTTTTTATAAACATAAAATTTATCTTAGGATTTATGCTTGGAATCATTCTAAATTTTTTCATGTTATATGATTTGTTAAAAATACTATTTTTTATTGAATAATAATTTTTCTCATAGGTTGTTATCAATGATAAATGAAAATTTATATTGGATTCAAATAATAATTAGTTAAATAATAAATTAATTAATCCAATTTATCTCATTGGGATAAATTTTAAATTTAAATTTTATATAAAAATATTTCAATCATTTGAGCATTTCTCATAAAAACAAATTTCTCATCACATCTTGTGGATTAATGTTAAATTATTTTCTTCCAAAAATATGAATTTATATTGAAACAATTTAATGAATGTTATTAATTATAGAAATTTAGAATTTTACTTAAGGACAACATAATTTTAAATCCAAATTACTAGTGAAAATAGTTAAAATTAATCATACTTATTAAAAGAAAAGTGAGTTTACAAATGAACTATATTTTAATTATGGGGGGTATAATTCTTATAAAATTGTCCACACCACATTTTATGGTTATTTAAAATCATAAAACTTCATGGATTTATTTTTTCTCATTATTTTTCATTTTTAGGTGAAAACATGGGTACCCATGACATTATTTTCAATAAAACCATGTGTGTTATCTCCACCACTTATAAAAGCACACCAACTCTCCTCCTACAATCACACCATCAAAACCAAATGGTTTGGCCCTAAAATTCTCAAATAAAATATCAAATTATATAATATAATCCTATAATACATAATTGTTTATGAAATACAACCATGTAATTCATTTGGTTGAAATAATAAAGAGATACATGATGAAAATGTAGTGTTCATCAATGAACATATTTGTTTTATCTCTTCCACAAAACCCCTAAATTATTTTTATATCATAATTATATAATAAAATTATTATATTAAACATAAATATATGTTTTTATGTTGATATTAATTCCTAAAATAACTCACACTTCCATAAAATAAGAAAAAAATAAGCATTTGTGTGCAATGTGGACTATCACCTCACGAATGTATGTTGTTCGCTTTTTCCATTACCACTTCTTCATATTTAGAATAATTATGTACATGATATTTATATATGATATTAATTATATATATGTCATATTTTTATGTATTTATTATATAACACATACCTTCATGTATTAGATTTTATGAGATTTAGATAACGTCGTTTGTGTGTACGACGAGCAACAACCTCCTGAAGCAATAAGTTTCATTCAGGCTATACATTGCACATATTAAATAAATTTTAATAATATAATGTGATAAATAAATATAATATAAACTATAATTTATTTATAATATATATATATATATATATACTTTACATTTTATTCATTCAACGTGACCAGAATGTGGAAACTACATTCCTGCGTCTGTACGACTTACCATCTCCATGAATGGTGTATTCTATTTCATATTTATATATTTTATAGATTAATATAAAAATAATATACAGAATATATATGAAATATATATCATGGTTATGATTTTATAGATGATCAATTCATAATCTATGTAAGAGGACTAGGAATAACAAGTCAAACATGTCAGAAAAACAAAGTTGTTATTCTAAGAAACATATCTTTAACATTGAAGTATTAATAAATAAGTAAATAAGACTTAATAAAATTATATATGGAATTATATATATATGAATATAATTAATTGATATATATGCATAATAAATTTATATTTATTATAAATTAGGTTTGAAGTAGTATAGAGTGACTCAAAACATCATGTATGGTGATTTCTTGCCTCACATTAATTATGTGATACTTATTCAATATTCACCACCCATTTATTATATATGTTGTGTATAATAACCAACTAAATTTTATATAATTAATTTAATTTAATTAATTATTTTCAAATTTTCAATTTATATTATTATTTAATGGATCTCAAGATCTAAATGTTCCACATGTAGAAATTGATTTTTTGTAACTTTTGCATTCTGTAAGACATTCAATATTCCCCACCTATTTATTTTATATTATGTATATGGTTACCATGAATTTATATTATTATTATTTTTATCTTTTTTCGTAATTTACATATAAATTTAAGGATCCCTCTTTCATGTGGTTTAAGGTTCAAGAGTTACCAAATCGGTAAAAGATTGTTGTCTCAATTTTCCTTCATTGAGATATATTACAATAACCCTTCTCTTTATTACACATTATATCATGATTTAATAAAATAAAATTACACATAATAAACCTGAAATATTAATAAGCTTAGTGTCTTGTGAAATTAATTATATTTCATTATAACATTAAACATGAACCACAATATCTTTATTGAAAACTTATTTACCATGATTGAGCTTAAAACTAAATTTGATAACTAGGGGAAATACATTTGAAAGGAGTGAGCCATAAATACCAATAATGGAATAAAAAAGAAATTAAATTAATATAATAATACATGATAGACAAGGAACATCAATGAGGCTTAAAGGAACATGAATAATAAGACATGATATCACATGATAATCATAACACGGTAAATGTGGAAATAGTATAAAACACTGTTTCAGTGGTCATGTATAAACTGCCAAGACTTCATGGTGGAAAAATACCCACAACAGAATCTGGTAAAACACTATCCCAACATGACTTAAAATGATATTGAACATTACCCAATTCATTGGATCACATTATAATTCCTTGTTCACCCATCACTTTAATTTTATTCTCATTCTTAAGATTGCCACATAGATCATAGAACATGGATTCAATCAACATAATAATTTATTTCATGATCATGGAGTGTGGAATATATAAATTTAATTACTAGATAAAAATTTATATGTTCATAAAAGTGAACACCCATGATAGGAAATGGGTATGGTATGCAGTACACATTTGGTTTGGTATGGAAAATCGTCGTGAAAATTCAGTAGCATAATGACGTCACTTACATGTTCATCAAAAGGGGTTATGAGAGAGAAATGGATATATCATATTTTTTACATGATGTGCACACTAATAGATACATTTAAGAACATTTACACACCTTTATAATTTGAAAAATAAGGCATACACTAATATATAAGCTTCAAGTAAATGGGAATGTGAGTGATGCTTATGAAATCTCAGCATGGTAACAGGTGTACCTGGGAGGGATTAATGATAGATAAATGGGTATTTCCTCATTTTAACATAATAAGGATATTATGGTGAGGTGATAATACATACCACATCATTAGAAAATAAAAAATGTCTTAACATGGAAAATATTATGGAATAAAAGTGAGAAATAGAGGACCCCATACCTTAAGAGTATGACAACAAAATCTTGAAAGGGTACTCATTAGAGATTGTGGAAACCATAAAATAATTATATATAGCAGATATAAGTTTAATGTTGTGATCCAAGAATTTTTAGTGATCAGTAGTGTGAGCTTGGGTGGGTTTATATAGAAAAATAGAGGAAAATATTTACTATTTAGGTTTTGGACTCTACATAATAACATATTTCTAACCAAAAACCTTCATATTATTTTTCCAGTGGTTTCTCAAAATTAAATAGGTTTTAAATATTTTCTTATTAAATTTTATGATCATATTGAAAAATTACCCCTTTCTTTTGGGAAGGTGTGTTACTCTATGAAAGAAATTAATTTAAAATTCTACAATATATTAAATATTTTAGAGGATTCATAATGATTTAATTATAGTAATGAAGTATGTTTAAAATTAGAATATTTTTAGGATATATATATATATATATATTTGGCCTAGGATATCAATTATAGTATTTATTACATCATTTTCTAGTCATTAGGATCTCATAAAACATAGGTTATATTTATTCGATATTTAATTTTTACCCAAAACATTTTCTGTCTCCGAAAAATATGAAAATTTTACCATTGGTTAATTTATATTTTCTTGTTCCAAATATAATATTCATTTTTTCTAAATATTTTTCTAAATATGTTCATTTTCGTTTTTAAGATAAAATTTGTCATTTATTGGAAACTGTTGGGTTTTTGACAATAATAGTTTATGAACCCTTATGAAAAGTACATTTAACATCATAAAAAATATATCACCATTTATGATTAATAATATTTATTTAATCATAAAAATTTAATAAATTTGTAAAATTTTAAATAACACATTAATTTATCAACATAAATCTCTTAATTGATATTGGATATTACCAGAAAATACAATTTCAGTTTAATTGGAAAAAATCAAAATCATTTATAAAGTCAAAATAGAAATGAAAAAAAATTAATTATTCAATACAATAGGTTTATTGATATTATTATCGTCATGATACATAAGAATTTATTATAATAGCGTTCTCCCTAAGATTATGGTACACTATGGTGGGAATTTTTTGGGGTCGTTCGGAAAACATTGTATGGGTTCTGATCTCGATGAGCATGAACATATCTCGTCAATTGTTTCATTAATTATTAATTTATTGTGTCTCATAATTAGATTGGTTTGGGGAAACTCCCATAGATTCTATCTCCACTTAATTCTCCGATAAATGGGCATAATCGGGTACAATCCTATAGGATGAGTCTATCACTTCCTTTGCATGTGTCAATTGGACTTATTAAATAACTATATTGATATTAATCATGTGATAACTGTTCAGCATATATATTAACAATAGTAATATTCTTAATGGGATTTTAAATCCAAATATATAACCATGTATGTGCATGTCTATTCTATAACCATACTACCTAATAAGACATTTAATTAAATAACAAAGGGAAACACCATTTATAATAGTTCGAGTCATTACAATATTCCCCTCTTTGAGAAATTTATCCATAAAAAATATTCCATTCACCCCCATGCAACAGATGAGGTTAATTATGTTTGGTCACTTACTTCAGTTCACACGTTGGTTCTTCAAACTTTTGGTTTCTCCACATCACTTTTACTAGGTGGGTTGTCTTATTTTGTAAAAACATTTCTCTATGATCTATGATCTTCAGTAAATTCTACTAAAATGAATGATCAATGGAAATGGTACCACCTTTTTATTGAGTACATGATAGGGGTTTGGTATGTATGTCCTCAATAGTGATACATGGAATAAATCATGAACTCGATATAGATTTGGTGGGAGTGAATGTCGATTGGCCATCGCTTTTATGCAATCAAGGATCTTAATGGGGCTGATGTATCTTGGACTAAGTTTTCCCTTATTCCCAAATCTCATCAATTTTTCCATGAATATATTTCGAATAAATCAATGTCTCTAACATAAAACTCTAGGTACAGTTGATGATTGTCCTTATAACAGTTGTGTCGACTCTAAGTAGCCATGAAGTGATACTAGATGGTCTTAACCTTTTCTGTCATTTCCTATTCTATTTCAAGACCTAGAAGTTTTCATTCTCCAACATCATCACAGTAAGTATTTTTCCGGCACCTCTTCCCAAAAGTGATTCACAGGGTACCATTTTAATTCTTTCTTGTAAATTGTTTTTGTAAGAGAACTCAACTTGAGGGATATGTTAATCACATCCTTCATTGAAGTTCATTGAAAATGATCTTAACATGTCCAAAAATGTTTGGATAGTCTACTCAGATTGGCCATAAATTGTATGGTAGAGGCCACCATGAGGTTAGAATCTGTATTCCAAGCATGTTGGAGAATATTCCAGAACATAGAGGGGAATATTTTTTCTCAATTAGATAGAATCTATATTGGTAATCCATGAAGCTTTACCACTTCCCTAGTGTATATCCATGTAGCTAAATACATTGATAATTACGTTCCTTTCACAATTAATTATATGTTTATTGATAGAATATCCACTACAATCCATATAGAATTATTACCAATGATGTCTTTGTATGATCTGTGACAAATTCCATGGTGATGTTTTTCCAATTCTATATTGGTATGAGTAATAGTTTTATCATACCCTTATAATTTTATCTTTTTTACATTCACTTACTGACATAAAATACATCACGATGTATATTCTGCAATTTCATTGAAACGCACGGCCGATTGTCACCTATCAACCGGTCAAAATTCTGGTTCTCTTCAAATGTGAATAGCAGCACTCGGGTCGAATCCTCGGCGTTGATACTTTGAAATAGTCGTTTGTTTTTAGTTGTTTTTATTATTATTAGGGGGGTTTGTTTGCAGATCTTAATTGAAATGAATAATTGATTATGATTGATTTAACAAATTGATAATGATTGGGGTGAGTTCATCATTAGGTTAGTTAAGCTTGTGATATACTTGAGCTTCACTTTATATTGCATTAAAATTAAAACTCATCTCACAAGTTGACGTTGATTAGAATTCCCAAGTGTTAAGGCTTTAATACAAGCCATAAATAAACTTAGGATTATAATAATAATCATATATTGTTTATTTTAGTTTTTTTATGGTTCCAATAATCCATAGAAACCACACGTCAAACAAAACAAGTCATTAATCCATGACATGCTAAGTCCAACATACACAATGTTAATTCAACGAATACTCATCGAGAAAAAGCTATAAATCGCTTAAAATATCTAAATTAAAACTCAACCCAATGAGAGATTTACTCAACCATTAAGATGGTTATCAATATGGTAATATATGTTTATGGTGATGAATTATAAAGGGAAGAAAAAGAAAGTGACAAGAAAAGAGTAGTGTGCCGAACACACACACGAAAGATTCTGATAATCAAAAACAGAATTTCGATTGAATGAGGAAGCAGAATAAGGGACTATAATTTAAAATGATTTAAACTATTTTCAGACCATTAATATTATACTACAGAAGGTGGAGAAGAATAATAGGTATTTAAAAATAAACAATCACTAAAATTTGATTGAAATGAAAACAAATTCACACAATTACAATTGAAAGAAAACATAAACAAACATGAAAGAGAAGTGGAGGAGAGGTCTCTATTCTTGAAACAAGATCAAATAATATCCTCCCAGAACCTTTTCAAGGATCTAGTAATGCCAAACCTCCTTATTAAGTGCTGAAGTTCCAACCCTTTTGAAAGGAGAGGAGGGGATGTATTTATAGACCAAGGTGGTGGACTGTTTACATTCCAGAAATATCCCTCCACATGGCTCACCGATATGGACATCCAGACAGCCGAATCATGAGAACTCTCCTTCTTCAAAGTTATCTATAAAAATAGCTTCTATCTACTGTGAACATTTGGTGGCCATTGGACTTATGTAGCCAAAGTTATATTGGTTTTAATAAAAAATTCTGATCTTTGTATTTCAATACAGAACGTTTCGAAGTTCATAATGTGAATGGGTCTTTGAATAGGAATATGCCATCAAATAAAAATAATTTCTTCAAAAAAGTTTACCGCCCAAATCCCCTCTTTCACACTGCAAAAGATCAGCTCTAATGGATGTCTACATTAGGAGAAATTGCAATATTAGTGTGCTATTTTTAATTCTCGGCCAGAATTGTGGGCTGGACTTCAATGCATCAGTTGGGCCCCTTGTATTTGTGATTGGGTTAGGAAATTTTTACCATGGACTCCTTGAAATATCATCCGAACTTGGGAGGAGAAGTATGGTAATTGGACTTCTGGATTGAGCCTAGTAATTCAACCTTCATATATCATCCAGTTTCTTCACAGTTTCCTGGGGCCTTCTTGTGTAGTCCATATGACCCTCTAAATGGACGAATTTTCCAAAGGTGACTTCTAATGAAATGTTGGAATTGGAATTTGTATCCCTAAAGAAGAAGAATCATGAAATATGGATAAGTAGGGTGACATTTATAGTTAAAACATTAAATAGACTTGAATCTGGATAAATTCAAATAGTGCTCAAAAATTATATTTAATATTTAAACATTAATATTTCACACAAATTATGCACATTTTATATAAAATCAGTCAAGGGAGTATATAATAAGTCATTAAATATTAATAACATAAACTCCCCGAGAATTAGTTTTGTGCATGTCCTCATGTGAAACAAATATAGAAACATAACAAAATCATTTTCACTCACCAACAGATATTAAAATTTTGTTTTCTCCAATCAGGGGAGGTTTAGACTATTTCACTCATCCATTTTGAATTCCACCACAAGTTGTTACAGAAACAATGTTTCAAAACAAATTCATTTTTTCATGCCCAAATTTAGAAATGGAGAATGTGGATACTCAAAACTCACACCTCTCAAGATGATATAATTCATTTGTGGAGGTTCACTCTTTCACCAACCAAAAGTGAAAATCTTAGAGTTTGAAAAGATCCCCCAGCTTGAATTCCCCATCCTAAAGTGCTCAAAAATCAAGAGGTCTTTTAAGTGGTTTTTCTGTATCTATGGGACTGTAGGAATATTGTATTCAAAAGATTGAAAGTAGGGGTCAAATACCAACATGGTAAAATCAATGCACAAATTTTATGAAATAAAATATTGAAGGACATGGAAAAAAATATTTACAAGGGCATGATTGTGTGAATCAAGACACAAAATAGGGGAAAAAATGTGATGGGAATGTGAAGATGGAATATTTAAGAAACACAACAACTTCTCCCAATGACATAAGAATATATATGGAAAGTGGTCTTTTTTTTTGTTTTTTTTTCAAAAGTTAAACTTGAAACAGATCTCACACTCATCTACCAACCCATGTTTGATCTCCTCATGATACTAATTCTAATATTTATAAAAATATCAATGGTTGAGTAAGAGTGATTTTTGACACATCCAAGACACAACCCAATCTTATATTCATTTTTTTTGATTTTTTTTTTTTTGATTTTGAATTTTGTTGAATTTTTTTTGAACACTTTTCAATATCATTTGTACAATACATTCCCAAAGTGCACTAAATGAAAAAATCCCCCCCCCCACACTAAAATGGATGCTTTCCCTCAAGCACATGATAACACACTGGAAAGTAAGGAAATGATACCCAAAAATGAAATTCATTCCCCCCCACACTTAAATTTCAAAAACTTATGCAATGAAAATACATGATGATATTGGGTGGGATGAGGTATTGGGATTCTAATGTGCTTATCAAATAAACGGTTTTCATATGCTTGAAGGATATTTCAAAAGGATGATTAATGTATGGTTAATGGGATGCTATTTGGCTATTATGATTCTCATGTGGTTCATAAAATTCTTCAATCATATTAATTCACACTAAAGTAGGAAATTTAGCTCTAAATTCCACAAACTCAAGACTCAAAAATGGGGGAGAAAACACACATTTTGAAAAGATGGCCATAGGTGGCCTTCACATGAAAGCAAATGTTGTTCTTCACAGTTTGGGAAAATCATTATCCAAATAAAAAATTTAGCATTCAGAATTTGGTAATTTTGACACAATATTCTTTATCCAAAGTCATGATGAAAATACAAAATTTTGGATATGAAAACATGTCTGTTAACTCCCCAAAATGGTTGGACAAAATTTCAAAACTCGATGGTGAGTAAGTTTGACTCTTGATTTTTTCGTAATTTTTTTTGTTATTATTCTCTTTTTTTATATTTTTTTAGTTTTTAATAAAGACACACTCACACAAAAGAGAAAGAGAAAAATAGAGGTTTTGAAAAAGAAAGTGGTAAAAAAAATTGAAAGAGTGAGGAAGAAGAAAGAGGTAGAGAGAGAAAGAGATAGAGAGAGAGTTAAAGGGAAAGAGGTGCCCCCTAGTTTGGATTTGGCGGGTCGCCATATCCATCTAGTGGTAGGTCGGCTAGAGAAGTTGGGGATCCACTGGAAGTCGATGTTGTTCCAGGATTGTGCATCCTATCATGGTGATTATTTAACCTATGTCCACTAACCGTGAATGTCCTTTTGGAAGAGGGGTCTTGGACTTGCACATCACCAAATGGGTAAACATTCGTAATAACAAAAGGACCTTCCCAACGAGAATTAAGCTTACCTGGGTGAAGCCGAAATCGAGAATTGAAGAGAGTTACCTTTTCACATTCATGAAATACCTTTATCAGGATGTGTTTCTCATGGAGTAACTTAGCTTTCTCTCAGTACAAATTGTAATTCTCATAGGATTCAAGTCGAAGCTCCTCCAGTTCATCCAATTGCAACAATCTTTTTTCACCAGATTTTTCACAATCAAAATTACAAGTTTTCACATCCCAAAAAGACTTATGTTGGATTTCAACTGGTAGATTACATGATTTACCAAAAAATAGCCTAAAAGGAGACATCCCAATGGGTGTTTTATAGGCAGTTCGATAAGCCCAAAGTGCTTCACCAAGTCATTCAGGACAGTCTTTTCTGGTGGGTTTTACAATTCTCTCAAGAACTCTTTTCACTTCTCTATTAGAATGTTCATCCATGCCATTTGTTTGGGGGTGATATGCAATGTAAGTTTTATGAACAACCCCATTCTTTTTTAAAAGAGATTCCATGGTTTTATGACAAAAAAGGGTTCCTAAGTCACTTATCAAGGAATGAGGTGTGCCAAATCTATGGAAGATGTGTGTCTTTAGGAACTCACTAGCAGTTTGTGAATCATCCTTTCTAGTGGGTTTATCCTCGACCCACCTAGAAACATAATCAACTACAAGAATGATATATGAGACTCCATGTTAAGGGGGAAATGGTCCCATGAAATTGATGCCCCAAACATCGAAGATCTCACTGAAAATTAAAAGCTTTTAGGGAATTTCATTTCTCTTTGAAATTGTGCCAAACTTTTGGCAATCAGGACATGATTGAAAAAACTCATGTGAGTCCTTGAAGAGTGAAGTCCAGAAGAATCTAGAGTCTAGGACCTTTCGGGAGGTCTTTTGTGGTCCAAAGTGACCACCACCAGGCATCGAGTGATAGAATTCTAATATAGAGGAATGTTCATCTTTATCAACACATCTCTTAATTACCATATCTACCCTAGTTTTCAAATGTTTATTTTCATCCAAAAAATATTGTTTTGAATCATTTTTCAACTTCATTTTCTGTTCTTTTGAGAAAATTTCACGAAAAACACCAGAAACCAAGTAATTTACAATTTAGACATACCATGGTAACTTTGTAGGGAGAGATGAAAGGTGCTTAGTGGGGAATTCAGGATCGATGATTTCATAATGAGAAGAATTAGAAATTCTACTTAAGTGATCAGCCACAGGGTTTTCTTTTCCTGGTCTATTTTTTATTTCAAGGTCAAATACTTGGAGCATTAGGGTCCATCTTATTAGCATCGGTTTGGAATCACTTTTCTTGAGTAAGATCTTTATAGAAGAATGGTATGTGAAGATGATGATTTGGTCACCTAAGAGATAGGGCAGGAATTTATCTAAGGCAAAAACAACTGCTAAAAGTTCTTTTTCAGTGACAGTGTAGTGATATTGAGTTTCATCCAATGTTTTTGACGCATAATAGATGGCATGAGGAATATTTTCTCTTCTTTGACCAAGAACTCCCCCAACAGCTCTATCATAAGAATCACACATCAATTCAATGGGTAAGGACCAATCTGGGGGTTGGATTATCGGGGCATATGTAAGAGCTGTTTTGAGTTCAATGAAGGATCTCTTGCAAAGCTCATTGAAATGGAAAGTGACATAATTTGGGAGAAAATGAGTGAGTGGGAGGGAAATTTCACTGAAGTTATGGATGATTCGCCGATAGAAACCATCATGGCCGAGGAATGATCAGATATCTCGAGGAGAGTTGGGTTTAGGAAGTGATTGGATCACTTAAATTTTGGAAGGATCAACTTCAATACCATCTTTTGAAACAATGTTCCCTAGAACAATCCCATTTGCAACCATGAAGTGACAATTTTCCAAATTTAACACAAGGTTTCACTTGAAACACTTTTGAAGGACTGGAGAGAGTGAATGAAAGCACGACTCAAATGACTCACCATAAATGGTGAAGTCATCCATGAAGACTTCCATGCAGTGTTTAATGAATTTTGAAAAGATACTCATCATACACCTATGGAATGTTGCAGGAGCATTACAAAGGCCCAAAGGCATTCTTCTATATGCATATGTTCCAAAGGGGCATGTGAAAGTAGTCTTTTCTTGGTCCTGAGGTGCGATTGGGATTTGGACGTAGCCAATGTATCCATCAAGAAAGCAATAGTGTAACTTTCTGGCTAATTGTTCTAGCATTTGATCAAGGAATGGAAGAGGGTAGTGATCTTTTCGGGTTTCAACATTCAATTTTCTATAGTCGATGCACACACACCATTTGTTCTTCACTCGAGTTGTGACTACCTCCCCATGTTCATTTGTGACAACAGTTATCCCACCCTTCATAGGTACAACTTGAATTGGACTAACCCATTCACTATCAGAAATTGGGAAGATAATACCAGCTTGAAGAAGCTTGGTGATCTATTCCATAACGACCTCAAGTATGAGTGGATTGAGTCTTCTGGGTGGTTTTCTAATTGGTTTGGATGACTCCTCAAGATGGATGTGATGCATGCAAAGGGTAGGGTTGATTCCTAGTATGTCATCTAGGGTCCAACCTAAGGCCTTTTTTCTTTCCTCGAACACTTGAACAAGTTTGGACTCCTGGGTTTCAGTAAGTGTGGCAGAGATAATGACAGGATACGAGTGATCATGGAAGAGGAATGAATATTTTAGGTGTACAGGAAGGGGTTTCAAATTAGTCTCATCATTCATTTTTGGGTTAGGAAACTTAGAAATGGAGGATGGGACTTCAGTTGCTTCAGATTCATTTTTCCCAATACTGTCCAAGGTGGAGCAATTTTGATCAGAGTTAAGATGGGATTCAAGAGAGTTTTCAGGATCCTCTAAATTGATGGAGTCTATAAATGAAAGGTCCACATCAACTTCACCATTTATGACTTGGTTAATCCTAGTGAAGATTTCACAAGATCCTATCTCTTTATAACAAGATGAACATGATGGAATGGGGTTTAATTGAATCTCATAAGTTCCCTCAGAGGAAATTATTGAGAATGTAGAGTGATCCTCATATGGGTATCGCATGGCTTGGAAAATGTTGAACTTGACCGGTTGGTCACCAAATTCCATGGATAAGATGCATGAATGGACATCAATTTTGGTACAAGCTTTCATTAAGAATGGTCTTCCTAGAATTAGGGGAGATCGAGAAGAGTTTGTCTCACCTTCCATGTCTAGGACATAGAAATCAGCTGGGAAGATAAGATCAATAACTCAAACAAGGACATCCTTAAATATTCCCTCACGACTGGATGTGCTTCGATTGGCTAATTGAATGACAACACCCATTGGATGTAAGGGAGCTAGACCAATGTTGGAGAATATGGATTTGGGAATGAAATTAATTGAGGCTCCTAGGTCTATGAGTGCATCATCAAAGTTGGAACTTCCAATTTGGCATGGAACCGTAAAGGTCCATAGATCTTTGTACTTTATGGGAATATACTTCTATGTGGAAACATTTTCAAAGGTCCTAAGTTGCCTATTGTGGGTGCACAATTCCTTAAGAAACTTGGCATACTTAGGAATTTTTTTGATGGCATCTAAGAGAGGAATGATGACTTCAACACGTCTAAACATGTTGATCATTTTAGGATCATGTTCAAAGGACATCCTTGGTTTAGAAACAGCTAGAGGTAAAGGAATTGGATTCTTAAGTGGAATTGAATGAGATGAGGGAATTGTTTCAGGTTCCTTTTCAAGATTCATTTTCCATTCATTTTCTAGGTCAACATTCAAAGGAGGGTTTGAGGACTTATCTTTAGGCATATCAATTTTCTTTTCTGATCTAAGTGAAATTGCACTTACATTACGATTGGGGTTGGGTAATGGTTGAGCTGGGAGTTGGGAAGAATTGGATGGTTGCTTCGGACTAAGGTGTGATGCAAGTTGACCAATTTGGGTTTCAATGTTCTTGAGTCTTGAATGGGTGAAGGGGGAATGATCTTTCACTGCACTTTACCATGGTTACATGGAAGAAGAAGCTTGTCCTGGATTGGGATTACCTTGATTTTGGTTCTTGGGAAAGCGATTGTATTGGTTTTGGAATTGGGAAGGCTCACTAGGATAATGGAATTCAGGAGGAGGATTGTTCTTTTGAGGTTGAGGAAGAAAAGTATAAGGTTCTTGGAAGTTACCAACACCTTTACCATATTGGAACTAGTTTCAGTTTTGAGGAGAGAATTGAGGGGGATGAGATATGGGATTACCATACCTAAGGCCTTGGTTTTAGGAAGAAGAGAAGGGCTTAGAGTGAGGTTGGTTGAAGTTTCTAACAAACTAACCTGATAGTTGAGGATTGGTGTTCCGCTGAGAATATGCTGCATTGAGATCCATTGGTCCAGATGAATCAGATTGATCCTCTTGAAGTTTTGGACATGTGTCAATTGGATGAGATTGAGATTTGCAGATTCCACATTTTTTGACAGGTCCAGGAAACAATGATTGTGGAGAAGATGAGGCAGGGGATTTGGTAGCCACAGCTAGTTGTTTCACAAGACCTGTAAGTTCATTCATCCACTCGGTCATCTTATTAGGCTCTATGGATTGATTATATTGGGCTTGTTTTACATGGCATTTTCTCGAGTATGGAATTATTGTGTGTTTGAAGCCATGTTACTTATGAGATCTCTTACAGCTGCAGGAGTTTTATCAACAAGAGCACTGCCACTTGCGGCATCAATGAGAGTTATCTCCATTTCCAATAACCCCTTATAGAATTATTTAATCAAGAGTTGGTCATGGATTTGGTGGTGTGGGCAGGTTGCAATAAGATTTTTGAACCTCTCCTAGTACTCATGGAGTGATTCACTTGGGAATTGACGGATACCACTTATTTCCTTTCAGATAGAAGCAGTACGAGAAGTAGGAAAGAATGTATCTAAAAAGAGTCACTTGATGTCATTCCATATGGTTATGGAACCAGGAGGAAGGTAGTAGATCCATGACATAACTGTGTCAGCTAGGGAGAAAGTAAATTCTCGAAACATGATTTGTTCTTCAGAAACCCATTGAGGCTTCATGGTAGAGCACACTACTTGGAACTCTTTAAGGTGGAGATTTGGATCCTCATCGGCTAGCCCGTGGAAATGAGGAAGAAGATGAATCAAACCTGATTTGAGTTCTAAGTCAGCCTATATGTTTGGATATTGAATACCAAGAGGTAGTTAATTCATATTAGGAGTAGTAAGTTCTTTAGGTGTTTGTTCCCTAGGATTGGCCATATCTAATTCAACTGGTTGGACAAGGACTGGTTCTTGAATTATTTGATTATCTCTTATGTTTCTCCTAAGTTGGCGAAGTGTTCACTAAATTTCAGGGTCAAAAAAATTAGAGGGATTGTTTGGAAGGCTATGGGGCAATCAGAGAGATTTTGGAAGAAAGAGGAAGACGATTTTTTCTTTGTGTTTTTATTTATTTATATTTTTGATTTTTTTTTGTTTTGGGGGTTTTTTTTACAATAACCAGAAACTAATGACTACATAAATCACCATCCCCAACAACGGAGCCATTTGAAATGCACGGCCGATTTTTTCCTATCGACCGGTCAAAGTTCTGGTGCTCTGCTAATGTGTATAGCAGCACTCGGGTCGAATCTTCAGTGATGATACTTTGAAATAGTCATTTGTTTTTAGTTGATTGTATTATGATTGGGGGGTTTGTTTGTAGAGATTATTTTAAATTATAAATTGATTATGATTGATTTAACAAATTGATAATTATTGGGGTGAGTTCATCCTTAGGTTAGTTAAGCATGTGAATATCCTTGAGCTTTTTTTTATATTGCATTTAAATTAACACCCACGTCACAAGTTGACGTTGATTTGAATTCCCAAATGTTAAGGCTTTAATCAAAGCCTTAACTTAACTTAGGGTTATATTCTTGATCATATCGTGTTTATGGTAGTGTATTTATCATTTCAATAATCCATGGAAACCACACGTCAAACAAAACAAGTCATTTATCCATGACATACTAATTCCAACATACACAATGTTAATTCAACGAATACTCATCGAGCGAAAGCTCTCAATCTCTTAACATACCTAAATTAAAACTCATCCCAATGAGAGATCTAATAATCCATTAAGATGGTTATTAATCTGGTAATATATGTTTATGGTGATGAATTATAAAGATAATAAAAATAATGTGACAAGAAAAGAGTAGTGTGCCGAACACACACACGAAAGATTTTGAGAATCAAAAACGGAATTTCGATTGAATGATAAAGCAGAATAAGGGACTATAATTTAAAATGATTCAAACTATTTTAAGAACATTAATATTATACTACAGAAGGTGGAGAAGAATAAGAGGTATTTGAAGAAGAAACAATCACTAAAATTTGATTGAAATGAAAACAAAGTTACACAATTACAATTCAAAGAAAACATAAACAAACATTAAAAGAGAAGTGGAGGAGAGGTCTCTCTTGTTGAAACAAGATCAAAGCATATCCTCCCAGAACCTTTTCAAGCCTCTAGTAATGCCAACCCTCCTCCTTAAGTGCGGAAGTTCCAACCTTTTTGAAAGGAGAGGAGGGGATGTATTTATAGCCCAAGGTGGTGGACTGTTTAAATTCTAGAAATACCCTTCCACTTGGCTCGCCGATATGGACATCCAGACAGCCGGATCTGGAGAACTCTCCTTCTTCAAAGTTGTCGATAAAAATGTCTTCTGTCTACTGTGAAAATTTGGCGTCAATTGGACTTATGGAGCCAATGTTATATAGGTTTTAATTAACAATTTTGATCTGTCCATTTCAATACAGACTTTTTCAAAGTCCATAATGTGAATGTGTTTTTGAATAGGAATATTCCCTCAAATTAAAATCGTTTCTTCAAAAATGTTGGCCTCCCAAATCCCCTCTTTCAAAATGCAAAAGAGTAGCTGGAATGGATGTCTACATCAGAAGAAATTGCATTATTAGTGTGCTGTTTTTAATTCCTGTCCAGAATGGTGGGAAGGACTTCAATGTATCATTTGTGCCCCTTGTATTTGTGATTGGGTTCTGAAATTTTTATCACGGACTCCTCGAAATGTCCTCCGAACATGGGAGGGTAATTAAGTTATTTGGACTTCTGGATTGAGCCCAGTAATTCAAACTTCATATATGGTCCAGTTTCTTCACAGTTTCTTTGGGCCTTCTTGTGTGGTCCATATGACCCTCTAAATGGATGAATTTTCCAAAGGTGACTTCTAATGAAATGTTGGAATTGGAATTTGGAATCCTAAAAAAGATGAATCATGCAATATGGATAATTAGGGTGATAGTTATTGTTAAAACATTAAATAGACTAGAATCAAGATAAATTCAAATAGTGCTCAAAAATTATATTTAATATTTAAACATTAATATTTCACACAAATTATGCACATTTCATATAAAATCAGTAAATGGAGTATATAATAAGTCATTAAAATATTAATAACATCAGTCTTTCTTCATATTTTCCCACTAATAGTGTTCTCATATATTTTGATATATCTTTGTGCTTCTGGAGTGGATAGATAAGGTTGATCTATGTGCAACATCCAACATCTCCTTCTTTAACTCAAGATTTTATGGTACACATATTCTTGATCCCAATATCACAACACCTTCATCATTTACATTATACTCCAAGTATTTCCATTTTTTATAGCATTCACTATCATCTCAATTCACATATCAACTGTTTGATAATACATTATCTGCTCTAGAATAGATGAATTAGAAATAATTTGTGATAGGTTTGATGATGTTCATTCATTTATGATTCACATTTCCATCCATTCTAAATAAAAGAAGACCAGATCCAATTAAAATCACATCAATGAATGAATTTCTAGATCCTTCTAACTTAGATTTTCTGAATAATTATTCTCTTTCCTAGGATGGTAGTAGATTGAGAAATCATATCCTTTAATTATCTCTAATAATTTTATGTCATCTATATTCAACACTTTTTGTGTGAATATATACGTTAGTCTTTTGTGATCCATATATATTTCACATTTCTACACAAAAATATAATTCCACCAAAATTTTAAATTGATAATCCCTATATTCAACTCAAGAACATGTGTTGGGAGGTTTTGTTCATGAACATTAAACTACATTTAATAATGGGAAATGAATTTGACATTTTTCATCAACACACTACCCAAACACTTCTTCAATGCATCGTTGAATACCACAAAAATCTCACCAATTTTGGGTAATATGATCACAACCATTGTGATAATCCACATTTTCAACCCCTTGAATATTTATTCACATTCAACATTCAAGGAAATTATTAATCCCTTCCTAGTCTGATTGTTGACTAGGTTGGACAATCATGATATATTTCTTCAAAATCAGTGATAATACCCATCTAACCTGTGGAAACTACGAATATCTGTCACAAATGTTGGACTCAACCATCATTCAATAATTTTTTTTTTCAAAGGGTCTATAAATATCCCATTTCTTGTGATGATATTCTCCTAAAAAGTGACTTCCTTTAACCAAAACAAACATTTTCTATGCATGGCATAAAGATTTTCCTTTCACAAGGTCTTTAGAATAATATTCAGATGCTCCTCATGATCCTCTTTACTTTTGGTGTGTATTAGAATATCATATATAAAGATGTCCAAAAATTTTATCATGTAATATTTAAATACTATATTAATCCTGTCTATGAATATTGTTGGCTCATTAGTGAGATTGAATGGAATTTCTATGTATTTATAGTGCTCATACCATGTAAGAAATGCAATTTTGGGGATATCC
The DNA here is from genome assembly GCA_963277665.1 of Viscum album. Classification (NCBI taxonomy): domain Eukaryota; kingdom Viridiplantae; phylum Streptophyta; class Magnoliopsida; order Santalales; family Viscaceae; genus Viscum; species Viscum album. The sequence continues at coordinate 649,562,770 of OY728159.1, read as the reverse complement.
TCCTTCTTCACCCTATCATGGTAAAATCCAAACCATAAATATACCATGGAAATGTATTTTTTCCACATAGATGATCGAACAATTCAGAAATTTGAGTTAGGGGATATTTTTTTTATCATTATCCTACTGAGCTCTTGATAATGAATGCAAAGGAACATTGAACTATCCTTCTTCTAGACTAAGAAGACTCATACACCCCATGTCGATGATCTTTAGCATATGAAACCTTTATCCAGATTCCCTTATATTTTTTTCTTCATATCCTCATGTTCCACAATAGCCATTCAATATAGAATCTTGGATAATGGTAATGGCCCATTTATAAACTCGATAAAAAATTAAACATCTTGTCTAGGAGGATGACCCAGAATTTCCTTAGGAAGCACATCTTCATATTTCCTCATAATTGGAATTTCATCAAGGAAGACAATATCCACAGACTCAATCATTTAAGAAATATTCTAATTATCATAGGGAAATAATATCCATGCATGATATGATAGAGATAAATAATATCCATCCTTCTTCTTGCATTAGTATAGAATATATGGATGATTCGCAATATAGATAGTGATTAACTCATTGTGGAAATTTAGGTTTTCGTTATACAGGGAAAGGAAATCCAACCATATAATTTCATAAAATTCCACCAAAATAAGTATTAAAATGTTTTCTAGGAAATTCATCCCACAAAATTTTGTAGGGTAGTTGTTATATACATGGGATGCAAGAATTTCACCATTTTCTATTTTCACAAACATCTCTACTTCCTTTCATTTTTTTTGTTATAATGTTTATACTAATAATTTGTGATGTTAAGGAATGTGTAGAAACTAAATAAAAAAGTATGTTCACTATTCTTGATTGAATAAATAGTGTATATGTTACCACTTTATTATCAGGATTCACATTGTTGGTAGTGATAGAAATATCTCACTTGTGTTGCCTTGGAGGTTGTTGGTAGTCTCTAAAAACCTTTTTCCAGTTTCATGGGTTAGCCAAATTCACTTGTTCCTTATAGTTATATGAATAAAAAATAAGATGAGGTCTGAATGGAGTGTTACTTTCCATCATCATAGTATTGGGTTTCTCATGTCGGTAATCACTATCTAGGTGCCCATCAATCCCAAAACTAAATCATTTCATCATCCCCTTCATAATATTTATGGGGTGCTTCTTTATACACCTTTGGAAAGTGAGATTTTCGAATTTCCTGGTACGATTAGATCTCTCTATCGGAATATAAGAAAAATCTCCACTTTCCACTTTTATTCCTTTTATACCCATGAGATTCACTAATATCTATTTCAACTTTGGGTGAACATTGGAAAATTTCCCTATAGCTATCAATATCATGGATCTCCAGTGATTTCCTTAGTCTATGTTTTAACCAACCAAAGATGAGGTCAACCTTTCATTCGGGAGTAATGACAAATCTATAGTCATAATGTAAAATCTATAATATGTTTTCTTCATACACCCCAATAGATTTTTCATCTTTCTGATTTAGGTAAAAGAAATCCATTTCAATTTTATATTGGTTGGTGTGGGGAAAATATTTATGACTATTTTTTTTTGAAAATTGACCCATATCATTTCTTTGATCTCTTCCCTGGGTTTTTTATTTTTTAACAATTTCCACCAGTGATAAAATTCACCCTCCATAAGATAAAGATTCAAAAGAACCTTCTCTTGTTCAGAGCATTGAGTGATGGATATGATCTTCTCAATGGAGTCGAATCATTGATCAGCGATTAAGGAATCAAATGATCTACAAAAATTAGGAGGCATTTGTCTCATAAAGCTCTCTATTATGGCTTGTTCTATTTAAAGGTGAATTGTATGCTCCTCATGATATAGGATTATATTAAAACCATGTGTCTATTGAGAGAGTATAGTCATGAAGTGTGTGATTCTATCTCCTGTCATGTTGGGCATCTCATTGGGAAATCGTCATATTTCTATTCACAAAGATTTGTTTAACTAATTACATCTAATTTCATCCATTATATTGATTAATATAAAAATTAAGTATGATTATCATTAATTTTTAAACTAATAAATATAAATTTAATTAAATTTAAGAGATAACATATAACATACATGTATTTATTTATCTTGTGGATTTTTAGGCATCATTCTTTAGTATCCATGATCTATTTAATAAAATATATTCTTATGGTCTTTTTTCATCCTTTAATAATGATTCATAATGATTTTATAAATTAAAAAAGCATATCCCTTGGTACTATCCAACCATGTGCGCAGTAAGGCCCATTGTCGTGTAGCGTGTTACCGTGAATCAGGCAGAGAATGCCTTGTTGAAGTTGTTAAACCTAGGTTCAACTATTCCAGAACCACATCCTCTAGTAGAATCCAGACAGGGATGTATTTTCTGGGTAAAACACATACTCTATAAAAACAACTAATTTAGGGATTTTTAATTTTACATAGTATTATATCTAATTATTTTTCTATAGTTTTCTAATCTTAATCACAAAAATTACCAACCTTCTCCTGTAATACCAACAATAACATCCTTTCTCTTTATTACACAATAATACATGTGTTAATTACATAAAATATCATTTAATACAATCTCAATGAATGATAAGTCTATTTTTTGAATTAGGTAAATTTTATTACATCATTAAATACGAATCACAATAACATTATTGAAAAATTCATTAACATTCTGGATCTTAAAACTATTTTGGATCACCTTGGGGGAATTCATAAGAAAGGGGTGAGCCATAAAAACAAGTAAGGGAATAAACATATAATTAAATTTGGATAATAATACATGTTAAAAAAGGAATATCAATGAGTCATAAAGAAACATGAATAATAAGGAATGATATAGCATGATGATCATACCATGGGAAATGTGGCAACAACATAAAACATTGAACCATAGGTCAAGGCTAAACTACCAAGATATCATGGTGGAAAATGTCCCACAAAGTAATTAGGTACTTTTATTTCCCAACATGACATATCATGATACTAAATTTTACCTAATGCATGATAGTTCTATATAATCTCAGGTTCACCCGTCACTTTTATTTTATTATCATACTTGGGTGTGCCACATATATCATAAAACATGTATTTATTCGTCATAATTATTTATTAAATGATCCTAGAGTGTATAATTAATTCATTTTTTTCCCAAATTAAAATATATATGTGCGTAAAATTTGACACCATTAATAGGAAATTGGTATGGTATTCACTACACATTTGGTTTGGCATGGAAAATCATTGTGAAAATTCACCAACATTACGACATCACATAAATGTTCATAAAGAGGGTTGATGAGAGAAAAATGAGTCTCACATAATTTGGAAATAACGTTGATAGTAATAGGTACAATTAAATAATTTTCCACAAATTAATAATTAGAACAATAAGTTATACGATAAAAAATAATCTTTAATAAAAAAAGAAATTAAATGATGCATACAAAATTTTATCATGGGGGGATTAATGATACATAAAGGGGTATATCATTATTTATTAATTTTAAGGGATATATGTGGGAGGTGAAAAAATATACCCCATTATTATGAACTTAAAAATTAAATGGAATAATGTAGAATATATTCTGTAATAAAAGTGATAAATAGAGGATGCCTTACCATAAGATTATGAATCAATAATCTTGAAATGGGATTATTGAGATCATAGGGAACCTTGGGAGTTTTATAAAGATATTATTTAAGAATAAGGATGAGTTCCATGTATTTTAATTATTGGGAAGTGGGATCATGGGTGGGTTTATATAGGAAATGATAAAGATTTCATTAATATTTTTCTTCAGACTCAGCAAAATAAAATATTTCAATCCACTAAAAAACACATGGTTTTTTTCCAATGGTTTTTACATAAGTGGATAGGATTTAATATTTTTATTAAGTAAAGGACCTAGAATATTAAAATATTACCTTTTTTATTATGGAGGGTCACCCTTTTAAAGAAATTAATTTAAAATTCTAAAATATATTAAATATTTTGGATGATTCATAAAGGATGAAAAAATTAATCAAATAAACTTAAAGTAACATTAATTTTAGAGGATTGTAAATATTTTTCTGAGAATAACCATTATTGTCTTTATTATTTCATATTTTCTCATTGTAATTTCATAAAACACATCATATATTTATATAATATTTAATTTTTACCTGAATAATTTGATTTTCACAAAAAATTATGAAAAACACACAATTGGATTATTTTTAAGTACTAATTCCCAAAATAGTATTCATTTTATTTAAATAATTTTTAAATATGTGAATTTTCAATTGTATAAAAATATTATGTAAATATTTAAAAATGTTGGGTTTTTGAAAAAAAGAGTTTTTGAACACTTTTAAAAAGTAAATTTCACATTATAAAAATATTATTGGCCATTTATAGTTAAAATAACTTACTTAATTATAAAAATTTTATAAAATTACATTTATTGGAAAAATACATTAATTTATTAATATAAATCCCTTAATTTAATTTTTATGTTAATCAAAAATACAATTTTATTTAATTGATTCAAAATCAAAAACATTTATAAAGTAACAATAAAAATTAAAACAAATTAATTATTCTATAAAATATATATATTAGTATTATTATGGTCTTGATATATATAAATTTATTAAACTGGCATACTCCCTAAGATTATGGTGCAAAACTGTGAGACTTTCATGGAGGCATTCAACAAACATGGTTTGGGCAATGATCTTGGTGTGGTTTAAAATCTCACATAAATAGTTTTTCTAATGATTATGTTGTTGGATATAATCTAGGAATTGGTCAAGGGAAAAGCCCGGTGATTATATCTCTATCAGAAGCTCCAATAAATGGTCTTTATAGGGTATAATCCTACTAGATAACATCATCACTTTCTTTTTCTGTGTTAATTTTACTTGTTAAAACCCTATAATTATATTAATCTTATGATCATTATTAAACATATATATTAAAAAATTTAATATAATTTATGGTATTTTAAATCCAATTATATAACCAAGGATGTGAATGTGTTTTCTATAACCATATTACATAATAAGACATTTAATTAAATCCCAATGGGAAACAACATTTATAATAGTTCGGGTCATTACACGTACATTATGTTGTGCACTTATATTATTTAATGTGGTGTATATATAGACCCATTGACATGAAACTTCACTAATTTATTAATGATAATGATATTTTATGTTTTATTCCATGATATTCATTCATGGGGTTATGATGTAATGTTACAAGTTTGTTAATATTGTCTGTTCCCATCCTATCATTTATCAGAATTGTTTATAATTATGTATGAAATGATGAAATATCATGATATACCTCAAAATAAATCCCATTACATTTATCATTTGTTTTTTATTCCTGATATCTTCATGAAATGTTATAATTTTACAACACTTTGGTACTTCAAAAAATTATGTAAATAGTTCTAAGAAAATCTATCATTATTTCATTCTTCCAGCAGAAAGATTTTTTCTTCCTAAACCATGTTTTACAAAATTGACATGAAAATTTTATTATTTCTATATTATTATTATTGAAATAAAATTTTACCCATGTTTTACTATTGCAAAAATATTTTTAGTTAAATATTCATTTTTTCCAAAATAACACATGTTGGGATTTTACCAAAAATATTAAATGTATCTATATTCTTAACATTAATTGTGTAAATAGTATTACCCACAACCATTAATAATCAATGATTTCAATATTTACATTCTTGTTTTGAAAAAACCTTTCAATGTAAATAATTTATATTTCAAAAAGTCATTTTAATTATCTTTAATTACTCCTAGATATGATTTCAAGGTTATTTTCAGATAAAATGTATTAAATAATTTTTCTATTTTAAAAACTATTTAAAATGGATTTAAGAGTTTCCTTTATAAATATTCAATATTATTATAAAATAAAATGTTTTTCTTAATGATTTATCATTTAAATTGAATATTTAATACTGGAAATAATTTTTCCTCCATACATTATTCATAGGAATTTTCATTCTTACTTGATATGTTTTCAATGTGGGGTCAAAATAATGGGATTTTTAATCTTTTTTATGTCCTAAAATATAATTTTCAAATTATGTTTATTTTAAAAAAAATCTCCATTTGATACGTAATTGTTCCTCTCTATAAAATATTTCATCATTTGATATATTTTATTCTATTTAGGGATATGATCCCAAGGATACCATTCATATTATTTCATTGGATGTATTGTGTTAATGATTTATTGTCATTTTAGAAACACATTTCTCTTCTATGTTAAATACCATGATAATATGCTTATGAAACCTTTAACAAATCATGAGTTATTCTATCATTAAATTATAGTAAAACATCCGTATTTTCCATGGGTTGTTATGTGATTAAATTTTTATGATTCCCATTTCGTTTCATTAGATTTCATATGATGCTTATGAAACCCATCTCCTATTATGGGACATCATATGATGAATTTTTTTCTGATTCCACACATATATATGGTTGAATAATGTGATAGGTAGTACCTATATAACCATAAAATATATTAGGTAATTATAAATGTTATATGAGCCCCTACAGTACAAGGGAGGTCAGCCCACACCGATAAAGGTGCGTAAACATGTGGTAAAAATAAACCCTTAAAGGAGGGTACACAGTTGGTCATCCCAAACCCAAATTTGATACATCGGGGGTTATCCATATCTTAACATGCTATGAATGTATTAGAGGGTATCTTTGACATAATATTTTCTATGTTTGGGTGTATTCCACAAAACTATGACTTATGTGAGTTTCAAACTCTTATGAATCACGATAATTGATTTCCTTATGATTAATGTCTCTTAAACATCAAATATTTATACTATGAATCTTGATTATGATATTTGATATACACAATACGGATTTCAAATTTCACTCTCATTTTATTATATCCTAATGTTCATATTATGATTAAATATATTAATTATTTTCTTCTAGAAAGAATGTGAGATCACCCTTTCATATATTACCATTCCCAATATAGTGAAAATGGTTTTATGTATGATTAATAAATGTGAATATCATTATTAGAATCATTAGAGACCATTTACCAGGTTATATGAATATGTTCCTACATTTCCAAATATACAAAAATTTTATGGTCCTCAGGTGTGTGTTTTTTCAATGTAATGAATATTCATAAAAAATGATATAATACCCACGTATAAGAAGATGGTGTCACCATACAATTTGTACCATGAGTCCATGAACTTTATAGAATAAAAAATATTTTTAATAAAAATATCATTTTTAGTTCGTAATACTTGAGTTTTGTGGATTACACAATGTGTAATGGGATGACACGAAATATAAATCAGGTGAAGATTGTTTTTAATATATTTCCCATGTTATCTCTAATTTAATAAGTTGCATCCTCTCACCTATTTACCTAGAGGATCTCTTGGGTGATTTTAGATATCTATGATCATTTGGGATCATTTTTTGGGGATTGAAAGTCGTTGGTTAGGTTGTTTGTATTTACGAGTAAATGAATTCAATTGGTATATATTTATCATCTACTTATAGTTTGAAATAAAATCATTCAATTTGTTGATATACTTCCCATTTAACTAGAACCAAACATTATATTGTTTTCGTAGATCATCTCTATGTTTATTCTTTATTGACATGACCCACAGTGGGTGTTCATCATTTTATTATGTGATTTAATAGTAGGTGTTTCCATTTGAGATATTTTATGTTTTTTCAAACCTTTTGTTGAATTATTTTTTTCAAATAACGTTTAAAAGTTTTTTAAAGCCTAACTATAGGATTATTTGATTATCAGACATGAAATGGAATATATTTTCATAAAAACCACCCAATTATAATAGAATTGGAATTAAGGGACATATTTTAAAAAATATGTAATTTATTAAATTAATTATGTCTTATTTTGAGAAAATATATTATATTAAAATGAACAAAACCCGTTAGTATTTTTGGATTTAATAGACATTAAATGATGAAAAACCCATGATTTCGTAATTATATTGAATAGGAATATTAAAACTGAAAACTGGGAAATTGAATTTTAAATTATGATTGATTGGAAATTATATTATTTCATATTTATTTATTTATTTATTTATAAAATGTGTGCATGGACAGTTAGGGGTTATTTTGGACAACAATTAAAGGATATTGATCCCCTACCAATGTTTTTATGATGAAATCACTAAAAACCCAAATTCAACATGATTATCCTTGATGTTATGATTGTGTGCCCTATTTCGAATAATCCCAAGGGACATGTGTAAAAGTTATTATACATGATAACTAATTTGATATGTGTGAGGGTCCTATGACTAGATAATAACTTACTTTAAGGATAATGACATTGGTTCTTATTTATTATTATTTTTTTATATATTACATTTATAATAGAACTATTTTACTCATGCAAAGTGATTTCTATAAATTATTACATTTATAATGTTTATGTATTCTATTTTTGAAAAGGCTTATATCAATTGAAATGAAATAATGTGTTACTTTAAATATTCAAAATGGTATGTTATGTAATGAGATATTTAATTTAAATTAAATTCATGATTGGTATATTTTTATGTAATATATTATTTAATAGTATTTATTTTTCATACATGGAATTATATCACACACTCTACCTTTTCATTTAAGAGTTTACATATTTTAATGATCTAGGTCTGAGAAGATGGAAATCACTTCTTAGTGAAGGTAGATATTCATTATTCGTTGGGAATTGAGTAATGGAGGCTACTAATGGAGATGTTATCCAGTTGTGGCATTCGATATTTTAGTTTAATCTTGATGGTTTTTGAAAACATTGATAATTTACTACCTTGGGTTTTTTATTCTTGTTTTTTTAATATTATTTTGTTTGAGTGTTGAGAATGCTGACATGTGTAATTATCTTTATGTTTTTTTGTCACAATTTCATTTCCTCATGATAATGTATGATTATAGGTTATATTGACCAACTCATGCAGATTGGGAATTCCCTTCAAGATCTATGAGTGCAGGATCCTTTATCTAGGTATTGGGGCATCTAGGGTGCTTCGTGACAATTTTATATTTGATTTTCTAGTTGGTTATCTCTCCTAGATGTCAGTATACCTTTTTTGATATCTTGATGAGGTGTAAGAGTGAGTTTAGAGTGGGTATTTATCCATCTATCAACAAAATGAGTCTAAATTCTCGATTATTTTTGGGAAAATAATGATAAAATAATTTTTTTATCTGATTAATTATAGTTCCATATTTTTATTTTGGTATATTTAAATAAAATTAATGACATCATATCTTAATGAATTTATTTTTACATATCTTTGGATGTATTTTAGGATAGGTGTATCCATTTAGATGTCTTTAAGGATTTCTGGTGATATTTGTTAGTATTATTCCCATGATAATACATTTAAATTAGCCCTAATAGGATTCTTTTTTTGAACTACAGTAAGAGAATTTTCCTATGGACCAAAATATTTTTTTACATTATTGTGTGTGATATCCATTATTTGTGATATATAGTTGCAACCATTATCGTCCAATATCTTGTAGTGGTACATAATATGATTGAATCTAATTATCATGATTATGATTTTATTTTATATAATAAACTAGAATTCCAATTCTATAACAATCATCAAGAGGACAAGGATTGGTTGATAATGATAGAAATTATTTTCATTTTGTTGGAATCTTATAACCCAATAATGGTATTGTGTTCTACCTTCAAGATGGATATAAATAGAAGCAGATGGTGTTATTCCATTGAAATGGAAAAAATCATGATGTTTTGGATTGGAAGGAAATTATAGCACTTCTAATTGACCTGTTATATTCATAATCTAGGATTCTTTCTAAGGATATGTATTTTTTGAGCCTCTAGTAGACAGGTAGGACCATGAAGGAGTTTGTGAACTTCTTTACTGAGGTTCTATATTTTTCACATGACATAATATCAAATGAGAATATAAATAATTAATTGTTAATTATGGGTTTTTACTAAATATTCATTACTGGTGTAATTTATTCAAAATTCAATGTAATTTTTTTAGTTATATGGAGTTATTTCTAGTCCAAAAACTCTAACAAAACATGATTTCAAGGCCTGATGAGCCCGAAATAGATTTTTGAACATTTTAGGATACCTTCAATAAACATGTGAGTGGGTTTTCTTATCTATTAAACCAGTACTCAAATAAAAAAAATTGGGCACAATTGAACATATACTGTTAGGATTCAACTAGAATTGAGTTACTTTTGGTCGAAAAGGGATGAGAAGAAACTTGGTTTAGGACTTTTCCAGAAAAATAATAAAGTAACTTAAAATAATTATTTTATTTCTTTTCTCATCATTGGGTGGAAATTGGTGACTCTACGATGCAGCGACCAGGTGGAGATGTGGCATGTTAATGAATCTCATTAATTTCTCGTATCTCACAGCGTAACGATGAAATAATGTAATGGTAAAAATGAAACTATTTCATAAATGAAACATCATAACGACGCAACATCGCAGCGTAACAAAAATGCTATGTTGTGATTATTTTTGTTAAACCAACACATGGGTGAATGAGAAATTAAACTGTGAGAATTCTATGACTATTTTCTAGCAGCTTTACTATCTAAATAAAAACAAAAAAACATCATTGAGACCTTTTTGTCTTCGACGTGCCTCAAAGAATGAAGCCGGAAGCGACATCAACTTCTTGAATCCTCTAGGAGGATGTCTTCATCATAGAATGTCTAGGAGGTAGGGTTTTATTTAATTTTAAATTTTTATCCATGTTTTATTTTTCAGAAATGATGAACAAAGATCAACCCATGAATGGGTCGATTCAGGATTCAGGCGTTTCTGCGAGATGGTGGCTTTTCTTTTGGGATTTCTTTATCCTAGGTTGAATCATCATTGTTGTTCAAATTAAAATCTCTGGACCTCCCTTGGTTAGAAAATTATAATGTGAAGGTCATGGGACAACATTAACAAGGCCTTATACACTTTTTCATGGGTGTTCATCGTGGCCAAAATCTCAAATCTATGTCAAGAAAAATCTGAAACCTTCGTGGTGGAGAGGACTTTCCCCGTAGAGTGCAGGTGTAAGTAACGCGAAGAATGGACCACCAGTATGGACCCAATGGTCTATAGAAGAGTCTTCTGGTATGTCGGAATCTGCAATGGCAGCCACCGGTGGGTGGTGGTGTGCCACAATGGCACTCTGGAGGTAGGGCCACAACTGTCTCAAGTCGTAGTGCATTGGGAGGAGCCATCGGCTAGGCTATCATCTGGAGGAAGTGGATGCAGTCGCTCGACCGCGTCGGAAGGCCAGGGATGCGACATCATGCTGCATCCCGCATGGAGACTAGTGGGGGAGATGGCATCGAACCATATGTTACATCCGGCCACGTCCCAATGAGGTAGCCCAGGTGGTGTGTGAACCAGCCAGTGGGCCGAACATGCAGTGGCAGGCAGGACCTGCACTGGCAGGCCAGACCCTTGCCCTACAGGCCAGGTCTCGGAAGGCCCAATGGGCCTGGACCATGTTCTAGGCCAGAAAAGACCATACCTGACACAAAATAGGTCATATCGAGTCCATTTAACTAAACCAGGGTATGTGGGATATCTGGGTTGACTTGGTTGGGTCGGCCTGACCGGGTCAAATCGGGCCCAGATGTAGCCGGTCTCAATTTTCTATAATTCTTATATCTCTTAGACCGGGAATCCAATTAACGTGTTGTCTATGGAGTTGGGGCCCTTGAAATGGGTAGGTCCTTCTGATAAACATCTCTTTAGTTTTGGTTGTAGTTGGAGTACAGCTAGGTTGGATCAGACTTGAATATAATTAGGCTCTTTTTACTAAATAGATTATAACATACAGACCGGGCATCCAATCAACGATTTGTCTATTTCATTGGGACCCTTACGACTAGATGGTCATTTGGGGTTACAATATGTGGGACTTCAGGCTGGTTGAGGTATGACCAAAGGATTGAGAAGTAGATCCTCCAGAAATGAAGTGTGCTAAGTGCGGGAATCCATTGGCTTGGAGTGACATGAAGAAAGAAGAGTGGTCCTACATGGGTCAGTACCTAGAAATCCCGAGTGGTTCAGCACCTAGAGATCCTTTGTGGTTTATAACCTAGCGATCATCTATGGGTTAGCACCTAGGGATACACTCTGGGTCAGCACATAGAAACACTGTGCGGGTCAGCAGTAGAGCCTCACAACAGAATAAGATAATCTATCTTTATAACTAATCATCATTATTTTTATACTTATGTTCTACCTTGTGTGAGTAACATATTTTAATTTACACTATGTTGTTGATTTCATTCTTGGTGGTATGACCTATGTGGTATTTTTTTGTGGTGATTACCTTAATAGATTGCTGAGAGAACTTTGAGGGTCTCGGGGACCCTAACAAGTATTGTTATACTGACCCCTGCACAGGCTTTGCATGCATGTGTTTTGTCTAGTGCAGAAGATCAGTGTTTCGAAAAATGTTCCCATGGGGACGGGAATGATGGAAACTACGACGTTGGACTTGGGGGCCTAGGACCAGATGGATCCCAGTAGGATTGGGCGGGCAAGACATACTACTTCGAATTCTAGTAGCTTCACTACTCTCTTAATCAGGTGAGATTTTTTGCAGATGGGCATCAGTGTTTCCTTTTGGTACATTACTATTTTTCAGTTCCTTTTTGGTTTTTATTCCGACCAACTTACTTTCACTTGTACATGCACTCATATTTTTATTAGTGGTATGATTTTCCCACTTTTAATGTGTTGGGATGTGGTTGGGGGTGTATCTGTATAGGTTTAAAGGAATTGCCTTACCTTTCTAGGGATTTTCCTTTCTGGTGCTAGTCTCCAACCCCTAGCCTATGGAAGGTGGTCTTGTGGTAGTCATGGGATGGGCCTTAGGGGAAAGTTTGTGACATTGTGGTATAAGTGGTCAGTCAATTCTACCAGAAGAATTAAGAGTTTGTTTTTTATTGTAAAATAGTGTTATGTGTTTTGAGTTTGACTTTCAGGACAAGGAGTCATGTATTGTGGTAGAGGTCGACATATCCATACACAAGGACCCCGAATTCTATTTTTTGACTCGATACACGAATTCACTAGTTGCATGTGTTTTAGGAATGACTTTTTCTAGATCTCTTTTTAGTCAACTCACCATTTATAACTTATTGAACATGGCACATCTGTTTCTCTCAAGTATGCCTCCACAAGGATAGATAGCCAGGATTCTAGTGACAGATCACGATGATGGTCGATTGAGTGATGAGGCATCAGTGTGGGTATCGCTTACAGTGCTAGCACCTTTGGTTGGTACACCAGCACCACCACCACGGAGAGAGCCATGGTTGCTACCATCCCTACCAGCTAATTGTGCACACTAACTGAGAACATTTCATGAGTTCTAGAGACTGAGGCCTCTGAGGTTTTGAGGCAATATGGATCCTTAGAAAGCTAAGGATTGGCTGGAGGCAGTTACTCAGGTTTTTTACCTAATTGAGACACCTCTAGAACAGATAGTAGTTCTAGACACAAGCCTTTTTCAGGTCACGAAAGGGTTGTGGTGGAGCTTGATGCTCCAGACACATGAAGAGGTGACCCTTGTTTGGATGGGCTTCGAGAGCCTCTTTAGGGAGGACATCATACCAACGACACTACACTCAATGTGTATTCAAGAGTTACTACACCAATAGTAGGGCATCCTCACTGTGGCCCAACACTCAGTAAGGTTTACCAACCTCTCCCACTGTTCCACTGAAATGGTACAAGACCATTTATTTAGAGCTCAAACAATTGAGAAAGGAATCTGGTGGGAGATCAGGGATTCGATGATTATTCTCAGTATCAGGACGTATTCTAGAGTAGTAAACTAAGACCTACTGGTGGAGACCTTCCTAATCAAGTAGGCACTGACACTGTGAGCCACCATCGGACGATAGGTTGTCGTTTCCTCTGAATCTTGCATTATACAGATGACGCAGAGGACCAAATGGGATATACCTTCTGAAGGATGACCCAAGGATGCATGGTCATTAGTGCGGAGCATCATAGGTAGAGGAGATCATCTATGGACAAGAGTTTGTTACCCTTACGGTGCACTAGGGAACATGGCTCTTGAATGTCCAACTCAGCACATGGATGATTAGCAGGCAGTCGAGGGTTCGCCGATACAATGACAGAGGTTCAAGCGATGAGTTCCTAAAGAAGGAGGATGTGGTAGGGGATCAGGGCAAGCGACAGGTGGTGGTTGATGGTTTTATGTAATACCACAACCACCAGGAGGTCCACCCTAAGCTCTAGGAGCAGGTGTATAGGGCTGGGGCCAAATTCAAAAGATGGGGTCCTATGACCACTGTTCTCCAAATATGATTACAGGTATGATTTATGTCTACTACACTGTAGCATTAGTTCTTATAAACACAGGTGATAGTCACTCACTATTTTCCATGACTCTCATTCGGAGATCTGATATTTCAATAGATATGTTGGCCCGATCCTTACAATTATATACTCATAAATTAGAGGATGAAATGATTACACCAAGATTTCGGTAGTGTGAGCTTAGTTTTGGAGGTGAGATATTCGACTAGGTTTTCCTAGTAGCAGCGTTTATGCCTTACAACGTCATCTTGGGTATGGAATGCTTATCCACATTCCATGATCAGATTAACTATTTTAGGGGAAAAGTGAGGTGTGTCCGCAAATAGGGGAGTGGTTTTTCATTAATTTGATAGAAGGTAACCTTTTCAATATCAGATGGACTTTCTCAAAGGAAGGTGTAGCTGATCAATCACCAGTTGGCTAGCCTCACCCTCGGTGCGTTGGATGAGGGGAGTATGATCTTTCTAATAGTGGTGGACGAATAGGAGGATTTATTTTCAAAATATGTCCCATGACTACTTATTCACAGAGATGTAGACTTTTTCATTTACTTTTACCGAGGGATGACACCAATATCTACACCTGCATATTGTATGGCTCTTGCAGAGCTTAGTAAGATGAGGGTAAAACAAGAGGACTTACAAAATAAGGGGTTTGTATGTACCAGTTTTTTTCCATGGGCAGCCCCAGTGTTGTTTTCCAGGAAGGAAGACGGGAGCTTGAGGCTATGCGTAGACATATGGAACCTGAACTAAGAGACCGTGAGGAAAAAGTATCCACTACCAAGGATTGATGACCTCTTGGACTAATTGGAGGGAGTAAGGTGGTTCTTGAAGATAGAACATAATTCGAGCTATCAGCTACTTTGGGTACAGGATGAGGATGTGCTGAATACAGCCATTAGGTGACATTATAAAAACTATGAGTTTGTAGTGATTCCTTTTCTGTGTGACCAATTACCCAGTAGATTTCATGGGACTCATGAACTGGATCTTCTAGTCTTACCTAGACTAGTACTTTGTGGTCTTCATTGAATTCATCTTGGTGTACTCAACATCAGAGGAGGGGCACACTATACACTTGAGGATAGTTTTAGACTCTTTCTGAGAGAACTTTATTTATGGTAAGCTCTCAATCTCCCATTTCTAGATTTAGGTGTTCAACTTATTAGGAAATGTAATCTCAGAGGTAGAATTTTCAGTAGATCTAGAAAATATAGAGTGAGTGAATTCTTGGGATCCTCCCAGGACCATGATAGAGGTGTGAAGTTTCTTGGGGTTGGATGAGTACTACTGAAGGTTCATACCTGAATTTTACAATGTATCAACACCCTTTTTATCTTTGTAAAAGAAGGGAAACCCCTTCGGGTGGAAGAATAGGTGCCAGGAGAGTTTTTAAGAGCTAAGGCGGAGACTGATGAGTTCCCCTATCTTGAGACTACTAGAAGATGGTGTTGGGTATGTAGTCTAATGTGATGAATCAGAGACCATACATGGTTGTGTCTTTATGCATGAGTGATAAATGATCACCTAAGGATCATTGTAGTTGAGGTAGAATAAGTAGAACTATGTGACCCATGACTCGGAGTTTGAAACAATGTTATTTTCCTTAAAGATGTTGCATAACGACCTGATGGGTGTATGGTTTACCATCAACTCTGACTATAATAATCTCAGGAATATCTTCTCATAGAATTTATTGAACTTGATACGTTAGTGATGGCTAGAGTTCCTCCAAGACTATGACACTATGTTAGTCTATACTCTTGGGAAGGGGAACATGGTGGTTGACGCACTCTGTAGGAGCTCTGGTTTTCATCTACTGAGTGAGGTGACAGAGTAGCTAATGACGAAGCAGATATCCTTTATGGATAATAATAGAGAAGATTACCTCTAGTATATGATTTTCACTCCCCCACTCTTATAGTGTGTTAGGGAGGCACAACTTGTGGATTTTGAATGTGAGTCCCGGCTTGCTCAGTTATCCTCAGGATGGGCTCCTGATTGATTTTCAAAAAGTGAGGAGAACGTCATACATTTCAGAGGGCACACATTAGATCTTGTGATGTTATGGGAGGATATGTTGAGGGGCTTCCATACTTCCCCTTTGGTGGTACGCCCTCAAGTGGAGAAGATGTACCAGGACCTCCAACATTAGAAATGGTGGCCTGAGATAAAGAAAGTAGTGGTAAAGTTCATTTCACGATGCCTCAATTGTTATCAAGTTGTGGTCGGACATCACATTCCAGCAGGCTTGGCCAAGCCACTCAAGGCACTATAGTGGAAATGGGATGTTATCTTGATGGACCTTGTGATGGGGTTCCCATATACATCCAAGGGACACATCTCTATTTCGGTGATCATTGAATGACCACCAAATCACCTCACTTCTTACACATCTGATAGCAGGGACTGGTAGAGGGCTTTGGACTCCCCTACTTCCAAGAGATAATGCATCTTCATGGGGTTCCTTCAATGATCGTCTCAGACCATGTTTCTAGATTTACATCCCTATTGTGGAGGGGATTATAAAATCTGTTCCAAATGTAGTTGCACTCGAGCTTAGCTTCTCATCCTCAGATGGATTGTCAGATATAATAGACCATACAGACCTTGGAGGACATGCTATGTGATTGCATCCTAGATTTGGGTCGTACTTGGTAGGGACACCTACCCCTACTAGAGTTTTCATATAACAATAGTTATAACTCCATCATTGGCATGACACCGTTTGAGGCCTTATAAGGGTGACCTTATAGACCCCCCCTATGTTGGAAAAACCCGGGAGAGTTGGAACTCATGGGTACGAAGTTGGTACATGCTACCATTGAGAAGGTGCAGGTCATCTAGAAGTGTATGAAGACTGCATAGAGTAGGCATAATTCTTATGTCGACAAGAGATGGAGACCCTTAGAGTTTGAGGAGGGCGATCATGTTTTCCTCCGGGTCTCACCCAGATGAGGATTGCATATATTTGTACGGGGCAGTAAGCTATCTACGAGGCTCATCGGATCTTTTTCAATCCTAATAAGAGTTTATGAGGTGGAATAATACATAAATCATCCCCCATAGATGAATATGGTGTATAATGTCTTCCACGTGTCACAACTGAGGAGGTACGTGCATGATCCATCACACATCATTTCCTAGGGTGAGCTAAAAATTGACGATGGGGTGATGATTTTGGAGTTCCTGGTGGAGATATATGATCGATGGGATCGGGTCCTATGCAGGTGGTTGATTCCTGTGGTTTTTGTTTGGGGGCAACATGGAAATCTCTATGAGTGAATATGGGAGCGAGAGACCCAGATTCGTGCCCAGTACCCTCATCTGTTTGATTAGTTTTGTATTGGATTTCGAGGATGTAAATCCCTATGGTGGGGAAAATTTAATGTCTTATAAATTCTGTTTAAATATTTTTTTAAATTATATGGAATTATTGCAAGACTGCAAAGTCTAGCTGCATCTAATTGTGAGGCCTGGTGAGCCCATAAAGGATTTTTAAACTTTTTTTATGTTATGTTCCGTAAACGTGTGAGTGAATTTTTCATTATATTAAACTGATGGTCGAATCAAAAATATGAGGGAATCATTGAACGTGGAATACCGGGATTTACCTATAAATGAATTAACTTTGGTCAGCATGGGTCGAGGTGAAAATTTATATTTCATACTTTTCAAGAAAAATAATAAAATATTTTTAAGGAAATATTTTATTTCTTTTCTCCCCATTGGGAGGAGGATGAAAATGATGTTGTGCAAGGACCAGGCGGTGACGTGGAACATTAATGAATCTCATTAATGGAATGTATCCCATAGAATAATAATGTAATAAAGTAATATAATAGAGATGTTGTTTCATAAATGAGATAGTGTAATAATACAACATCACAGTGTAACAGAAACAATGCGACGTGATTCTTTTTATTATACCAACACATGGGAGAATGGGGAATTAAACTATGTGGATTCTCTAATAAACTGCCGACATTTTTCCTCCCTAATAAAGAATGATAAATCTTGGTGAGACATCAATTTATTTGACGTGCCTCAAAAAACAAAGACAGAAGCGATGTCAACTTCTTGAATCCTTGAGGAAAAATTCTTTGGCATCGAATTCCAATGATGTAGGGGTTGTTTAATTTTGAAATTTATTCTAGTTATTTTTTTAGAAATGATGAACATAGATCAACCCATGAATTGGTTGATCCGTGATTCATGCATTTATGTGTGAGGTTAACTTCTCATTGGGTATTTTATTATCCTAGGTTGAATCAACATTGTTGTTCAAATTAAAATCCCCCTACATACCTTGATTATAAACATCTAATGCAGAGGGTGCAAGCTGACATGAACAAAGACCTAGCCCCCCGATGTGGGTGTTCGTGGTGAAACAATTTAATCGAAGGAAAGATTAATTTGAGATCATTGTGGTAGAGAGGATGTTCCCCAGAGAGCGTAGGAGAAAGATGCATGAAGAACAAACCACCGTTGTAGAACATGTTTTCCACGGAAGAGTCCTTCAGTGAGCCAGTGATAGAGGTGGTTGTGGGTGGGTGGATTCATGCCATGAAAGTGTGCTAGAGGAAGGGTCACGACCCAGTGGGAGGTGATTACAACTATAGGAGGTGGACGTAATCGCTTGATCGCGTCAGAGGAGGCGACCCGTGTGGTGATGGCTGTGGATAGGTCCACTTATGGCGGACTGGACGGGGCGCGAACCAATAAATGGGCTAGTCCCACCCCCATTGGTCCGGACGCACACCATTTTTTCCGGTCTAGATGAGACCGGGTCATTGGGTGACCTAGCGGTCTGGACCCTCGGCCAACCTGGGCTGGGTCTAGCTAGACCCATTGGGCCTAGCCCACTAGCCATGCTAGACCAGACCAACCCCGACCTAAACCGGGTTAGGTTGAGTCCATATAACTAATTTTTGGTTTGTGGGACACCCAGTACGAGTTCGTAAAGTCGTTCCGACTAGGTCAGACTAGGCCTAGATGCAACCATCCCTTGTTTACTAAAACTGTGGTACCTCTCAGACCGGGCGTCTAATTGACGCGTCATCAGTGGAGTTGGGGCCCTTGTGATTGGGATGTCCTTCTGATATACTCCTCATGAGTTTTATAATAAGTTGTAGTATGGGCAGTTGGGATTGGACTCAAATCCAATGAGGCCCTCTCTACTAAAAACCCCATAACTTACAAACCTGGTGTCTGATCGATGTGTTGTCTATTGATTTGGGACCCTTACAATTATACAGTACATTGGGGTTACTCTATGTGTGAATTAAAGGAAGTTTAGGTATGATGGATGGATTGAGGATAGGATCCTCTAGAAATCAAGCTTCTTAAGTGATGGAATATAGTTTATAACTGTGAAGTGAAGAAAGAATAGGGATCCTGCATTTTTTCACACCTAGAAATCCTAGGTGGGTAAGAACCGAGAGATCCTATGTGGGTCAGCACCTAGAAATCCTATCTGGGTCTGCACCTAGTGATCCACTTTGGGTCAGCACCTAGTGATACTTGTGTGGGTCGGCACCTAGTCACCCTATACAGGTCCTCAGCAGGGTCTCTTGAAAGAATAAGATGATCTATCTTTATGATTAATCATCTTTATTTATGTACTAATGTTATAACTAGTGTGTGATATACATTTTATTTTGTGAAATGTGGCTAAGGTCTTTCTTTGTGGAATGACCTATGTGGTATTTCCATTGTGTTTTTTTCCTTCGTGGACTATTGGGAGACCATCGGGGGTCCCACAGTCCCTGCTGAGTATTGTTATACTCACCCCTACACGGGTTTAACTCGTACATGTTTTGTCTGGTGTAGATGATCGACGTTTTGACGGAGGTTCTCAGGGGGGTGGAACTGATGGACACTACAATTGTGGACTTAGTGGCCTATGACCAAGTAGGGTAAAATAATATCGAGAAGGCTAGACATAGTACTTTGTCTTCCAGTAAAATCACTAGTTTCTTGATCAGGTGGGGTTTTCCGCTAATGGCCATTAGAGTTTCCTTTTTTTAATTTACTACTTTTCAATTCCATGTTGGGTTTGTATTCTGGCCCACATAAATTCACATGTACTTGAACTCAACTTTGTTTTACTAGTATACTTACTTCCCCCTTTTAGTGTGTTGGGATGTGGATGGGTGTGTGTGTTTACATATTTAAAGACAATGCCTTCCCTTTTTGGGGATATGCCATTCTGGCGGAAGTCACCAGCCCCTAGCCTATTGAAGGTAGGATTGGGGTAGTCATGGAACAGGCCACGGGGGACCGTCCATGAAAATTTTATTTTCTTATTCAATATTTATACATATGATGAAATGTTGGATAAGGTGTTGATGGGTTGTCTTGATATAGTTAGTATGTCTTGGTTAGTGAGAGTTCCTTTTTCTCCATGTAGAATTATATTGTTTAATTTAATTTTAAGTGGAATCCTAATGATTCTCATGGTGGATATAGATTGTAAGGTTATTCTAGACATCCTACAGTACCCATAATAGGAACTTTATTTTCATCCAATACTTCATGGGTGGGTATTCAAAAAAAGATTCTACTGTGGAACCCAAGTACTGTCATTCCTAGAGATGATCAGTTCATATGCATAAATGTTTTTATATATTCTCAACAAAATATAATGGAATTATCTCATCAACAAAAATATTTAGTACAGTGAAATCATATCCTTCAAGAGAAATAGGGTTCTTTTCCTCTTGCATCTGAAATGAATATTCTTCATATACAAGAAGTGTCTCCACAGAAGTGCATGCATGTCATGTGTCTTTGAGAGGTATGATCACTACATCGTCATAGTTAGTGACTACATTATTTAATATCGTAACATTTCAATAATTCATATTGATTATCCTTTTGACTTACTAATAGTCCAAATATAGCTTTTATATTATTTGATTGATATTAATATGCCTATAAGAATAAAGAGATAACTATATCTCTATTTTTTTGCCTCTGAATTTTAATCATCAAATATAGAGGTTATCTGATATTTTTCTAGTTTCTGATAGGAAATACCCTTTATTCATACTCATTATGGGCTTAATGATCTCTCATCAATAATGGAGTGCATATTATCTTCATACAGTCTCTATTACCTTTCTTTATGGGTTGCACTTTGTCCTTATAAGAGAATGTGACCTTAGATCATGTTGAGACAACACATTTTTTCTGGAGATGGGTAGGGTGATATTGATTTAATCTTTTAACACGGACAAAAAATATTTGCATAATGATCTCCCTCAAATTTCCATTGAGTTTCCTAACCTATTTCCTAATGATTTCTCTTGATTTCCAATGGTAATATATGTAGAGTTTACTATTGATTTATTTTCATGTATTAAACCATGGTCTATTCCTTCTTACCATATGGATCCATCTAGACATAAATAGTTGGACACTCAGTTAGATGATATTTTAGAGAAATGATTTATACTCCTTATTGGGTCATCGTGGGTGGATCCCATTCTATTTTCTTAGAAAACTGACTAAATACTTATCCTTTGCGTTGATTACCTTAAAATCAATAATGTTATTTGTAGTTGAAATGTATCCATTTATAAAGATCGATAATTTTTTACCATTTGAAAGGGGAAAAGTGGTTCTAAAATATTTATCTATAATACTTTTAGCAACAATTGAGAATAAAAATTCCAAAATTTAGGTGACAACCTTTAAGGGAATGTAAGGTCACTTTTATTATCCTGTAATTTTAATTGGTCTAACCATCTCCTCAATAGATTTTAAAAAATTGGAAAAAATCATCCAAAATAATCTTAATAAATTAATGGTGAACTATGGGGATATAACTCTAGTCTTCTCTCAGTCTAAAGAAGAGCATGCACGTCATCAGAAAACAATTTTGGAATTATTGAGAAATCACTAACTATATTCCATGATATCGAAATGTGTTTTTTGGATATATGATGTTATTTTATTGGGAAATTTGGTGTTATAAAATGTTATCATAGTTGAACTTGAGAAGGATAAATATGTTATCAAACAAGATAAATAGTAGAATGCTATTAAAATTTATAACTTCTTAGGTTTATCATGGTATTACTGTAACACCCTGAGATTTTATGAAAAATATTCTTTTTAATTTCAGTAATGTCTTGTGTTGTACGCTACACCAAAAAGAAAATTTCACAACACGCATCCTTGACTTGCCTTTCATTACACGCAATCGCGACCTTCCTCGATAGCGTGTGTAGTATGCAATACCGAGTTTCACTAAACAACGATATGCTATTAAAATATTATTAAAACTAGCTGTTATGAATAGTAATAATCACTTCTTGAAATTTTGTAAATTTTATTTTTTAAAATGGACTTCATTTTTGGATTCTGAATACTGAAATTAGCTTAGTGTGAAATTTTGGTACTTTTCGACTAACATTCATTTTCTGGTGAATAGTGAAAATTGCTAAATTTTAAGTAAAAAAAACCTTTTTAATCGAAATAATTAATAGTGATAAATTATTAATTTAAGTGGTTTTAAAGTGTATTTAGAATATATTTTTACAATTTAATACAATGTTGGTCATTGGATGTAATTTCACATTTAAACCAGACATAAACAAGTGTCAATCTTTTGATAGTTATTATCTCTTAAAAACACGCTATTTGTTTTGACGACGGGAAATAATTTTTAAATTAATCAATGAAACTGATATATTTTGAATTTGGTAAAATAGACATAATTTTTGAGTTCATAATATCAAATATAGCTTAGGCCTAATTTTTTGCATTTTTCTGAAAACTTTCAATTTTTAATGAATAGTGAAACCACTAAGTGGTAGTTAAAAAAAACTGAATTTTTCATAAAAATTAATTTTACCACTTCTGTGAGGGAAATATCAAAAATACGAGAGACACAGTTGATGTCAGTAAGTAAAATGTGGTTCAATGAGATGAAAATAATTTTTGGTGAATAGTAACGTTTTACTTTTTTTTTTACCACGGTTAAAAGTAAATAGGGTAATTAAGGGTAAAAATGATATTATTATTAGCCTAACACATGTCCTAATTCTATTGGATAAGTGTGATTCGACCAAAAAAACCTTAGGAATAAAATATGACCATTTAGGCCCACTTTCATTAGATTAGGACATTTATTATAAATTTATTTAAAGAAGGGTTAAAATAGTTAAAATCAAAGTTTAATAACTAAATAATCATTAATATAGGGTTATAGAGAAGATAAATTCGACTATAAATATTCATTAGAAAGCTAAAAAGATTTCATATATAATGATATTTTATTTTTAATTTTTAGACATTAAAAAAGTTAATTTATTTATGACACAAAGATGATACAGTAATTATCTTATTAATGAAATATTGACATAATTGATGTTATAAATACCCAAATAAATGTAATTTAAGACTTTTTATGAAATCAACAAATTTTCTAGGTTAATATGACATGTTAGTATTGAGTTAATTAATTTTATTCGAACTAATTATTCTGTTATGAGTTTTAAAAAAATCAATTACTAAATAGTGTCAAAATTGACATAAAATAGTTTTTAAAACAAATATTATATTAATAATTGTTATTTTATTCCTAAAAATATAAGGTTCGGCCAAATGACTTATATAAGGTTATATATATTAATAATAAACAACTTGGGGTTCTGTTGTCTTGTTATAGTATGTTTATTAACCTTATAGTGTAAGAACACAAAAAGACACGGTAAAAGTAAAATTATCTAACTTAAAGTTAAATATAAATGATAAGGTTAAAATAGAAACCTAAACTTGTCTAAATTCTATTGGATGAAGTTATTTAGACCCATACCCACCTTATCTTCGAAATAAATCAATTTGGATCTATTTAATACCGAATTTGGCTTTATAATAAAATAATATTTTTAGTTTTTCAAAAAGAGCCCCTCTCCTCCCTTATAAAAGGGCACCTCCTCCCTCTCTTCCTCACACCACTTTGAGCCTTCAATCTCGGCCAAACCCTGCCAAATTTTCTTCTCCACTTCCCTAGAAACATTCTTAGAGGACCTGGTCTTCTTCAAAGACCAATTTTAGTACCCTAAGAGGAGGACTCAAAGAGGCGCAAAGAAGAGGTAATGTCCGTTACTGATTCTTTAAACTTTATTTCTTCTTCCACTTCTTCTTATTAGGTTGTTTCATTATGAAGTAATAACATAAGTATCACTAATATACATATATGTTATTATAAGTATGAAACATCCCTATTTCACCATCTATCCATCCTACGGAAAATGAAATCACCGCGCGTGCGTACGTACGGAATACCGTCTCCACGCCGTGGTGTAAACTATTTTCCACCACCACCTTACTTGGATGGGTATAATGGTGTAAATAATAAGTATATATGATTACTGTAAAGTGATATTTATTCTGTAACATTATACATTCACTTCAATACAATTCCATGATCATGAGAATGATATCATCGCTCGTGCGTACGTACGGACTACCGTCTCCACAACGCGATGAGATTCACTCTCCGTGTTAACCATTCAAGAATGATTATAAAGTATATATAATGAATAATAATGAAATATATGAAATAATGAAGCTACTGGATTTATATATACATATATATATATATATATAAATATATATATATTTCATCTACTTAATTCCATTCAATTCAATAAGGAAATGAAAACAGCGTTCATGCGTATGTACGGACTACCGTCTCCATGAACGGTGTATTTCATTCCTTTTATCGATCTATAATGAATATATATTATATATAAATCATGTTTTACATTTTGGAATTATTTAAATCAGGATATAAGTAATAATATCAAGAACGACGAGTCGAAACACATACGATAAATGAAACGATTTTACCCAAAATGCTCTTTAAAATGGAATTTACAAAAGAACGGGTAATATAAAGTCATAAGTGAACCATATATGATATAATAACAATGAATATGATTCTGTAATAAGTAAATGACATTATTTAAATCATTATACAGGAGGTTCGGATACATACGAAGCATATCAGACATAAGGTAAGGGAAATATCACAATCTCATTTTTATCCGAGATTGTTTATACTTTGGTATTTAGTGGGTTGTATTTTATAATCCACATCCATGTTTCCTAAATATTTATTATTATTTCAATCCACATACAATTGTTTAAATCCAATTTTACCCTTCGGTGAGTTTTTAGTAAAAGATATGAAAGGAATCTTTTGTCGTTTTTCATACGAGGTACTTTTGACTTTTCTGACAAAAGTATGAGAAGAATGTTTTTTTAACTTATACGGCATGAATGGATTTTTAAAACATTATTTCCAAGAAAATTTCTTTACAAGTTTTCAAGTCTATTTTTAATCAACTTATTTTAGTTTAGAATTGTATGACATGTTAAGAAAGGAAAAGTGTTTTTGAAGTAGAAAGGATATTTTCCTCAAGAATGGAGTTTAAGTGTTTTATCAAAATTATTTTCCATCTAAGATAATATAGGGTTCTGTTTCTATCCCTATTTTTACATTGATGTTATTATGTTATGATGGAATTATTTTTGTGATGTCCTTTTATCTTATATTGATTATGATGGCATGATGTTTAAGATTTCCATTTTTATTACATGGTTTATGAAATGATGTATGATTTTTTTGATTTTGTGACACACACAAGAATGGTATCATTATGAGATGGGTGGGTCCTATATCTCCCTCCAATTCATTGGGTAAAGATTTTATATCTCATGAGATAGACATGGCTGGAACGACAGGTTAAACTGGTTCAGTGAAACAGGACTGAAATGAGGAGTGAACTCGGTTCAGAAATGGACATTGTCCACTAAGATTGTCTTGGAAATGAGTCTTGACTAATAAGAAATGAATCTATATGATTATGTGTGTATGCCACAAAGTTTCATGTTTTACGTTATGATTATTGTGATTACATTTCACAGCCATGATTTATCCCGTGTTATGAAATTATGATTTCTTTTGTAGGTTAAGATTTCCAAAATTTTATGTTCTTATGAATATGATGTGCTTGATATTTCTTTTGTTTACCCTTACTAAGCATTTTATCTCACCCTTTTATGTTTAATTTTCCCCAGGATATAAAGAAAGGTTTTAGGTAAAAAAAAGGGAGATCTTTATGGGAGATGTTGAAGATCTTTCACCATGATTATAAGATTATATTCCGAGTTTCCAAAGACACTAAACTATTATGGTCCTTGTGTGTGTGTTTTTGTTATGTACTAAGTATTCCACAAAATTAATGTAATGTCCATTTACATTAATCTTCGGGTCTCTACAGTTGGTATTAGAGGAAAGGTTTAGTCAACCTTTGGAAACTAGGATGCGAGAACTTTAGTGAGATCCCTAGAGATATTTCTAAGGTATTTCTAGGGATGACCCTAAGGATAAGTATACGTATAGGATATAGTCCTAGAAATATGGTAACGATCATATAATTTAACCTAAGATATTAGATATTGAGGGTACTCCCCATTTCCTATGTTGTTTTCCCTAGCATGATTTTTTTCTCTCACATTATTCTTTTTGGGTTCTAGAATATGGCTAGAAAGAGAAAGATTCTTGATAATGGAGGATATGACGGACAATGGTATGATATTCTTCATGAGAAACCAAATGAAATGGAATTTGGAAGTCCAAACATCATTATTATTCCGAATCATAAATCTCATAATATGATCAATAAACTCAAATTTGGTAAGTTTCCTGACTCGGCTAATAAGAGAAAGATGGAGTTTCATGATGATCATAGAGGAAAGAAAGTTCAATTTCCATCATGTAAATCATGTGGGAAGAGGCATCATGGATATTGTTTGAAAGGAACTGGAAGATGCTTTGGGTGTGGAAAAGAAGGACACAAAGCCAGTAAGTGCAAAGGAAAAGGTTCAGTTAACACCATGGATGAGGATAATCGTATTTCTATGACATCAACAATGGTTAAATGTTTTAAATGTGGAATGTATGGGAATTATGAAAACCAATGCCCTAAGGGAAAGTCTCATGAAGAGAATCAGTACGCCCGTATGGGTAGTATTTATGTTGATGATGATGAAGATACTACAAATTATATGTGAGATGAAAGAATTGTTGAAGCTCGGTCAATGGTTTAAGAAGGTAGTGGAATGATTACATGTTTATCAAGTGTAATGTTGTATAAGTAATCTCATGGTACTATGGAATAAAGAGACATCTAAGGATTGTTACACTGTTGTCTTTCCTTCAGTTTTGAAAGTGTATGATTAATGGTACCATTATCCATGAAAGGTTATTCAGATATTTTTGGAATGTAGATGATATGCGCATAATGAAGGGATGCGGAGAAAATTAAATGTTTCATAGTACTCATGAGCTCATGACTGATATAAGGAAATATTTATATCATGGTTTGAGTATGTAGAATTTTGGGGTTTTGGTATGTGGAAAGAGTTAACTTTTGACAGTACTCATGTTTTCACTAAGATTCAATGGGTATTCATTTTTCAAGAGAATACATGATTAAGGCCTTCGAATGTTTGGAATGTGACCAACAAGACATATCTCATGACATATGGGGATCAACGATGGTATTAACATGCTTGTTATATGAACTCTTTGGTAATCATTTTCACTATAATATGAGATTTGACAACAGTATTTTGGATAAGCCTAAAGATTGGAAAGGATTATGTTGGACAAAAGTTAGTATTGTTTATGGATAGAAATTTTTTCGATATTATTGATGGGATGTTATAATAATATATCTTTAGAAAAAGGAAAACCTGCAGGACAGGCGACAGCCCATCGTGTCGGACAAAGCTGTGGGAATCGAACCCACAACCGAAGTGCGGCTGGCCTTTATCGCCTACCACTGGCCTATAGGAAGTCCCTGGTTAGTAGAAACTAGTTTTATTTTATAACGCGGTATGATATATGAAGTATATGTTCATTTTTGAAATCGTATATTATTAACCTCACCATAGATGGACTTATGTATATTTGATAAATTTTGCAAACTTTTTGTTTGAAACAGATGGAATGACCCATCATTCTATCACATGATCTATTAACACTTCATGAATAACAAATTCAACTTCATTTATTTAAGAGATGAAGTGGAAATTGTTCAAAGCACGAACAACAGTGATATTGTACAAAAACAAAGGAAGTATTTATTCTAATTCAAAATTATTCAACTTTAAGGAAATGATCTTGAAAACAAAAAATGATGTCCTAGTTCCCTTATATCCTATAAATCTGATGGTACCTTAGATCATCTCAAATCTATGGCTTTTTTATTGTTGGCTATTTCATAGCCATGTTCTCTACCACTCTCCATCAGAACATGATGGTTAGATTTTTCTTCCATATCCATATTTTCACCTATGTTCTCCTACGTGGAAACCTAGTGATGAGTTAATTTGGATAGCCGTTACATTTCATACTTTAGTTTTTAAAGCCAAGTTTTGGTATTCATTTTTACGATGTGGGTTTCTATTAAACAAACTTTCTAATAGTAAACCATTTATAAACCCCGAAGAATTTCGAGGGTGAAATTCATTTTAAGCGGGGTAGAATGTAACACCCCGAGATTTTATGAAAAATATTCTTTTTAATTTAATTAATGTCTTGTGTTGTACGCTACACCAAAAGGAGCTTTCACAACACGCATCCTTGACTTGCCTTTCATTACACGCAATCACGACCTTCCTCGATAGCGTGTGTAGTACGCAATACCGTGTTTCACTAAACAACGATATGCTATTAAAATATTATTAAAACTAGCCATTATGAATAGTAATAACCACTTTTTGAAATTTTGTAAATTTTATTTTTCAAAATGGACGTTATTTTTGGATTCGGAATACTGAAATTAGCTTAGGGTAAAATTTTGGTACTTTTTGACTAACTTTCATTTTCTGATGAATAGTGAAAATTACTAAATTTTAATTAAAAACAACCTTTTTAATTGAAATAAATAATAGTGATAAATTATTAATTTGAGTGGTTTTAAAGTATATTTAGAATATATTTTTACAATTTAATAGAATGTTGGTCATTGGATGTAATTTCACATTTAAACCAGATATAAACAAGTGTCAGTCTTTTGATAGTTATTATCTCTTAAGAACACGTTATTTGTTTTGACGACGGGAATTAATTTTTAAATTAATTAATGAAACTGATATATTTTTAATTTGGTAAAATAGAAATCATTTTTGAGTTCATAATATCAAATATAGCTTAGGCCAAATTTTTGGTATTTTTCTGAGAATTTTCAATTTTTGATGAATTGTGAAACCATTAAGTGGTAGTTAAAAAAAACTGAATTTTTCATAAAACATAATTTTACCGCTTCTGTGAGTGAAATCTAAAAAATCCGAGAGACACGGTTGATGTCAATAAGTAAAATGTGGTTCAATGAGATGAAAATATTTTTTGGTGAATAGTAACTTTTTACTTTTTTTTACCACTGTTAAAAGTAAATAGGGTAATTAAAGGTAAAAATGATATTATTATTACCCTAAAACATGTCCTAATTCTATTTTATAAGTTTGATTCGACCAAAAACAAACTTAGGAATAACATATGACCATTTAGGTCCACTTGGATTAGATTAGGACATTTATTATTAATTTATTTAAAGAAGGGTTAAAATAGTTAAAATCAAAGTTTAATAACTAAATAATCATTAATATAGGGTTATACATAGGATAAATCCGACTATAAATATTCCTTAGAAATCTAAAAATATTTCCTATATAATAATATTTTATTTGTAATTTTTAGACATTAAAAAAGATAATTTATTTATGACACAAAGATGATACAATAATTATCTTATTAATAAAATATTGACATAATTGATGTTATAAATACCCAAATAAATGTAATTTAAGACTTTTTATGAAATAAACAAATTTTCTAGGTTAATATGACATGTTAGTATTGATTTTATTAATTTCATTCTAACTAATCATTCTGTTATGAGTTTCAAAAAAATCAATTACTAAATAGTGTCAAAATTGACATAAAATAGATTTTAAAACAAATATTATATTAGTAATTGTTATTTTATTCCTAAAAATATAAGGTTTGGAAAAATGACTTATATAAGGTTATATATATTAACAATATACAACTTGGGGTTCGTTTGGCTTGTTATAGTAAGTTTATTAACCTTATAGTGTAAGAACACAAAAAGACATGGTAAAAGTAAAATTATCTAACTTAAAGTTAAATATAAATGATAAGGTTAAAATAGGGACCTAAACTTGTCTAAATTCTATTGGATGAGATTATTTCGACCCATCCCCACCTTAGCTTCGAAATAAATCAATTTGGATCTATTTAAAACCGAATTTGGCTTTATAATAAAATAATATTTTTAGTTTTTCCAAAAGAGCCCCTCTCCTCCCTTATAAAAGAGAACCTCCTCCCTCTCTTCCTCACACCACTTTGAGCCTTCATGCTCGGACAAAACCTGAAAAATTCTCTTCTCCACTTCCCTAGAAACATCCTAGAGTTCCTGGTCTTCTTCAAAGACCAATTTTAGTACCCTAAGAGGAGGACTCAAAGAGACGCTTCAAAGAAGAGGTAATGTCCGTTACCGATTCTTTAAACTTTATTTCTTCTTCCACTTCTTCTTATTAGGTTTTTTCATTATGAAGTAATAACATAAGTATAACTCATATGCTGATATGTTATTATAACTATGAAACAACCCTATTTCACCATCTATCCATCCTACGGAAAACGAAATCACCGCGCGTGTGTACGTACGGAATATCGTCTCCACGTCGTGGTGTAATCTATTTTCCACCACCACCTTACTTGGATTGGTATAATGGTGTAAATAATAACTATATATGATTATTGTAAATTTATATTGGTTCTTTAACATTATACATACACTTAAATACAATTCCATTATTATGAGAATGATATCATCGCTCGTGCGTACGTACGGACTACCGTCTCCACGACGCGATGAGATTCACTCTCCATGTTAACCATTCAAGAATGATTATAAAGTATATATAATGAATAATAATGAAATATATGACATAATGAAGCTACTGGATTTATATATACATATATATATATATATATATATTTCATCTACTTAATTCCATTCAATTCAACGAGGAAATGAAAACAGCGTTCATGCGTACGTACGGACTACCGTCTCCATGAACGGTGTATTTCATTCCTTTTATCGATATATAATGAATATATGTTATATATAAATCATGTTTTACATTCTGGAATTATTTAAATCAGGATATAAGTAATAATATCAAGAACGACGCGTCGAAACACATACGATAAATGAAACGATTTTACCCAAAATGCTCTTTAACATTGAATTTACAAAAGAACGGGTAATATAAAGTCATAAGTGAACCATATATGATATCATAACAATGAATATGATTCTGTAATAAGTCAATGACATTATTTAAATAATTATACAGGAGGTTCGGATACATACGAAGCATATCGGACATAAGGTAAGGGAAATATAACAATCTCGTTTTTATCCGAGATTGTTTATACTTTGGTATTTACTGGGGTGTATTTTATCATCCACATCCATGTTTCCCCAATATTTAATATTATTTCCATCCACCTACAATTTTTTAAATCCAATTTTACCCTTTGGTGAGTTTTTAGTAAAAGATATGAAATGAATCTTTTTCGTTTTTCGTACGAGGGACTTTTTGACTTTTCCGACAAAAGTACGAGAAGAATGTTTTTTTAACTTATACGGCATGAATGGATTTTTAAAACATTATTTCCAAGAATCTTTCTTTACAAGTTTTCAAGTCTATTTTTAATCAACTTTTTTTAGTTTATAATTGTATGACATGTTAAGAAAGGAAAAGTGTTTTTGAAGTAGAAAGGATATTTTCATCAAGAATGGAGTTTAAGTGTTTTATCAAAATTATTTTCCATCTAAGATAACATAGGGTTCTGTTTCTATCCATATTTTTACATTGACTTTATTATATTATGATGGAATTATTTTTTTTATGTCCTTTTATCTTATATGGATTATAATGGCATGATGTTTAAGAATCCCATTTTTATTACATGGGTTATGCAATGATGTATGATTTTTTTGATTTTGTGGCACACATAAAAATGGTATCATTATGAGATGGGTGAGACCTATATCTCCCTCCAATGCATTGGGTAAAGATTTTATATCTCATGAGATAGACATGGCTGGAACGATAGGTTAACCCAGTTCAGTGAAATAGGACTGAAACGAGGAGTGAACTCAGTTCAGAAATGGACTTTGTCCACTAAGATAGTCTTGGAGATGAGTCTTGACTAATAAGAAATGATTCTATATGATTATGTGTGTATTCCACAAAGTTTCATGTTTTATGTTATGATTATTGTGATTAAATTTCACTGCCATGATTTATCCCATGTTATGAAATTATGATTTCTTTTGCAGGTTAAGATTTCCAAAATGTTATGTTCTTATGAATATGATGTGATTGATATTTCTTTTGTTTACCCTTACTAAGCATTTGAGCTCACAATTTTATGTTTTCTTTTCCCCAGGATATAAAGAAAGGTTTTAGGTAAAAAAAGGGAGATCTTTATGGTAGAGTTGAAGATCTTTCACCACGATTAGAAGATTATATTACGAGTTTCCAAAGACACTAAACTATTATGGTCCTTGTGTGTGTGTTTTTGTTATGTACTAAGTATTCCGCAAAAGTAATGTAATGTCCATGTACATTAAGCTTTTGTTCTCTAAAATTACTATATGATTTTAAAATATGTATCATAAGTGTATTCTATGATGAAAAATCTCTCCCAAAATTGGTTATGTTTTCTTATGATGCTAAATTTCATATTGTTTCAATTGAGATGATATATCTTTTAACATATTTGAATATGTATACTCTTCTAGAGGATGGATAGCACCATAAGGGTTTCTCAGATGCATGAAGTTTTCTTTTTTTAGGAATTTTTCTTATGTGGGGTGATCATATGTTAGCCTATAGCTTTAGGTAGCTTAGCCTACATAATAAGAGTTTCCCAATAGATGATCTCAAACTCATATATTTGATCGATTTCTCATAAATTCTTATAATTAACTTTTTTAAAATGGTTTTCCTTGTTTTCCAACAACAAATCTTGTGTTATATATTCTCTATAAAAATATTTAGACATATATCATAGGTTTTGAGTGCAATACCTAAAATATTTTGATTTTGAAATTTACTATCCCCCAAAGAAGGTAATTATCATTAATAAAGCTTTGAGCAGGAAATTTATGACTGATTACATGAACGAATAATCCAAAGAGTTGAACATGTG
Organism: Viscum album; assembly: GCA_963277665.1. Taxonomy (NCBI): domain Eukaryota; kingdom Viridiplantae; phylum Streptophyta; class Magnoliopsida; order Santalales; family Viscaceae; genus Viscum; species Viscum album. Next base: position 649,528,971 of record OY728159.1, on the reverse strand, counting down.
GGAATTTTTTTTACAGTTTCATTTATGAGACTAAGAGAATGATGTTAATGTTATATTAACAAGTGTTCAATTGACCTCCCAAACTTTTGAGATGATTCTTTAGTATTATATACTTAATGTTGAGTTTTTTTTTGGATTTATATTCTTTCATTATAGTGGGGAAATCATTGGGTAATGATCATTCTATTCTTTATGTGTCTTATATTTATGAGACTGGTACGTTGTACCTATTATAGTGAGAAAATAGGAAAGGTGGAATTTCCATATTTCCCTAAAGCTTGTATACCTAGGGGAAAAATATTTATTTTGATATACAATAATGATTTGTTTTCCCACGTATAAGACATATCATCGTTGAATTTTCTTTTCTTTGTAAGAAATATTAGCAGCTCAAGACAATGAATAATACAAATTTTGGTCTAATTCATAAACTTCATGTTCCATCATTTACATTGAAAAATTTATTTATGGATATTGTTTTAATGTTACCATGTACACTTCAAAAGAATATTTGGACATGGCTTGTGATTGATTGGATGACCAAATTGGTGAACATAATACACAACTATTATATAACCAATGCTGATGAGTTAGAAATACTATATGTGAAAGAGATTTTTTGATTTCATAGAGTTACACATGGTAGATACTATGATAGATATCCCTATTTTACATATCATTTTGGGAATGTAATTCTGGATGTGATGGGATCTTAGGCACAATTGAGTATGGAGTAATAACTAAATATGTGTGTCTAAACATAAAGATCTATACAAATTAATGAATATGTGCTATGTTCTTCTGTTCTCAACATTGTTTGAGCTTCAGATTAATACTTGGTACAAGATTAGTTTTTATATTAAAATAGTTACTAGTTCAGAATTAAGAATGGATCTGTTTGAGGCCTAGTATGTTAGTCCATGTAAATATCTATTATATTGGTCATGGATTGGGAAAATATCCTTGGTTAGACCGATTTTTTCCTAATAGATGAATGAAAATAATCATTTGTTTTTTCAGATAATTTTTATAGAATAGACCCAGTAAAAATAATATGGCAACCATTGTAGGTGAATGTTGGAGTATTTTTTGGTCAACTGCTATTTTTTAGTGTTTATCCTTGATTGGGTCATAACGTCATATGTGGAAATAGAAGTATGATCTTTAATTTTTGGGACCTATTTATCTTGTGATAATGTGGTGAAATTGGATTACTATTTATAACTTCCACTACATTTGGGATCGATACATGATGTGTTCCATTTGTCACAGATTCAGAAGTATCTTTCTAACCCATCTCATGTCTTGATATGGGGGGACGTTATTTTTTCACCTAATTGAACATTGAATGAGCTTGATTCTGGATTTTTGATTTTGAGATAATAGAACTTCACTGAAGAATGATATCATTACTCCAGGTGAAATGGAATCATCGATCTAATTCTCATGCGACATGGGAGAATAAGGAAATGATTAGAGAGTAGTGGTATAATCTCATTGATATGAAAACATTATGAATGTTTTTATAAGAGAATATTATTTTTTGGTGGAGAGTTTATAACATCATATTATGATTATTGGGTACTCATTTGTTAATATTTTATTTTTTTCACACTTGGGTGGGTTTTTGGGCTTCTCCCCATGGTCGAATAATGTCTAGTATAATATATTGTTTTGATGTCAATAATTTGGTTTTAATATTATTTTCTGGGTGATTACACACTCTTTATTTGGTCTATAAAACATAAATTTGTTTTTAGTAACATATCATGATGATTGACATGGCATTAAAAATTAGGCATCATGTACTTGAATTTGAATTTGTGTAAGGATAAAAATTGGATTTTAGTAAAAAGGTGATGTGTTTTTTGTATACGTCAGCTTTGATGATTACATGACCTATAATGGGATTACATGACATTTAAATCATGCTTGTTTTTATGTAACTAATCATATGATCTCTTTCTTTAGATGAAACCCCTCACCACATGAACTAGAGAGTCTCAGTGGTGATTTTGGAGATCTCTACTCCTTGATCATTCGTTTGGTGATTGATCATCATTATTATTGGAGTTTATTTTCTAGGGTTAGTAGTTTTCTCTTATTTATCTATATATCATTATTATAATATCATATATCATAATGAAATTTATTGATCTAAAATAATTATAACTAGATATTTTTTATAGGATGGGTTCCTCGATAATTCATGACATCTTTCATCATTGGAAAGTCCCATTGTGTTTTTTGACTGTTTGATTTCTTGATTTAAATAAAGTTCATTATATTCGATATTTTTAATGTAATTGAAAATGTAATTTGATATATTTTTTGTAAATAAGATTAAATTTAATTATAAAAAAATAGAATTAATTTATTATGTAACATTAAATTGAAAGTATTTTAAGAAAAACCCACATTTTCATTGGAATTGGATCTTTAGGAAGACTTTTTAAAATGATGAAATGATTTGAGATTTGTTTTGAGAAAATGGATTAAATATAATTGAATAAAATCAATGATGGGTTTTTGATTGAAAATTAATTAAATGATGAAAACCCTATGTTATGGTGTTTAAATTTTATTAGAATATTGAAAATTAAATTTAAGCAATTAATTTTGAAATGATAATTTATGTGAATTGATATAATTTCCCATTATTTTTTGAATGATTGAGCCCATGAAAGATAGGGTAAGTAGTAGGGTATTTGGTTAATGATCTCTAGGATCATGTTCCCATGGAAATAGATTTATGATGACTACACAAATAAACCATGTTCTGTAATATTTTTACTGATGGAATGTTGATGAAACTTATTCAGCCTAAGCCTGGGGGATGTGTGCACACTTGAATTACCATGATCACTGATTTGAGATTTTTAATGATACAAAAATAATAAACTAATATAAATCAATTTATATTACTATAGATAATATTTTGTATGATTTGAATATATATTCCATTTATTAATGATTTTTTCACAACAAATGAATAAATAAAAGATATTTTACAAACAAATATGACTTTTTTTTGAATTGTTTTGAATATATTGAATATAAAAAATGTTTCATTTTATTTATGAAACATGATATTTATTTTCCAAACCCTAATTTCTTTAAATTTAATGCTTGAATTGTTTATTATTATGGAATTTATTATCCATCCCTTGGTGAGTTCTTTCAGGGATTTATTTCTCACACCATACCTTTTCTTTCAAGAGTTTGGATATTATGTTATGCCTCATCCAATAAAAGTGAAATCACCTCTTGGTGGAGGTATATTTTCAGGATTAGATTGGTAGGGTGTAATTGCAGTGACAAGTAGAGATGTAAACCACTTGATACATTGGTTCTGATATAACCCCCATCTATGGGTCTTAACCTCAATATTGATGGCTCTAACCGCAAGGGGGGTCTTGTTAGGTGGTGGGGCTCTCCAAGACACTCAAGACTTAGTAATTTTGGCCATATTGTCTTTTTGGTTCATGGTTCACCAATTTAGGATAAATCCAAGGCTCTACATCTTGGTCTCATTCACTTCCACCGGATATGTATTTCTATCTCAGAGGTATAAAGAGACTCAAAAATCCTTCATGACGTCTTATAGAGCCTCTTCCCAAATCCATGGACAATTCCGTATATAATATAAAAGTGCATTAGTATGATCACCAACAATGAAAAAGTTATTCACTCCTGGCATGATGGAAACCATATTTTGAATCACATTTCTTCCCTCAAGGTCACTGGTCATGACCTTGTTTGTTTACTTAATGTGCAGACTCTAAATCTCGAAAGGGATAACCTTATCAGGGGGATACCCTTGACCATCACCATTTAATAGAACCTTAAGTTCATTACCTTCTTTGGGGGTCTGGTTATTTTATGTCATTTCCTTCATAATAAAAATTGATATGATGAGGAGTTTTGACTTTCATCGTGTCTTTTTGTGAGAAAATTTCTAATATACTCCCTTGTGTTTTGTTATACCTATTTTTTCTGGTTCATTATACATTTATGAGTTTTATGAAAATTGAATTGAATAATATTATTATTATTTTTGGGGAAATTGTTTTCTTTATGGATCAATAGTGATACTAGATTCTAGTATCGAAGATGTGGGGATCAGGAATGCCCTCTAGGTCATGTCAGTACCAGCTTGGGTATTAGGTTACCTGGGAATCTGGGATGGTATGTGATAGAATGAGTACTTTTAGAAAAAAAAACAATACATAATGTATAGGGATGTTAGAAAGAAATTGAACTTGGATTATCTTGTAAATGATTCATAGTGGTCTGTAATGAAATGGGAGAAGGTTTTTCCATTTATGAGTTAAGGGATAGGAATTGTAGGAATTGTTAAGCATTAAATTAATATAAAATATTTTTGATGTTAAAATGAATCAAAATTATAATAAGTAATAAAGAAAAATTTTTTATTTCTAAATAATATTTTCTTATAAAATATGTACAAGTATCAATTTTGTTTTCATCCATATCATTTAGTTTTATCACACTAACAACCCTTCTTACAATTACCAATTTATTACCGATTTCAACAGATTATAAGTCATAAAGTGTTACCATAAAAGGATAATTTGACAAAATAATAAAATAGATGTCATTTTATACCATATATTATATCCCTTATCAAACTTCCACATTTTCATTAAAAACATAATTCAATATTATATTCCTAAAATATCATTAATGTCAATTTGAAACCATTCATTTAATTTGATTTTAAAAACATTAAGAAAAAAGAATGAATTTGAATATAAACATTTAAAACAACAATAAAATTTTATATTGATTAATAAAATTCATAGAATAATTTATTTTATATAAATTATATTAATTTTACTATTTTTAAAAACTATTTTTCAATTTTATAATAAATGATTTCCTTCCATGTATGTTATATAAGAATTTGAGGTAATTATTCAATCACTAAAAATCAAAAAAAAACATGGTGAAAAAAAGATAATTATGATCAAATTATTCTTTAATATTAATTGATATAATATTTTTATCATTATTTATAAATACAAATTAAATTAAAAGGAAGGGGTGGCATTTTTGGATTTTTCCTTAATTAAAATAATATAAATGTCATTAAAAATTTCAATTGGAAAAAATGATTTATATTAAAATATGGGAAGGATAATGAAAATTTAATCCCATATAATGGAATAAAATAAATTATCTGGTTTATTTTTAATGTTTTATCAATTTTTTTAACCGAAATAACCAAATTTTTTATTTTCTAACGATATAATTTTTACAAAAAAATATCTATTTGTTAAAACCTTAAACAAAAGGGATATATATAACAAATTTGAACCACCAAATTTCAAATTTTATTTTTATATTTCATGATTCCATTTCTAAAAGTTTCAATAATATATTTTTCTATAATTCATTAAACTCAGTAAAATGATCTTCAGAAAAATTAATTTTTAAGTATATAACATATATTGTGAGGAAAATATAAAAAATGTTTATTCCAATTTGATTATTATAAATAATATGGATAATATTTTACATATATATATCTATTAAAAATTTAACTTTACTTTTAAATTACATAATATAATAAAATGAAATGATAGTTATAGAAAAATTAGTATTTTTTACTATTCCCTAAGAAATAAAACATTTCTAGAAACTCAAAATTTCACCCCAATATAATATTAATATGATTATTAAAAAATTATAGAATTTGATAAAATAATAATTGTATCTTCTAAACAAATTAATTATAATAATCACTCATAAAATTCAATTAAAACCATTTTTAAATAAAGCATTCTTTGTAGAATAATATGTCTAGTGTAAAAATTGTTTTACAATTTCCTAAAAATTAATAAAATCATTTAAATTGAGTCATTCTGTTATATATATATATATATATATATATATCATTATATGTTTAATCTTATCCATACCTTCTCATTCAACAACCAAGTTATAATGGTTATATTTAAATAATAATACTTCTTGATTATTCTATGTTTAGTGTTTCATATTATACATGCTTTATAATCTACTATTCATTTAAAATATCAAGGTGTCCAATATCAGTTGTGGAAATATTGTTCATAGAGGAGTTTTAAATGAATTGTTTGACAACACACTAATCATGATCTTTAATTTTTACATGTTCTAGATTCATATGGAACTGTCTACTCATTATAAGATGCGCATAATAGATTGGTGTGTCTTCATTCCTTACACTAGAGTTCAATGTATGATTCATGTAAAATGTGTATAGACACTATTATATGTAGATGTATGTGTGATATATTCTTCCTAGACCATATTTTTAGCTGTTTATGATACATATAGATCCCCAATCTAGATCCTTAATTGCTTGAGAATTACCACTAATATATAAAATATTTCATTTAACACTTATAGAGAAGATAATTATTATTCTTTGGTTAAAAAATAAATCATTTATATTTAGAAAACATGGAGATGAGATGAATAAGAACAATTCATTATGTGGATTCTACGTTTTTGAGGTGTAGGGTGGTTGATTAAATTATGGGATGTAAACATTCACTAGAATGTGCATTCCACTCCATTGTGATGAGAATATTAAAACCCTATAATTTTTTTTAAGTAGTAATTATAAGGTACTAAAGGTTTTAAAAATGTGTGGTTGTTAGTTTTTTTATGATAATTGTGGAGGAAAGATTGGATTCTTACTAAGTGTGACTCATTACTATCCTATAATGGGTGACTAATATATGAATCAAATTTTATTCTAGAATTTTAATTCAATTTCTACTTACTAATATGATAGAAACTATTACTATGAAGCTAGAATTAATGAATTATACATTTGTGTAACGACCTGGCATAGTAAAGACCGTGCCATGAATCCCCAAGCCCGCCTCTAATAGGCTAACAGCTAGTTTCTATCACTGAGTAGGCATATCACTGACATTGGAGTCCTTAGCCTATGTACCTATACACCTTAAAAGATCTCCATGCATGTAAAATTATGAATTCTAAAAAAACTATCAACCCAGAATTTATAAATCTATATCTCATAACTAGAGTAAGAAAAAATGTAAAGGAATATAAATAGGGTCACATACAAGCCCAACACTAAGTGTTTGAAAACACAAGTCCGGACTGAAATTATGTATTGGGACTTATGTCCATAATATGTATGAACACACCTTATTCTATCCAATATCAATTAGAACCATCTAGTCAAATTATACCGAGTTAATTGTAAAAATTTTGATCATATGAACAAGGAACGACACGTGCGATAAAATCCCATATAGGGGTGAGGATAAAAATAACCAGTTTGACAACCAAAAACTAAAAATAATAAAAAAAAGGAAAAACAATGACCTTTAAAAATGTATATGACTAGGGATAATATAAAAATAATATCCAAAATTAATCAATAATTTCATACAATCTATGTTTAAGTCACAATCATAGTATATAATCCTAGGATTCCATCTGAAAGATTCCATGAATCACTTGTATGTGAGAAATCACTTCTCGCACAGATAACACTAATGAATTCCATCTGTGTGGTACTACTCATTGTGTCTCATCATGATAAGGAATATAATTATTTTAAAAAGAGAATATCATACACAGATAAGGATCACTTCTTTTTCTATGGGGTGATATGAACAACTGAATCAAGATTAAGATGCCATATAGAGGATTGATGCATGCATTATTTTGGTCATGAAGATACCATGAACTCCACCTAGGTCTCATATATGAATACTAGATCTCACTCTGGTCTTCTTGGAGGGATTCCAACGATTCTATCTATGATTTCATGTCGAATGGATCATTATTCTAAGATTATAATATGATTTGATACCGACCTTGACGGAATGGATAATGGAAACAAACCCTAACAATGCTTGTCCTTGATACACAGGACAAGAGATATGCGGCATGTATAATAATGTACATTGAATTTAGTAGGGTAACATATCATGTCCCTTAACCCCGTGTCATGCCTATTTAAATGACCTTGTTAATCAAGCCAGGTCAGTGTAGTAGTACACACAATGTTGGAATTCCATGTACTCTACCTGTATGATAGTACTCAGCTTATCCATCACACTTTCTCAAATACCATTACACATATTACCTTTTTTACTATGTCTAACCCATGTTCGTATAGGGGAGTACATTGAAAACTTCACCCATGTATTACACCTTATGTCCATGTTCTTCCCAATTACACACTGAGTTACCTAAGAGATACCACACACTGTGTGATAGGGGAAACATGTTGTGTGATACTTATCATTCTCCTAAAACCCTATCTATGAAAAGAGGTCCCTATATGGAATCTAGATACAATTTATATGCCATATTATTTTGGATTATTAATAATCACATATCTACATATTCTTTAAGTCTCGTGCCAACATCCTTTGATCTAGTTGTTTTTTCTCCTTGTGATTAAATATCCCAACTCATCCAAGACTCACTGTCGATGATGAATATATTCCTCCATCATACTTTATTGGTAAATAGATCAAATAATCATTATGCATTATGCATAGAAGAATGATGAATAACAAGTAATCTGGTATCCACCATCATTTTGGTCACTCTTTCTCCATCATATCACATCTTTCATGTTTTTCTGATCCCATATATATGATATTTTATTGTTTTGATAAGAAATGGGTGCTCAACGATTGATTGATCTGGATTTTTTGAACTTTTGGCCAATGAAGAACGTCAAATATGAGCTATTATTTAGGGGATAAAATCACAAGAACAAAATTGAGGAAAGAACCCCAAACTATATTCATGTTGACCTAAATACATCACTATTATAATAGAAATGGGAATAATCAAATCAAAAGGATATTATCCCATCCAAACCCCACAAATAATCTCATCCCACCATATGAAATATCCGCAGATCAATCTGCTGGTTGATTGATCCACATTCATCATATGAAATATGAACGGGTAGGAATCAAATAAATGCATAGGACCTACAGTGATTGGGATTGATCAATGATGAATAACATCATTGCACCATGATTGATGGTGAAATCCTACAAATTTGATGTGGGTTGATCATCGATCCATGATCCGTTGCTAATCACCTGAGGGAATTATCCAATCATCACTCCAAGGGTTCTCCAATATCTCCATGGTTATGCGACCAACCCTATAATTCTGACATAATATTCTTTTTAAAGGCAAACAAGTCAGCACATAAAAAAATACAATTAAAATAATTTATTTATTTATTTTTCATTTTTCCTTGAATTAACTTTCTATAAAATACCCATTCTAACCATTGTAAAGACACATGTAGTAAAAAATTTCATTCCAAATTCAACTATTACCTTAGAATCCTGACCTAGGAACTCCTTTGGATTTTATTTCCCTTTTTTGGGAAAACTACATTCTATGCAATTTAATAAATTTAATAAATTTAAAAAAAATTGTTGGGAATATCAGGACTCATAATTTCAAGAAAATTCAGCATTTGGTATTGAAATGAATAAGTATAATAGATAAAAAATTCATGTTAAATTTTTTACAATACATTCTCCCCACCTTGGAGACTTACATCACCAAAAAGCTAAAACAAGGACTACTACAAGAGATGTGGGTACTGAGCATGAATATGAACCTTACACTCCCTTACACAACAAATTTGTGAATTGAGAATTAGGGTTTGAAATGATCATCTATGTAACTACATTGAATCAAATTATTTCCTCCACATAGGGCATCCCAGGAACTATACTGAACTCTTCTATCGAATAGCTAGGAAGTGGGCTGACATGGTGAGTCGTTCTATAATCTCCTAGATGGAATCTTGTCCAATAGACATACATGGTTAACCCATCATGATTTCCATGTTTATCCCATCCCATGTCCACTCTAGAACCTCAAGGGGTTGAGCTACACCAACTGTAACTTGGTGATCAACCTTCACCTACTAAAAATGAATGCATTGAGAGACTAACTCTCCAACTCCATTCATTATCCCTATCACTGAAATAGATTTTAGAGGTCCAAATACATCTTTGATATATATATATATATATATACTTACAAATAAGATGTATGAATCTCTCCTTAGACCTCTTCTCATAATTTTACTAGTACCATCATGATTTTTTTTGAAAAAAAATTACATGATCCACACTGTTAGAAAATAAATTAGGATCACTTATAGTGGATATCCGAGTATGTAGGGTCTCACAGTCGGTATCCCTTAGATGTTCCACCATGACATGCTGAAAAAGAATAGTTTTAACAAACATTGATAGGAGATAATCCACTTTATCTCCATCCACATAAGATAGCTACAACATGTATAACTGATCGAAAGCATTGTTCAGTAGTTTTGAACAAGATCTATAGCTAAGAGTTTCTTCTTCCATTTTCCCAGTCATAGGAGTATAAAAAATAGGGAAGTAATAATTTTGTAGGATCTATACCCCGACCTCCATCTCATGTTAATATCCATTCGATACATGATGTGCTTAAGACTATTCTGATATGAATAGAAAATAAAATGCTCACCCATTGGTACTATCTCCACATCATTAATTTAAAGACTACTGCTACAAGCTCAAGGTAATGGGTCGTGTAGTTATTCTCAATTTCTATTAACTAGAATGAACCAAATTTAATCACCATATTCCTCTGCATGAAAACACAACCAATACTAGATCCTGGTGAATTAATGAACACAAAGTATGTGACACCCTCATATTACAATCTCAAAATGGGAGATCTTGTCATGTTCTACCACAACTAATGAAAGACATCTGGAACCTCTTTATCCACACAAAATGTTTCCACCTTTGTTACAATGTTGTCATGGGAGATGATATCCTGTATAAATAAAGAAAGAATCTCCATTAATAGTCTTCCAACCAAAGGATGATCCTTACCTATGTCGCCCTCTTGGGTGGATCCCAAAATGTCATGGCATCTACCTTGGCCACATCCACTCCCACTTCATATACTGAGATAACGTGTCTTAGAAAGTAGTCTTCCTGAATCTAGAACTGAATCTTCAAGGTAATTCCACAAAAATGGTTCTCCCTGACTATATCTAAAATTGTCTTCTGGTGTATAATATGATCCTCCTCAAATTCCAAGTACAAAAGGATATCATCGATGAAGACTAACACAAAACAGTCTAGGAAAGGATGAAAGATCCAGTTCATGGGCGCCATAAACACTTCTTGGGTGTTCATCACATTTAATTGAATCACCAAGTACTCATAGTGACCATAGTGATATCTAATTTTTGAATTTTTATATATCCTCATCCCATAATCTCAACTGGTGATAACCAAACATGAGGTCAACCTTTTAGGACCATCATTTTCCTCTTGATTGATCAAAGAAGCCATCGAGACTTGGTAGTGTACACATGTTCTTCATGGTAACATGGTACAAGTGAAGGAATTCCACACAAAACATCAAGTTCCTATCAATGTTTTGGTCAAATAAAACTGGGACTACCCATGTTGAAACACTAGGTATAACAAATCCCTTCCACTATTAGACCTATAAAAACTCCATCATCTTGCAATGATCCATGAGAGACATCTGATATGATTATGTAGATATTGGTGTCATCATAGTGTGCATATCTATGTATAATTATATCTATCAGTGGGAAAGTAATCATGAAACATCAATTGGAAATACTTTATCATAATCCTCTCCAACTAGATAAAACTAGAAACTCATAACTTCCACTACACTAAGGGAATGGATATCTAATTTATAAGAAATCTACTATACCCTCCAAATCATGAGTTCATCCAACACTTCCTAGATCCCTTTTTACCAAAAATGGAGAAACTAGTTTTTTTACTCTAGAAATACCATATACTTTTCCTAAAACTCTCTATCTGAGCATGAACATTGGATATCCAACCCATATGATGAATGATGATGTAAGACCTTAACACTACTACCTAGAGATTCCAAAAGAAACACTCGCCTCCTACAGTCAAGTAACAATTTTGTAATAATTTTCTATTAATTGAATCATCTCTAGTAGGAGTATCTAAGAGAAATGGTTAGGTCAAAGGATAAACAGGAATATCAACGTCTTATACAAGGTATGTGGAATGAAAGGAATCACTGGAAACTATTTCTATCATTTCTTCATCTATGATTGAAAATAATAAAAACATACCTCAAATCATTCCAGGAGCCTTTAATTTGTATACTTCAATAGCGTACATCTTTCACTACCCTTTTCCTCCTATTCCCTAAGCCTTTCATAGACCACCTGAGGATGGTTGTGGTAAAAATAGAAAATTTCTACCACCTCCTAATACATTCTCATCTTTTCTAATATATTTTCCACCTTGAGAACCTGCAAGGTATTGTTGATGTCACTACCTCAGTGGCCTATCCATAGTCTCTATGTTAGTTTTATGGATAGTCGAACAATCTTGGTAAAGATGTCCCCTATTGTCACATATGTTTACCTACCTCTATCAGGGCTGACTGGACCCATCCCATGATCGATGAACTTAAAATCCACTGACCTAGGATCTCCTCCTGAAACACATCACACATCTTGGTCCTTGATACTGATGTATTCTCCCTATTGTGGACGACACTGGTCTGAATTTCCTTTTATTGCAAATTACTAGTTATATCTTCTCATCCAAGAAACTCTCAACCACCAATTCTCATTCTAGAATCCTAAAATATGTAAGAATGCACATGTGAATAACACTAGATCAAATGCCACTATGCATACCTCACTTGGCATTCCTATTCTGAAAGAACATATTGTGAACCATTTCCATCACAAATAGGAATAGGTTTCTAAACCTCGATGAATACTCAGTTACTATCATACTTCCCCGTTTGAGATATAAAAGTCCTTCATAAATACATCCCTCAATATAACAAGTGATAACTCTTCTATGAAAAGGCACATGAAATCTATCCATGAATGAGTCTCCTCATCATAAGACTTGGTCACTAACCCCCACAATATCCCTACTAATCTATGAGGAAGGATTTCCTCCATGACTACCCTATGATCTATTCGTGTCTAGACTGGATGGAAAATGAGGGTCCCACCTCAATCTCATACTCAGCCAACTGTGGTTCGGGGTCCCCTTGGAACCCGAGGGGTCCCTATCACTTTAAATCCAGACTCTATCTTGTTATTCACACCATATCCACTGGTATTGCACATACCACATGCTTCTTTATAGGTGGTGGTATAGTTGTTTCACCACCTAGTGGTAACATCTTCAGAATTGGTCCTTGTATCGATGACTCGTCTTAAAGGGGATCATATTTATGTTCATTTTTCTAAATTCTAGTAGACATAATGTAGAGACCCGAAGCATAACGTACATGGACATTACATTACTTTTTCGGAATACATAGTACATAACAAACACACACACACACAAGGACCGTAATAGTTTAGTGTCTTTGGAAACTCGGAATATAATCTTCTAATCGTGTTGAAAGATATTCAACATCTCCCATAAAGATCTTCCTTTCTTTTACCTAAAACCTTTCATTATATCCTAGGGAAAAGAAAACATAAAAGGGTGAGCTAAAATGCTCAGTAAGGGTAAAAAAATATCAATCACATCATATACATAAGAACATAACTTTTGGAAATCTTAACCTTCAAAAGATATCATAATTTCATGACATGGGATAAATCATACTAGTTAAATGTAATCCCTATAATCATAACTTAAAACATGAAACATTTTTCCATACACACATAATCATAGAGAATCATTTCTTATTAGTCAAGACTCATTTTCAATACTATCTTAGTGGACAAAGTCCATTTCTGAACCGAGTTCACTCCTCATTTCAGTCCTGTTTCACTGAACCGGTTTAACCTGCCATTCCAGCCATGTCTATCTCATGAGATATAAAATCTTTACCCAATGCATTGGAGGGAGATATAGGTCCCACCCATCTCATAATGATACCATTATTATGTGTTCCACAAAATCATAAACCATACATCATAGCATAACCCATGTAATAAAAATGGGAATCTTAAACATCGTGACATCATAAAACAATTCATATAATATAAGGGAATTCCTAAAAATAATTCCATCACAACATAATAAAATCAATGTAATAATAGGGATAAAAACATAACCCTTTATTATCTTAGATGGAAAATAATTTTGATAAAACACTTGAACTCCATTCTTGAAGAAAATATCCTTTCTACTTCAAAAACATTTTTCCTTTCTTAACATGTCATACAATTTTAAACTAAAAGAAGTTGATTAAAAATAAAATTGAAAACTTGTAAAGGAAGATTCTTGGAAATAATGTTTAAAAAATCCATTCATTCTGTATAAGTTAAAAAAACATTCTTCTCGTACTTTTTTCGGAAAAGTCAAAAAGTACCTTATACGAAAAATGACAAAATATTCCTTTCATATCTTTTACTAAAAACTCACCAAAGGGTAAAATAGGTTTTAAACAATTGTACGTGGATGGAAATAATATACATATTGAGGAAACATGGATGTGGATAATAAAATACACCCCATTAAATACCCAAGTATAAGCAATATCAGATAAAAATGAGATTCTGATATTTCCTTTACCTTAGGTCCGATTTGCTTCGTAAGTGTCCGAACCTCCTCTTCTTTGAAGCGCCTCTTTGAGATCTCCTTTTAGAGAACTAAAATTGGTCTTTGAAGAAGACCAGAACCTCTAAGATGTTGATATGGCAGTGGAGAAGAGAATTTGGCAGGGTTTGGCCGAGCTTGAAGGCTCAAAGTGGTGTGAGGAAGTGAGGCAGGAGGTGCCCTTTTATAAGGGAGGAGAGGGGCACCTTTGGAATAACTAAAAATATTATTTTATTATAAAGCCAAATTCTGTTTTAAATAGCTCCAAATTGATTTATTTCAAAGATAAGGTAGGGATGGGTCGAAAGCCTCTCATCCAATAGAATTTAGACAAGTTTAGGTTCCTATTTTAACCTTATCATTTAGATTTAACATTAAGTAAAATAATTTTACTTTTACCGTGTCTTCTTGTGTTCTTATACTATAAGGTTAATAAACATACTATAAGCAGAAAAACGACCCCCAAGTTGTTTATTATTAATATATATAACCTTATATAAGTAATTTGGACGAACCTTAGATTTTTAGGAATAAAATAACAATTACTAATATAATATTTGTTTTAAAAACTATTTTATGTCAATTTTGACACTATTTAGTAATTGATTTTTGTGAAAATTATAACAGAATGATTAGTTCGAAAAAGATAATTAAATAAATAATATCATGTCATATTAACCTCGAAAATTATTGGAATTCATAAAAGGTCTAAAATTATATTTATTTGGATATTTATAACATCAATTATGTCAATATTTCATTAATAAGATAATTACTGCATCATCATTGTGTCATAACTAAATTAAATTATTTAACGTCTAAAAATTACAAATAAAATACCATTATGTAGGAAATCTTATTATCTTTCTAATGAATATTTATAGTCGAATTTATCTTATGTATAACCCTATATTAAGAATGATATACTTATTAAAATTTGATTTTAACTATTTTAACCCTTCTTTAAATAAATTAATAATAAATGTCCTAATCTAATCCAAGTGGGCCTAAATGGTCATATTTTATTCCTAAGGTTGTTTTTGGTCGAATTAAACTTATCTAATAGAATTAGGACATGTTTTAGGGTAATAATAATATCATTTTTACCCTTAATTACCCTATTTACTTTTAACCGTGGTAAAAATAGTAAAAAGTTACTATTCACCAAAAATTATTTTCATCTCATTGAACCACATTTTACAAACTGACATCAACCGTGTCTCTCGGATTTTTGAAATTCCACTCACAGAAGCGGTAAAATTAAGTTTTATGAAAACTTCATTCTTTTTAACTACCACTTAGTGGTTTCACTATTCATCAAAAAATGAAAGTTTCCAGAAAAATACCAAAAAATAGGTCTAAGATATATTTGATATTATGAACCCAAAAATGATGTCTATTTTACCAAATTCAAAACATATCATTTGTATTATTTAATTTAAAAATTAATTCCCGTCGTCAAAACAAAT
Organism: Viscum album; assembly: GCA_963277665.1. NCBI lineage: Eukaryota > Viridiplantae > Streptophyta > Magnoliopsida > Santalales > Viscaceae > Viscum > Viscum album. The sequence continues at coordinate 649,512,854 of OY728159.1, read as the reverse complement.
AGCGTGTTCTTAAGAGATAATATCTACCAAAAGATTGACACTTGTTTATGTCTGGTTTAACAGTGAAATTACATCCAATGACCAACATTGTATTAAATTGTAAAAATATATTCTAAATATACTTTAAAACCACTCAAATTAATAATGTATCACTATTAATTATTTCGATTAAAAAGGTTGTTTTTAATTAAAATTTAGTAATTTTCACTATTCATCAGAAAATGAAAGTTAGTCGAAAAGTACCAAAATTTCACCCTAAGCTAATTTCGATATTCCGAATCCAAAAAAGAAGTCCATTTTGAAAAATAAAATTTAAAAAATTTCAAAAAGTTTTTATTACTATTCATAACGGCTAGTTTTAATAATATTTTAATAGCATATCGTTGTTTAGTGAAACTCAGTATTGCGTACTACACACGCTATTGAGGAAGGTCGTGATTTCGTGTAATGCAAGGCAAGTCAAGGATGCGTGTTGTGCAAGCTCATTTTGGTGTAGCATACAACACAAGACATTAATGAAATTAAAAAGAATACTTTTCATAAAATCTCAGGGTGTTACATTCTACCCCCCTTAAAATGAATTTCGCCCTCGAAATTCGTCGGGGTTATAATTAGTTTACTACTTAAAAGTTTCATTAATAGAAACCCACATCGTAAAAAGGAATACAAAAAAAATCTTTAAAAACAAAAGTATGAAACATAACGGTTACCCAAATAAACTAATCACTGGGTTTCCACATAGGTGAAAATATGGATATAGAAGAGAAATCTAACCATCATGTTCTGATGGAGAGTGGTAGAGAACATGGCTATGAAAAATCCAGCAATCACAAAGCCATAAATTTGTGACGATCTAAGGTACCATCTGATTCATCAGATATAAGAGCACTAGGACAACATTTTTGGTTTTCAAGATCATTTCCCTAAAGTTGATGAAATTGGAATTAGAAGAAATACTTTCGTGATTTTGGTATAGTCTCACCGTTGGTCATTATTTGGACAATTTCCACTTCATCTCTTAAAGAAATGAAATTGAATTTGTCATTCGTGATGTGTTAGCAGATCATGTGATAAAATGATGGGTCATTCCATCTGTCTCAAACAAAAGGTTAGAAAAGTTATCAAAGAAATACATAAGTCCATCTATAGTGAAATTAATCATATATGGTTCCTAAAATGGACTTATACTACATATATAATAAAACTAGTTTCTACTAAACAGAGACTTCCTGTAGGCCAGTGGTAGGAAATAAAGGCCAGTCGCACTTTGGTTTGTGGGATCGATTCCCACAGCCTTGTTCGACGCGATGGGTTGTCGCCCATCCTGCAGGTTTTCCATTTTCTAAATCTATATTACTATAACATCCCATAAATAATATTGGAAAAAAGTTCTATCCTTAAACAATACTAACTTATTTCCAACATAATCCATTCCAATATTTAGGCTTATCTAAAATACTTCGGTCCAAGCTCATAGTATAATGAAAATGATTACTTGAAATGTCACCTAACAATCACGTGAATGCCATCATTTATCCCTCATATATCATAAGATATATCTTGTTGGTCAAATTAAAAACATGTGAATACCTTAATCATGTATTATCTTGAAAAATGAATACCCATTAATTGAACCACAATGAAAACATGAATACAGTCAAAAGTTAACTCTTTCCACATACCAAAATCCAAAAATTCTATATACTCGAACCATGATATACCCTTCTCCTTATATCAGTCATGAGCTTATGAATACAGTCAAACATTTCATTTTCTCGTTTTCCTTTCATTATGCACATATCAGCTTTTTTCCAAAAATATCTCAATCACATTATATGGTTACCGGTACCATTGAAAACCACAATAGACCAATACATAAATATTCCAATATTCCACGATACTATGTACAACATTATTTTGGAATCCCATTACATAAACACTTAATCATTCCACCACATCGTTTTCATATTCAACATCTCCAGTGGTGATATCATGTGACTTCCCTTTGTCCTTGACCTTAAGTGGTTGCTCATGTCGATCATCACTAACCCTTGGATTAGGGCATTTATTAGTATAATGCACCATTTCCTTGCACTTGAAGCATTGAAGTGTAGTAGGTTCATTCTGTGTATCCCTTCCTTTGTTTGCATCATTAGACATCTTCTTCCCATAATTGCGGCATTCAAATGCCTGATTTCCTTCCTTTCCACATTTCAAACATTTACTTGTACCTTTAAGACAATCTCCACCATTCTTCTTTCCACACTTTGAGCATAAGGAAACATTCATCTTCTTTTCACCATTATTCTGATATTTTTCCTTGAACTCCATCTTTCATTTCATGTCAAAACTACGAGATGGATAAGTAACACCAACTTCCATTTCTACCTTGATAGCACAACGCAAAATTTCATCATAGCTACTGAAGTCTCTTATAGCTAATGCCCTTCAAATATTTGGTTTTAATCCACTGAAGAATCGATCAACTTTACTTTCAGGTTGGATGATAAATCCAGATGCATACCTTGCAAGCCTTGTAAAATTATCTTCGTATATACCAATAGATTCATCATCCTTTTTCTTTAGTTCAAGAAACTCCTTCTCCATCTTTGTTCGAAGAATACGAGGGAAGTGCTTATTGAAAAATAAGTTCTTGAACTCATCCCATTCCATGGACTCAATTTCATCTCTTGGCCTCATATTCTTGATAAGATTCCACCATTGATCAGCATCACCTTCCAAACAATACACTGCTAAGATGACTTTATCATGTTCAGAACATTGAAGAACTGAAAATATCTTTTCAGTAGTACTAATCCATTGTTCAGCAACAAGTGGATCAGAAGACCCACTGAAGGAAGGTGGACGTTGCCTCATGAAGGACTCAATAGAATATTGTTCCCTTCCCTTCTCATTTAGAATTCCATAATGATTTATAGCTTGTGTAAGTATAGCAATAATATTTTTCACTCCATCTCCCATAACATTTGTTTGTTCAGGAGGACAATCATTGCATTGTCCATTGCATTGATCAACACGGTTCCTTCGGGTTCCAGCCATCGTCTAAAACCCAAAAAGAATAGTGTGAGAGGAAACAATCATGCTAGGGAAAAAACATAATAAAGGGGGAGTACCTTCAATATCTAAAATATTAGGATATATTCTAAGATTGTTACCGTAGTTCTAGAAGTATATCATATACGTATACTTATCCTTAGAGAAATCCCTATACATACCTTAGAAATATCTCTAGGGATCTCACTAACGTTTTCGCATCCTAGTTTCCAAAGGTTGACTAAACCTTTCCTCTGATACCAACTGTAGAGACCTGAAGCTTAACATACATGGAAATTACATTAATTTTGCGGAATACTTAGTACATAACAAAAACACACACACACAAGGACCGTAATAGTTTAGTGTCTTTGGAAACTCGGAATATAATCTTCTAATCGTGGTGAAAGATCTTCAACATCTCCCATAAAGATCTTCCTTTTTTTACCTAAAACCTTTCATTATATCCTGGGGAAAAGAAAACATAAAAGGGTGATCTCAAATTCTCAGTAAGTGTAAACAAAAGAAATATCATTCACATCATATACATAAGAACATAACTTTTGGAAATCTTAACCTGCAAAAGATATCATAATTTCATAACATGGGATAAATCATAGTAGTGAAATGTAATCCCAATAATCATAACTTAAAACATGAAACATTGTGGCATACACACATAATCATATAGAATCATTTCTTCATTGTCAAGACTCATATCCAAGACTATCTTAGTGGACAAAGTCCATTTCTGAACTGAGTTCACTCCTCGTTTCAGTCATGTTTCACTGAACCGGTTTAACCTTCCGTTCCTGCCATGTCTATCTCATGAGATATAAAATCTTTACCCAATGCATTGGAGGGAGATATAGGTCCCACCCATCTCATAATGATACCATTCTTATGTGTGCCACAAAATCATAAACCATACATCATAGCATAACCCATGTAATAAAAATGGGAATCTTAAACATCGTGACATCATAAAACAATTCATATAATATAAAGGAATTAATAAAAATAATTCCATCACAACATAATCAAATCAATGTAATAATAGGGATAAAAACAAAACCCTTTATTATCTTAGATGGAAAATAATTTTGATAAAACACTTGAACTCCATTCTTGAGGAAAATATCCTTTCTACTTCAAAAACATTTTTCCTTTCTTAACATGTCATACAATTTTAAACTAAAAGAAGTTGATTAAAAATAAACATGAAAACTTGTAAAGGAAGCTTCTTGGAAATAATGTTTTAAAAATACATTCATTCCGTATAAGTTAAAAAAACATTCTTCTCGTACTTTTGTTGGAAAAGTCAAAAGCACCTCGTACGAAAAACGAAAAAAGATTCCTTTCATATATTTTACTAAAAACTCACCAAAGGGTAAAATAGGTTTTAAACAATTGTAGGTGGATGTATATAATATAAAATATTGAGGAAACATGTATGTGGATGATAAAATAAACCCCAGTAAATACCAAAGTATAAGCAATCTTGGATAAAAATGAGATTCTTATATTTCCCTTACCTTAGGTCTGATTTGCTTCGTAAGTGTCCGAACCTCCTCTTCTTTGAAGCGCCTCTTTGAGATCTCCTTTTAGGGAACTAAAATTGGTCTTTGAAGAAGACCAGAACCTCTAGGATGTTGCTATGGAAGTGGAGAAAATAATTTGGCAGGGTTTTTCCGAGCTTGAAGGCTCAAAGTGGTGTGAGGAAGAGAGGGAGGAGGTGCCCTTTTATAAGGGAGGAGAGGGGAACCTTTGGAATAACAAAAAATATTATTTTATTATAAAGCCAAATTCGGTTTTAAATAGATCCAAATTGATTTATTTCGAAGCTAAGGTGGGGGTGGGTCGAAATCCTCTCATCCAATAGAATTTAGACAAGTTTAGGTTCCTATTTTAACCTTATCATTTAGATTTAACATTAAGTAAAATAATTTTACTTTTATTGTGTCTTCTTGTGTTCTTATACTATAAGGTTAATAAACTTACTATAAGCAGCCAAACGAACCCCAAGTTGTTTATTATTAATATATATAACCTTATATAAGTAATTTGGCAGAACCTTAGATTTTTAAGAATAAAATAACAATTACTAATATAATATTTGTTTTAAAAACTATTTTATGTCAATTTTGACACTATTTAGTAATTGATTTTTGTGAAAATTATAACAGAATTATTAGTTCGAAAAAAGTTAATTAAATCAATAATAATATTTCATATTAACCTATAAAATTAGTGGAATTCATAAAAAGTCTCAAATTATATTTATTTGGATATTTATAACATCAATTATGTCAATATTTCATTAATAAGATAATTACTACATCATCTTTGTGTCATAAATAAATTAAATTATTTAATGTCTAAAAATTACAAATAAAATACAATTATGTAGGAAATCTTATTAGCTTTATAATTAATATTTATAGTCGAATTTATCTTATGTATAACTTTGTATTAAAAGTGATATACTCATTAAACTTTGATTTTAACTATTTTAACCCTTCTTTAAATAAATTAATAATAAATGTCCTAATCTAATCCATGTAGGACTAAATGGTCATATGTTATTCCTAAGGTTGTTTTTGGTCAAATTACACTTATCCAATAGAATTAGGACATGTGTTAGGGTAATAATAATATCATTTTTACCCTTAATTACCCTATTTACTTTTAACCATGGTAAAAAAAAGTAAAAAGATATTATTCACCAAAAATTATTTTAATCTCATTGAACCACATTTTACTTACTGACATCAACCGTGTCTCTTTGATTTTTTAAATTCCACTCACAGAAGTAGTAAAATTTAGTTTTATGAAAAATTCATTTTTTTAACTACCACTTAGTGGTTTCACTATTCATCAAAAAATGAAAGTTTCCAGAAAAATACCAAAAATTAGGCCTAAGATATATTTGATATTATGAACTCAAAAATGATGTTTATTTTACCAAATTAAAAACATATTAGTTGTATTAATTAATTTAAAAATTAATTCCGGTCGTCAAAACAAATAGCGTGTTCTTAAGAGATAATAACTACCAAAAGATTGATACTTGTTTATGTCTGGTTTAAATGTGAAATTACATCCAATGACCAACATTGTATTAAATTGTAAAAATATATTCTAAATATACTTTAAAAACACTCAAATTAATAATTTATCACTATTAATTATTTTGATTAAAAAGGTTGTTTTTAATTAAAATTTAGTAATTTTCACTATTCATTAGAAAATGAAAGTTAGTCGAAAAGTACCAAAATTTCACCCTAAGCTAATTTCGATATTCCGAATCCAAAAATGAAGTCCATTTTGAAAAATAAAATTTAAAAAATTTTAAAAAGTGGTTATTACTATTCATAATGGCTAGTTTTAATAATATTTTAATAGCATATCGTTGTTTAGTGAAACTCGGTATTGCGTACTACACACGCTATCGAGGAAGGTCGCGATTGCGTGTAATGCAAGTCAAGTCAAGGATGCGTGTTGTGCAAGCTCCTTTTGGTGTAGCGTACAACACAAGAAATTAATGAAATTAAAAATAATATTTTTCATAAAATATCGGGGTGTTACACATACATCATGAAGGCATCCTTAAGAAAACTAGATATATCATAGGTAATTTTTATATCTGGAGATATGGATCAAGAATGACAATGAAACCACAAGCCATTACTATATGAATCATGTACCATTGTTTTCCCTACAACCAGTGCTCATAGGTTCCGAGTCAAAAAGAAGGCGATCAGAGTGTTGCTGTATGGATACGTCATCCGCCACATCAACATCAGAGTCCCTATTAATAAAGCTAAACTAGAAACGCATAACACTATTGGTGAAAACCAATCTTATTGACTCCCAGTCCTAAAGTAGAACTAACCCCTCTAATACCATCTTTTGACAACCTGTCCTACTAGCTCCTATGTCATGAATCCCCAATCACTCCTCCAATAGGAAATGGTATAAACATAGAACTGATTATGAGTATCACTAATATGGGAGTCCTTATCCTATGGACCTATACACACACAAACACACCTTCTGGCCTATACAACGATAAAATAGAAATACAACTACCAACCACGCATGAATAAATCTAAATATCATAACTAGCATACAAAGGGATGTAATGGAAAGTAAACAAGCCCAAATACATTCCCACCATACTGATCCTAAAAATAATAATCCAACATGAATGTATAAATTGGGAATACTATTAGATAGTCATAAAAACATAAATCATTATGTCTAGTCTCACTAATCAACATTTGGTCTTGGTCCTCCTAGGAAATTCTTAAAAGGTTGGTCATTAACAAATTACATGATATGTACCAGAAAATCCCATGCATGGGTGAGTATAAAAAGACTCATTTGGGAACCATGAAACTTCATAGAATACAACAATGGAAAGAATATCTTCTCTCTAAGGGTATTTTCCTACATCACATATGACATGAATATCTTGATACACTCAATGAATAAAATCTAGTGGTTTATAAAAAGTTTATTATATTGATCTAGGATTGTAGATTGAAGATTCGACAAAGAATTTTTCTAGGATAACACCCTCCATGGCCTGATAACAATGTTGAATTCTATCTGAGGGGTATTCCTCCTCACATATTGTCATTTGAAAGAACAAAATGATAATCCAAAGAGAATAAAATACACTTATGATGATCAATCCTAGGGACATGGGGTGATACCAGTAAGACAATTAATATTATCCTGCTATATATAGAATTGACTCACACATATTGTTGGATAGGATGATTCCAATAACTCCACAAAGGGAATTATGATGAATAAAAGTTCTAACTCCATACCTCTCCGAGCGGTTCCAATGACTCTATCGAGGAAGTCCTACTGAAGGGACTGTATTAATAGGAGAATGTGATGATTCCATACCAACAATCCTAGAATTTATAATGGAAAAACCTAAGAAATCTTCTCCAAGATATTTAGGAAAAGATATCAATCCATGTATAATACATTACATGACATTTAGTTGGGGTCACACTCTGTGTACCCTGACCTTAGGTCACATCTGTGTAAATGGAATGTGTCATCAATTAGTATTCATGTAGTAGTGCACTCTATGAAGGCATTCCTTATACATTACCAATTTTTCAGTACATAGCTTATCCCATGTACTTTTTCCCATGTGCCAGTATATGGAATACCTCGTGTACTTAGTCCAACCCAGGTCTATTTAGAGTATTAAATAACCTTCTACAACCAATGTAGACCACCCCATGTCGAATTACTTAACATGTAAATGATGAGTTACCAAGGAGATATCGTATGCCGTGTGACTGGGGTCACATGCCTTGTGATACTTAACATTATCCCAAAACCCTAACCACTACAAGGGATCCCCACATAGTGTATTGATACATAGAACAAGAATTTTATTTTAGATATTTTAGAATCCTAGATCTTATTCCAAGTATGATAAATTTCCTCTTGTATCTGATTCATTGAATATTTCACAATGATATCCAAGATACCGAATCTTCCATGATTCTTCATTGATGAATAATGACTTCCACAATCATATATTATTGGAAAATGGATCAAATCTTCATTCTTTATTATGTACTGAAGAACATGAAATTAACTTTAAACCATCATTAAAATCAATCTATTTACATCATCACACCTCTGTCATGTCATATCAATCACAGATCTATAATATCACATAGTTTCACCACGTAATGAAAGATTAATAATCGATTAATCGATATTTATGGAACCATGGGACAACATTGATTTCTACTGATGAATAATGATTCAGGGTAGAAAAACACAAGAACAAAATTGATGAATTAAACAAGATTGTTGTTTGGGTCAACATCAATTTACCACCAATAGAATTTTGATTGGAAAAATCAAAATCACAATAATGTTTGAGCTTATAAACCCTAAAAATAATCCCATCACATAATACACTTGACACATGGATCAATCTGTTGGTCGATTGATCCAAGTTCATCATAGTAAATAATAATATGGATGAGTCATATCAAAACACACAATAACTCAATTTTAATCGATCACTAACAACGAATGGGGTTTTGTTTTGATCATTGATCAAATCCTACAAATATGATGTGTGTCGATAATTTATCAATGACCTATAATCTATCTCTTGAGAGAATTATCCAATGGTCTCTCCAAGGGTTCTCTGACATCTCCAGGGTTATGTGTCTAACCCTATAATTTTAACATAATAGTGTCTCTAATGTATAACTATTGTCTACCTAAAAAATTATAATTAAAACTATTTTTGTAAGATATGAAATATATTTAATATATTTAAAACATTTTTTTCAGGAACATCAGGCCTAGGAAACAATCTCTATCTCTCTCCCTAGTCTCAATAATAATATATATATAATCGCAAAATAATTCATAGAAAATCCAAGATATTATAATTAATTATGATATTTTTGGGAGGATATTTATTATGTATTTGAATAATTTCTCTTGTATTATTTTGATATGAACTATTATAAAATAGTGTCATATAGTGTGATATATGTAATCATGGTGTGGTTTTTATCCTTATATTGTTGAGACCATGGTAGTTGATGACACCATTGTATCACATAATGGTAATGATTTTGACACTGGTACTAGTGGATCTTGTTTCTAGAACTGGATAATGGTTCTTGAATATTTATCCGAAAATTATTCAATTATACATTGTGGTTAGAGATTTATTTCAACATCAGTAGGTACTGATGAAATTGTATTCATCATTAAAAGGAGGTAATACCCTAGTAGTTATTTTAATTTACTGGTCTTGAAAAAAAAAATCATTTCATGGGATAGAACTAATTGATTTACATAATGGTGGGGAGTACATAAAAACATATTAGGGGATATATTTGTAACAACCGAGGTATTTGTAGAATAATAAATTTTGATTTATATTTAGACTTATGAATAAAATATTTTTATTATGTTAATGGGGACACTTATTCTGATCGCGTGCTTGACATGCAATAACAGGCTTCTCTGAAAACTTTAATTTCACACAACATTGAGTTATACTGAAAATAATAAAATAACATTATTATTATTATTTTAAATGGAATTTAATTCCTAGATGTTGGAATGGACTGAATGAATAGTATCATGTGAATTTGGAAATACGGTTTTCACATGTTTAAATAATTATTCTTTGATTATCAAATTTAATAGAAATGGAAATAAAAACCCATTGAATATAACAGATGTGTTTTTATGAAAACCATGTTAAAAGAGAGAAATTGTGTATTCATATCACTCTTTATGGATTTTTATTTAATGAAAAATATATGATATATATTCAATGTATTGTTTTAAATTCATCTTATACTTTTTCTAGATATGATATAAGAATAAATTCATTTTTTTATAAAAGAATGTCTTTCTAAAAATGTTGTTTTACTGTCTTTTGATGAAGAACCCTTTTTAAATCATTTTTTTACACCATTATGTGTTTTATTTGAAAAAATAAATTTCTTATTTAGAATCAGAACATGAAAATTTACTTTTGATGAAATTTTGGTATTTTTCTACAAAAGTTCATTTTTTAATGAATATTGAAAATTACTGCATTTTAATTCAAAACTACATTTTAAAATAATTTATTTATATAGATATAATGTAATTATAATTGGTTTTAAAATATAATTTTATTATATTTTTATCATTTAATCTAATTTGTTCATTGGGTGTAATTTCACTATGAAATTGGACCTAAGCGAAGTCCAGTCTTTTGGTTGTTTTTACTTCTTAAAAACATGTTTTTTGGTTTTTACAACAGGAATTAATTTTAGATTAATTTCATAAAATTATGTGTTATGAATTTGGGAATGGTATTCAATATTTGGAATCAAGCCGTTAAAATTGTGTAAATATGTAACTTTTATTTTTAAACACTGTGAAAAGCAACATCAATAAATATTTTATTTACCATGGTTTAATGGTAAATCTGGTGAATAAGGGTAAAAAAAATATTATAATAATATTAAATTACCCTAACACATGCCGTAACCCTATTTTATGAGATATTTCCAACCATAGGAATCTGTGGGTCTATTTTAGGACCCTATAGAGCCACTTTTGTTTGAAAATGACATTTAATTACTTTTAATTTAATGTTAAGGAAAAGATAACTTAAACATGTATCTTTAAGTAAAATAAATATATAATGTTATATATAAGTTATAATTTTAACCATAAATATACATTATAAACATAAAATGATTTCTTACATCATTGTATTTTATTTATAATTTTTAGACATTAAATAAATTTATTTATTTATGGCACAATGATGAGGTAGTGATTACCTTATTAATGAATAATTTAAATAAATGAAATTATAATTATTAAAATAAATTTCATTTGAAATTTTTTATGCCATCCACTAATTTTGGGGTTTATTTTGAATTGTTATATTTTAATTAATGAATATTTTAGAAATAATTTTTTTGTAATGGATTTTTAAAAACTCATGATATCAATAGTATAAAAATTGACATTAATGAGTTTTGAAAACAAATATTATTTTATTAAATAATATAATAGTCCTAAAAATATAATATTCATCCAAATTACTTATATAATGTTTTAAATGTAACTAATTAACCACTTTAGTTACTATGGTCATTTCATGGTAACTATATTAACCATATTGTATGAATACACAAGAGGACATGGTAAGAGGTTAATTTGTTAACTGAGAGTTAAAGCTATACGAGAAGGATAAAATTTAGACCAAAACATGTCTAAAACCTATTGGTTTAGAGTATTTTTATCCTTCCTTACCTTATACTCGTATTAAATTCCTTGGGAACCTTTTAAAATCTAAATTCATTTTATAATAAAATAATCTTTCAATACATTCCTAAAGTAACCATCCTCTCTCTTATAAAAGGACATCACCTCTAACCCCTTACTCGAACATATCAAGCCCATTAACTCATCCAAAAACTACTAAAATAATCTCCAAACATACCTATATTCCTCCTATATTCATTAACTTAGTTATAATTCAATTCAATATATCCTTTTTTTCAAAACACAGGGAGTTTCCCTTTTTAAGAGGTAGCGTTTTCTATAAAGATCCTTTCCAATATTCTACTTCTTCACTTTGTATTCTATTCTTATTATTTTATTAAATAACAACACCAGTATACTAAATATAATGGAGTGTTGTTATGATAATTATTCTAACTAAACATACACACACCTCCATCTAATGGATTTTTAACATACTGTTTATGTGGATGGTGAACTACTACCTCACGAAACGATGATTGTTCAATTATCTCCCACCACCTCTCGTGGTGGCCATTATGAAGGAACTATTTTTATATGATATATAATATTTTTATATTTTCTTTCTTCTTCTTTAAAATTTATTTACAACATACCTTTGGGATTTTCAAGATGTGTAAACACAATAATTTCATTTGAGGAAGTGTGGACTACCTCCCCCTCAAAGTGATATGACTTGTTCATGTGATAAATGGAACATATAAAGGATTAGATTAATGAAAATATGTGACATATTTAAAAAATGATAATATAATGGAGTTATAATATACCTTTTTATCAATAATTTTTTATTCCTTTAAATATTAAATATAAATAAAAGTTTTTTTCATGCGTACGTATGACATACCGTCTCCATGAACAGTGCATTTCATTCATTATATCCAAATGTTATGGAATATTATAAATACCTATATACTGAATATATATATAATATATGATATCTAAATCATGAATATTATTCTAGATATAATGTACTTTTGACTACATGGACAATTTTTAATTATAACAGGTTCATTTTGGACTCATGTACCGAACATCAACAAAACCACCGATATGAACTTCAATAATTTTATGATTGTTATAGAATGGTAGGAAATGATTTAAAAGGAATAATAAAATTGAAAATGTTCTAAATAATGTATAATATTTCATAAGTTTTTTATTCAATAAATTAAAGAACGAACGAGTCAAGTCGGATAAGGGGTAAGGGACTTCGTCTCAATCTCCTTTCAATGAATCATTTTTTGATAATATACAACTTCTTCTTTTACACGGTGTATAATAAATCACTTTGACATTTACGTTCATTCAAATAAAATATTTTATCTATGAAGTGTTTTACTAAATGAAAAAAATTATTTTTTTAACATTTTCAGTGACAATGACATCTCCACCACCATAATTTTTATTTGGCTTACTCTATAAGCCATAATGTTTTTAAAAAAAATGAAATCCCTTATTCTCTTTTTTGGTGTATTCATATTGAAAATGGTTCTTGAAATGGATTAAGTATTTCAATATCTAGAACTAATTTCTTGACTTCATATGAAATTTTATTCATGAAATGGTGATATTTTCAATATTTTTTGTGTCGTGATTATATAATGGTACTTGGAATTTTGAAGGGTGGTTATGTGATAAACCAAATGACCCATAGTTCTATGATAAACCAAAGACGGTTGTTTACATTATAACCTCCAATGCATTGGGTATGGAAGTCATCCGTATGGATAATCCATTTAGTGATATGTTTTAAAGTCAACCATATGGTTATTACATTTAAGTATTTTTATATAACAAGATACCTTTGTATGATATATGTTGTTTTCTATGGGATTTATGCTAACATTTTGGTTACAAAAAGGGTAATAATTGAGCTTATATTCAGTGAAGTATTTTTTTTCTACTTCTTAAAGGTGAAACCGATTACATTATGGTTAAGTATTCATGGTAAAAAATTCAAAACTAATAGTTTTCCTTATTTATGTATCTCTTACTAATATTTTTGTGCTCATCACATGATTTGAAATGTTTTTTATAGGACATAATGATGAATGAGGTCAAGGATGGAATCAATTAAAAGTCATGATGTTTAAATCCAGGAATAAAACATGTCTATTTTTAAATTGACTTTGATTTATGAAAAAATAGATAGTGAGTAGAAGTGTCTCCAAGTAAAATTAAAGTTGTTATGTATATGTTATGACATAATTCTTTAAAGCTATAAACCTGAAAAGATCTTTAATGTAAATTATTATCTTAATTAAAAATTATGTGATGTCAAAGTGTTAGGCCTTACAGTTGGTATCAGAGTTCACTTTACATAACATTAGAGGTTACAGTGTTAATTAAGAATAAGTGGAATAGCCATAATGGATATCCATAATGGATATTCAAAATGGATAGCATGTTATAAAGAGTCACAGTTATTTTAGATAAACTGAATGAGTTTTAGATAACATGAATATGTATATAATATTCTTTACCCTCCCCAAAATATATTATATAATGAATTTACTGATGTACTCACACTGAAATTTTTGGTATTAGTAAATGGATGGATCTTGCAGGCACCAAAGTAACAATGGATGTGAAGGAAACTGTGGTGGTGTTCTGAGTAGGAAATTGACTGAAATGGGAGCTGTAATGAGAAATCTTGTGGTTATTCTCAATTAAATATCTAGAGTTATGATTGACCACTTGAACCTTGGTGATTTTATAATGTATCGTATATATAGGAAACAAATCCCAATGGATGTTCAGGTAATAATCCTAAAGATATGTATATTAGAAAACATATTTATCTAGGATGTAGAAAGAAACCCGAAGGTAAATGCTTCAAATGTATGGGAAGATGTTATAGATGTGGTAATGATGGTCATAAATCAATAACCTTCCATGTAAAAAGGAACTGTTTAGTTTACTCCAATAAATGGAATGATGTTCTTTCTGAGGGATCAATTGAAATTTTTTAATTTGGTGTTCTTGGTCATTATGAAAGTAGATATTCTATGAAGAAGGTTATGTAATGGGATCAGTACGACCATACAATTATATGTTTACCAATACTTAATACCATTCTAATTGAAGATGAGGAAATTGAAAATGAACTATGAAAGGTATGGATTATTTCATATCCCATGTTTTAAAGTTACTGAAATCTTAGGAGATTATGCATGATTTTGTTTGTTGGAAAGAAGTATAAAAAAATAAGATGGAAATAATTGGATAAAGGTTCCTAAGGAATGTTCGATGATTATTATGTCTAGGAAATGAAGTGTTATGTGTAATCTACTGTTGATGATATGTTTAAATGTATTAATGATAGAATTACTTTGAAAAAAATCTAATTTTTGTAACCCTCAACATTTTTATGTGAAAGTGTTATTTAAGGATGAATTATCTTTTCTTGTGTGGACATAATGTATAACCTTAAGGGGCTCATGTGATCTTTTGTTTTTTTAGGAAATTTAGGGTTATTAGTTTTTGGGATGCAAAATGTGAGGTATGAAATAACCTTTGAGGTTAAAAAATGTTATGGATATTTTTTAGGATTTTTTCTCATTTTTAAATGTTATTATAATTATACAGTTTTTGAACAAGGGAAAGACATAGACCATGTGATAAAAAATTGCATCAAAAAAATATACGAGAATCGAACCCACAACCAAAATGAATCTACGATTTATTACCTTCTATTGTACTATGTGAAGACCCTTGTTAGTATCACTAATTATTTTTAGTCAAAGGATTTTATGGGTTAAGAATAAGTTTATTTTGGGAACTTATGTTTTATCAAATGGATATTATTAGTATACAAAAATGATTTTTTGATTAAGTGATAAACGTTATTTTGGAAGGCGTTCTCTATTTTGGGAACACTATTAGCCTAATTAAAATAGAATACTTTAGTATTTCAATTGGGGAATAATAGTGGAAATTTATTTAGGAAAAATATATGTTTTTATTTTGGAAATATATTGATTTGGGTTATTTATGGTAATGATTAACTTCTCATAAAGAATATTTAATTATATTAATTAATATTCGGGATGAGACTTTAAGAATAGCCGATGTTATTTAGATATAAATGTTAAGATTTTTGTGGAAGACTATGTGACCAAATACTTCTGAATTTTTTTTCAAATGTAGTTTGAATTATTTTGAATAATTTTATAGAAAATTGTGTATTGAATGATATTTATTTATTTTTGGGTATTTTTTGATCAATTTTGGAGATTAAGAGTAGTATTTCATTTTATAAAAGATTATCCTTTTGGGGATTATCTAATTTTATACTAAAAATTTTGGTTTTTTATTATGTCTAAAGATAGGGGAAATATATAGTTCATCATTTATGGATCATGTTATTCTCTCGAAGTTTATTCTAGTGCTTCAGGTGTGACAAAGTCATCTTGAATACTCATTGTTTGTAGAAAAGATGATTTTTTTGTATAAACTTATTAAAGGATGAAACTGTACTAGAAAAGTAAATATATTTCCTTATATTCTTCGTCAATCTCATAAAGAAATTATCAAACCTTATGAAAGGGAACATAAACCAAAAAACATGGTTTGTTTTCTTTTTTTACTAGGAAACAAAGACCATTTAACCAACAACATGTTTTTAGTTTTCTAGTGGTTAACTTTCTCCTGATCTTGTATTTTATCACTCTCCATCATAACATGATGACTAGTTTTCTCTTCCATATACATGTTTTCATAGAATCCAAGTTTTGGTTTTCTAGGGTGACCTTTATAATTCTCTTTATATCATTTAACATGATATTTTTTTGACTATTTTTTCGATGTAGGACATTAAATGATGTTTCTAAGCCTAATTTTAAAACTGCAACGGTGTAATTTCCAAAAAGAGGAAGGATGTAAAAAACTAGGTATTTATAGAATTTTATGTTTTGATTTCTTTTAATACTTATGAATAAGATATTAATTTTAACTTAAAGGGGGCATGCTTTCTGATAGCATACCCGACACCCAATAACGGACCTCTCTAAATTCATACATTGCACACAACATTGATTTATACAGAAAAATAATACAATAATATTATTATTATTTTAAAGGGTAGTTAACAACTAGCTGTTGGAATGGCCTGAATGAATATTATTAACTAAATTTCGATATTTGGTTTACACATGTTAAAATTGTGAATTATTTATTACCAACTTTATTTGAAATGTAAATAAAAACCAATTGAATCTAATGGATGTGTTTTTATGAAAACCTATTTAAAATGGAATAAATGTGTTTTTATATCACTATTTATGTATTTATATTTAATTAAAAATATATTATATATATTCAATGTTATATTTTAAATTCATATTATATGTTTTCTAGATATGATATAAGAATAAATTCATTTTCTCATATAAAAGGAGTATTTTTATATAAATGCAGTTTTACCACCTTTTGATGGAAAACCTTTTTTAAATTTAGTTTTGAAAATTTTATGTGTTTGGTTTGACAAAATAAACTTATTATTTAGAAGGGGAACATCAAAATTTACATTGGATGAATTTTTTTATTTTTCTGCAGAAGTTCATTTTTTAATGAATAGTGAAATATACTTCATTTTATTTCAAAACTGCCTATTAATTTATTTTATTTATATAGATAAATTTTAAATTTAATTGCTTTTAAAGTATAATTTAATTATATTAATATCATTTAATCTAATTTTTTTCATTTTAAGTAATTTCATTTTGAAATTGGATATAAACGCTTGTCAATCTTTTATTAGTTTTTATTCCTTAAAAACATGTTTTTTGGTATTAACAAGGGGAATTAATTTTATATTAATTTTTGAAACTTCTGTATTTTGAATTTTGAAAAAAGGATTCAATATTTTTAATTAATAAGTCCAAATTTTGTAAATAATTAACATTTAATTTTTTACATTATGAATACGAACATCAGTAAATATTTTATTGACCATGGTTAAAATGTAAATCCGGTAAATAAGGGTAAAAATAATTAAATAATAATATATAATTACCTTAACACATGTCCTAACCCTATTTAATGATATATGTCTGACCATTAGAATCCTTGGGTATATTTTAGGACCCCATGGAGCCACTTGTGTGTGAAAATGACATTTAATTAAAATTAATTTAAAGTTATGGAAAATATAACCTAAACATATATCTTTTTGTAAAAAATTATATGGGGTTATAATTTATTGATTTGAATATAAATACAAATTAGA
The DNA here is from genome assembly GCA_963277665.1 of Viscum album. Taxonomy (NCBI): domain Eukaryota; kingdom Viridiplantae; phylum Streptophyta; class Magnoliopsida; order Santalales; family Viscaceae; genus Viscum; species Viscum album. The sequence goes on along the minus strand of OY728159.1, from coordinate 649,494,718 downwards.
AATATAAAAATATTTCCTATATCATGATAGTTTATTATTTTTAGACCTCAACTAAATAAATTTATTTATGACATAGCAATGATGTAGTGATTACCTTATTAATGAATGATTTATATATATGAGATTATAATTATTAAAATAATTTTTTTTTGAATGTTTTTATGCCATACCCTAATTTTTTGGTTAATTTTGACTTGTTATATTTGAATTAATGAAGTTTTTTATAAATAATAATGTTTTAATGGATTTTAAAAAAGTCATGATATGAATAATATAAAAATTGATATAAATGAGTTTTTAAAACAAATTTTATTTTATTAAATGATCCAATAGTCCTAAAAATATAATAAACTTCCAAGTGACTTACATAATGTTGTAAATGACATTAATTAACCACTTTATGTACTATATGAATTTTATGGTAACTATATTAACTATATAGTATGAATACACAAGAGCACATGGTATGAGTTAAATTAGTTAACCGAGGGTTAAAGCTAAATGATAAGGATAAAATTGAGACCAAATATTTTTTAAAACCTATTAGTTGAAATTATAGTTAAAAATAATCACCTTATATTCATATAAACTTATTTGGGGACCTTTTGAAACTGTAATTCAGTTTATAATAAAATATCATTTCAAGACATTCCTGAAGTTGCCTTCCCCTCTCCTATAAAAGTCCACCACCTCTAACCCCTTAATCAAACCTATAAATACCATTATATCATCCAAACTATACACCAATAAGATCTAAAGATATTTACATTCCTCCTTGAAAAATTACCTTTTTCATAAAGAGATTTTACCAAGCTTTTTGGCTCAAAACAAAGGGTGTTTCACTTTTTAAGAGGTTGAATCTTCTCTAAAGATCCTTTCCAATGTTGTACTTCTTCACTCTCTATTATATTCTTACTATTTTATTACATATAAGAACTAGTATTCTAAATATAATAGGATTTTTTTTATATGTATTCTACCTAAAGATACAAACACCTCCATCTAATGGATTTAGAACATTGTGTTTTTGTGGATGGTGAACTACTACCTCACGAAATGGTGATTGTTCAATTATATCCTACTGCCTATCATTGTGGAAATTATGATGTAATTGTATTTATATGATATATAATATTTTTATATTGTATTTATTCTTCTGTAATTTTTATTTTCAACATACCTTTATGATTTTCAAGATGTGTATTCACGATAAGTTAATTTGAGGAAATGTGGTCTACCTCCCCCTCAAAGTGACATGACTCATTCACACTATACATATAATGTATAAATGATAGAATTAATGAAAATAAATAAATTATATATAAAATTATATTTTAATGGAGTTATAATATACCTATGTATGAATACTTTTTCATTCCTTTAAATATTAAATAGAAATGAAAGTTGTGTTCTTGCGTACACGACTTACCATCTCCATGAACGGTGAATTTCATTTCATATATACAAATGTTATATTATATTATAAATCAATATATAATGTATATATATGATATATATGATATCTAAATCATGAATATAATTCTGAAGATAATAGACGTTTGACCACAGGGACAATTTGTAATTATAACAAGTTCATTTTTGACTCATGTACTGAACATCGACAAAATGACCGATATGAACTTCAATAATTATATGATTTTTATAGAAATTTAATAAGTGATATAAAAGGAATAATAAACTTTAAAAAGGTTGTTAATCATGTATAAAATAACTTATTTTTATTATTCAAGAAATTAAATAATGAACGAGTCAAGTCAGACATGAGGTAATGGGACTTCGTCTCAATCTCCATTCATTGAATAATTTTTTGATAATATACACCTTCTTCATTTATATGGAGTATAATAAACCTTATTTACATTTAAATTAATTCAATGCAAATATATTATCTACAAAGTGTTTTACTAAATGAAAAATGGAATTTTTTTAACGTTTTCAGCGACAATGACCTCTCCACCACCATAATTGTTATTTGGCATCCTCTCTAAGCCATAATATTTTTAAAAGGACAAGAAATACCATATTACCCTTTGGGGTTACTTCGTAATGAAAATGGTTTTAGAAATGGATTGAGTATTTCAATATCTTGAAATGATTTCTTGACTACATATGAAAAGTTATTAGTAAAATGATGATATTTATAATATTTTGTGTGTTATAGTCATATAATGGTACTTGGAAATTTTTAGGGTGGTTATGTGATAAACCAATGATGGGTGGTTACGTGATAAATCAAGTAACAGGTGGTTATATAATAAACCAAGGATGGGTTGTTACGTTATAACCTCCAACACATTGGGTATGGAAGTCAGACGTATATCTATTCCATTTAGTGATATGTACTGAATTCAACCAAATGGTTATTACAATTAATTACGTTTATGTACAAAGATATATATATATGATATATGTTGTTTTATATGGGTTTTATGGTAATACTTTGGTTGTAAAAAGGAAATAAATGAGCTTATATTTAGTGATGTATTGTTTCTACTTATTAAGGGTGGAACACATTTCTTTATGATAAAGTATTCATGGTTTACTTTTTGTATTGAAAAACTAATGTTTTTCCTTCTTTATGTATCCCTTATAAATCTTTTTATGTTCATTCCATGTTTTTAAATGTTTTTTATAGGACTTAATGATGAATAGTGTCAAGGATGGGATCATGGAAAATTCATGTTGTTTAAATCATAGAACTAAACATGTCTCTTTTTAAATTGTTTTTGTTTTATGAAAAAATGGATAGTGAGTAGAAGTGTGTACTTGTAAAATTCAAGTTGTTATGTATATGTTAAGACCTAATTATATAAAGCACTAAACCTAAAAAAGATCTTCAATGTGAATTATCAACTTAATTCAAGATTATGTGATGTTTGAATCTGGGGCCTTACAGTTGGTATCAGAGGCCGGTTTAGATAACTTTAGAGGTTTCGGTGTTATTTAAGCATAGGTGAGATAAGCATAAAGGCTATCATGTTAGATTGAGTCATAGTTATTTTAGATAAATTGAATGTGTTTATGATAACATGAATAAGTATATCTTAGGGTTTACCCTCCTCCTAAGATATTAGATGATGATTTTACAGATATACTCAGAGAGAACATTTTAGTATTACTAAATGGAGGGATAAAGCATGCACCAAACTAACAATGGATGTGAAGAAAACTATGTTGGTTTTATGAATAAGAAACCGAGTGAAATGGGAGCTACATTGGGAACTCTTGTATTTATTCTCAACTAGATATCTAGAGTCATGATTGACCACTTGAACCATGGTGATTTTTATAAGGAATCATATATGCTAGAAACGAATCCAATGGGAAATTTAAGTAATAATCATAAAGGTATATGTATTCAAAAACCATTGTGTCAAGGATGTGGAAAGAAACACCAAGTAAAATGCATCAAAGGGATCGGAAGATGTCATAGATGTGGTAATGATGGTCATAAAGCAATAATCTTCCATTGAAAAAAGAACCATTTAGTTTACTCCTGGAAAGGGAAAGATGTTATCTATGGGGGATCAATTGGATATTTTTAATGTGGTGTTCTTGGTCATTATGAAAATAGATTTCATAAAAAGAAGGTTTAGTAATGGGATCTGTAGGACCATAAAAATCTATGTTTACCAATACCTAATGTTATTCAAATTGAAGATGGGGAAACTAAAACTGAACTATAAAAGGTACGGATTATTTCATAGCTCATGTTTTGAAGTTACTAAAATATTAAAAGATTATGCATGATTTTTTTTAAAGGAAAGACGTATAAAAGAATAATATGGAAAAACCTGGATAAGGGATCATGAATAATGTTTGAAGACTATGATGTCTAGGAATTGAAGACTTATGTTGGATCTATGGTGGATTATATGTTTAAATGTATTAATGATATGATTACTTTGGAATAATTTTTGGTAGTATGTGTAACCCTGAACATTGATATGTGAAAGTTTTCTTAATGTAAGAATAATTTTTTCTTGTGTGGACATAATGGATAACCATATTTGGCTCATGTTACCTTTTTTTCCCGAACATTTGTGGTTATTTGTTTTTGGGATGCAAAATCTGCGGTATGAAATAACCTTTGAGGTTAAAAGATGTTATGGATATTTTTAAATATTTTATCTCATTTTTCAAATGTTATTGGAAAGATAGGGTTTTTGAAAAAGGGAAACACGTAGACCATGTGATAACTTGTCGCGTCGGAAAAAGCTGTGTGAATTGAACCCCCCACCAAAGTGCGACAATGATTTGTTTCATACCACTGGACTATGTGAATCCCCTGGTTAGTATGAATAATTATTTTTAGTTATATAATTTTATATATCAAGAAAAAGTTGATTTTCGGAACTTATGTTTTATCAAATGGATATCCTTAGTATAATAAAATAATTTGGTGATTAAGTGATAAATGTTATTTTAGAAGACATTTGCTCTTTTGGGAACACTATATGCCTAAATAAAAAATAATACTTTAGGATTTAAATTGAGGAGTAATAGTTTAATTTTATTTAGGAATAATCTATGTTTTTATTTTGGACATATACCAATTTGCGTTATTTAAGGAAATGATTAACTTATAATAGAGAATATGTAATTAGGTTAATTACTTTTCAGTATGAAACTTTAAGAGTATTATATGTTATTTGGTGATAAATGTGATGATTTTTGTGGAAGAATGTGTGATCAAATACTTCTGAATTTTGGGTTTCAAAAATAGTTTGAATTATATTGAATAATGTTAAGGACAGTTGTGTATTTAATGTCCTTTGTTGAGTTTGGGTATTTTTTGTTCAATTTTGGAGATTAAGAGTATTATTTCTTTTTATCAAAGATTTTTCTTCTTTAGGATTATCTAATCTCAAACTAACCATTTTGGTTTTGGGTAATGTCTACAGACAGAAGAAATATGTAGTTCATATTTTATGTATCATGTTATTCTCTAGAAGATGATTCTAGTGCTTAAGGTGTGACCAAGTCATCTTGAATACTCACTGGTTGGAGAAAATATGAGTTTTTTGTAGAAACTTATTAAGGATGAAACTATACTAGAAAAATAAGTATATTTCATTATTTTCATATTCAATTTCATAAATAAATTCTCCAAAATTATGAAAGGGAACATAAAATAAATCAAAATTTAACATTACTTTTCTTAATAGGGAATCAAAGACTGTTTAACCTATCACAAGTTTGAGGTTTTTTGGTGGTTAACATTCTCCTAATATTTTTTTCTATCAATCTCTATCAGAACATGATGGATAGTTTTCTCTTCCATATCTATGTTTTCATATAATCCTAGTATGTTTTTTCTCAGGTTACCTTTATAATTATCTTTATTTCATTTAAAGTGATAGTTTTATTAACTCGTTTTCTGATGTGGGGCTTTCAATGAAGTTTGAGAGCCCAATTTTGAAATTGAAATGACACGATTTCCAAAAGGGTAAAGGATGCAACGAACCATGTAATTATAGAATATTGTTTTATATATCTATTAATACTTATGAAAAATATATTAATTTGTAGTTAAAGGGGTCACTTTTTCTGATAGCATACTTGACACGCAATAATGGACCTATCTAAAGTCTTACATTGCACACAACATTGAGTTATAATGACAAATTATACAATAATATTATTATTATTTTAAATGGTAGTTAACACCTAGTATTCGAATGGAAGTAATGAATAGTATCAACAGAATTTTCAAATATGGTTTACAAATGTATAAATTATGAATCATTTATTACAAAATTTATTTGAAATGTAAATAAAAACCAATTGAATATAACGAATGTGTTTTTATGAAAAACTACTTAAATGAGAATTATTGTGTTTTCATATCACTCTTTATGGATTTTTATTTAATGAAATATATATTATATATGTTCAATGTGATGTTTTAAATTTATCTTATATGTTTCTAGATATGATATATGAATAAATTCATTTTTCTGGATAAAAGATGTATTTTCCTAAAAATGCAGTTTTACCGCCTTTTGATAGAGAACAATTTTTAAATATAGATTTGGACACCATTATGTTTTTTATTTTACAATATAAACATCTTTTTTTATAAGTGGAAAATCAAAATTGACTTTGGATGAAAATTTTGTATTTTTCTGCTAATGATCTTTTTTTAATGAATAGTGACAAATACAACATTTTAATTCAAAACAATCTTTTAATATAATTTATTTATATAGTTAGATTATGCTATTAAATATTTTTAAGGTGTAATTTGATTTTATTCTTATCATTTAATCCAATTTTGGCCATTGTATGTAATTTTACTTTGAAATTGGACATAAGTGTACGTCAATATTTTAGTAGTTTTTACTTCTTAAAAATACATTTTCAGGTTTTTACAACATGAATTAATTTTTTATTAATTTCTACAACTTCTATGTTTTGAATTTGGGAAAATGGATTCAATATTTGGAATCATGAGGTACAAATTTTATATAAAGTTAACTTTTATTTTAAGACATTATTAATAGCAACATTAGTAAATATTTATTTTCCATGTTTGATGGGTAAATCCGATAATTATTGGTAAAAATTAATTTTATAATAATATAAGATTACTCTAACACTTGTCCTAACCCTATTGGATTAGATATTTCTAACTCTGGTCATCCTTAGGTCGATTTTAAGACCTCATGGAATCACTTGTGTGTGAAAATTACATTTAATTAATTTCAATTTAATGTTAAGGAAAATATAACCTAAACATATATCTTTTAGTAAAACCATTTTTATAAGGGGTTATATAAGTTATCCTTTCAACTATAAATATTAATTAGATAGATAAAATATTTTCTACATAATTTTATTTTATTTATAATTTTTAGACATCAAATAAATAAATTTATTTATGACACAATGATGATGTAGTGACTGCCTTATTAATGAATGATTTAAATAAATGAGATTATAACTATAAAAATAAATTTTATTATAATTTTTATGCAATACACTAATTTTAGGGTTTCATGTGACTTTTTATCATTGAATTAATGATGTTTTTTTAAATAATCGTGTTGTAATATATTTTTAAAAAATCATGATATGAATAGTTTAAAAATTGTCTTAAATGGGTTTTTAAAACAAATATTATTTTATTAAATGATATAATAGTCCTAAAAATCTAATATTCTACCAACTAATATAGATAATGTATTAAATTAAATTAATTAACCACTATGGGTCTTATTTTCATTTTATCTTAAATATATTAACCATATTGTATTAATACATAAGGGGACCTAGTAAGAGTTAAATTAGTATGCTAAGGGTTAAAGCTATGAGATAAGGATACACATGTGACCAAAACATGTCTAAAAACTATTTTATGAGAGGATTTAGAACAATCATCACCTTATAATTTTTTAAATGAGTTTGGTACCTCTTGAAATCAAAATTCCATTTATAATAAAATAAACATTCAAGACATTACTAAAGTAGCCCTCCTCCCTCTTATAAAAGGCCACTGCCAATAATCCCTTGTCACACCTCTAAATCCAATTTTCTCATCCAACCTCTTCCCTAATAAGCTCTCAACATCCCTATATTCCTCATAGAAACCTTACCTTAGGAATAAGGCAATTCAAGAAAGCCTTTTGGCTCAAAACAAAGGGAGTTACTTGTTTTAAGAGGTACTGTCTTCTCTAAAGTTCCTTCCCCATATTCTACATATTCACTCATTATTATATTATTATTCGTTTATTACATATCAGAACCAATATCCTCAATATAATAGGTTTTTTATATGATTTATTCTAACTACACTTACACACACATCCATCTATTGGATTTAGAACACTCTGTCTCTGTGGATGGAGAACTACTACCTCACGAAACAATGATTGTTCAATTATCTCCTATCGCATCTCATGGTGGAAAATATGATGGAAATAAATTTATATAAACTATATTATGTCTATATTGCCTTTAGGATTATTTAATTTGTGTTTACAACACACATTTATGCTTCTCATGATGTGTAAACATTATAATTTCATTTGAGGAAGTGCGGACTACCGCCCCCTCAAAGTGATATGACTCATTAATTCTAAACATTGAATTTATAAAGAAGGGAATTAAGGAAATTATGATACATATATAAAAAAATTTATATTATAATTTAGTTATATTATAAATATTTATCATTACATTTTCATTCATTTAAAAATGAAATAGAAATGATATTATCGTTCTTGCATACGTATGGCTTACTGTCTCCATGAACGGTGAATTCCATTTCTTATCTCTGAATGTTATGGACTATTATAAATACATATATACTGGATATATATGATATATATGATATCTAAATAATTAATATCATTACGGATATAATGTAATTTTTACCACATGGATAATTTGTAATTATAACAAGTTCATTTTTGACTCATGTACCAAACATTGACAAAACAATAGATATGAACTTGAATAATTATATGATTGTTATAGAAAGTTAATAAGTGATATAAAAGGAATAATAAACATGAAAAATGTTCTTCAGAAATTATAAATTATCTTATGTTTATTATTCAGGAATTTAAATAATGAACGAGTCAAGTCAGTCACGAGGTAAGGGACTTCATCTCAATCTCATTTCACTGAGGCATTTTTTATAACATAGACCTTATTATTTTACTTGGTGTATAATAAATCCCTTGGACATTTACATTCATTCAATGGAAATATTTTATCTATGAATCTTTTTACAAAATGAAATAAGGAATGTTTTTAATGTATCTTGTGACATTGACCACTCCGCCACTGTTATTGTTATTTGGCTTCCTCTATAATCCTTAATGTTTCCAAAAATAAAAGAAATCTCTTATTACCTTTTTGGGTGTTTTCATATTGAAAATAGTTTTTTTAAAATTTAGTATTTCAATATCTTGAAATTATTTCTTGATTTCAAATTAAATTTTATTAGTGAAATGATGATAATTTCAATATTTTATGTGTTATAATTATATAATGGTATATAGAAATTTGATGGGTGGTTAAATGATAAAACAATGATGGTTGGTTACATGATAAACCAAATTATGGTTGGTTATGTGATAAACCAAGTATGGGTGGTTATGTTATAACCTCTAATGCATTGCGTATGGAATTCGGCCGTATGGTTATTCCATTTAGTGATATTTGTGGAAGTCGACTATATGGTTATTCCATTTATGTTTCTTTATGTCCCATGTTACCTTTAAATTATATACATTGTTTTAGATGGGATTTATGGTAATATTTTGGATAGAAAAATGGTAAGAAATGAGATTATATTTAGTGAAGATTTTTCAACTTCTGAAAGGTAAAATGTATTACTTTATGATAAAGTATTCATGGTTTGCTTGTTGTTTTGAAAAATTAACAGTTTTCCTTTTTTATGTATCCATTACGGATATTTTTTATGCTCATATCATGTTTTGAATTGTTTTTTCATAGCACATAAATATGAATATGGTCATGGATAGGATCAAGGAAAATTCATTCTATTTAAATCATGGAACTAAATATGTCTCTTTTTATAGATTTTTTGTTTTATCAAAAAAAATTGGATAGGCAGAAGAAGTTTCTACCAGTAAAATTCAATTTGTTATTTATAAGTTATTAAATAATTCTCCAAACCCCTAAACCTGAAAATATACTCAATGTAAATTAAAAACTTAATTCAAGATTATTTTATGTTTGAGGGTGGGGCCATAAAATATTAGTTATACCTTAGTATTCAAATTGAATGTTGGGATGGATACACTAATATTGGATCACACCAATATAAAATTTACCAAATTATGTGTCCAATATAATTTGATTCATATTCTAATCAAAGGGAAATGCTTATTATATTTTTCATGGTGATATTATCAATAATGGTATTATTTTGTTCCTACATTAATAATTGAAGGGGATTTCCCACATGTAGGAGTTGATAGTGAAGGGTAAACTATATAATCAACCCATCTACATTAGATTATAAAGGATTTTGTTAGTAATGAATTTTTTTTTGAAATTGGGAATTTGGGGAAGATCTAAATATTTCATGATTTTATCATTATTATCCTTTATTAAGGAGTGATTGAAATAACTATTTCTAATTTTCAGTGTTTCATTAGAAATCATTTGGGGATTGAGGTGTGGGTGTTTGGTTCTCATGGTTGTTTTTGGAATTATTGGTGAATAAGGGCCATGTGTTACTAATAATTGAACTTGAAATAATATTTAATACAAATTAATGACAGTAGATGATGGAATTATACAACTCGACCTTAGATCATGCTATGTAAAATATCTATTAATGTATTTACTAAAAATACATTATGTACATAGTAATTGGGATAAAATCCATTTTCACTAGTTTGGATAGTGAAGTAAACCTTCTACAATATCCTTAAACAATTCATTATTCCATTATTGGTAGATTTTTTGGATATCAATATAGAGTTTTCCCCAAACTATATTGAGAGTAATATTTCATCTATGATTCAAAACCTAATAGGTACTCATATAATTGTTTTTTCTATTGACTACAATGTAATAGACATGGAGGAAATTTATTAATTTTTAGATAACCGGGTGATGATTGTGGATTGATTAGAGGTGATTATTTTTAAGGATAAAATTAGATATCACATGTGTTCTGACATCATGATAACATTCAAAGTATATTTTTTGGAATGAAATGGTGAGATTCATTACTATAACCAATATAATTTGGGCTATGTTGTTTTTTGAGGAATGAAATTTCATAATGGTAAGGATGATATAATAAACTTGATTTTTTTCATTAGAGTACTTTTTATTTATTCTATTATATAATTTCATTATTTCATGGTGGGTTAGTTTTCAACATGATTATTATCACTATAATATTGTTTGGAGTGATATGGGATGATTATATATTACAAATTTAGATTTATCTTATTCGTGAGGTGTGGAATCTATGGAGTCCTAATTTCTATAATATATATAAAAATGTTTTTCTTCCATGGTGGTTGGATTTCCACAAGGATTTTTTTAATGGTTAGTCAAGATGGAATGAAATTTATCACATGATTATTTAATGAATAAGAATTATTGAATGAATCCTTTTATTTTAATTTATTTTGGTCAACCATGTAGTTTTATTTAGAGTTGATTAATTTTCCAGGGATTTAATAGTGGATTTTATCATGACGTAGTTTCCGTATAATATATTAAAATAATGTTATAATAGTGTGATGGTAAATATTATGTTTTATGTTTTGTTCTATCCACAAGGTGGTTTACTACAATATGTTGTATTACATCATGGTTGGGGGCATCAAGAATTTCATTATAGAAAAAATTTCACGCTCACTCCTAAGAATTTTCCTTTTCCTCCCATTACATAATAGATATTTTCTTTGTATTTTTAGAAGCCAATATAACATGGAAGATCGATTAACAAAAAATGACTACATAATGAGTTTGATTTATTATTCCCATTAAATATTATTGTAAATTCAATTGAATTTAATTATATTATAATGAAAAAATTGTTGGTATTTTGAGAACCTTGATATTGAAGGTACAAATACATATTTTATTATTCCACCCATGTTTTTAAATAATATTTAATCTTCTAATAGTGTACTTTTATAAGAAATCAAAGACTATAAATATGTCCATAAAATTATTTTCCATATACGTGAAAAATAATTCTACAACCATTATCCCCCACAATAGTGTATAGTTATGGGATGAATAACAATAATTTATTAAATAATTAGATAAAATTTTTCAAAAAAATATGTTTTCTTAGAGGATCCCAATTTAATTCCTTCATATGTTAATGTCTATGTTTAATATCATAATCTTTAGAGATTTGAGAAAAAAATTGAATAAATACTGGATTAGTACTAGAGGATATATGGATTGAAGATAAGAATCATGATATCACTGATAATATCGATATGAATAATTTATTCTTTAATAATAAATCTGTGGTTGTGTTAAACAATTTTTTTTATTCACTCACTCTATTTATCAAGAATTTTCATCCACGGTTATGTGATTTTTATTACTATATTAAAATATGTGACCATGTACCTATAACATAGGATGTTTATTGATATTATTTATGGATTGATTTATCAATAAATTTCATTAATACACACTTTTAATATTAATTTTTATATTTTAGTTCATCATCAGTTTTATAACTGCTATCAGATTTACCCACTCCTATTTGTTCACTATTTTATCACACCGTGCATCATGAAGTATTAGACATATGTGATCTGGATACTAATTTTAATATTACATATCCCATTAAAATTAGGATTGAATAAAATAATTATCTTTTATTTTTGTGATTAATGATGGATTTATTGTTAATTAAGAGCATTATCAACAAGTGGTGAATCAAGAAAACATTATTGAGTATGTTAGTTATTTAGAGGATACCCATGTAGGTGATATAATTAAATGTATATTTATGAATATAATGATTCATTAGATGATAAAAAATATCTTGATGTGGTAAATCCCAGAATTTGTTGGCTCAAAGTGATCTTGAAATTTTTTTCCATCGATCGATTTCAATAGTGAGACAAAAATAATGGATGGAATCTTGTTCAAATTCTATGACCATATGGCTTGTAGTTCGAAAGAAAACACACTGTTTTATTTGAAGTGAATTTTTCTAATGTTTTAGATGATTTAAAAATTACACACCATGTAATACAACTAAAATTCCATGTTACCCAAATATACATCTATGATGTTTACATGAAGTATGAACAATAATGGATTTTTTAGTACACATCATATACTTTATGTTTTCTTACTTTGCTTCATGGGGTATGGGGACATGGGTTTACATCAAGTAGAACATATAGACCCAAAATGTAGCATATTATCGCTAGAATTATCAATGTGGATCATTATACACCATGTGGGATTTAAATATATTAGAAGAAAAAAATATAGGATTACACACTATATATGATGTGGATAAAACTATATGAATCACAAGGACTCTCATACAGGTTGTATATCATTTAAATGTGTTAGTACGTGACATGATTCTTTCCCGTTAAGATTATTTTTCCCTCAAATGTGATGGGTGAAATATATTTTAGATCCAATATTCAATGTTAGATTTTATAGGAATGAATTTTTTTCCTCTTATTCATATATTTTATGATTAAATTTTAGTATAGGGGTTTGAGTGTTAAAAAGGATGGAAACCCTCAATTAGTTTAATTTCTATAAGGGTGTGAGTGTAACATTATACTATGATAGTTTAGGAATTCAATTGAATTATATGGAAACTGGGATCTTCTACATGTACATATGATATTGTTTGTATTACCCACACTTATACAGATCACATGATCCTATATCATTAGAACATGTATACTCCTCTTGTAAGAGATTTTTTTGGGAAGCATTATCCTCTAAATATCTCTTTAATCCACTTAATCTCAATGTTATAGGGTCCTCTATTACAATTTGTGTGAGGTTTTGTTTCATTTTTAGTTTTTAATAAGGATTTTTTGAGTTGTATGGATTTTTCAACATATGACTTGTTTTAAGGATCATTACCTGTTATTCCATCATATGGTCTTCTATTTAGAGCATAAAATGGATTATCGTTCTCTTCATTCACTTAATTTATGATATACAATAAATGATCTTTTAGTATTCTTTTCTTGTTCTAGATCATCCTATTATGTATATATGAACTCACTAATTCATGGGTTCTATTCCCACATGTAACATTCATTATGAAGATGATAGGTAATTGGGTGAAGATATATGTGTAATAGGAGTCATTTGTTCATAATATTGTTGGTGGTGGTGTCATTTAATAGTATTCAAGGAAAGGGAGTGCGACTAGGGGAAAATTACATCATTATTTTTATATTTTTTTTCTTATATGTTGGGAATTTATTGAATATCTTTAACCTATAAAGAATGTTTTTTTGTTCACATATTGATCCTAGAGGGTATTGATTGAATTCATACCATTTATCAATTTATCTATGTTTTCATGCTAAATTATTGTAATATATATAGAGTGGTTTTAGTTTTATCCATGTGCATAAACATTAGGCCACCCATATGATTGGTATTCTTTTAGGGTCCTAGTCACGAACCATTGACCTATTAGTGGAGAAAATATAGATTAAGAAATGAATATTTCCACATAATAGATAATAGGTGGTCTGTGTTATTTTTTAGTGTTATCAATGTTTGTTTTCCATGTGTTATTTTTTAGAGTCAATGGTTTTGGGATTTTTTTTATTGGAAAATTAGAGAAATTGTTTTAAGATATTTAGATTATGTAGTTCAGGGAGAACAAATCTAGTGACCATTTTTAAAAAACATATCCATTCACTCTAAATATTATAAATTTATAGTTTAATCAGTGAATTAAGTCATATATTAAATTTAAAAAATGATACAAGAATCATATAAGAAATATTTATTTATTTTTACATGTATTTTATTAGTAAGATCCTAATAAATTCTCTTCTGATTGTGGTATATATTGAAACATTTTATAATTCCATTATCTAGATAGCCATATATGATTTCTAGGTAGGGTTATTATGGTAAATAGTTGAATTATTGGTGATATGTTCATGATTAATATCAGGATGTGTTTCATCTTGGTGGGTAGATGATGGTTCCCCATCCTTTTGAGAGAATAATAGATTCACATCACGTAGTTTAGAAATTCATATATCATTAAATTGGTAGTTTATTTCTTTAGTATTACAATATTAGTATCCACATAATTTTATTCTATTTTAATAGTTTTATATCTTGATACCAACTTGTTTTTAAGACGGATGGTATCTAAAAGTTTTTTAGTACTATGTATATGTAGTAGTTTGTGTGTTTTGAAAAATTTGGACCAATAATGGGAAGATTGTACTAAAATATGATATTATTAATCAAAGATTAATATAATTCATATGGATTTTAGTCACATAGATACATTAATAGAAAACTCTTCCTCCAATCACATTGGGACACCTTATTTAGGTATAGTAACATATTATAACATCTCCAATTTTCTCCAATTTATCGATTGTTAATTTTGGGACTAAATCAATGAAATAGACTATAATAATTATTATTAATCATATCATGGAGGTTTTGGGTGTGTCTAGGTAACATTTTGACCACAGATCCTCAAAAATTTAAATTGAATATGAGGTCATAAAATTTGGGAAAACCACGCCACTGTGTAGGAAAATGTTTCTCTAGAACCGTGAAACTACAAATCGTGGGAACCTGGGGGCCACACAATTTTTCTTCGACTATGTGACCCAAGGTGTAGATCCATGTGATCCTTATTAAATTTATGAGAGATTATTTACAGGTGGTTTCATATAGATATATATATTTTTCACATAACTATGTGATTCCCCCCTCGGAAACAAATAAGGGGTCATGATTGGTGCACGGTTTGGCCAACCGTGCAGCCAAACCATGCCCAATTGTTTTTGGGATAAAATTTCTAATTTACTCTAACTAAATTATTTTAATCAATTAGTCCTTCTTTATCCTTATTTTCCATTGGCTACACCACCCTTTATAAATATAAACCCCCCCCCCTTCAAGAATATAGAAATTTGAGCAACTCCACAATCCAATTTTTGATTTATTCAATGTCGGATCCAATGAGAATCTAGAGATATGGTCTATAATCCCATCAAATATATTTTATGTTATTATTTCCATCCATTTTACTATTTGGGAGAAATAAAATCTTGCTAGTTATTATTTTTTTTATTGTTTCATCAATTTCTTTCATCCTAGAAGGGATCAATGGTTTAGACCATATGAAGAAATAACTATTATGTAAAGTAGATGGCATATTATTGTTCTCATAATTATGTTGATTTCTATAATTTTTGACATTGTTCTACTCTATGACCCATTATTGTGAGGTCACTAACATGTTAGTTAAATTAATAAAATTTCTTTGTCACATGTATTATGATTTTATCTAGCGGTGAATCACCTCCAAGGTTTATTTTCTGGACTCAGACAACACCTAAAAGTGTGTTCTACCACATTTTAATAAATAAACCCTTTTTTTGTTTCTTAAATGTTTCTTGATGGGTATTTCCACTTCATAAAGTTCCAAAAATGTTGTAATTCTTTTTTTGTTGGGTTGTATGTTATGAGTGGAACCATATACCCTAACTTCCAAAAAAATTATGAAATAAACCAATCAAACATTTGATAAATTATTGTGAATTATTCCTCAAATGGGACATTACAATTGGAATTACTTGATTAAATAATTATTATGATATAAATTCTTGAGTTAGATGAGTGTTACCACGCTTAGAAAAGCTATATAAAAACTGTGCTTGTTATTACTTTCACTATAGTGTTGACGGTGAAAAAACATTTTCTAAATTAAGGACCCCTTTGATAGACTATCATTCTATGGGTTTGAGTGGTGAATGCTTAGTAAACATAGATATAGTGATTCCAAGTATGCTAGGTATGTTTTCACCAAGAGTTATCTATTATAACCTTCAGAAGAGTGACATTGGTTCTCTAAGGGAGATCACATGGATGGGATCAAGAAGCATGAATAGTTAAACCATGCCTCAAGAGAGACTCAGTCCCCTATGTGTGATTCCATGTATGGACCAAGAGGCAAGAAATTTTCTTTTTACACCATTCTTAGATCTAAATGTGGGACCTCACCTTTATCCACCATGGATGGATACTTTAGCTTTGGTCTCTTGATGAGCCCTCGGGTAATACAAATTATGTCCCTCCAGATTGTTAGGGAAGGGATTAGGGTGTCTCACTATAATTTAAAACAC
Source organism: Viscum album (assembly GCA_963277665.1). Lineage (NCBI taxonomy): Eukaryota > Viridiplantae > Streptophyta > Magnoliopsida > Santalales > Viscaceae > Viscum > Viscum album. The sequence goes on along the minus strand of OY728159.1, from coordinate 649,477,850 downwards.
AGTTTTATAATTGAATTAAAGGAATAGAAAATGATAATTTAAAAAAAATTAATACGTTTTGCTTGTAAATATAGGTACATGTCCTCCAATCTGAAGAACATGCTTGGGGAGAGTCCCCCATTATATACATTTCTCTACTCACATTACCATTACAGGATCTCTTAGTTCATACATACCAGCTTAGGCCAAAGAAGGAAGTGGGGAGGGTCTCAAAGTGGATCCTAGCCCAATACATTGATTTATTTATATATATTTATTTTTAATTTAAAATAAATATGTAAACTACTTATTCTATATTGGAATAAATGGAAATTTGAAAACACGATGGGTGTCGGGCTACTTAGATAGTATCTCACACCCATCTCAGAAAACATTGGTACCTAAATAGACTCGATGGTTTCATTTAAGGATAATGGGAAGAATCCAATGTCTAATGAATGATTTGAGTATTTTGTTTGTGTTACGGGAAGAGGACCTATCTTATTCTAGAGATGCATTCTCTATAACTTTTTTTATTTTTTGTATATTATTTCGTTGTGTTTTATATTCTTGTATCCCCAACCCCTCAAATTAATTTATGAAAAACAACATAAAAATATTTTATCATTAGGTTATCATCATCTGTAGTTATATTACATATCTTTTAAGATATTTTATATGATTCAGATGCTATATATTATTGATTGTGGATTTTTATATTTCATATATATATGTGTTGATTCACTATACTTAGATCTATGATGGAACAGTATCCCCACAAATAATTTTTTTCTTTGATATTATATTTATGAGATATATATCACTATACCCTGATGACATGAGTGCACATTAGAATCATGAATAATACTATGAAAAATAGGTTATAAAATGCCATGCATTTTTCCATGCCATTTCTACTTTTCTGTTTGCATTGTATGTATTTCTTATGATTGATGTTGATTCCTTGTTTTTCATTTTTTTTAAGTGTGACTGTATTACCAATGATGTATTGCATGGTTATAATGACCACTAATTTTACATGAGTTGGTTTTAATACTTAGTTCAAATAGTATCTCATCAGATATCACCACATCCATTGCATGCTTTGTAACGTCCCAATTCTGGAAGCCACCCAGGGGATCCCCGTACCCAGTTGGTCACATGGACTCAAGAACATCTCCCCAAATTTCAGAGGCTGCCGACTAGCAGCGAGTGCTTTGGGTGTGATAGTGGGGAAACTATGCCCTCATTGGTAGAGTACATAGTGGAAGTAAATAAGCATGCAATAACAGATGCATTAAACAACCAACAATAATAAACAGTGGAATTATAAATCAACAAATAAATAGAGAACATATGTATATGAGAAAATGATGCATGATACATATCTTGGAAAATGGCGAAATAGGTCAAAATGATTGAATACAATCAGTACCAAAACAAGTACAAAATAAGAAAAAAATAAACAACTCCTCAGCATCAAAAGCCTAAGCTTGGTCCCATGCTCTATATCTCCAAGAAATCAAGTACTAGAAGTCAAAGGGGGCTTTCCCTTGTCTATACATGCAACAATATAGTCTGTTTGGGCCCAAAATCATGACCGAGACAGGGTGTGAGACTAAATCCCTATAGGAAACCACCCGAAGATCTGTGCCTAACAGTCAGTGAGTATATGGTAGGTAATAGTGCAGTAAGATGTAGCAGTAAACAGTAAATAGTATGTAGTAACCAGTAATCAGTAAAGAAAGATGATATACAACAGTGATAAATCCACTGAACAACATGAAACGGTGAAGCAAACATCTAACCACAATAGGGAACCCTCTGGGAAGTACTCACAGCCATCCCCTCCTGTCCTATCCAAGAAGTACCACAACCCTCTGGGAAGTACACTCAGCCTAACCCATGTAGTTTGGTCATCAGAAATTATAAGACTCTCTGGGGAAGCTCGCTTGGTCAATTCCCCTTATAGTCTTGGGTAGTCAGGGACTCTCTGAGGAAGATCACATGGTCTAACCCTCTTGGGCCCAAGGTCTAGAGACTCTCTGAGGAATCTCACTCAGTCAATATACCTATAGTCTTAGGTACACCACAGACTCTCTGAGGAAGCTCACTCGTTTAATTCCTCCTCTAGCCTAGGAAGGTTGTAAATAAATTCTATAAATTAAAGACTGTCTAAGGAAGCTCACACTGTCTACCCTCCTGTAGTCTATAATATCCAAAAGCACTCATGGAAGCTCACTCGGTCTATTCCCGGTAGCTTATAATGTCCAAGACCTTCTAGGAAGCTCACTTGGTCTATCCCTTATAGTCCATTGCACTAAGCTCTAATGGTCCCATGCCAGTCAGTGAATAATAATGCTATAAGTCCAAAGTACACCTATAGAGCTACTTGGCTATCCAGTATACAACAAAACAAGCATATCAAGAAATATAGCCCATCCTACGGTCATAGGGAACATAAAACAGGTATAACAGCCAAACGCTAAAAAGTCTTGAATGTTGTAACAAGAAAAAGACCTGGGAAAAACATCCAAGCACAAAAAGTATTCACAAACATGATCAAATTACCTCTACACAAGAATACAAGCATGGTAGGAAAAAAACAGGGGAAAAAAGGTAAACACGCAATACCCCGTCCACGGGTATTGGTGGAATTTTCACATAAAACTCAAGGACTTTTAACGGTAAGGCACAAACCACCTACCTCGATCCTAGGAGATCTATCTACTTGTACCACGAGGCTTTATTCTCCTCAGATCAATGTAGATCTACAAAAACACTCAAAACGTTAAACCCATGATAACTTGAGAAAAAAGAGGAATTGTAAAATAGAGCTCTAGGTGAAATAATAACTTACCGTTGCAGTTCCAATTCAACTGACAGCGGTAAATTCCAAGAACGGATGAAGGCATGGGGGCTTGGAGAAGGTACGCAGCCGTATGGGTTCTCTCGGATGAAAAACCTGAAGAAGAAGCGAGTTTTGTCCATCAGGCGCAACCCCAGCCCGTTTAATGAAAAACAATACACGACATGTACTTTTGGGGTACACAGTGTGTACTCAGCTTTTTCATACTCCGCTTTAAGTGGCCTCCACATCACCCCTACACACCATGTGTGTGGCCCGGACGCGACTAGCACACGGCCTCGAGTAGCAAAAGAGTACTCGACATGTACTCATAAATCACACATCGTGTAATTTAAAATTTTCCAGAAACTCCTCTTTTCTCAAAAACTCTAGGAAGAAGGAAGACATACCTGAAAATAAAGATCTGGGTTCTTAAAAACATCCCCCATTAAAGAAATTCATCCCCAAATTTCCCTAGAGAGGTGTAGAATAAGAAACACTGAACAGATCTGGCCACTGCGATTGTATATCAGCCTCCCTCTCCCAAGTCTCATCCTGCACTCGCCTGTGCTGCCACAGAACCCTTACTAGAGGAACATACCGTCCTCATAGAACCTTCGTACTATGATTGAAAATCCGGATAGGATTCTCCTCAAACGACGCATCGGCTTCATGCTCAACCTCTTCAGGTTGAAAAACATGAGACGAGTCTGAAAAGTAACATCGGAGATGAGAAACGTAGAAGACGTCGTGCATAGCCCGGTACCTCTGAGATAACTGCAACTGATAGGAAACTAGCCCAACTCTATCAAATACCTCAAACGGTCCGACGTATCGCGGTGAAAGATTATCCTGTCTCGAAATCCTCTTGTGTCCTAATCTCGGTGCGACACACAAGAAAACCTGATCCCCGACCTCAAACTCCAGAGGTCATCTCCGCTGATCAGCATAAGACTTCTGCCGAGACTGTTCTGTATCCATCCTCTTCCGAGTCAACTCTATCTACTCAGAGGTCTCTTGAACAAGATGAAGTCCCTGCAAAGTTGCATCTTCTACCTCCATCCAGTATAAAGGTGATCGACATGGCCTACCGTACAAAGACTTGTAATGTTCCATCTGAATAGTTTCCTAAAAACTATTGTTATAGGAAAACTCGACAAGAGGTATATGCTTCTCCCAAGAACCACCAAAGTCTAGAATGAAAGATCAAAGCATATCCTCAAGCACCTGGATCGTACGCTCGGACTGGTCATCAGTCTGGGGATGGTATGTGGAACTCAAAAGTTCATGTGTACCCAACGCCTTCTGAAGTCCTTTCTTGAACTGAGAAGTAAAGCATGTGTCCCTGTCTGAAACAATGTAGTGTGGAACTCCATATAGACGTACAGTCTCTTGGATGTATAACCATTTCATCTCATCAACACTGAAGGTCTCCTTGATCAGCAAGAAGTGAGCAAACTTCATAATCCTGTCGACAACAACCCAAACAACATCACTCCCTCGAGATGACCTCGGCAAACCTGTCACGAAGTCCATCGCTACATCGTTCCACTTCCACTTGGGAATGGGTAACTGCTGTAAAATCCTTGTTGGTCACTGATGATCTTCTTTCACCTGCTGACACGTAGAACATCTCATGAAAAAACCAGCAATATATCTCTTCATACTTGGCCACCAGTACTGGCGGTGTAGATCACGGTACATCTTGGTGATTCCAGGATGAACTTCCCAAACTGAGGAATGAAAATCCCACATCAGCTCCTCATGTATGTCTGTTGGCACCCATACATGTCCCTAGAAATGAAAGATCTCATCCTCACACACTTTCCATCTAGTAAGAGGGTCATATCCTGACACACTCTCCCGTAGTACTAAGCCCTCTGAATCTAATAGCTGCATCATATATACCCGATCTAGAAGGGTTGAGGTAACAGCTAAAGAAGATAGAAACTTTTGTCCCTGTCTGTCATGAACCTCCAAGTGCATCTCAGAGAACAGATCCATAAGCTGCCACTCACTGCTGGCCTCCTGAACTTCCTGACTCTGAGTTCTCCTACTCAACGCATCAGCCACTACGTTTCCCTTTCTCAGCGTATAGGCAAAGTCGAAGTTGGAAGACTGAAGATACTCAACCCACCTGCGTTGTCTTAGTTTCAGATCACACTGAGTGAAGATATACATGAGACTCTTGTGGTCGGTGAAAATCATAAAGTGCTCTCCTAGAAGGTAGTGTCTCCAACAACGTAAGGCATCAAGAACAGTTTCCAACTCTAGAACGTGTGTCGGGTAGTTCCTCTCATGTGGCCTCAAACTATCGAGACCCATAAGAAACGACCCCATCTCCATACATAAGCACAGCTCCCAGCCCAATACCTGAAGCATCATAGCAAACAGTATAGCCTTTTCTTGTCTATGGAAAGACCAGTATCGGTGCTGACGTCAACATCCCCTTCAACTCCTGAAAGGCTGACTCACAAGAATCTAACCATAGAAACTTCACCCCCTTCTTAGTCGAACCTGTCAGTGGTGATTCTAGGTGTGAAAAGTCATGTATGAAACACTTGTAGTATCTAGCCAGACCTAGAAAAATCCGCACCTCAAATAAATTCTTTGGCTACTCCTAGGAATCTACAGTTCTCAATTTCTCTAGGTCCACTTATACTCCTGTCTGTGAGATGACACGACCCAATAAGTGAATCTGATCCATCCAAAAGTGCCATTTAGAGAGTTTATCGTATATATGATGCTCTCTCAGTGTACTCAGAATGATCTCAAGGTGTGTGTCATGATCGTGTCAAGTGTGAGAGTACACCAATATTTCGTCCACGAAAACCACCACAAAGGAATCTAAGTAAGGATGGAACACTCGGTTCATCAGTGCTATAAAAACTGCTAGTGTGTTCGTGAGACTGAACGGCATGATTGTATGCTCGTATAGACTATACCATCTCTTGAAGGTTGTAAGAGGTATATTTGATGGTCTAACGCGCAACTAATGATAACCGGAACTCAAATCAATCTCTGAGAACACCCAGGCTCCTCTAAGCTGATCAAAGAGGTCATTGATCCACAGCAAGGGATATCAGTTCTTGCCGTCAACTGGTTCAACTTCCGATAAAACACACAAAGTTGAAGGGTGTCTTCTTCCTTCTTTGCAAATAGGGCAGGAAAACCCTAAGGATAAGTACTAGGACGGATGAAACCCTTTGCCTGTAACTCCTCCAACTACTTATTAAGCTCCTGCAACTCAATTTCAGCCATCCTATAAGGTGGAATGGACACCGGTGCCACTCCTAGGAAGAGTTCAAATGATAATTATACCTCACACTTTGGAGGGAAACCTGAAAAGTCCTCAGGAAAGACATCCCTGAAACGATCAACCAATGGAGGAAATTCTAACTGTGAAGTCCCCTGGTCATCCAGATAAAGACTAGAAATCTGGGTCGTAATTACTCATATCCCATGATGCTCTGGTCTAGCTATACCCGCATGGACATCCCACTCACCTCTATGAAGGAATGGTCTTCCCTCTGGTGATACGAAACTCACCATGCAATAGTAAAAATCGACGACTGCCTAGAAGGGAACCAACCAGTCAATCCCAAGAATGACATCATATCCAGTCATCTCAAGAACATAGAGGTCCCATAAGAAATGACACCCTGCAACCTCAAGAGGGATTTCTCTGCACTGGCATACGCTAGATGTCCTCGTTTCTAATAGGGTGTCAAGTTTCAACATGTCGGTAGATGAAAAGATAAAGATCCCAAGGCTCTCCACAACAGTAATAGAGATAAAGCTATGTGAAGCACCAGTATCGAAAAGAGAAGAAGATAAAACTGAGGCTACTAAGATCGTACCTCGAACTGTAGAAGGGTAGGGATCCTGCTCCTGGTAGGTCTTCTCCACGGCAAAAGTATGGCCTGTACCGTGGCCATGTGCCCTTGGCTGACCACTCTGGTTTGATCCACTCCACTGTTGATGGTGACCTGGTGACTGACCACCATGGTCACGACCTCCACCTCGGCCCTAACGGCGGGAAGAACTCCAGTTCTCAGACTAGTGAGAAACTGGTGAAGCGTCTCCTAAATGTTCGGTCATAGAAGAACCCCTACCACCAGCTAAAGGTGAGAAGATCTGAAAAAACGCTGAAGATGGCCCATCTTGCCGCAAGATCGGTACTCCATCGGGTCTCTCTAGCACTAGGGCCTAGTATTCCCACTCCTACCGCACTGGTAGCATACAACTTGGCTACTAGAAGATACATCCTTCCTACTCTGATCTCCTCGATATGACTCTCTACGACACTTCCTACTATCCGTAGGAGGAACACCAGCTCTAGATGTCAAACCGCCCTAGCTCACTGCTCCAGAATCTCTCAGATTGTGCTCGGTGATCAGTGCCTGGATAACAATAGAGGATATCAAAGTCAACCTAAAGATATTCACCTAGGAACAGATATCCTTCCTGAGACCATCCTCGAACTTCCTAGCAAGGAACAACTAATCGCCTTCTGGAATTGTCGTGAAATGTTGTAGCTCGGTAAAGAGGGATGATTAATCCATAACAGAAAGAGTACCCTATTGTAGACTCATAAACTCCCAGGCTCGGTCGGCTCTCAAGTTCTCTGGGTAAAAGTAATCATAGAAGGTGCACCAGAACCCATCCCAAGTCATGCTCTAATGGTGCCTTGACTGTGAGATCACCTCCCACCACCTATTGGTGGTGTCTCAGAGCGTATAGGTGGCCATATTTACCCTCTTCTCTGGGGGTATCTCCAGATGCTCAAAGATTGTCAGTGTGGCCTCTAACCACGACTCTACAGCCTGGGGTCCTCCATCCCCTGAGAAAGTAGGAGGATGCTTCTGCAGAATGACCCGTGTCAATTCGTCAATCGACGGGGAAGGAGGCGGCGCTCCAAAAAAAGAATGCATCATCATTAAGAAGTCCTCCCTGAACTGCACCTCGGTGCCTGCGACAGGTATAACTGTTGGTGCCAAGGCTGGCACAGTAGGAGGATCTGCAGGAGGCCCCCTGTTGTCCATATCCGATGTCTGATCACCATCCGGAAACTGACATACAAACGGAGGACGTCTCGGAGGCATAGCTCTGAAATATTAAAAGCACACCTTAGATTAGGATTATCAAGTACTGAGAACACAAGAGTACAAAACGGGAATAGGAGAAGGAAGCATTCAAGTTTACAAAACATGACTACACAGTGTGTATAAAAAACTACATGGTGTGATCACTTAAACCATACACATGGGTGTGTACTCCTGCCACCTCTGGTCGTGTAACACCCCAAACTACACGGTGTGTTGTCCCGACACATGGCGTGTACTTGAACTCTATTCCCATACCTGAGTCTATTTACACGGCTAACACACACAGTCCTCTTAATCCTAGACTACACGGCATGTTCACCAAGGACACGATGTGTACTGGACAATGTTTTGGTGACCTGTGTTGTTAGTTACATGGCTGACTACACGGGTGACTCTTACACGGCGTGTTACGAACAAGCACGGTATGTATATGAGAAGATGACACCGACTCGTGTTGTTTGTGACACGGCTGGGTACCTGGAACAAGATTACATGGCATGTTATTTACCAACAGAACTTATTCTACTCGAGCTTCCCCGACCCATGTTGTTAGTGACACTGCTGGGTACACGGCTCTATACTAAACGGCGTACACCTACCGTACATAGTGTGTTCCTAAAGCAATTTCCACAACACTGTGTTCCGGCTCACATAGTCAATGACATAGTCTGAAACTACCCAGTATGCAGTCACAAAGTACACGCTGTGTATTCTAGGTTTTTTCGGGAAGTAACTCAGAAACTGCCCTGAAGCCCAAAAAACACAAGAAACAAGGCATTAAGGTGCCAAATTCCGATCCGTGAGGGCCCATACTTCCCACGAATTAAAGCTTGGCATCCAGTACAGTCATATATAACAAAAAAAAAGGTCAATGATTCACCAATTTTCGATTCAAGAGGGCCAATAACACCTCAAGAACCAAAATTTGTCATTCATTTAAGCAAAGTAAAATACAATTAGTTCTCTATCAAACAGAAGGGATTCTATCAAAGCATCTATCACAACATCATGCATAATCTATGAAAAGTATATAACAACAACAGGCAATCTCTAATGCACCCTAGATTTCATGGAAAGAATGCATTCCATGTGATTTCTAAAAAGTGCCTATATGTTGCATGAGATGGCATACCCTCATCTCAACAGGTTGCGATAGAAATAGAACCATAATAGTAACAACAACACAAGTAATGTGAATCACTCTAGGAGAAATCATATCAACCGTAAAATCTCAAAACCAGAAAACTGCAATAAACGATGTAGTATGGATTTTTCCTATACACGGATTAGCTACTCCCGGGCACAGCTTATTACCAAGTACTGAATCTGTCCTATCCCGGGCTAAAGGCTCCAAATAGTAAATCAAGAGAAAAGAAACCCTCTGATACCACATTGTAACGTCCCGGTTCCGGAAGCCACCCAGATCCGCCCCATACCCAGTTGGTCACAAGGCCTCAAGAGCATCTCCTCAAATGCTAGAGGCTATTGACTAGAAGTGAGGGACTTGGGTGTGATAGTGGGGAAACTATGCCCTCATTGGAAGAGTACACATCGGATGTAAATAAACATGCAATAGAGGATGCAGTGAACAACCAACAATAATAAACAGCGGAATTCTAAATCAAAATACAACTGAAGCGCATTTGTATATGTTAAAATGATGCATGATACATATCTAGGAAAACAGCCAAACATGTCACAATGCTGGAATACAAGAAGTACCAAAAAAAAGTACAAAAGAAGGAAACAAAATTTCTCCTCAGCATCACAAGCCCAAGCTTGGTCCCATGCTCTCCAGCTCCAAGCAATAAAGTACCAGAAGTTAAAGAGCGCTTGCCCTTGTCTATACCTGCAACAACATAGTCTGTTTGGGCCCAAAATCATGACCCAAATAGGGTGTGAGACTAAATCCTAGTAGGCAACCACCTCAAGATCTATACCTAACAGTCAGTGAGTATATGGCAGGTAATAGTGCAGTAAGCAGTAGCAGTAAACAGTAAACAACAGGGACTAACCAGTAAGTAGTAAAGAAGTATGATATACAACAATGATCAATCCACAGAACATCAAGAAATGGTGAAGCAAATAGAAAACCACAATAGGTAACCCTCTAAGAAGTACTCGAAGCCATCCCCTCTAGTCCTATCCAAGAAGTACCACAACCCTATAGGTAGTACACTCAGCCTAACCCCTCTGGTTTGGTCATACAAAATTATAAGACTCTCTGGGGAAGCTCGCTTGGTCAATTCCCCTTATAGTATATGGTAGTTAGAGACTCTATAAGGAAGATCATGTGGTCCAACCCTCTTGTCCCCAAGGTCTAGAGACTCTGAGGAATCTCACTCAGTCAATCCTCCTATAGTCTCTGGTACACCACAGACTCTCTGAGGAAGTTCACTCAGTCAATTCCTCTTCTAGCCTGGGAATGTTTTAAAGAAATTAAAACAAGTAAAGACTCTCTGAGGAAGCTCACCCGGTCTACCCTCCTGAAGTTTATAATATCCAAAAGCTCCTAGGGAAGCTCACTCAGTCTATTCCTGGTAGCCTATAATGTCCAAGACTCTCTGGGAAGCTCACTCGATCTATCCCTTATAGTCCATAGCACCAGGATCTCACTATCCCATGCCAGTTAGTGCATAATAATGCTATAAGGCCAATGTACACCTGTAGATCTACTTGGCTATCCAGTATACAACAAAACAAGCATATTAAGAAATATCGCCCATCCTACGATCACAGGGCATGGAAAACAGGTATAATAGCCAAAGGCTTAGAAGACCTGAAGGTTGTGACAAGAAAAAGACATGGTAAAAACATCCATGCACAACAATTATTCACAAACATGATCAGATTACCTCTACACAAGCATACAAGCATGGAAGGAAAACAACAGGGGCAAAAAGGTAAACACACAATACCCCGTTCATAGGTATTGGTGGAATTTGCACATAAAACTCAAGGAAATTGAATGGTAATGCACAAACCACCTACCTAAATCCTAGGAGATCAATATACTTGAACCATGAGGCTTGATTCTCCTCAGAACAGAGTAGATCTATGAAAACGCTCAAAACGTTCAACCCATGATAACATGAGAAAAGGGAAGAATTGGAAAACAGCGCTCTAGGTGAAGGAAGATATTACCGCTGCGGTTCCAATGCAACTGATTGCGGTCAATTCGGAGAACGAATGAAGGCACGGGGGCTTGAAGAAGTTTCGCAGCCGTACGAGTTCTCTCAGACGAAAAACCTAAAGAAGAAGCGAGTTTTGTCCGTCAGGCACGACCCTGGTCCATTTAATGAAAAAAAAAGAAAATACATGGAATGTACTTATGGGGTATGTGTCCTGTACGCGTATTTTCCATACTCTACTTTAAGTGGCCACCACATCACCCCTACACACTGTGTGTGTGGCCCAGACATGGCAAGCACACGGCCTCGAGCGGTAAAGGAGAACACGACATGTACTTTAAAATATTCCAGAAACGCTTCTTTTCTCAAAAACTCAAGGAAAAAGGTAGACATATCTGAAAAAGAAGATCTAGGTTCTTACATTCTACACCATTTTTCTAGTTTCAAGGCCAAGATGCAGTTAGTTGACGTGCCAATTTCTATTTAAAATGTATATGGGAACTTGGAAATTAGATTTGGAGATGCATTCAACTAGATCTACTTTATAGGAACCAATTAAATAGTAATTTATATAAATTAGATAAAATGAATATGATTCCATAAATGAAATGGTTACCTAATACATGATACAATGAACCTATTTTGACTAGGTATTTGGGAGTACGTCGTGTCTCATATGATTTCTTTGGGACATGTTCTTTTCAGCTAGACTCATATCGTGGAGTAGGAAGACTTTTGAGCTTATTTTGAAGGATATCTTTGTTCATATTCCTTCTTACCTATTTCCCAATATACTATGAATCGTGTCTAAGTGATGTCATTGGAATTCGTAGATATATTCCACTATGTTGACCTATTATTATATTCTATAAATGATGCAATAATAAAACTATTCTGGTGGTGGACCCTGATCCCCATGTGATACCTCATGTAGTTACACCTGAGGAAACTCTTACAGTCCTTTTATAGGGTTATGATTCCAATTTTATGGATAGTTTTCTTTAATTCATGAAATCAGCCTTGTGTGTACTCAAACCTGTCCCTTGTACAGTATATTTGACATATGAGTTTTAATAGCAGCATCGTACCAATGTCTTGGGGGATGGTGGTCCTAAGGTAGGTCAATCTTGGTTGGTGTCTGTGATGTAAATATTTTATCATATTGAGACACAACCAGATCAGAGGGTCAAACTTGTGACCTACATGCTGTATGACTCTACCAAGGGTTGGTGGGACATTCTGAATCAGGCTGATTGATATCGGGGTATGGTCTAGATGGAACTCAAAAATGCATTCTTGAACTATTTATTCCCTCAGACCTTGAGAACATACTATATTTGATAATTCATTATCATTGTGTAAGGAGACTTGTAATTGATTAATAATCATCTCTCTTCACTGAATGGTATCATTTTGTAATGACCATAATCGATGATGTGATGACTACTATGAGATTATTTTATGATGGGATATATTTTTCCATTCAGTTAATGTTGAACATATTTTAGATGACCATAGATTTAGATATCATAAACCAGGCCCTAATCACTATGGAGAACCAAAGGGAATCAAGTGATGTTAAACAATGTATTTTAGCTTCTAGGTAAAGCAAGTGGTTTATCCAATAGAAATAAGTGACACGTTATTGGTACAAATGGGTTAAGTACCAACCATGTGGCACACAACTATAGATTTGTGGTGTCTTGGTATTCTTTTCACTGAAGGTATGTTATCAGTGTCCAAAATTGTATTACCCTGACAAGTATAGTACCGGTGAGAGGTCGATCCATAGGGAAAATGTAGTTAATTATGTATTTCTAATCTAGTTTTTACTTGATCAGTGAATTATACTAAATTTAGAGTCAATTTTTAATTTTTGGTTTAAAAGGTCATTGGATTTTAATTTCATAGAAAATTACTTAAAGGATAAAGAAAAACATAAGAATTTTGGTTTTGATGAAAATATGGAGGGAAATGCATTGGGGTTGTGGATTTGTTTAAGAGGTTGTTTATTAAATAAATTTTCATAGGAGGTTGTGTTGTTCATGATAACCCAACACTCTGGGTTTCAATTGTGAAAAGGTTCCCTTGGTCAGGTAAACATTGTCTAGAATTGAGGAAACTGACAACATGGTCTGGATGTCAGTGTTTCGTAGTTATTTATTTAGATTAGTCAATTTTTGGGTCAAAGAATACTTCTAATGATCATGCAGTTAATCATTGTTATTAATTATTTTAGTCCCTGAAAATTCTACCCTTGGTCTGACTCGGAATTTTCAATGATAAAAAAATGATTAAAGAAGAATAAGAAGGGTTAAATAGAACAAATAAAATCATAAATACTAGTCTAAACTACTACTCTTTCATCCCCCATAACCCCAGAACATAGGGTTTTTAGTTACACATTGAATAAAATATTAAAACAGAATCCTCAATACTTGATGTGGTCATCGCAGAAACTTCGAGGAGAGATGATTTCTTTGGTAGAATGGTGGAATGGAGGAGTAGTGGAATGACGGTAGCACGATAGCAGGGTAGTAGAACTTCCTTCCTTCAAATCATCACTAATGAATCCTAAAACTGGAGCATAATGCATCTATTTATAAAAAGAAAAAGTACATGGTGTTTATCAAAAGTACTCGTCGTGTACTCTTGTCAACACGCTTTTTCTATTATTTCTCTATCGGTGGGTGGCCTAACATGCTGTCTTTGACTTGGAACAAAACATTTCCTAGTATGTGGTGTTGAGATGGTATGTGGAGTATGATATACTCTATAATACCAAATGTAGGATCGAAAAAATATAGATACTGAATGAAGTATCTAATAATGCTTAAAATACAAGAGGGGGTGAGTTGTATTCTTTAAAAATTCCTTTGTAAATTTTAAATATGATTATGTTTAACAAGGTTAAATAAGGCAATTCACAAAACCTCTAGTTCTATAAACTTTCTTGAATCCGGAAAAGTGATTCTAGGAAAGCAACTTTGGAAAGATGCTTCCAGAAAATTACACTTAATGAAAGTTTACGAAGATAAAGATTCTACCTTAAAGCGTATATAATCTTACTACATCAGAGTATACAAGTATAAAAAAGTAGAAGATAGTTATACTTTCTTCAACAAACAAAGTACAGCGAGAAACGTGAAATAAACAAGTAACATGTAATAAGTCTTTTAACCCAAATAGAAGGGTATCCAACAACTTGGATAAAGGTCCCTTGATTTATACTTTCAATAATGTATGTCTTACCCACACCAGAGTAAGCCCTCAATAAAAAGATCAGAGTCTGCCTCTCTATCCCCACAAGCCCTCAACATATAGGTAGTCAGCACCTTGATCTTCCTCAATACGGAATTCCACGAACTTTAAGTTAGTCAGTACCTCTCTCTTCATATACCAGGAAGTCATTGAATATAATCAGCAACATTCGGAGTCGCACAAAGAAATTTTGAACAAGATATTCAGTGCACACTAGGCATGAGAGTCTCTCCCTAGAAAAAAATTCAACAACATGTGATCTCTATATTCATAGAACAGTTCATCAAAGTTGTGAGCTCTTTCAAATGAGCTCCTATTTATAGGCACAACTCCAATGGTCGGCTCCCTCCTCCAATGGTCATATTTTTCCTTGAATTTTAGTGGGACCTATACACGTGTCACTTAAACAATGATTAGTTAGTAACTAAATGCACGACATCAATTTATAATAAAAACAAGTGTAAGAAGAAATATGGTTACATAACCAAAATTAAATATTCAGAATGTAAGAAAATAAAAGTTCAGAGTATAACCAAAAACACATTCGGTGTCTATAATACAAGTATATTCGAATTATGTTTTCTAATGAATTCAGAACCAAAATTCTATAGAATTATAGAGTCTGAATTTCAAGGAAATTCGGAATCTAGATTGAAAGGAATTCAGAGTCTGAACTTAAAAAGTTCAGAGTCAAAGTTCATGACAATTTAGAGTCAAAACTTACCAATTTCAGAGATAGCATTCATAAGAATTCGGAGTCTGAACTTGCAAAGTTTACAGTCATAGTTCAAGAGAAATTAGAGTCAGAACATATAAAGTGCGGAGTCTGAATTCAGAGAACTCGGAGTCAGAACTCAGAATAGTTCAGAGTCTGAATTCAGAGAACTCGAAGTCTAAATTCATGGAACTCAGAGGCTGAATTCGGATCCTGAAAACAGAATGATCTTCATTTAAGTATTATATGATTCCGAGGTTTTAGGTATGAAACAAAATTTTACACTTAGAAAAGATAATGAATAATAAAAAACATGGTGAGGATAAATTTCCTTGGGGAAGGAAAATTTTCCTTATAGAAGTAAAACATAGAGTAAATAAAATTTTACTTAAGATAAGGTGTTTGTGATTTTCAAAAAAATAATGAATGGGGAAGTCATAAGGAAACCTTATTGACTTAATAGTCTCCCCGAAAGTAAAAATGGAGAAGTCATAAAGAAAATATTATTGACTAAAAAATCTCCCCCTTTTTGGAAAACACAAACATCCTTTCGAAAAAGAATAAAGGACTTAGAAAAAAATTTCCTAGACATTGAAATAAAACTTATCTCTCTTATCATATGGGAAAATATAAATATGACTAACTCCCCTAGAGGTTTTGGAACACTAAGGATCGTATTATAGATTTCCAAAATGAGATTTTTTATTATCTTGAGTACAGAAATCTCTATAATGAAAACACCCCCTTAGATAAACTCCCCCTTACTTAGGGATATTTCTTCTTTACTAAGAATTATATTTCCTTTCTCCCCATTTGTGATTTTAAAAAAGAGTTTGATGGAATGGAAAAGAAATTATGTTACTTGAAAGATTAGTACAACACAGCCAAAATACAAGAACCCAAAAATTCCATTATGATTAGAAATAATTTGTATAAGGAAGAAAAATACAACAAAAGATCGGATCTCAACAAATTTATCCTTTTTTCCTTCGAAATCAACTTATTTACTATAGTCTTCAGGTTTTTGAGCTCGCTATGATCTACCTCTGCTCTCTTAAGATTCTGTTCATGATCCTTATCTTTCATCTATAAGTATTTGATTTTCTCTTCCTGAGCATTAAGAGCCTCTACCTGACCTTTTAGGATTTCTTCCTACATAACAAGCTTTTCTTCAATGTCAATCTAAATATCCCTTTCTCTCTTCCAACTTTTGGAAAATGAATCGAACTTTCCATTTAAATCATTAACTTCTTGAATCTAATAATATTTCTCAAGAGTTGGATTTTCTTCATAACTGGTTTTAAGATCCTTGATCATACCATCTTCAGTGTCAAAATCATCCTTGACACTTTATTGAAACTCATCAAGAATCCGCGTATCTTTATAGGTTTTCGTAGACCAAGTGGTCATCTTCTTACATGATCTCTTGTGGGATTCATAGTTAATGAAAAAAGTATTAAAGTCAGAATCAAGCTTCAAACATTTGTCCATCACCATGGACACTGAATCTGATTTCTGATTTAGTGTGTCTTGAAGCATCTGACATCTCGAATCAATGCTTGGGAAAATCAGAATGGTCCCAACCAACTTCTTCAATGACTGCACAATAAAAATCATGTCCTATAGATGATGAATATGAATCTGAATTTTTTCTTAGTGAGGCTTATTTTTCTAACTCATATGCCTTGCACTTTCATGAAACACTGGTTTCCTTCTTTTTTACAATGAATTTGGTGGGTGTTTCAACTACCACCTATTTTCCTTTCTCACTTCTCGGAATGGATTCCTCATCCGGAGAATTGTGTTCACTGTCAGACAGCTGAAAAATTCTATCTTCATCTATCTTATTCTTCTAATCTTCTGCCTCAACATTTTCAGGATGAATAAAATGATGATTAAAGAATTCTTCCTCAGACTCATTGTTCACTTCATCTTCAGCTTTTTCATCCTCTTCCTTTTGATATTTTCTAGGTGTAGCCAACTTTGACGATTCTTCCTCAGAAGTTCGGATCGAAAACTTTTTGGATGGACTTTCCTTTTCATGAGAATCTTCTTCTTTCTTAATAAGATCTTCAGTGTCACAATTAATTTTTTATTCTTCCACTTCTTGAACAACTTCTTCTTCTCTTTCTTTCACCTTTTCCAGAGTAACAAACTTTTTACCTAGATTCTTAGGTAAATCTTCTACTATCAAATATTTTGGTACTGGAATACTTTATGATGCTTTCTCAGTATCCATCAGAAGGGATTTCACTAACTTGGATTCAGTCATCTTCTTCTTTAACTTCTTTTTTTATCTTGATTATCAAGATCATCAGTTGTATTCTCTTTCAAAGACATTGCTTCAGTAGGATCCAAACCAAACTGTGGCTCCCCTAGTTTCCTTTTTCATTTTCTTCTCTCCACTTTTCTACAACCTCATCTAGATATGATTTCTATTTCTTAGGTTTTGGAGGTGTTGATTGGGATTCCTTAGATTTTGGGGTATTCTCTTCCTCTTCAACATCCATCAACTTCCTCTTCTTTGCAACCTTTCTCGAAGGTTCATCCAATTCTTGTTTCTTAGCTTCATCTTCCTCCTCTGATAGGTCATAAAATTCTCCGAAGTCTTTAGAAAAACCAATGTTCATTATTTTCAAATTATCATCACTGACAAGCATAACTTTCCAGTTCCTGTGCCTCGAGATATAAGGGATTTTAAAATATTCTAGACACCAAACAATCAACTTAGAAAGAATAGATGGGTATATGATAATCCGAGCCTTCAAATTTCCATTCTTGATATTCTTAATCGTAATCAAAATATTCTTAAGAAAATTTACCTTTCTCAAGTTCACCAGAAAATCTAGGATGTACATATCACACTTCTTTAATTTTTACTTATCACCTTTTCTTAGAATGATAAATCCTTGCACTCAGAGTTTAAGGATCCTATTACTTTTAGAGAGGTGATCAATCTTCAAGGTCTTAACATCAGTAAGACTGAGGAACTCCATAGCTTTCACCTTTACAAAGCTTCCTTTAACATTTGGCATCTTGTGGGAATAGAATTCAACTTATCTTTCATACAGAACTCCAATCAAACTAGCTGCCTTAGTGTATGAAAGGGCATAGGTCTTTTCAAAGCATTTGAAGGAAAAACATTCTCTGCCTTCCTCCTTAATGAAACTAACTCATTCATAAAACTCTATCAAATGATTCACTTACACAAAATCCTGATCCCTTGGCTTTGATATGAAAACACTCTCCCATCCATTCAATTTTATGTTCTTATTAATTATAGAATCATACGTGTTGAAGAAGTTAGGATGCACTAGCCTTTCTCTATATACCTACCACTCCAGAATTGTCATGACAGTAGACATATATTTCTGAGAAGATTCTTCTACAGACATTAGGAATTGAGAATCTCTGAGAAGTTTGGAACGGGCTTAAGTAGAGGGTCATAACTTTAGCACGTGAGAGGTTGAGGAAAATATGGGAAAACCCTTCGGGGGACCTTTATATAGGTTTTGGAAGTGATCATTCGTCATCCAAACTTAATCCAATGGATGAAAATCCTTCTGATTAGATTTGACGGTTGATTTGATAGCTACAAGGAAAACATGATACAATCCGATCTTTTGAGGTTTTTGAGAAAAAAAATTTTGAATTTAAGGAAAAGAGAATCTGAAATTTTTTTAAAAAAATGAAAATACCAGCAAGTAAATGATGATTATGAAAACATAAGAAAGGAAACATACATTTATGATTTCCTGTAAGATTATTCATATTAAAGAAAATTTTTCTTGAAGAAATTTAGATTCCGAAAAATTTTGATTACGAAAAAATTTTTAAAATGGAAAACATCATTAAGAATAATTTTGAGTATGAAAATTTTCATTATGAAAGGTTTGAGTAAGAAAATCATTATTATGAAAATTCTGAGTATGAAAATATTCATTATAATTTTTTTTGAAAAACTAACTATGAAAAAAAATTCATTACGAAGAAAATTTAACTAACAAGAAAATGTACTCCCACTATGAAAAAGATTTTATTACTATAAAGATATGGATTTTAGAAGGAAGTTAATAAAGATGATTACCTAATGGTTATCATTCCTAACTTCTTGTTTAATGTATTCTAATCTATCAGAGGGTAATGATTTTGTGAAAATATCAGCAAGTTGATCTTGCATTCCGATAAATTGAAGAATGATATATCCTTTTTTTGTGTGATCCTTAAGAAAGTGATTCCTAATATCTATGTGTTTTTCATGAGAGTGATGTTCAGGGTTTTTGCTTAAAGAAATCGAACTAGTATTATCACAGGAAATTTTTGTTTTGTTAAAACTCATACCATAGTCTTTGAGTGTGTGTTGCATCCACAACACTTGAGCACAACAACTTCCCGCTACTACATATTTAACTCCAGTAGTGTAAAGTTCTACTGAGTGTTGCTTCTTGCATGAACAATAAACTAATGAATCTCCTAATAAATGAGAATTTCTAGATGTACTCTTTCTATCTATTCTACATCCACCAAAGTCATCATCCGAAAAAAAATTTAGAATAAAATCATTTCCAGATGTATAAAAGGGTCCTAAATCCATGGTTACATTTAAGTAGTGAAAAATTCATTTCACTGCCTTTAAATGGGATTATTTAGTATTGGAATGATATCTTGTACATAAGCATACTGAAAACATTAAGTTTGGATGACTAGCTATCAAGTAAAATAAACTTTCTATCATAACATTAAATAATGTTTGATCTACTGGTTTCCCAGCATCATCAAGATCAAGATTTTTTGAGGTACCAATAAGAGTACTAATACTCTTAGTGTTATCATATCCATAATTTTTAAGAAGATATTTAATATACTTATGTTGGGATATATATATTCTTTCTGGTTTTTGAGAAATTTGAAAACCAAGGAAAATGGTTAACTCACCCATCATACTCATTTCAAACTCATATTTCATTATATCTGCAAAGGAATTAGTTAGAGATTGGTGAGTTAAACCAAATATAATGTCATCAATATAAATTTGAACAATAAAAACATTTTTCTTATCTTTCATTATAAAAAGTTTTGGATCTTTATTTTCCTTAACATAATTATTTTTAAGAAAAAATCATGTAAGCCTATTATAACAAGCTCAAGGGTCTTTCTTAAGGCCATACAAACATTGGTAAGTTTATAAAAATGTTCAGGATGTTTTGCATCCTCAAAACCAAGAGGTTGTTCAACAAAAACTTCCTCTTGTACAAAACCATTAAGGAAATCACATTTCACATCCATTTTAAAAAGTTTGAAATTGAAGAATGCTGAAAAGTCAAGTAGGATATGAATAGATTCAATTATAGCTGATGGAGCATAGGTTTCTTCATAGTCTATTCCTTTTTGTTGATTATAGCCTTTAGCAACCAATCTATCTTTATTTCGGACTATGATTGCATTTTCATCACACTTATTTCTGAAGACCCATTTTACTCCCATAACAGAAGTTTCCTTAGGTATTTTAACCAAGGTCCAGACTTTTTTCATTTTTAATTCATTTATTTAATCTTGCATAGATTTTCTCCAATCATCATCACCTAAAGCTTCATCAGTTCTTTTTAGTTCTAATTGGGAAAGAAATGTTAGATGTTCTACTTAATTTATTATGGATCATCTACTCCATACAGGTTGATTCACATCACCAATGATACTATCACTAGGATGATTCTATAGAAACGACTGATTTGGGATTTTTAAAACATGTTCATCAAAATAGGGTAGGAGATCTTCTGGGGTAAATGTTTCAGAACTATCTTCTTGAAAATTTTCCTTGTCAGAAGGATCTTCTATCATGGGTTGATAATCAGTTTTGGAAAACACATCCAAAGATGTAAGTTGGCGTTGTTTAAAAACAAAGTGATTTGTTTCATCAAATTTATCACGTACTGTCTCTTCAATAGTACATGTTCTTTTATTTAAAACTCTATAAGCCTTAAAAGTTGTCGAGTAACATAAGAATATTCTTTCATCAGATTTTAGTGTGAATTTTTGAAGATTATCTTTAGTATTCAGAATGAATACTTTGTAACCAAAAAACATTGAAGTAGGAAAGTCTAGGTTTTCTACCATTCCATATCTCATAGAGAGTTTTATTAGGAAAATGTCTAATCAAAACATGATTTATAGTATAATAAGAAGTACGTACAACTTCAGTCTAAAAATGTCTGGCTAAAGAATACTCACTCAACATGGTTCTTGTTATCTCTTGAAGAATTCTATTTCTTATTTCAACAACACCATTCTGTTGAGGTGTTCTAGGGGATGAGAAGTTATGAGTAATTCCTTTTCTACTACTAAAAGTTTCAAAATCATAATTATGAAATTCTCCCCCATGATCACTATGAATAGTTATAAAAGGAATATTTTTCTAAATTTTAACTAGGGCTCTAAAAATTTTGAAATAAGAAAAAGATTCATATTTTTTTGCTAGAAAATAGACCCATGTAAATCTAGTGTAATCATCAACTAGGACAAATACGTAATATTTTCCTCCAATGATTCTAGTTTTTGTTGGTACAAAAAGATCCATATGCACTAACTGTAATTAATCAGTGGTTGAGACTACACCGACTGATTTAAAACTTGATTTATGTTGCTTTCCATATTGACAAGGATCACAAAATTTTGAAGAATCAAATATAAGCTCCAGTAGATCCTTAAAAAATATTTTCTTAGAGAGTTTTTATAGGTTACTAAGGTTACAGTACCCTAACCTTCTATGCCCCAACCAAGGATGATCTTCCCTTGCACTGAGGCACAATAATTCTTCGCTCCTGAGGTCCTCTAAGTTCAGTGTATAAACATTCTCTTACCTATTGGTAGAAAGATTAAATTCTTCCTAGAAATTGTTTACTAAGCACTTTTCATTCCTAAAATTCACAAGGTAACCATCATAACATAATTGACATATGCTAATGAGGTTGTGTTTAAGACCCTTAACAGACAAAATATTTGAAATCAATGTTTTTCCAAGAAGAATGATGTTACATAAACCAATAACTTATCCCTTAGCATTATCTCTAAAAGTTACTTTTCCTCCTTTCGTCTTGATAATCTTTTCAAATAAGTTCTTATTACCAGTCATATTCTGGGAACATCCACTATCCATGTACCATATATTTTTGTGGGTACTTTCTTTATTTTCCTAAAAACAAAATTTTAGACTTTCGGAACCAAAAATTTCTTGGATCCAGAAATTTCAAAAAGCCAAATTTTAGGCACCCACGTTTTCATAGAAAAATAGGCTTTATGAAATCTTACAGACTTGGTTTTGTTTAAGGAAAAACTTTTTTTCCAATTTCCACCACACTGAAACTTAGTGCATAATGGAGAACTCTGAGGAAAAAAAATAATTGTTACTAAAAATCAGTTTAGAAATAATATAACCAAAATCAGAATTATTCATTAGAGATCATATTTTAGAATACATTTTATCAAAATTTTCCTTTGATAAGATAAAGTTTGACAAACACTTCCTCACGGAAAAAATTTCTGATTTCAGTCTGACAACTATTTTCTTATCTTCTAAAATATTAGCTTTAGAACTAGAGTTAGTCTCGAAAACATTTTTCTTAGAACTTACATTTTTTAGATCTTTAGAAAGTTTATCCTTCTCAGAATTTACTTCCTCAAGATTTTTTGAAATACTTTCAAAATCAAGGATTTTATTATCAAGATCTTTAGAAAGATCTGATATTTGTTTAGTAAGTATAGAGATCCTAGAATTTTCCTTATCGAAATATTTGTTGACTTTAGAATCTTCATTCTCAAGAAGCTTAGAAAACCTAGAAACTTCTTCATAGGTAGGTAAAGTATCTTCCTCATTATAAGAAGATTCTTCATCTGAAGATTCATAATATTTATCATTACAATAATTTTCATTTAGGTATACATTGGTCATTGATTCATCATTTTTTACCTTAGCCATTAAGTAATGATTATCAATAGGTAATCTGGAAATTAAACCAAGATTATTCTGTCCAGAAGATTTTTAATCTAATGATTCATCTGAAGAGTCACAACCACTGGCACTCTTGGTGTCATTAGCTTTCAAATACCTTCTTAACTTTTTCTTTGTAGTACTTCGTTCTATTTCTCTCAGAATTTTTTTCCTTTCTATCCTTTCTTTTAATTATAGGAAAATGAGGTCTTATATGTCCAGCTCTCTTTCATTCATAACATGTAACTTCTGAATCTTTCTTATCTTTCATATCTGTCTTCTTATATCTGGATTGAAAGTTGTTTTTTCAGCTATCTTGTTCATCCTTCGAGCAAGATTGGATAGTTCATTTCCTGGAGATTCAATTCCACTAGATTCAGATTGTATAACAACCTTCGTAGATTTAGAACTAGTAACTCTATCAGGAGTCTTGGCCTTCATATAATTTGAAGTTGTAGTAAAAGCAACACTTCCATTCTCATTATTCTTATTAATGTTGTCAGAATCTCTCTTCATTCTATTATCATGTTGAAGAATGGTTCCAAATAGTTCATCAAGATTAATCTGGGTAAACTTTCTATTTTCATCCATAGCAGTTCTCTTAGATTCCCACTCATTAGGCATGATGTTTATGATTTTTTCCATAAGAGCTTCAACATGTAATCCATATTCACCCATATATTATGATATATTAACTATAGTAATGAATATCTATTGCACCTTTCATATGGGTTCTCCATAAGGAAAGGAAAAACCATGATATTCAGCTCTGATCATGGATATTCTTGTTTCAATGACTTCTGAAGTTCCAAAGTCTGTAACATCAAGTTTCTTCCAAATACAATTTTCCACTTCACAGGATGAAATTTGTCTATATATATTTCTAGTCATAGAACAAAGAAATGTATTGTGAACCTTATAATTCAGTTGATATTCATGCTTTTCTTGATTAGTGAAATAACTAACTTCTTTATTAGGAATTTTATATCCTCCATTAACCATGACAAAATTCTATACTCCAGTATTGATAAGAAATGTCTTCATAAGATCTCTCTAGTATTTGTAATCATTCCCATCAAAAATAGTTGGTCTAGTTGGATTTAGGTTTTCAAGGAAACCAACATTTATTACTACCATCTCATGGAAAAAATTTCCACACAAACTCATTAGTAATAGAATTTTTCAAACAAGGAAAATATTCCTCAGCATGAAAAATATAGAACAATAGTATCTCTAAGCAAAAATGAATCTGAACTTATGAATCCGAACTTGTGAATATGAAAAATATGATTCTAGAAATAAGAAAAAGATGAATTCTCTTCTGAATCTAATTTTGAGATTAATTTAGATTGAACCAATCCTCTGATACCAATTGTTGAGATGGTATGTGGAGTATTATATACTCTATAATAACAAATGTTGGATCGAAATAATATAGATACTGAATGAAGTATCTAATAATTGCTAAAATACAATAGGGGGTGAATTGTATTCTTTATAATATCATTTGGAATCTTAAAAGATGATTTTGTTTAACAAGGTTAAACAAGGTAATTCACAAACCCTCTAGTTCTGTAAACTTTCTTGAATCCAGAAATGTGCTTCTGAGAAAGAAACTCCAGAAAGATGGTTCTGGAAAATGAAACTTAATGAACATTTACAAAGATAATGATTATACCTTAAAGAGTATAGAATCTTACTAAATCATAGTATACAAGTATAAGGATATATAAAATAGTTATACTTTACTCAATAAACAATGTAAAATGGAAAATTTGAAACAAAAAAGTAACAAGTAATAAGTCTTTTAACCTAAAAAGAAGGGTATCCAACAGACGTGGATAAAGGTCCCTTGATTTAAACTTTCAAAAATGAATGTCTTACCCACACCAGGGTAATCCATCGATATGAATATCAGAGTGTTTCTTTCTATCCCTGCAAGCCCTCAACTTCAAGGTAGTCGGTAGCTCTGTCTTTTTCAGTAAGGAAGTCCTCAAACTTTAAGTTAGTCAGCACCTCTCTCTTCTTATCCCTAGAAGTCCCCGAATGTAATCAAAAACATTCGATGTCGCATGAAGCAATTCTAAACAAGACGTTTAGTATGCACTAGTCTTGATAGTATCTCTCTAGAAAACACTTCAACATCATCTGATCTCTAGATTCATAGAACAGTTTACCAAAGTTGTGAGCTCTTTCAAATGAGCTCTTATTTATAGGCCCGGATCCAATGGTCGGCTTCCTCCTCCAATGGTCAAATTTTTCCTTGAATTTTAGAGGGACCTATACACGTGTCACTTAAACAACGGTTAGTTAGTTAATGAATGGACACCATCATTTTATAACAAAAACAAGTGTAAGAAAAAATATTGTTACATAACCAAAATCAAATATTTAGAATGTAAGAAAATATAAGTTTGTAGTCTACCCAAAAACACATTTGGTGTCTATAATACAAGGATATTCTGATTCTGTTTTATAAGGAATTCAGAACCTAAACTCTCTAGAATTCCGGAGTCTAAATTTCAAGGAAATTCGGAATCTAGATTCACAAGAATTCAGAGTGTGAACTTACAAAGTTTAGAGTCAGAGTTCATGAGAATTCGGAGTCAGAACATACAATGTTCGAAGTCAGAATTCATAAGAATTTAGAGACTGAACTTACAACTTTTGGATTTAGAGTTGATGAGAATTCAGAGTCCTAACTTAGAATGTTCGGAGTCTGAATTCAAATAACTTGGAGTCAGAACTCAGAATAGTTCGGAGTCTGAATTCAGAGAACTCAGAGTCTGAATTCAGATCCTGAAAACAGAGTTCTCTTCATCTAAGAATTATTTGATTCCAAGTTTTTAGGTATGAAACCAAATTTTACACTTATACAAGATAATGAATAATGAAAACATGGTGAGGATAACTTTTTTTAGGGAAGAAAAATTTTCCTTATAGAAGTAAAACATAGAGTAAATAAAATTTTCCTTAAGATAAGGTGTCTGTGATTTTCAAAACAAGAAAGAATGGTGTTGTCATAAGGAAACCATATTGACTTAAAAATATCCCCAATCATGAAAGAATGGAAAAGTCATAAGGAAAAACTTATCGACTAAATAGGTGGAGGTACATGGAATGTAGTGCCACCATACACAACATGTACTCTCATTAATCAACCACCAACCACTTATAGAAGTTCGACATAGAGTATAGATTTTGTTTACATAGCATGTATCAGTCAGCCGACTACATGGGTGTATAAAATTCTTCTAAACCACAAAATTATTCTAGAAGATCATACATGGCATGTATATGATGTACACAGCGTGTGTAGGCTTTTAAAAATTGGGACATGCACTTGGGCTAGCCAATCTGTGTCTGAGTTTGAATGTACAGGATGTGTATATATGTACACATCATATAGTTGGGAATTTTTCCTCAGTTTTCCCTCGGTTTGTGTGTTTGGATAGAAACCACCTAATAATGGAATATATCACCAAAATCAATGTATTTGTACATTAATTAATAGTTATTTTCTGAAATCATGTTCTAATTTTCAATATTGAATGTGTAAGTGTATACACAAATAAGGTGCATCAAACTCACCCACACTTGGTCCTTTTCTCACCCTCGAGAAAATATCAATATTTGATTAAAAGAGTTTATATTTCCAAAAGGAATTCAGTCCATTAATTATAAGTGTAAATGATATAGTCACAGTAAAAAATTCTAAAAAGGTACAAAACAGTTTCAATTCGTATGATATTCTAGTCAAGCCTCATATACAATTCAATTAACATATTTCATCCTCCTTTAATCAAACTTTTCAACCTTTCAAAAATAAACAAGCCACTTGATGATCTACCTCACCAATAACATACTCCACATTGATGATATTTTAATTCAAAGTTATTCTCAATCAAACATATATACATTCTATCCATAGGTTACAAAAAATATAGTTCTCTACTTCAGAAAATTGATTTAAAAAAATCATGAGGGATTTTCAATAAAGTTTAGATGTCTATATGTCTAAGGGATGGTAGGTAAAGATGTTAAAAATAAACTCTGAGTCTTGAAAAGTGAGGCTAAAATCTTTAAATAAAACATCATGATATTGAAAATAGTTCTCAATGTTAAATCATCCTCATCAAGTTTTGTAAAATAATCTCATCACCACCATCTCCCTTAGTTTGGTAGGGTTTACAAACCCTCAAGTGAGTATAATGTCCCCTTTTTTGTATCTTTTTATTTTTTTTATTTTTTATTTTTTTTAAACAAAGGAGAGCACTTATAAATTCCAAAAATAGGGATTTTTAAT
This sequence comes from Viscum album, assembly GCA_963277665.1. Taxonomy (NCBI): domain Eukaryota; kingdom Viridiplantae; phylum Streptophyta; class Magnoliopsida; order Santalales; family Viscaceae; genus Viscum; species Viscum album. The sequence continues at coordinate 649,450,518 of OY728159.1, read as the reverse complement.
CCATTCTACCCCAAATGAACAAGAGGATCTCCCCTACACATAATTTCAAGATGAATTACAGAAATGTTCCATGTACTTCCAATTCCCTCTTTAAAGATCATGTGAATAATCATGAAAATTTGAAAAGGAATTAGGGTAGGAAGGGAAATAGGCTTCTAATATGGCTTCCTATAAAGGTTGTTCATGGTTTTTAGGTACTTCACAAAGATAAAATGTAGGGTAGGTCTCAAGATAAAAAGGGTTGAAACTATCTAATGCCTCAATCATTTTAATGAAATTAAAAAATTCTTTCGGTTTCAAAAATAAAAATTGAAAAATCTGGTAGTGAAGTATATCCTAAGAATCTCTCAAGAAAGAGGGTATTATAAAGAATACAATGAAGGGTTTATAATACCTCTTATAAGAGGGAAAAACAAAGCAATAGGGAATCTGGTCGTGAAATGAATATAAATGATTAGCCTGGTCAATTTAATTATGAAAGTATTGAAAGATTCAATTTAAACTATATTAGAAATCATTTTAAAACACTTAAGAATCAAAATAATCATTCAACCTTTAAAAATTTCAAAATTTTAACTTTATTATTTATAAAAATGACCAATAAAAACCAAAGAGTGCCAGAGTACCTCTGAAGGTCATGGAAAGAAAAAACAACTATAATAAACAATAGAACACATAAAAAAGATATCAAAAAAATATATAGAAGGGAAGAAATGTGCCCAAAAATTATTCAGGGGGTCTCCTCTGAAGAGGCATAATCCTGTATAGAAACAGCTGCCAAAGAAGGATCGGTAGTTGTGGAAGCTGGAGGCTCAGAAGCTGCATCTGGAAGAGAATTTGTAGTAGTCGGAGGAATAATACCTTTAGCCAGTTGTAGGGATGCTGGTGAAGGGGCATCTGTGATGGAGTTCTCTGAAAGAGGAGTCGGGTCTGGACCTGTAGTGAAGATAAGGACATTGTCTCTGGCCACAACAGTGCGAGAAGGTGGTATGGGGGACGATGAAGGTGTGGAATGAGAAGGAGCCTCTAGTGGAATGGTAATCCCCTGATGTTGTAGTAGTATCTTCACTATCCTATCGATGTAGCCTAGGTGCTGAGAAGAGCTAGTCTTCTGTTGAAGGAGAGAAGCCTGCTGATGCTACAGGCATGCCAGACAGTGATTGATCTCTGCTAGGTGGATAGAGATGGGGAGGTCAGCTGAGGGTGCGAAAGGGTAAGGCGTAGGGGGAGGTCCAGGAGGGAGAATAAGAAATGAATAAGGGAAGGGTGAGGAAGCGAGAAGGGGTGAGGAAGGAGGTCTAGGGGCGTCGGTGGGGGCAGGAGGGTCGGCATGGGATGGGGGTGGTTACTGGACAAGGATGTAAGTGCCCCTACTTCCGGACCAATACCATGAGAATAAGCATGAGAAATACAATTCGGCAGGGGAACCTAAACAGTCATGGGGAAGGGATGGCTCAAAAACGTCGAGGTTGTGGGCAAGGAGGGTGGCGTCGAACCCACTGTTCAGGTTTCCCTCATGGCTGGTGAACATGGTGTGGAAGTAGGAGGGGACATTTTAGGGGAGGATCGGGTAGTCCTACCTGTCACAACCCCATATCCTCATGGTGGGGAAAAAGGATGGTGCAGAAGCACCGGTGGTTGAAGCAGGTGATAGGGTCAACAATGAGGGTACACTTTTGGGAAGTGGGGGTGTAGCGGTGGTTGGGCCCAATAATATCCCACCACATGGTAATGGAATTAGAACACTCAGGGGTTTATCAGGGTGGATACATGGGTTGGAGTGGAGGAATGAGGATATAAACTGCACCCTTGGAGAAACATGGTCATAGTAAAGGAGAAAGGTCGACCTCCTAGCTGAAATCAGACCGCCGAGACCGCATCAAAAGGAATCTCCCAGTACTCAGGCCCTTCAAACTCAAAAGTTGTAGCGAACTCCAAAAATAAATCTCATAAAATAAGAGTGTTGTCCTTAAAGATAGTGAGTAATGGATTACGCCTGATGAGATCCTCCCTCTCTCCCCATATACAAAGCTGTCGAGGCATGTTACTGTTAAGATAACAGTGGATCAATGGGATCAGGCTACGGGAGAAGCACCAGACTCTTTTGTGTGCCAATTATATGACTGGGAACAACATTCTAGGATAGGGGACACATATAGGGGCCATCCCAGGAGGTGCAGCGGCAGGGGTTGTCTCTGGTAGCGTATCAACAGCAGTAGACAAAGGCCCGCAGGATGTGGTTAAAGTTGATAGACCAACTCCTATTAAAGAGGGATCAGGAGGTAAGGAGGCCGATGGTGAAGAAATAATGGTTCTAGGAGCCTTTGATCAGAGTGGTGGAGGATCAGTATAGGTAAAAGCATTCTCCGAGGAGGTGAGTGATGGTAGGATGGCCAACAGAGGAGGCCGGTACACCGGGAATCCCAAAGTAAGTGTCGTCATGGGCTGGAGTCGTATCTGGTAAAACATGATCCTTTTTCCCTCTATACCAGAGGTGGGATGCTTTCCATGTGAATGGTCCCCATTGTACATATACTGAAAAATAATTGAAAATAAATGAAAATAAAAATAAAATAAAAATAAAAAGAAGAAAAAGTGAGAAAAAACAAAAAAGTAAAAAGTACACGGCGTGTAAACACAGAGTACACGACATGTAATGTAAAAAGGTCAGCACCCCATGTTCTCTAGGTAGACCCACCATGTGGACATGTACAAGACAAGGAAAGTTACACGGCGTATAGATAAGATACATGTCGTGTGTGGGAAGATGTTTTCCTAGCCATGTGGGTCTGCTGGACACAAGCTGGCCAGTGGAAATGGGATACACGGCATGTACCGTACATATGCCATGTGTTTAAAAATGGGTTTTCTGGCTATGTTGATGAGGTACCAGGGTACGATGATTGATGTTACATGGTGTGTACCCAATATACAGACCGTGTAGTTTCAAATTTCAAATGATCCAGTGTGTGGTTGTGTACAAGAGTATAGGGTGTGTGGTCATCATTTTTTGATTGTTTACTATGGGAATCCGAATGGTCAGCCGATCCAAAAAAACCCTAAAGGCTTTTAAAATGATTAAATTAAAACAATATAATGGCATACCTGAATTGAGGATTGTAATGCAGAAGAAATCCAAACCAAAAAACGCACAAAAACAGGGGATTGGAAATCGGGAAGCCGGAGAGTGTCCAGGGGAATAAAACAGGGAGAGGGGGGGGGGGTCGCGTGACACGGGCTCAGTCCAGGTGTGGCATGGAATTTATAGCCATGGTACACGGCGTGTACCAATACCTACATGCCATGTCTTACTTTTTTTACAATATTTAATATAATTATGATAGTAAACTATATAATAATAATTATTCATAATTAAAATAAAAGAAATATATATATTTATAAATATATTTTTAATGAAAATAAATATATACACATAATGTATCGGTAAATACACATCATTTGTTCTAAAATTAAAAAATAGAAGTACAACCTTTGGTTCGTTGCTTGGGGTGAGGTTCGAACCGGCGGTCAGCCATTTCGAATGGAAGCCCTCAACCACTGGAGAAAAGGTTTTGTTACTGCTCGTATTTGTTACTAAAATATATTTAATGTACAAGTACTATACTAAATGGGGGAAGGAAAAGGAATGGAATGTAGTTTTCTATTAGGAAAAAGGGGAAGAAGCAACGAGATTAGCATAGCTCGAACCTGGGTCATTTTGATCCAGGGCAGAGACTATGCCAATCTGTCAACTTCACCCGTATGTATTCCTTTATTTAGAAAATCATTTAAATGATTATTGAAAACATGGAACACATGATTTATATAGAATTATAAGCCATGTGGTTTTTATTAGAAAAACAAAATGATGGAAATGGGGCGGTTGTCAGGATTCTAACTCGAGTCTTTTGGAACCAGGTTATGACCCTATCCAACCAGTCCATTCCCGTCATGGTTTTTTTATAATCAAATATATATATATATATATAATATGAAAAATACCACACACCATGTGTAGGAAAATAAAATTATAAAAAAGAGAAACCATGTGCTGAAGGTAAGACGAGTGGGATTTGAACTGGTGATGTCTCGAATATAATCCAGTGACCTTACAATCGGCACTGACATAATCCCTATTTTTTACTTTTTAAATCTATATATTTATAATATGACAAATAATGATGAAAATGAATTAGTAAACGTCATGTATATAGGTGGTACACAACGTGTATTTTATGGGTTGCCTCCTAGGAAGCGCCTTTGTTTTAGGTCGTTGAGTCAACCAACTTACCTATTCTTACTCGAGATGTATGGTGGAAGGTTTTCCCACTGTGTATTCCATGTGATGGTAAGTCTTCAGCCATTGTCCATTCACCTTGAATGGTGGACCATCTCTCCAGAAATTTCTACCGCTCCATGATGGAATACTCTTATGACTCGGAATGGTCCTAACCATCTTGACATTAACTTTCATAAGAATAATTGAAGACCGAAGTTAAAAAGGAGTATCTGATCACCAGGTTAGAAATATTTTCGTGAAATCATCTGTTCCTGGATTGCTCTCATCTTCTCCGTGTTCATCTTTGCATTCTCATATGCCTCAAATCAGATTTCATCATGTTTTGACAGTTGGAAATTATACTTCTCTTCAGCTGCCTTAAGATCAATATTCAGGGCCTTGATGGCCCAATATGATTTGTGCTCTAACTCAACTGGTAGATGTAATGGATACCCATAGATTCGGAAGAATGGGGACATCCCTAATAGTATTTGGAATGCAGTTTGTTATGACCACAAAGCATCTTCTAGCTTCTTGGACATGTATTTTCTTGAAGTGTTCACCGTTTTCTCTAGAATCCACTTTATCTCACAGTTGGAGAGCAGCAATTTTGGACCAGAATGGGGATCATATGGTGTCCCCATTTGATGCTTCATGCCATACTTTGGCAGAACTCCTTTCAGCAATGTGTTGTCAAAGTGGGTCCCTCTTTCGCTGATCAGTACACGAGGAATGTTGAACCTTCTAAAATTGAGTTTCATTAAAAAATATCATGACCACCCTGTCTATGTAATGTGTTATTACAGTGGTTTCAACCTAATTGGAGACGTAGTCGACGTAGACTTAGATATAATTATTACAAAAATATGGCAGAAATGGCCCAATGAAATCTATGACCCAGATGTCAAATATCTCGTCCTCTAGAATGGGGTGTTGGGGAATCTTGGATCTACACCTCTCATTACATATTCTTTGGCATCGATCACAATGGGAAACAGTGGATCAGTAGTCTCTATACATGGTGGGCTAGAAAAACCCAAGTTTTAGGGTTTTTTCTATATCACAGTCTGGACCATGATGTCCAAGAACCGTAGTGCACACAGACTCTCTAGCTCATGACAGTGTGTGTGGGGATGAGCTCGTTCATATCATTTGATAATATAGTGATACCCCCCTTTTTGGGTACCAATTGAAAAAGACTCACCCACAGACTATCTGAGATGGTTTATATGATGCCTACATCCAACAACTTGATTACCTATTTCTTCACAACTTACTTCATGGGGGTTCATGCACTTATGTGGTTACTGATATTTCTTTTCTCCTTCTTCGAGAATCACCATGTCAGTCAAAATTTCAAGGTTGATTCCCTTTAAATCTATAGAGGTCCGCCCAATAGGATGCTTCCTCCTCTTCAAAACCTACAGAAGTTCATCCTCCTTCTCTTGTGATAGTGTTGCACTATCTATGATGAGAATTGTTTGATTGTCTCCCAAATACCCGTACTAAAGCGAACATGGAAGAGGATTAAGTTCTAGTGTAGGAGCCTTTATAATTGAAGTTAAACATGGTTTCACCTCTTCCTGATCCAGAATATTAGGTATAATAGCACATTTCTAGTAGTGGCTGCCCTGGACTTCTAGGAATTGCAGGTCCTCTGGTGCTTCATCAACTGAAATGTCTGAAAAAACCAAGTCATCTGAGGTGAAATAACATACTAGATCATCCCCTTACCTTCTGAAGTGTATATCCATGGTGTCCAATTCATATAACCCCTCATTCTCTGACAATAATGCTTTCTTATTGTATTTGAGGACATTGTAGGAGACTCATTCATCTCCTACTCTGAAAATCAGCTCCCACTGGTGTACGTCGATAAATACCTTCCCAGTGGCTCAGAAAGGCCTTCAAAGAATTAGAGGTGCCTTTTGGTCTTCCTCCATGTCAAGGATGATGAAATCTTCGGGGATGGATAGATTTCCCACCTTGACTTCCACATCTTCTAGTAGCCCCATCAGATATTTGATGGATCGGTTAGCAAGTTGAAGGGATACTCAGATAGGCTTCATATCATTGAGCCCTAGAATCTTAAAAACTCTAGGGGGAATGTGGTTGATGATAGTACCTTAGTCACAGAGGGTCTTCCCAAACTCACATGGTCCAATAGTACATGGGACAGTGAAGCTACCTGGATCCTAGAGCTTGGGAGGAATCGAATGTTGTACCACTGCTGAGCTATCCTTGGTTATGACAATGATTCCCATATCCTCCATGTTGCGTTTATATCAGAGGATCTCCTTCTTGAATTTCGCATATATGGGCATCTGCGTTAGTGCCTCAGAAAAAGGGATGTTTATGTGAACCTTTCTAAATACTTCCATGAATTTTCCAAACTAGTGGTCCAACTTTCACTATTTCATCTTCTCCAGGAAGGGTAAGGCAAGCTCAAAGGGTTTGACAACATTGTTTTATTTACCCCATGAAGCCTCTTTCTATGGGACTTTGGATGAGGAGGGGTCTTTAATTGTACCTTCTTCATTAGAAGATAGTGTAAGTGAACCTAGATGTGTTAGTTCCTTATGTTGTAGCTCTGTTCCACTCCGTAGTGTGATGGCATGGGCCTCCTCCCTCAGGTTCTTTTCAGTGTTACCCAGTAGTGTACCGGGATGCCTTCACGAGAGTTGGATTTCAATCTGGCCAATTTGGTTCTGCATGCCTAGAATGGAAGCCTCCTAATTCTAGAATCTGGTATCAGTATTATATATAAACATTTTCATGAGATCCTCTAACCTTGATTGTTATCATGCTATGGTGGATGTGCAAGTAGTAGAGGTGGTGGTTGTCATGGGTGTTGTGGGAAAGGGTTTTGATACTTTTGCTACTAGTAAGAGCCCTTCTGGGGATACTTTTGTCTTAGGTACTAGCTCTAATAGTGCGGTTTTCCATAGTTAGGCAGTCGCTATTGTCTGTGGCCTGGGTTTTGGTGATCACACCATGCTGGGTTCTGGGACTGCTGGTACTAGTTCGGCCCTCAGTTTTGAGCAACATAGCTCACCTCACTCATCAAAGGGCTAACTGTAGGTCCCATGAATTCTCCTATGATGTGGTTATCACCACATTCATTGCACACAGGATGGTTTTCCACATGTACATGTAACGTACCCTTCAAATTTAGTGGGTCAATATTTTTGGACACAATTTTCAACTGGAAAACAAGCATAGTAGTACCATCGATGTTGTGCATACCTCGTTTTGGTGTGCCCCGCTCGGAATTTCACTGGAAGCTATTGGCATAAATGTCTTCTAGTAGTTCAAAAAGGTCTTCAGGGGACTTCCTCTTAACTGTACCCCATGAAGTAGCATCCACCATAGACATTGTTTTCGTAGTTAGTCCTCCATAGAAGATTTGTACCTACATCCAATGTGGGAGTCCATGGTGTGGGAATTTGTACAGTATCTCCTTGAAGTGTTCCCATGACTCGTACAAAATCTCTATTTAATTCTACTGGAAGTTGTGTATTTCATTCTGCAAGGTAACCATCTTCAAGGGAGGGAAATATTTTGGGAGGAACACCTGGTCTAGCTCCTCTTAGGTGAGGATAGATCACTACAGAAATCCTTTTATCTAGGATTTTTCCTTATTCCTTAGAGAGAAGGTAAAAATGAAAATTCAAATGGAATCAGTGTAAATTATGTAGTATTAGAAAATGTCTTAAACCTCCAAAAAATTAGATATATGGTCATTGGGTTCCTCTCTAGGTAGGTCGCCGAAATGCCCAGTGTTTCGGATCAGCTGCATATTGGCAGGTTTGATCTCGAAGTGTTGGGCCTGCACCGGTGGACAGACGATGCCTATGTCGGCACCGTGAATAGATGGAAGGTTGTACTCTGTGAGAGTATGGCATAGAGGTGGTTTCAAAGGGAGTATATGTTTCATGTATTGATATTCCTGAGGGAAAACGTATGGCCCCTAACCTAGCTATAATAATGAAATCCTCCCTAGTTGGAACTATTGGAGCTTCTTCATGCCATATCCTGGAGAAAGTGGATCTTGCTGGTTCTAGTGGTCATTCGGACCAAATGGTTCTCCAGCTTCTTGGACAATAGTCGGATCTCCTTCTTCATTGATTTTCATTTGGATTTTATTGGTTGTGCTTGGCCATTACTACACGTTGTCACCACAAAAGCGTCAGTTCCATCTCTAGGTCAATTGGGAGAAACTCTGATGACCCCACGTTCTTGGGACGAGTGAGGTAGTCACTCATACATTTATAAACCTGCACAATACTAAACACACTAATCATAAATGTGGAAGAAGAACGATAAAAACAAATTAGATTAGAAAAGATATTTTTGGGAATTTATATTTTTATTTCCACTAAAATTTGATACAAATTTGTTTGAAACAAAGAAAAGTTTTACATTTCTTCCCCAGAAATGGAACCAAAATTTGTTATTCATTTCACCGAAGGTATGTTATCTGTGTCCCAAATTTTATTACCATGACAAGTATAGTACCTGTAAGGGGTAGATCCATAGGGAAAACGAAGTTATTTTTTTCTTTCTTATCTATTATGTACTTTATCAGTGAAGTATACTAAATTTAGTGTTGTTTTTTAATGTTAAGATAAAAAAGGTGAATGGATTTTAATTTCTTATAAAATTACTTAAAGGACAAATAAAAACATGGATATTTTGGTTTAGATGAAAATATGGAGGGAAATGCATCAGGGCTATCGATTTATTAATAGGTAGTTTATTAAATCAATTTGCTTATGAGGTTGTGTTTTTCATGATAACCCAACGCCCTTAGTTTCAATAGTGACAAGGTTCCCTTGGTCTGGTAAACAATGTCTATAATTAAGGAAACAGACTCCATAGTCTAGTAGTTAGTGTTTCACAGTTCTTTATTTAGATTAGTCCATTTGGGAGTCGGTGAGTACTACCAATGATCATGTAGGTATTTATCGTTATTCTTCTTTTGAGACCCTGAAAATTATTCCCTTGGTCTGGCTCAAAATTTTAAGTGATAAAAAGAAATGATTAAAGATGAATAAGAAGGGTTAAACTAAAAAATCACACTCATAACAACTAGTCCAAATTACAACTCTTTCATCACCCGCAGCCCCAACACACTGGGTGTTTAGTTACACATAGAAGAAAATATGAAAACAGACCCCTCAAAAACTAATGTGGTCATCTCAAAAACATCGAGACGAGATGATTTCTTTAATAGAATGGTGGAATGGCAGAGTAGTGGAATAATGGTAGAATGATAGTAGGGAAGTAAAACCTTCTTCCTTTAGATCGTCACTAATTAATCCAGAAACTAGTGGCCAAGGCCTCTATTTATAGAAAACAAAAGTACATGGTGTGTATCAAAAGTACACGTTGTGTGGTCTCATCAACGTGCTTTTTCCACCTTTTTCTCCACTGGTGGGTGTCATAACATGATGTATTTGACTTAGAAGACGGTGTTTCCAAGTAGGTGCAGGTACAAGGTATGTAGCACCATCGTACATGGCTTGTACTTTCAATAATTGGCCACCAACCGCTTTTAGAAGGTCCACGTGGCATGTAGATTGGTGCACACAATGTGTATCATTCAGCCGGCAACATGGGCATGTAGACTTATTCTAAGCCACCAACCTTTTATAGAAGATCATACATGACATGTATATGATGTACACGGTGTGTGAAGGCTTCTGGAAACTTGGGAACATACTTGTCCTAGCCAATTCATGTCTGATTCTGAATATACATAGTGTGTATATATGTACATGTCATGTAGTTGGGCTTATTTTCTCATTTTTCCCCTGGTTCATGTGTTTGATTAGAAACCACCTGATAATGAACAAGATCAACAAAATCATATTATATTCCCCCTAAGTAGTAGGTATTTTCTATATTCATGTTCTTATTTACAATAATGTATGTGGAAATGTATACATAAATCGGGTGCATCAGGTCTCACTAGTGTAGAGGGAAAGAGCATAAAAAGACCAACTGTATGAGTAACATGATTAAGTGTTGTAATTATTGTAGGATGGGTCACCTATAGAATTTATTCATATATTTTCATCAAGTTCGATGAAAACATAGTTGTTTTATAGTACCACCCTCATGTACAGGGTCAATGACACCATGTTAGATAAGAACATGGTCTTCTGTATGTCATTCAGGGTGAAAATATGGTCATGGACAAGGTATCCATTCTTTATATTTTATCATCAGAAGAGTAGACATGTTTAGACTACTCAAGTAGTATATTAGTGCACTGTTCATTCCATTTATATGGTTTTCATCCTATTCTATGGTAGTATTTTCAGTGGACATGTATAGTGAATTGTATTGTTCTAGTATTCACTACATTAGAGTATAACTTATTTCTTACGTGTTTATCATGCTATTTTATATCTACTACAACCATGGGATGTTTGGACATAGTGATAGAGTACACCCGTTGTGTTTTTTCCCTTGAAACTACATTAGGAGTGCGAGAAGAGGGTATACACCAATGTTTGGAGTTCCCCTTTTAGATAGGCAGTAACTTTTTTTTGTAGGGATTCATTTCCCTTGAGATGATTAGATTTTACATCATTCTTCATATGGAATGACTTTTTCCTTCTTGATCCCAGGTTGATTGATATCACTTCCTAGTGTAATTCAAAATACTTGAGGGAAACAAATATTTCCATAAGGGAAAATGGGATCAGTATGATAGTTGATCCTGACTCAAGAATAATGGGCTAGGTAGAGAAATGGCCTAGAATATCAGTCTCTTTATGAGAAATCAGGGAATGTTACTTGCATAATTCCCTCTTGTTGTCAATTCTGGTACATTTTGCCAAATTATTTCCCTGGCTTTCCTCCTTAGAGAGATATTTAGTTCACCATCATGATTTTTCTAACTGTGGAACTAGTTTACATCCCTTCATATAAGAAGTAAACTATATAGATCAAGGACTCAAAGAAGCAACATGAAGAATTAGAGGCTAATGGTTTCATATGACCCAAAACAACAAAAATGGTTCTACCATACATTTCTTCATGAAGGTGGAAGATACCCTTATATTTTACATTGATTACCTCCCAATAAACTAGCTTATAGTGAAGAAATGGTATTCACTACCTTGTATAAACAACCAGGTCGACCATCTCTAAGGAGAACCTATATTCTCTAATATTTATTTTGGGTTGGGATATCATCAGGTTTTCATGAGGCCATATGATATACCATGTACAATGTTTCTGATAAGGTATGACCTGTAGTATTATCTATTTATGTTGTTTTCTCTGATAAACATTCAAGATGTCATGATGGCTCTGATGAATTGGTTTTTCCACTCGTATACTGATTCCTTTGTGTTAGTCATCATAGACAACATCTTAGAGTAATCATTCACTATAAATGACCATGAAAATCATCTTTGGATCATGTTTAGTACACTAATGGAGCATTGAATATATGAGAATCTTAGTAAACTCCACTTCTAGATTAGTAAGTTTCACATCTTAGGTCATATCATTTCTAATGTAGGCATGTCAGTTAACCCAAAGAAAGTAAGCACCATTTTTTCCTAGGAACATCCTAATAACATATTTGATATGTGTATATTTTTTGGGATATCTAGATATTACATGCAATTCATCTAGTAATTATAACACATGGAAGCACTAAAAATGGTCTTGACCAAGAAGGGTGTGAAGTTATAATAAACTAAAGCTTATGAGAAAACATTTTAGGAGTTTATGGGGGAGACACACTTCAACTCAGAATCTACTTCTACATGATTCCAAAAAAAGATACATTGTTTACTATGACACATTAACGATAAAACTGGGTGATTTTCTGATGTTGGGTGATCATGTATTGGGTTATGGAACCCTCCATATAAGGCCTCATGATGGAAACTATCCTACACACTACATCAAGCTACATATCATGCTTCATGTTATACATTGTTTGAGGAAATAAATTTGGGGTGAGTGGTTCATTTTTTACACAAACCATAAAAGTCTAAATTATGTATCTACTCAATGAGACATGAATAAGATGTAACACGGGTTGGTTAAATACCTAAATTCATTCAAATCAGAGATTTCTTAAAAACCCAAAACGGTAATACAGTGGTTGTTAACTTGATCCAGAAAATGTAGATACAATACCTTAAATAGGATAAATATGTGTGGTAGATTATCGATTTATTTTCTGATAAGTATCTTTATTTTTTGGAACACCATGAAAAACCTATTCTAGTAGCTCTAGAATTGACATTCTCTATTTTTGAGCTGGTCCAGATGAGGTAGTTATTATATTATGATGGCCTTATATTGGGGGAGAGTATCGTAGGAGAAAACCCAACTCCTTATTGGGCTGTTGATGGTAGTGATACCTTACCCTTTTGTGGATGTGTATGGGTACCTTCCAACATATGAGAAGAAATGATGTCAGAATCACATTCCTTAGTTTGGGAACTTCATCCTTCTCTAAAATGATATATTGAGATAACCACCACTACTATTGGTGTCTAGGTTTGAAGAGGTAGATAGCATGTTTCATCAAAATATGTTCCACTGGTTAGCAGGTGAAGGTGGATAACCAACAACCAACTGCACATCTATAGCCTCTATCCATTCTTGAGTGGAAATAGAATGCCATAAAAAGGGATTTAAAAATTATATTTCTAAGATCCCATTAAGGAAGCGATATTGTGTGGGTGCTAATTTATAGAGGGGATGTGATATTACCCTTCTTAAAAATTTGGGAGACAGTCTCTATTGATGAGCTAAGAAGGCTACATATTCTGAAAAATAGTGATACATCATGGTGTACCTTGTTCTATAATTTTTGGATGATGTTCCCATTTTAAATAATGATTCTAGAAACGGTTGAAGTAGTGACAAGGTTCACAGATTCACTTGATTACTTCATATCACCCCTATACCAATAGGCAGTCTGAGTAGACGATAATAGTTCCAAAGGATATGTTATGTGTATGTATTCTTTATTTTGGATTCTCATGGGAAAAGCATATACATCTGTTATGGTTTTCCTAAAACAATGTTTTAAACGAAAGGATTTATATGGATTTGTTATGAGGACCTATATGGTAGACCATACCATCCACCCAAGTTCTAGTTAGAGGAAGGTGATGCAGACCTATTGGGTCCTCGTCTAGTTTATGAGGCTTCAGAGCAATCCTTACTGATTTAGAAGAAAATTGATATATATTAATCGAGGCATAATTCATTCACCAATTTTCTCTATACACCTCTTGAGTTTGAGGTGTGACATGGGTTCAGTCGAGGTGTATCACACATGTTGGGTTTTAGAAGAATTATGAGACATGTCAAGTTATAACCTCGATATGTTGGTCCTTTTGAGATAGTGGATATACTTGGGAGAGTAGCCTATTAGTTTCTATTACCTCATAGGTCCCCTTAAATGGAAAACATATTAATAATATCTCATCTTAACATTATCATACATACATGCCTCATTTATTTGACCCTAATGATATCGAGATTGAAGTAGAAGAGTCCTTCAAGGAGTGTCAAATATATTTCATTGATTTTTTCACAAGGTATATTTGAGGGAGGTTCTTTCCTCTTGTCCAGGTTTAATTTTAGGATAGACCCGTACAAGAAAAGTCCACAGAGCATGAAGCTGATGTATATGTACATTGTCCATAACTCTTCTCAGAAGATGTTCAACTACCGTTGGAAGGGGATCTCATGGACATGTTATATTAAAGAGGTGATGTTGTAATATCCCAAATTTGCTATAATGTATAGACCATAAATTATTCATTCCATATTCTTTAAATTGACCTTATTAATGATTAAAAATCATGTCAAGGAGGATTCAAGTGTTTCTGGGGATCATTCAGAGCCCAGATCGCCAAAAATCTAAAAGGAAGATGGGGCCACATGGTTAGGGAAAATCCTTCCCCCCAGTCCGCAATGTTTATCTGAAATCCTAAAGCTGTAGATAATGGTAACATAGGAACCACTTGGTTTTTTTGAAACATTGTGACATGAGGATTATAGTTTTTTATCCTTATTCAATAATTGATAAAGGCGTTTTATATTATTTTTTCTTGGTTTGATAAACTGTTCTCCTAACCGTGTGATGATCCACTTTGAAGCAGATATGGGTGCATAGATGGCTCTCAGTTTGACACCTCATATATGAAATCCTCGTGAAATTGTTTTTGTGGGTGAAATTACTACTTTAGCATTCTTATATTATATTATTCAATCCCTTCTTCCTCCCCTTTCTTTTCTAGTGTCTCCACATTAATTTATAAATACAATCCGACCTTTTTCAAGAATCTCAAAATTCTATAAACTCCTCCATCCAAACTCTGATTCATTCACCATTAGATCCAATGGGATTAATGAGGTGTGATTGGTAATCCACTATAATATATTTCATTTTCTTATTCCAATCCATTAGGATATTTGGGTGGAAGATCATTTTCCCCATTTTCAGATTTTTTAATGGTTTAGTATATTTCATCCAACCTAGATAGAATCAATGATTTAGTCTGAATGAGGGATACTTTATAAGGATAATGTGGAATGTCAATGAATTTACATGTCATTTTGTTAGGTTTTATAATTTCTGCCATTGTGTTACTCTGTGGGCCATTCAAACAATGTATCCAAAACATTAATTAAATTAATTCATTAGGTTTTTCAGATGTATTAAAATCATATCTAGTGGAGAATATCATATGAGGTTTATATCATTGAATTGCACCACCCTATGGGTGTGTTATATCCCATAAGGATCAATAAACCCTTTTTTATAGTTCCATAGTTGTCCATTGATGGTTATTTCTCTTAATAAAATTCTTTGGGTGTGTAATTTTTTTTCTTTTGGTTGTAACTAATGACTTGAAACCTCTACCAAGAGTTAAATAAAATGGATTAAATAAATCAGTGGCCCAAATTATAAATTCTTATTACTTATGTGTTGAATGGTCCTTTATAATGGAAATTACAAGATTAAATTACTCTTATGATATAAAATCTATTATTAAATAAGATGGCCAATTGGTTAGACATGATATATAAGAACATTGATTATTATTTCATTCACCGTGGTGCAGATAGAAAAATAGAGGGTTCCAAAATAAGGACCCCATGGAATGAATCTTTTCTTTTTATTAGAGTGGTTAATTCTTATTAAAATTGCAATGACAGACACCATTAATTCCAATGATGGGTTCAATGCGTGTAACCTATTATTACCTGTAGACGAGTGACATTGGTTCCCCGAACTTCTTATGACTATCAGCAACCATGAAACCCATGAAAAAGTAGGTAATAATGTTCCAGTGTTAAGACCAATTTAAATAGGACTTCCCTAAGATTAAGAAAGGGATGATGATAGCTCCACTACAGATACTTTTAAATCCTAGGATTGGTTATGAAATTATTTGTGATGTATTAAGAGTTGGTCTAGGAGAAGTATTTATCCCTGAAGAAAAGTTTGTATACTATGGGTCTTAATAGATATGACCCCACAAGAATAAATACCTATGATAGACATGGAACTTGAATCATTGGTCCACACATTGAAATTTTTGAGAAATTATGTCTTCGATAAAAAATTTATTATTTACATGGATTACAAGAGCCTTCTCTATATCATCACTCATAGGGACCTGAATATGAGGCAGAGACATTGGGTTAAGTTTATTTATCATTGAGATGACATATTCCCCTAGAAAGGTAAATGTTTTAGAACTTTCCCATAGCCATATGACATATGGTAAGCAGGAACATGGTGAGAAACCCTTAGATGAGGAGTGGTTTTTTATGTTTTTTTTGCTGTCTAGTGGGTTTAAACTATTCATAATCATAGATATATTATTTTATCTCCTTCATGATTACATATTACCTTATAGAAATGATGAGGAGTGTTCAGGATTCAGACATAGAGTGTACTATGATGAGAGAATGGCTCACTAGAGGTGACATGATACTAGAAATATTGATGGAAAATAATCACATGATCTTGGTCCATGGAAGTATAGTAGTTCCTACTTCCTCTATATAGGAACTTATGAGGGATTACCATACCTCTAGGTGGATGTTAAATCCTACTATGACAAAGATATTCCATGAATTATGATGATTGTTCCAGTGTCCAGGGATAAAGTGTGACATTGCAGCTTTTGTCTCTTGATGCCTCACTCACCAGAGCATGAAGGCTGAGCACCAATATTCTAGAGGGTTGTTTCAGCCACTCCTGATAGAAATGTAGATCTGGGAGGATATTACAATGGAGTTTTTTATAGTATTACATAGGACTAAAATGGGTCATGATATAGTTTGGTTGATCATCAATCGGGTAACGAAGTATTTCTTCTTCTTATTGATCAGGTAGACTCACTTGATGGAGGAGTTGGGAAAAATTATGTTCAATAGATTATGTTCTTACACAAAGTTCCTTTGAGATTTTTTTGAAAGAGATGCACATTTCACATCGCGATTTTGGCAGGGCTTTTAGAAATACCTAAGGACTCATCTAATATTTATCATGGTGTAACATCTATAGATTGATGGACATCCGAGTCATAATAGAACCTTTTCATGTAAGTGATACAATTTTGGGAAATTATGACATTATAATAGCACTTGTAGGATGCCAATATTAGACTACTGCAAGTGTGGAAAGGTTTTCCAACATAGAAAATTCTACTCTAGGTTTTACCAGAATAATTCTATTTGGTTAGGAAAGGATTGGAATGGAGAAACCTAGGAGAGGATACATAGTCCCATAATAAATAAAACTAGAGAAATTCATGCGTATGATCTTGGATCCATGTAAGGAAATTCCTATGGAATGGACCTAGAACCAGCTTATGGTGATAATGATCATTTTTCTGTATGATTTATGGTTTAAATAACATCTATTTGATCTTCTTCCTTGTTTAATATTTTTTCCCTTATATTTGTGAGCCATGTTTGTACTTGATTTATGAGTTGAGTTATGCTTCCATAACATACCTTTATCTAATACTTCAATTAATGATAACACGAGACCATGGTATATTAGAGGTAGGAAGTCAAAATATATTTTGTTAAGGGATTGATAAGGGTCTTAATCAGTGGATATGGTTAGTGACGTATCATCTAGGCTTACCCTCTCAAAATCATGGTATGTTTGACATATTCCATGTGTCACATTTTTAGATGTTCATACCCAACCCTGGGTGTGTCATAGATTAGTAGTAGGTTGGGTTGGGGATTGAAGCATATTGTGAGGAGTGTTATTGTGGAACATATTTTTATGTGAGGAGGTGTTAATAAGAAATAAGAAACCACTAGCCCAGATTCATAGGAAACATGTACTAATTTAGGAAGAGACAAGAGAATGTTTGTCTGATCTTCAAGATCAGTTGTACGAGTTTTTCGAGAAACACCGGTAGATATTCTTCTCGAGGAAGAGAAGTCAATAGAGGGGGATAATTGTAAAATAATATTTTTTTAAAAAAATATCAATGAACCCCTCTTTGTTAAATTAATAATAGATTAAATGCGAGAAATGGATTGTTTTTGAAAAGTTGGGTTTTGATGTTAAACTCGTTGTGGAAGGGTAAAAATCCCAAATAATACATTGGAATATTCAATTAAATATTTTTTGGGTAAAAAAATGAGTCTGTGTGAGTTTCTAAGGTTTATAAATCTGCATAAAAGACAGAATAAAAATATTAAATATACTATTTTATGTCTCGGTAATTTATTGAAATAATTGAATACATCCAAAATAGTATGTTGTATGTTCCAACTAGGACAACTGTTTGGTATGAAATGCTGTGTTTACCCTAGGATGCACATAAATTTTGAATGTGATAGATGTTTGGATGCCTCTATCTTGATATTAAGTTATTAAATAATATTTAATATATTATTTTATTTTAAATAATTAAATATCTCCCAAAATGGTCTTTATAAGGGAAATATGAGAACATTGATTGTTCTGGGATGCAATGCTTACATTATGTATCATATAACATATTTAGGCACTAGATGATTGAACATATCTCTCCCAAAAATACTCATTTTTATTTTAATTAATTATTTAGTGTTTTTTTAATATTAAATAACTAATTTCTCTCATAAGGTGCAACATATGACAAACCGGAGACCATAGTTAGGTTTGGTATGCGGTGGTTACCCTATGAAGGGTATAACAATTTATGGCAGTAGTCAATTGGATGCCTCACCCAAAATTAAAAGTTATTTAATTATGTTATACAAATAAATTATTAATTTAATTATTAAAAATCCAAATTTTCTATTCATCACCCAACCACCATTGTTGATGCATTAAGGTTTTAAAACCCCTTGTTTCTTTATCATTTTAATGAGATATAGTGGCAACACATTAGATGGGAGAAATAAATGACTATGTTTTCAATTTTGGATTGAATATAAGATCAGTAATGTGTATTTCATTTCACTTAGAAATTTATTATTAGGGTTAAATTTAGACAAAAATTCAAATGGCCAAACCCCTATATAAATCCAAAATCCCAACCAATTTCATCACCCCTTAAGGATTGAGGTGATTTCGCAGAGAAATTGACACTTAAATGAGGAATGACAGGCTTCCTCCTCCCATGTGGCGTGATGAGCCCCCTGCCTACATATTATGTTCTTATTTGTTTTTATTATTTTTTGTTTTTTTTAATTTATTTCATTAGAAAAAAATAAATACTTTTATTAAAAAATTAAGAAAAGGGAATGGAAAAAATTTTGTTATAAATAAAATGTAAAATCCTAATTTTTTTACTCCACTTATTTAAATTATGAGTTATGGATGGATTTTTTTTGGAGAATATCAGAAGAATTTTTGAAAAAAAATATACCTGGGAAATTATATTTTTTTCAAAAATGAAATCACATGAAATTATGAATGATAATAATGTGATATTTTTACGTGACGATTGCAGATATTTATTGCACAAAATTTTCAAATGATATATATATATATATACATGTGTGTGTGTGTATATACACCCACAAGTATATATATATATATTATAATAAGATATTTGGTTTCAAAAAATTAATCATTGTATAATTGTAAATAAAATTTGACTTATAATTATCAAATGCATATGATAATTTTAAGATGAATCTAAAATTATGATTATCAACACAAATGATTATTTATATATTATTCGAAATTATAATTATCAATTCATAAGATAGTTCCATGATAATTATTGTAATAATCATTACACATGATGGCATAAAGGATAATTAAAATATTTTAATAATTATTTCATGTGACAAAATGATAATTGAAATTATCAACACAGGTGGTAGAACATTTTCATTCCATTTAATATTTTAGAAATCATAAAAGTAATAATTTAATTTATTAGTGCATAAAATGAATCTAAATAAAAATTAAGAAATTATCATTTCATTTTATATTTAAAAAATGATAAATTATTAATTTAATTTAGTAGCACATGTGATAAAAGTAAAATCTAGGTGATAAATTATAATCTCATGTGATATTTATGAAATGATAAAATAATACATTAATTTATTTGCTCATGTAATAAAATTAAATTAAAAGTGATAAATTATCATTTTTTGTGATATTTTTAGAAATGATAAAATAATTATAGAATTTATCAGTAAATGTGATAAAATTATATTAGTAGTCATGAATCATCATTTTTTTTGACTTATTAAATTGTAAAGTGGTAATTAAAAATTATTAGCATGTTTGGTAAATTTAAGGATAATTTATGAATTATTCAACAAAGAGAATGACTTTTCACTGAGAAAATTTTATTTATTTTTAAATAAAATAAATCTTATGGTTCTAGGAAACCTTTTGAAATAACTCAAGCACTGATGTGCCAATAGCACGAGACTTTGATGTATCACCCTGAAGTCAAAAAATTATGAGAGGTTTTCCAACTATTAAGGTAGGAAGTTCATTATCCATTTGGACTTCTTTACAAATTATTTCAATTAATATGATGATGTAGAGACATTTTTAATGACCATGATAGATAACCAATGCTTGTGGGTACATGTGTAGCCTGAGAAACACTATATTACACTTGATTCCATAAGTACTTGTAGCAGTTTATTCACATTACTCTATGATTATGTGTACATTTTGTGCTACTTTAGTCGTGATAATCTGTTATTATTTCACACACACACACACAAATATTTTCTTACATGCTATGTATACCTTGTTGCTTTTTCAGGGAGCCAAGATTGGTGGACCATCAACTTGCATTATCCTCTAGGGGAGGGATGTGCATGACTGACGATGAGGGTCCAATGCATGGGATAGAAACGTGATGTTGCCTTGGGGAATCCATGAAGTAGACTGTAGTGAATTCTGTTATCCTCTATAGGGGGGATATGAATGGCTAACAACTAGGGTACAATACATGTGTAAGGAAGACAATGATTGCTTGGGATATGCATGTCTGATAATGAGGGATACGATGATGCTTGAGGAAAATCGTGTAGCAAACCATCACGACTTCCATTAACCTTTATAGGAGGGATGAGCAAGAATGATGAAGAGGGTTCAATGCGTGATAAGGGAAATTGATGATTCCTTATGATGCAATGATTATATAGGGGACTGACTAGCTCTTGGTCCCTATTATTTATTCATAACAGTGTGCTTCAATGACTAAGGGACATGATTATCTATCAGTCATAAATACATCAACTCGATGATTAAGTGAAGCTGATTATCTCTCATTTCCATTGAACATAAAATGAAACATATCTTCTTATATAGAATTGAAACTATATAATGATGATGCTAAGAAACATGATTCGTTAGCCCATGGCTAATCATTGTTTCATATGACACCATTGATATCAATTCCGGTAGAGAGCCAAAGAAGGTACGATTGGCGGTTGTGTAAGCTTGGTTAGTGCACCAAATTTTGGGTTTTAGTTTGTCTATTTATTCTGAATTATTTATTATGTAATACACTGGTATTTTGAGCACATCATGTTGAGGATACATTGGTGGTGTCAAAATGAGTCTTGTACTCACACCCTACATGGGAATTTCAGTTCATATGTAGATTTCATCACAATAGATCCAATGAAGGAAATTTTCACTATGGCGGATGTAATGAACCGCCAATTCCCATTGGCTTAAGAGCTCAACGAGTAATTGCTAGGCCTTAAGAAACATCCCCAAGGCACCAAAGGCTAGAAATAAATGCCAAAGGGTTTCATGTACAATTGGGGGATGACTTACCCTTTATGAAATAACCCAGTAAACCAACCAAACATACCCAAACATTCACTATATGATGCATGAACAACTGAAAGACAACTAAAAAAACATCATTTATATCAAACAACATCAGAGTACCCAACAACGGAAGACCAAAATAAGTATCAAATTTCACAATATATAAACAACTCAAGACTCTCAAATCACAGTAAGACTCTGTGCTTCAGAATCTCCAAGCTCCGCAACATATCTCGAGCATCACCACGAGCCACTAGCAATGAGATGCTTTGCCATTACCTGTATCCCAGAACACAACATCTGCAAAATCACCAAAGTTCCAAAATAAGGGTGAGTATAAAACTCAATAGGTTTTCCCCAATGACTTCCCTACTCAAACCACTAGGATAAAAGAGTTATCCACATTTATAAAAAAACAGTTTATATAAAACATTTCTCAAAAGCAGTTTATTACTAAATATAAACAAGTTTCCAAAACCATTCATAACCAAAGTCATTCCAAGAGCAATTGATACCAATTTTTCCAGTAAGTTATTTTTCCTGAAAAATAACCAAACAAGCGTTAGAACCATTTCACAATATCCCTTCTTGGTATACCCAACCATTCCATAAACCATGCACCCAACCATGCATGGTACTTTAGGACAGTTCCATACTCATGACTGGTTTCTCATCGATCTACCAAGTCGTCACAAGGTAATTGTTCCCCATGTTCCATTATCCCTTTGGCACCGTGCATAAGGCCATATTTCAACCAAGCCTAGTATTTATCATGTGCCATTAACCCTTTGGAACCGAGCACAAGGTCATATTTTAATGAAGCCTCGTACATGCAATATGAACACACACCTTCCCCATCAATCATGCCAAAACACCCTTTCAATAAAAAAACACCTTTTTATTGAAAACCATTTCCATCAAAACCATTTCAATGCCAAACCATTTCAATTCCAAAACATTTCAGTAAAACTCTCTTTTTATTGAAAACCAAATCCGTCAAAGTCATTTCAATCTCAAACAATTTCAATAAAATGCCCTTTTTATTGAAAACCCATTTTTCATCAAACCATTTACAATTTAAGAAATCATACTTTAAAATACACATTTTAAATTCTAGAATCCAAATCACTTTGCACAACAATTCACCAAGATTTCACAATTACATCAAAACCATTAATAATAACTAAATAAGATTTATTCCATGCTTTTCCCAGTCAAACCCATTCAAATAAACCAATTTGAAACTAATCTAATCGATTCTAACTAGAGGAGTCGAGAGTAAATCCACCTACCTCAAGGGTTTTGATGAAAACCACAACGGTCAAATAATGCTCAAGAAACTTGGGTCGATTCTCCAAGAATTATCCTTAGATCTCTTCTCCTAACACAACCAATACCAAATCTCATCATATTTGGAATCCACACACATATATCTACCCATAACGTGCGTAGATCTACAAAATTGAGAGAAGAGGAGAAGTAGATCTAAGTAGATATAATAAACTGATCTAGAATGAAGAAGAACGATCACATACTTCAAGAATCCGGTTTTGATTCGCCAATATAAGCCTTTATATCACCTCTGGAATGATGGGAGAACCATTCTTAACCTTAGGAGAACCAAAATCCCAAGTTAGGGCCACTTATGAGATTAAACGAGGCATTTAGAGGAAAAAATATGTGATATCCACAACTTAAGGATCTCATTTAAGTGCCCTCATGGTTAGTTTGCATGGTTTGGAAAACCGTGTGCTAACCATGCATTAGCCACTACCTCGACAACCCTTCTCGCATGGTTCGGCCGCATGGTTAGATAAACCATGCACCGCCCATGCCGAAGCTACTGCCTCTAAGACCAACAACACATGGTTTGGCCACACAGTTTAGACAAACTATGCACCTCCTGTTCGACTTCCCATTTTTCCTCAAAACTTCATTCCAAGTTCACCCGACTCTCCCATTCATCACCCTTTACTTTATAACCATTAAAAGAATCAAGAAATGGTTATATACCAGAAATTGGGGGTACTAAATTCTCCCCACCATTGGTCTTTCCATCCTCAAAAATTGAAAAACCTTCACCCAACTGAAAGAGTTCTGGACAGTTCTCTTTCATTTCATTTTCACGTTCCCAAGTGTCTTCATTAATTTGACCATGCTGCCATAAAACCCTCACTAGAACTATGATTTTTCCACGCAAGACTTTCTCTTGCCTATCCACAATTTGTACTGGGATGTGTATCAACGAAGCATCAACCTCAAGGTCTACGTGATCCCATCTGATCACATGGTTAGGATCAGGATGATACTTCTCCAACTGAGTTACATGGTACACATTATGCACGGAACTAAAATGTGGTGGTAATTCCAACCAATATGACACCTGTCCAACCCATTACAGTATCTCAAAAGGGCCAATGTTTCTTGGAGATAACTTGCCCAGATTCCCAAAATGGCGATGTCAAAGACTTGGAGAGATCCTCAAGAAGACATGATCACCCACAACAAATGACAACGGTCTTTGACGGTGATCTGCATAAGATTTATTATGACTTTGAGCAGTCTCCATCCCGTTTCTAATCAACTGAATCTTCTCCATTTTTTCTTGGATGAGGCTTGGCCCAACTAGTGAAGTTTCACTAGTTTCCACCCAGTATAGGGGAGAATGACTAGGACGCCCATACAATGCTTCCAATGGATCCATACATATAGAGGCTTGATAGCTATTATTGTATGAGAACTCCACTAAGGATATATGATCCTCCCATGAGCCACCAAAATCCATTACACAAGCTCGCAACATGTCTTCTAACATTTGTATCATCCTCTCAGATTTCCCATCCATCTGGGGATGATACGATGTGCTTATAAACAACTGAGTTCTGAGGTCTTACTGTAATGATTTCCATAAACGAGATGTGAACCATGGATCTCAATCTGAGAAAATTACTCTGGTACATCATGCCTCTTTACCACTTATCTGATATATATTTTTGAAAGATATTCCACCGTATGGGTTTTACGAATGGGGATGAAATGGGCCGACTTGTTTAGATGATCCTCTATCACCCAAATGGCATCGTGTTTCCAGAAAATTCTTGGTAGACATATAAAAAATTCCATTACTATCTAATCCCATTTCCACACTGGGATATATAAAGATTGTAACATACCAGCTGGTCTTTGATTCTCTGGTTTAACCTACTGACAAGTTAAGCACCTTGAGATGAACTCAGCCACCTTCCTTTTCATGCTGCTCTACCAAAACTATGCCTTCAACACCTTATACATTTTCTGTGTACTCGGATGTACAACCCATTTAAAATTGTGGTGAGTATGAAGGAGTTTTTCTTGAAAAACCATAGGTACAACCATGTGATCTATGGAACACAAAACTGAACCCACATCGTGTTTCCATCCATCAATGGTCTCCCCACCTTTGAGTTTTGAACTTAAAACCAGACATTCAATATCATATGTTTGTGCTTCTTTGATCATCTTTACTAAATCAGGATCAAGTGTATCTAAAAATAAAACAACAACATCACATCGGGCTTCACATTCCACATGCATGTCAACTAATACTGACATCAACTGCCATTCGTTTAAAGATTCTTTCGCCAACTAAGCATATGAATTTCTACTCAATGTATCGGCCACCAAATTTCCTTTTCCAGGTGTGTAAATCAAGTCAAAGTCGATTATTTGGAGAGACTCCATCCATCTTTTTTTCCTGAGATTCAAATATCTCTATGAGAAAATGTGTTTCAAGATTTGGTGATACATAAACATAGTAAATTTCTCACCAAAGACATAATGTCTCCATGTTTTCAAAGCATGGATGACTACAGCCAACTCCAACTCATTTGTGGGGTAATTTTTCTCATTGACTCGCAACTACCTTGAACCATAAGAAACCACATGATCTCTTTGCATGATAACACAACACAACCTTAATCCTGAAGCATTACAATACACCACATACCCCTATCATGATTCTGTAAAGATCAAGATAGGTGCGGATGTAAGTCAAACTTTTAATTCCTGAAAGGATTTTTGAAATTCTTTTGTCCATTGGAAGAGAGCATTCTTCTTAGTTAGAGTTGTCATTGGTAAAGATAGTGGTGAGAAATCACACACAAAGCGTCATTAGTAACCACCTAGACCAAGAAAAATGTGTATCTCTTACACATTCTTCAGTGGTTTCCAAGAGATAATGGCCTCTATCTTTTTTGGATCAACAGTAATGCATTTCTCAGAAATGACATGGCTAGGGAAACATACTTCTTGGATCAAAAAATCACACTTTGATAATTTGTCATCGAAATTAAGATCTCTCAAGATTTTTAACACTATTTCCAGGTGCACCTCATCCTCAACCCTTGTATTTGAATATATCAAGATATCGTCGAAAAATACCACAACAAAAGAATACATATATCGTTGAAATATCTGATTCATCAAATCCATGAAGACTGTTGGTGAATTCATTAGACCGAAAGGCATGACTACATATTCGTAGTCGCCATATCTACTTCTGAAAGCTGTATTTGGAATATCCTCCTTCCAGAATCGCAGTTGGTGATATCCTGATTGCAAGTCTATCAAGGAGAACCAATAAGCTCTGTTTAATTGATCAAATAGGTCAAAAATGCGTAAAAGTGGATATTTGTTCTTTATTGTAACATGGTTGAGCTTATGATAATCAACACACAGTCGAAGAGTTCCATCTGCCTTCTTCACGAACAAAACTGGTGTTGACCAAGGAAATGTACTTGGCCAAATGAAACCCTTTCTTTCTAGCTCCTATAACTGCAATTTCAATTCTCTTAACTCTGTTGGTTCCATCCTATAAGACGGAAGGGAAATAGGACTGGTCCCTAGAATGAGATCAATCGTAAACTCCACTTCCCTTATAGGTGGTAACCCTGAGAAGTTCTTGGGAAAGACATCTAGAAATTGATCCACCATAGTTGGGAAAATATTTTCCCCAATATCTTCCATTGATGCCAAAGACAACACTTCCAATTGGTAAGATATCGTTCCAACCATTAGTGACAAAAGGCTCTTTGCACCTTCTTTATCATCCTCTCTCCTCTGAGAGATGCTCAATGCCATCCATAGGCTTAAAAATAAAGGTTCCCCTATAACAGTCGATGTGATCCTTAAACATTGTAAACCAATCCATACTCAGGATTACATCATAGAAATCCATGTCCATCATCGAGAAGTCCTATTTTAACTCAGCTCCATCAAAAGTTATAGCACATGCTCTACACAAAACGTCTTGACATTATCTGTTACCAAGAGGAGTTTTTAGTTTCAAAATAGAAGGCATCATTTCCAATTTTAAACATAGAAAGTCAACAAAACAAGATGCAATGAAGGAATGTGATGCACTAGTATCAAAAAACACTTGCACAAGGGAAAAATTAAAAATATTCATACCTCTCACCATAGATGTTCTAGCCTGATCATCGACAATCATCTTCTCAGCTCCATACAATTGTTTCATCGCTACATTGTTCTCCTTGTTTTCATGTAGAGATTTCCCTAGTTGAGAAGTCATGGTATCTCTAGAATCACCATGGCTAGCTCTATTGTGCTAATGAGACTGATTCTGTTGTCCTCGTCCTATCGAAGCATATGATGCTTGCGACGCCTGAGAAGTGTCATGTGAACCCAACCTCGGAGCATTCCTACAATAGCGTTGTCGATGCCCCATATTCTTGAAATTATGACATGCTCTAGGTTGTTCCATACACTCTCACTTTTTGTGGTCAATAGAACCACATTGAAAGAAACCTTCTTTGCTCTGGAGTCATGGAGGAAGGTTCACTGATCCCACTGTCTGATAGTGATTTCCACTTGCACCGTGGAAATTGGTGTCCCTTTTTCTCTTGTTCCCAGAGGTTGAGTTCACACCATTTCCTGTAGGTATCAACATTCCTCCTCCTATCGATCCTAAGATGTCCCGTTCAGAAACAATCGCTCTTTTCACCCTCTCTGTATAATCTGTAACATAGAGAACCACAATCTTTGATCGAATCTCTTGCCTTATCCCTGATTTGAAGATGTGTGCCTTCAATGACGCACATTCTACAACCTGTGGTGTAAAACATTCTAAGTTCATGAACTTAATCACATACTCTGTGACAGAGAGGTTCTCCTGCTTCAATCTAAAGAATTCCATTGTTTTCTGGATCTTGAACGTCTGAGGATAGAATTGATTGTTGAACCATTCTTCAAAATCCTCCCATGTAAGGCCTTAATCCAATTTAGGCTACACTGCTAAATCCCACCACTGACGTGCAAGATACTTGAGCATATACGTCACCAACTTTACTTTCATCTATGATGGTGTGCTAATGAAATCAAAGATACTATTCATCCTACTTAGCCACACCTCCTCCTTTTCAGGTTCAACATCACCCTGAATGTTCGGTGGATTCTACTTCATGAACTGAATTGTATGATCCACATGCCTTGGTTCATTCCTCCAGTTCCCCGTATCCACAACTTGAAAAGCATGAACAATACACTAAACCATCTGTTGGTTCACACAGGGTTCTGGTGCAACTACATTATCTGCAGCTTCTTCGGGTTGGTTCTGACGATGCCTACCAGGTGCCATTTTCTAAACCAACAACATCCTCTGTCAATCTCACTCTCTATCAACTCATGTCTTAGAATTTTGAATTCTATCACAATATTGTTTTGCAAAACATCCTTTTTCCCATGTTCAACCATTTTTGAAAACATTCCTCATGCCTTTATAAAATCAACCCATTTTCAAAATACACCAAATACCCTGTTTTCAAAATCATTTACTTGAAGACAATTTCGGCATTTTTATAAAAAATTCTCCTTGCAAAAAAAATCACAAATCAGTCCTCACAATGAGATATGCAATCCTAGTGGGAATTCACTCCTATAAAATGCATGTCATGCTCATCTAATTGGCTAAACCCATAGAAATTAGATTTTCAACATTCTAGAAGTGTATCCAAAACACTTATGTACCCAAAACCTAGGTAACTTGAAGTTCAGCATAAATGGGTTAGCTACGCCCTTTTATGCTATACATTTCAAGTACTGACAATCTTAATCCTGTCTAAGATTTTGACCCAAGGAATAAACAATAATGAATTTCAACTCCAAGACCGAGAACATCGATGACTACTTGTTAGGAAAGGACCGAACAAGCTGATACCATTTGTAATGACCCGCCAATTCCCATTGCCTTGAGAACTCAACGAGTCATTACTAGGCCTTAAGAAATATCCCCAAGGAGCCAAAGGCTAGAAATAAACGCGGAAGGGTTTTGAGTACAAGTGTGGGATGATTTACCCTTTAAGAAATAACCCAGTAAACCAACCAACCATACCCAAACATTCACTATATGATGCATGGACAACTGAAACACAACTAAACAAACTTCATTTATGTCAAAACACATCAGAGTACCCAACAGCAGAAGACCAAACCAATTATCAAACTGCACAATAGATAAAAAACTCAAGACTCTCAAAAGACACTAAGACTTTGTGCTCCACAAGATCTAAGATCCACATCATCTCTCGAGCTTCACCATGAGCCACTAGCAATGAGATTCTTTACCTTTACCTATGTCCTGGAACACGGAATCTACAAAAGCACCAATGTTCCAAAGTAGGGGGGAGTATAATACTTTGTAGGTTTTCCCCAATGTCTTCCTTACTCACACCACTAGGATTGAAGAGTTATCCACATTTATATAAAACCAGTTTATATAATTCATTTTCTCAAAATCATTTTATAACTAAATATAAACAAGTTTCCAAAACCATTCATAGCCAATGGAATTCCAAGAGAAATTGAAACAAATTTTTCCAGCATGTTATTTTTCCAGAAAAATAACCAAACAAGATTTAGAACCACTTCACAATATCCCTTTTTGGCATACCCAACCATTCCACAACCCATGCAACCAACCATGCATGCTACGTTATGACAGTTCTATACTCATGAGTGGTTTCTCGTCGATCTACCAAGTCGTCACAAGGTAATTTTTCCCCATATTCCATTATACCTTTGGTACCAAGCACAAGGTCATATTTAAACGAAGATCCATATTTCACATGTGCTATTAACCCTTTGGAACAGAGAACAAGTTCATATTTCAACCAATCCCCGTACATGCAATATGAACACACACCTTCCCCATAAATCAAGCCAAAACACCATTTCAATAAAAAAACACATTTTTATTGAAAACCATTTCCATCAAAACCATTTCAATTCCAAACCATTTCAATAAAACTACCTTTTTATTGAAAAACAAATCCATCAAAGTCATTTCAATCTCAAACCATTTCATTAAAATTCCCTTTTTATTGAAAAACCATTTTTCATCAAACCATTTAAAATTTCAGCAATAATAATTTAAAATCAATATTTTAAATTAATGAATCCAAATCACTTTTCACAAAAAATCACTATGATTTCACAATTACATCAAAATCATAAATCATCACTAATGAAGATTTATTCCATGCTTTTCACAATCAAAACCATTCAAATAAACCAATTTGAAACTAATACAATCAATTCTAGAAAGAGGACTCAAGAGTGAATCTACCTACCTCATGGGTTCTGACAAAAACAACAACACTCGAAGAAAGCTCAAGAAACCCGGGTAGATTCTCCAAGAATTATCTTTATATATCTTCTCCAAATACAACCAAGACCAAATCTCATCATATTTGGAATTCACACAATTATATCTACTTATAACGTGTGTAGATCTATGAAACCGAGAGAAGAGGATAAGTAGATCTAAGTAGATCTAAGAAACCGATCAAGAATGAAGAAGAAAGATAACATACCTCAAGAATCCGGCTTTGATTCTCCATGTGAAGCCTTCAGATCACCTCCGGAACGATGAGAGAACCTTCCCTGACCTTAGGAGAACCAAAATACCAAGTTAGGGCCACTTAAGATCTTAAACGAGAAATTTAGAGGAAAAAACGCATGAGATCCACAATTTAAGGATCTCATTTAAGTTCCCACAAGGTTAGTTTGCACGGTTTGACAAACTGTGTGCTAACCTTGCATTAGATACTGGCTCAAATGCTCTTCTTGTATAGTTTGGCAGCACGATTTGACAATCCGTGCACCGCTCGTGTGGAAGCTACTGCCCCCATGACCAACAACGCACGGTCTGGGTGCACGGTTTAGACAAACCGTGCACCACCCATGCAACTTTACCTTTTTCCTCAAAACTTCATTCCAAGTTCTCCCAACTCTCCTATTTGTCACCCTTGACTTTCTAACCATTAAAAGCCTCAAGAAATGGTTAAATTCCAAAAACCATGGGTACTACAATGGATGTTTGAGCAGTTATGCATGGGGCAGAAGAATACAGGGATATGCACGAGGGCACTCTAAATATGATTTTTTATTTACTTTATAGATTGGTATACTTATTACTTGGTTTTTCCTTCAACATTAAGAATTTGTTACATTTTAAGAATTCCATTTTTAAATTTATGCATTTTAGTGTGATTATTTATATTGTTTTTGTTGATCATTGATCCTATGACTTGATACAGAGGGTATAGTCTCCCTAAATATCTACTTGAGACCATCTCTGCTAATTATAATCCTCTTTCATACTGGAAGGCACACATGAAATCATGTAGAATTCCGGCTTAGACCCAGTGATTCGATTTGGGACGTTACAGACATATCTCTATATTACAGAGGTAAATGTTTGTCACTAGATAAAGATAAAATTTATATTTTTAAAAATATTATATGTATAGGTGTTACATATTTTTTTATATAAATAAACTATATTTATCTATTTCAAATGATGAATCTAATTTATTTTTTAAATATATAATCCAATATATATATATATATATATATTATGTAAATTATTAGTTTATATGAAATAATATTGACAATAGTTAATGTTTAAGAAATAAATTATATGAAAAATAAATTAATTCTATTTTATATGGTTTCATTTAATTTATTTTTAAAATACATTGACAAAAAATTACATAAAATATATTTGAAAATATTAATTAACAATTTTAAGTGTTTTTATAATGGTCATATTTTATTTGTAATGAAAAAATCTACTTATATTATTAAATAATAAATAATGAGAACAAATATTTAAAATAGCTAATAAAACATCGCTCAATTTTTATTAAATCTATAAGAAATATAGATATTATAAAATAATTTTTGATGATTGGATTTCATACCATAATTTCTCCCAAACATTTCATTTTATAACTAACCAATCTCTCAATTGATGAAATCTATACCCTTCACCTAACATTTATTTATAATGAAATATATCCCATTTCATATATAAATTATGTTTGATTATACCCATCCAAAATAAAATTAATACATCAAATTAAACTTGATTAAAAATCCATTATATATCTCATATATTCATCAATAAAATTGGCAGGCTTTGGGGAATAGAGGGTTCTTATGTCCTAAATTTCCAAGAAGCATCCTATGTGATGAATTACGCCCTCAAGATGCACATTATCCACACCTTAACAATTTATTCTTCATCAATTTCAACTATCAATTTTATAATAATATTGTTAACCCTAGTAGAACGTTAATAATTCCATCACACTTCTATAATAATTCCATTATAATAAAATAATTGGATAAAAAAGTTTCTTACATACTAATTATTTCATGTTGTTGATTGGGTTAGTTTAGCCTCTAAAATAAATAATTCTATAATTTTATATAATTGATTTTTATTGAAACAATATTACTGGGAATTTATGATATTAATGTAACATAAAAAATTATAATACATACAATGTAATTTGTTTTTATAATTGAAAATAAGATCACCATGAATTCTATTTTTTAGAACCATACCCATGAATTACATTTGGATATAATTAGATTACCTAATTCAATGAAACATAATTAATGGAAAATATAAAATGACATTTGAATTATACACATGGAATCAATAAATGATAACCAATACCACCATTACAAAACATTCCTAAAAAAAATTAATCACAACAGATGTTGAAAATAAACTACAAATCTCTAGTATGTGTGCAGTAAATTAATATAAATGAAATATATACATGATAAAATAGAAGAATATAGTTTTTTAATGTGATTAATATGGTAATGTTTGTTATAAAATATTTTAAAGAATATATGACTTATTAAGAATCCATGGTTAAGGTTTTTATTGACTCGATAACATTCCTTGAGTCATAATCATCCCTCTTTGACTATGGCCTTATAGGATTAATTTATACAATCATATAATGGTGTATCATGTTATTTTCATCTTATTTTTTTATTTATTTACATTTCATTTCAAAAACATATTTTTAAATGATTTATACTTCATAAATATTTATAACTTTTTTGGTTTTTTTTAACTCAACTCCATTTTGACATGTCATAATAATTATTCTTGAACATCATTAATAATTTATTTATTTATTCAACAAAAATATTTTGATAAATTTTATTTTTTTTATTTTCTATGGAATTTATAATATATCTTTTTCATCGATATATATATTCATTCATTGCAAAAAAAATTCCTAAAATGAAATTCAATTATATTTAAGGATCATCATCTACCATATTCTTATATTATTTTATAACATTTAAAATAAATTTTCACATATTTTTAAACATTTTTGGGTTTTTTAATAGATACCTAAACACATAAAAATTTACTTCATTTCACTTTCAATATTTTTTATCATCCGATAAAAATTCATAAAATTTCCATTATTAATGTTAAATGTATTATAATTATGTAATTTTGAAATATAATGTTTTAAAAAATTATTATTCTCACTTTCTTCAAAAACAAATTAATGTTTCATGTAACATAAAAAAATAAGGCTAATGTTGAAAAATGTTTTATTAAATTTTTTATTAGTAACTTTTCATTCATATTACTCTATATACCAAAAAATATATCTCTAATGGGTAATTTTGTTTATTCTCAACAATATTATATGATCATATAATTCACTTGGGGTTGAATGCTTGGTATTAACCACTATATTTGTTGACATCGCCTTATACTATACCATTTGTAATTGTGATATAATCCATTTTCTATTATTGGGTTTTCATGATGAGTAATATATTTAATTATATGTGTAATTTAAATTCGGGTTATTATTATATGATATATTGGGTCTTATATAACAACTTAATGCATTTATTAATGTTTTTTGTATCATGTAATAATGATGTTATGCAAGATAATTTTTTTAACAACATTATGTGTGTAATATTTTTTATGTTAACAATGTGATGCATATAGATTATTTTTTATAACCATATGAGTGGTACTGTTAGTATTCAACGTACTCTAGAATTTTTTTAGGAATTTTGTTTTCAACGGAAACTTTTTCATTATCTTATTTTAATATTTTATAACTTTCATATAATGTATGTCTATGAGTTATTTTATCTTGTTAAATTGCCCAAAAAACATGGAATAGGTTTTGTCATTTTATTTTATGTGTCCTCAT
This sequence comes from Viscum album, assembly GCA_963277665.1. NCBI lineage: Eukaryota > Viridiplantae > Streptophyta > Magnoliopsida > Santalales > Viscaceae > Viscum > Viscum album. Next base: position 649,416,401 of record OY728159.1, on the reverse strand, counting down.
ATCATTATATATAGAAATATCTTATGATACTATGATAGTTTTCATTAGATATTTTTTCCCATTTTATTGTTTTATCACTTGGTAGTCATTTAGAACTTAATTACTCATTGAAAATTTTAAAATTACTAGAATATGAGCCTAGACATTTGTTTTAAATTATCAAGGGATTTTATTTTAGGATTATGATTACAAATAATTCATTTATAGATAATTGTTTTTATGTTTAAAGTAAATAATGCATAATAAAATATATTGATAATCTCTAAAGATAATAAAACATTTGGTTATAGGATTGTGAGATTAATTTTGAGATAGAATGATTAAATTATTTAAATTATTTAATATATATTCATGGTTAGTTTGGTTCATCTATATTTTATCTGTTAATGATTTTTTATTTATGGGGATTAGGATTAGAAAATATTTGTAAAAATCATATAGGTATACATAAATATTAGAAAAATCCAAAATATTTTTGTAGAGTATAGAGTGTGTGGTATCATAGAAATGATAAATCTATAACTATTCAAACAAGTGGATGTAATATATCACTAATATTTACCTTGAGTTTATAACACATTAAAATTTAGTTGGGGATAAACTCAATATTCATTCAATATAACAAAAATGGGCCAATATTCACACCCAGATTGGAACTCAAAGGTATATTATTTGGTTGATTGGCATTTTCTTTTTATAATATTAAAAATTATTTGAATTTTTTGTTATAATAAATGACTATATATGAAAAAATATATATTTATAATGTAAAAATGTATAACCCAGATTTAATATACAAAAATAAATATGTTTGGGTATGTATTTCACTTTTTTTTATTCCATTGCAGCCCTCAGTTTTCTCTAGTCACTTCTTACCTAACATACATTTGTTTACAATGTTCACTGGTAGGGAACCACCTAAAAAAGTCTATTATGGAACTCGTGTATATTTTTTACTATTATCTTGAATTTGTAATATTTTATATACATTTATTCAAGTGATTTATTTCCAAAATTAAAAACGGCACTATAATATAAGAAATCAATTATGGAAATTAAATATTTAAAAATTTAGAGGAAGAATCCATTGAATAAAATAACTGACCAATTATTTAAAATCACCTGAATCATCCCATAATTATCAATAAAAACATTTTTAAAATTAATAACACTATTAACAAATGATATGTGATCAAAGAACATGCATCTCATTCAGATCATAAAATTGTATTCAATTACAAGAATCATTTCCTTTAATTCCATTTCTCCAATATTAGATCAATATAATCATTGATCATTGATCAAGAATTCATTGAAAACCACTCATAACACTCGCAATATTTAATCCATGATTGATAAAATTAAATATAAAGACCCATCTATCAATAAAACAATGGGAATAATTCCCTTGAATCACTTTTTTATGATCAAAAATAATAATCATTTTATGTTTTTCATTGAATTCTTCATTATAACCATCACTAACGAAAATTTCAATACTCATTGAAATATCGATACTACCTGAAAACTATCACGATAATGTTATTTTCCTTCACATGGCTCTTGATAATCATTAAAATAAAATTTTATAGTATCAGAACATTTTGGTTTCAGTCTGTAAATAAGGAACCTAAAACTGTTCCTACTTCAATTCCATGATATTGAAGATTTTCATCATTATCTAATATCATCCTTGAATCATATCTTCATTTAAATCGAATTACCTATAATGTTATTTTATAATTAAGAAATTCAGATATGAAAGAATAAACTAAACTTCCATGTACCATGAAATAGCTTAATTATGTAGTCATCACACTACTGTACCATACACATCACCAATACTTCTTCAAAATAATGGAAAGGAAGATGAACCAAGACCAACATAATAATGATTTACTACAGGTTATTATTTTATCTAATATATAATTCTCTCTAATTTATTTCTATAAAACAACTAGAATATTTTTAAAAAAACCCTCATCTTTAATCCATTATTTCATCATTATTAAAAAATCAAAAGGAAATAATATAAACAATGAACTATTAATTTCCCTAGATAATGATCATCAAGTCCTTATTTTAAAATAAATAAATTCTAAAAATGAACATCTCAAGAAAAAAACATTTTCAATTTTCCAACCAATGAATAATAATCACATTGTGGTACATGCATAACCCCATGGATAAATCATCAATGGATTCTCCTAATTTTTTATCACTAAATTATATTATAAAAAATATTCATTCCACATGATTTACATTCAAAAAATATATAAATTTGTAATAAAATGATGAAAAATCATCCATGATCATGCCATTGAAAAATACAAACAACACATGTTAATGGATTCCTTTAATCAAGAAAATATGACTTCAGTTTCCCAAAATCATTGATGAATCCACTTTTAATTTTATTTCTATCTAATGTACTAGTATGATAGACTGATATAATTATTTAATGGAACATGGGTTATCAAATTTCATTTCATCAATACTAGCTACTGTGATCTCTAGATAAGATTTATATAACAAAACTTATTTATATTATACATTAATTCATGATTTATTACAAACAATTAGACTTAATACGACCTACAGATCGATAATTATAATGTCTATAGGAATGAGGTGCATTAAAATCATTTTAAAATATTATATATTTCACATATATTAAAACCATCCTTAATAGGATCGTACATAATAATGCATGGGATAACCTAGGAAAATACAGAATAAATGGGTGGTATATAAATACCAGTAATGGAATTTACAAGGAATTACATGATTAAGAGAATAAATGTTATAAAATATTCATATAAAAGGATAATAAAATAATAAAAAATAATAAGGAATGTCATAGCTTGATAATCATAACATTTAATATTTGGAAAATGTGACAAATGTGCAACATCTTAAAAAACATCCTAAACACAAATAAATGCTAAATACAAAGAAATAGTCATGGAAAAAGTTGCATAAAGGCATTAGGTTCAATCCTTATCCCAAAATTACATATCATGTGAGTAAACATTAACCAATTCATTGGAGCACTATATAATTTCGGTCACACACAATATATTCATTTCATTCTCATACTTAATTGTGGCACATTGATCATACGATGAAACCATTAATCTTCATATTTTATTGCATTATCATGGATTTTGAAAAAAAATATATTTATGTCCCATGTCAAAAAAGTATATATTTATATATATTAACACTATTGATAGTAAATGGGTATTTTATTCAGTACACAATTGTTTTTTCATTGAAAATCATGGTGAAATTTTAGAAGTATAATGATGTGGCTTAAAAATTATTAAAATGGGTTGTTGAGAGGGAAAAAATTATATAGTAATTTGGTCAAAATGGTCAATAATTATGATATGGAAATATATATCATCGAATTAGGAATTTTAAATAGAAGGCATAATGATAAAAAAACATGAATAATGGAGATAAAGTAAGGATCCCTTACTTGAGAGAGTAACTCCAAATACTTGAGAGCTGATTTATGAGGGCATGGGAACCATAATAAATATATAGAGAGTGTAAGATAGAGTAAGGATGTCTTATAAAGATATTTAGGGAAATTAATCAAGATTATTGGTGGATTTATAAAGGATTTGAGTGGGGATATCCTTAATATTTCTCAAACATAGGTCTTCGACTCTATATAAAAAAACCAAAACCACAAACCTACCTTTGGGGTTTCCCATGTTTTATGTCCAATGGTAATGGTTTAAAATATTTTATAAGTCCAATAGACTATCATAATAACAAAATAACCTTTCTTATGTAGAGTTCAGTCATACTTTTAATGAAATTATTTTAAAACATTAAAATATATTAATGGTAATGAAAGATTCATAATGGATTTATAAAATTAATCAAATAAACTCAAAATATCATTATAAAAAATATAAAACAATAATTTATTCTTTTATTCCTTTTATAGTATTTAATAAATTTCATTCATATCATAATGATTTCATAATATACAAAGTATATTTATACGATATTTAATTTTTACCAGAAAATTAGATTATCTCATAAAATTATTAAAAAATAACTATTGGATAATTATCAATAACTCATTACAAATATAACATTAGTTTTATCAAATTAAATATTCGAATATGTTCAATTTAACATTTAAAATAGTAATCTATATTTATTGAGAAATGTTGGGTTTTTTTAAATAACAGTTTTTTAATACATAAAAAAATTACATTTGACTTCAAAAGACTTATATGATTATTTATATACAATTTCAATTATTTAATAAAAAATTTTCAATAAAATTTTAATAATTTTAAAAATACATTAATTCATTAAATTTGTGGCAGAATTTAAATTACATCTTACTAAAAATTGAGATATCAATTTTATTGTATAAAAACATAATTTTTAAAAAACGGATTACTAAATCATTTTTAAATTAAAAACATATAATTAATAAATATAATAATAATTTAAATTAAATGGACATATTAATATTCATAATATTAGTGTTATATTTTTAATATTATTTTTAAAATTATTTTTACCCATAAAAAATTAATATTCCTTTTACCGTGGTAAGAAATATTTAATATAGTTACTCTTCAAATGGTTCAAAAATTGAGTTAACCTTATTAGCTAATATAAATTAATCTTATTAAAAATATTTAATCTATTTTATCATAGGTAAATCATAAAATTTGAATATTTTAATTTATTGGAAAACCCCCAAACATGGTGGAAATCAGTTTTTTGAAAAAATACATTTATTAAGGAAAAGAAGATTTTAATTTAACTCTATAACTTGTAATATTATTTATATTAATTTAATATAATAAGGATATATATATAATATAAAAAATTCATTAATATAATTTCACATTGGGGGTTATTTGATTTAATTATAATTGATTAACATTAAGCATTTTAAAATAGTTTTCAGATAAATGTGTTTCAAATGCTAAAAGAATATTTTTTCAAAAATCTCATACAAAGATGATTAAAATTTCATTAATTGAATTAAATATAAATTGATAATACTTATTTTACCTTCAAATCTAATTAAAATAATATTTACTATTAAAAATTAACAAATATTATTAAAATAAATAACAATTTTACAAGAAAATAGAATTTTTTCTTAATCACTAAAACATCTATATTTTGCAAAAAATCCCATATTTCCAACCCATGTTAATATTAATACATTGATATCAAAAATTGCAATAATATTATGAAATAATTATTTTAAATGTTCTATAAAAAATTATATTATTAAAAATGGGAATTAAAAATTCTTTTAGGAAAAATATATTTTGAATAATGATGAGGGATTACTAAAAGTTGATAGATTTTTTATTAAATATTTACCAATATATATTGAACAAATATATTTATTTCATAAATTATTTAATCCTACATAGAACCAATAATTTAATTGAAATCTTGAAATGTACGTATTCACATCCTCAATGTTTGTTTGGGTTTGTTGCTGCTTATCATGTAGCTATCAAACATAGTCTTCCCATTTGAAAACTCAGGGGGTTACATTATTCCACACCTTAATAAATTGATTCCTCACAATTAAAACATGAAATTCATAAGAAATATTTTAAAATCAGAATATATCATAATTGAAAACACACATTATAAAATAAATTAATAAAAAACCTCTTCTAGTGAGATAAAGGGAGGTATGATGGTCATTATATAAAAAGGTTTATTATTATGGGAATATTACTAGGAAGTGAAAACATATACAATCGAAGAGAAAATTAACAACAAAGAAGTAATAAATTGTGATAGGGAATATGGTCAGCAGAAACACAATGACTACAAAACCATCAATATATAATTTGTGTTAAGACAATCAATTAATTTGAAATGGTCATAACGGGATAACATATAAATTATTTCTCTTCCGTAACTTAATAATTTAAATGATTCAATATATGTTATCCATGATATAGTTTCTAAAATATACAATTATGTTTGTTTTAGTTCTCTCTATAATGCTTCATAATGATACTATGAATTTGAAAAATCATATTCCTCAGGTGTGTCAAATGAGGTGCACAATAAGGCTCGTTGTCATCCACCAGTTCCAAGATGAGTCTAGTTCAATATGGTGGTTTCAGGTTTCCCTTTAAGTATAAGTGTGCTATATCTACATCCACATATTGAATCCAGAATAGAATTTATCTTAATTATAAAAAACATACTCAACATTTGCAAAAATATAGGGATTTTTTTTCTTATTTTCATTTGTATCTCAAAGGATTTTAGTTGGGTTTTCTAATCCTAATCCCAAAATTAACTAATCCTTTCTATAGATGACAAATATAAGAACTATTATTTTAATTGCACATTAATTCATGATTAATTATATAAAATTACACTTAATACATCCTATAATATCTCTAATATTACTATATTTAGGAATTAGGTACCTTAAATAACAATTGAAAACAGGAATACACCATCTTTATTAGAAACATTTTTCAGAGGCTCATACTAAAAACCACAAGGGATAACCCATGGACATACATTTTATAGGGGTGAAATATAGATCCCAGTAAAGAAATAAATAATCCATAACATGGAGAAGATAATACAAGTTAAAAATAGTATTATCAGAGGGTAATAAAAGGAATAGGAATAATAATGCATGATATAACCTGATAATGAAAACATGGGAAATGGGGAAATGTGGATAACGGGGAAACATATTAAAATGTTGCATCATAAACATAGTTCATAAATAAATTCCAAAAAATAATAATGTAAAAATTTACATATAGGAATCTGGTTCACTCTCTATCCCAACATTATATAACATGAAACTAAACATTCCCAAATACATTGGTGCATTATATAATTCTGAGCGCACCAATCACAATATTTTAATTCTCATTCTTAATTGTGCCACATATATTATACAACATGGATTCATTAATCCTAATATTTTATTTCAAGATTAGGTTGTTTGTATTACATAAATATATTTCACAAGACAAAAAATTATAAGTGTATTATGGTGAACACCCTTGATAGAAAATTATTATGGTATTCACTACACAATTTCTTTGGCATGGAAAATCATAATGAAATTTAGAGAAAATAATAGCATCACATAAAAATTAAGAATTTTTTTTTATGATACAAAAGAAGGTCTCTCATGATATGTACATAAAACATGAAGTAATAGGGACATGTAAAGAAATATCCCAACATTTTGAATTAGAAATTGAAGGAATAAAAAAAAAGATGAATAAAGACAAGAAGGTCAGTTTCCCTTACTTGAGAGTGCGACTCCAATTGCTTGTGAAGACCTTCTTTAGTACATTTACCACATTGGGAAGAGAATAGATAATGTATGGTGGATTAAGGACCATATATAAGTATTTTTAGTGAAGAAAACTAGGATCTTTGGTGGGTTTTTAATAGAAATGACTGGGGATTTCTTTAATATTTATCAAACTTAGGTTTTGGGTTCTATATATTAATATAACCAAAACCACAAATCATCCAATAATTTTTTCCTTTGAATTATTGAAAATGAATGTTTTTAAAATTAATTAATAAGTCCATGGTCTGATTTTGATTAAATAATACACTTTCTTATGTTGTAGTGAGTCACACTCTTAATGAAATGATTTTAAATCTGTGAAATATATTTATAGTTTTGTAGGATTCATAATTTCTTTATAAAATTAATGAAATAATAATAAAATGTCATTATATTAAATATAAATCATATATTTGGTCATATATACATTTTATAGTATTTATTTTACAACTTTTGGGTAATTATGTAGTCATAATACACAATTTATATTTATACCGTGTTCAATTTTTACCCAAAAATTCTATTGTTTGATAAAATTATGAAAAATTATCCATTTGATAATTTACATTCTCTAATTCCAAAAATAATATTATTTTTATCTAAAAAATTTTCTAAATATTTTTACATTCAATTTTAAAATAAAAATCGACATTTATTGGCGAATGCTATGTTTTTTGTAACAAAAGTTTTCAAACACTTATAAAAATTACATTTGAATACATAAAAATTATATGATAATATATATTTAATAATAATTATTTAATAATAATATTTCAACAATTTTTTATATATTTCACACATCCATTAATTCATCAAAATGAATGTCTTAATTCAAATTGAATAGTACTCTAAAATACAATTTCAATTTTATCAAATAAAAAAAAATAATCAAATTAATTACATAATAATTTATAAAGTAAAAAAAATAAGGAATTCCTATAATATTAATTTCAATGAAAATTAAATATAAATATTCATAATATTAGGTGTACTTTTTTATACTCATTTTTAAACAATTTTTACCCATATTTAATTTGTTTTCATTTACTGTGGTAATAAATATTTACTAATATTTCTACTCGTATTACTTAAAAATTATGTTGAACTTAGTACATAATATTATTTATTTTTATTAAATATATTTAAAAAAATTTATCATAAAAAATTAAATTTATTAGAATTATTTCATTTAAAATAAATCCTTCAAGAAAGAGGGAATGAAGTTTTCAAAAAAACAAAATACATTTACAAAAGAACAAATGATTTTACATTAACTCTATATCTTGTAATAATGACTCAACGAATTTCATTTTATAATCATATATATATAATATAAACATTTCATTTAGATAATTTTTTTAAGGCTAATTTTTTTTTATTATAATTGACAAAAAATTTCATTTTATAACTCTTTATATAAAAAATGTGTTTGGATGCCTAAAAGTAAACTTATATAGCAATCTCGACGAAAGATGACTTACAAGTAATTAATGGTATGAAATAAATTATATAATAATTATGTTACCTTGAAATCAAATTTAAATAATATTTTTATTTTTAAATTAATAAATGTATCATATATATTGATAATTAAAAATTAAAATTGTATTTTTTATATTTACTAAAAAATCAGTTTTTTTCAAAACAAATCCCAAATATTCACCCAAAAAAATATTATATATTGATATAAAAAATGGTGTACTTTTTAAAAAATTAATATTCTAAATGTTCTACAAAATAATGATAATATTCTTAAATTGAAATAAACATAATTTTTTAGAAAAAAAAAATTAATGAAAAAAAGACATCAAAAAAATGACTGATTGTTTAAAAAGAATTTATCAGTATATATATATATATATATATATATATCATAAATTTATTAATCCTTATTGTATTATCATATTTAATTAAATGTTTGAAATGGTCATATTCAAATACTCATTGATTTTTTTGGTTCAGTGTTGTGTATGGCATATGCTATCTAACATAGCGTTCTCTTTTGAAAACATGGGTCATTAAAATTTAAGTCAGAGCTTCAGTCACCAAAATATTACTAAAAAAATATGACTTTAATTAATCATTAAACACTTTGTTAATAATAATCATATTGAATTTTTGATTAGTGACTTATTTATTTAGTTTCTTTTAATAACCTTATGGTTTTAGTATCCTTCCTGTAGCATAGTATTTTATAATTAACATGCCTACATAATAGAATTCAATTTGAATCTATAAGCTTGGAACTATTTCATAACCTCTAGTTTGACATCTGACTTATTTACAGATCATGTTTGGGCCATGTTTCATCCATTTATTCAAATCAATCTTTAGTGCCTCAGTATACACCAATAGTAAGTATCATAATGGCTAGTTAACCTACCATGGTATGATGAGAAAAATAAAATAATTACATAGTCAAATAATTGTATAATATTGGTCTTTTAGGATGTCATATACTATTCTTCAGTCAAAACATGGCCCCATGGTATTCATGTCTTTTATATGGTTGAAATAATTTCCAGGGATTAATATCCCTATCAAAGATCCAACATATGGTCACATCAAATTTTGGGATCTACAACCTGAAGAACATAGTGTGGTCACTTCTATATATCAATATGTTTCCTAGTATAGTATCATTGAAATTCATTGGTGTGGTCACTTATTGTACCAATATGTTTGTGGAAATACAAATTTATAACCATATCCTATGTTGGAATGGTTTTTTTAACAACCATTTATCTTATTTCCCAAAAAACAATGATAATTTTTTTTTGTAGAAATGATTTTAAAAATTGTACATAATTACGGTCAATAAATCAACAACGTTATATTTTAAATCAAATAAAATTTTTATTAAAAATTTACAGAAATATTTGAAACTCAAAAAATATTATAATTTAATTAATATTTCATTTAATTGGAAAATAATAAATTTATAAAAAGTTACGAAACAATAATGTAAACTTAAAAATTAAAAACTAATTTTGAACCATCAATATTTATGTTAAACTATAGTTCAATTAATTAAAACATACAATAATATTTAAAACAAAGGAAAACATATTTAATTCTGAAAACTCAATCCTAACTTGATAAAAAATCAATTTCTAATTAAAAACAGACATAATCATTATAATTATATTAACACTAGAACTCTACAAAAACTAAATAGAGAAAATAATTTACATATCTATAAGAATGTTTATAATTATATACAAAATAAAAATACCCAAAATAATGTTGCAAAAATAAACAATATAATGTCATATCCAATTTGGCCATACTAATATTTTTCTTTATCCTTAATGAATCACATTAGAAAACATTGTGGAAGTAAATTTATTTCAAAACTAAAATTTATTCTTCTAAAAGGATTCGCACATAAAAATATTTTCACACATAGATACTGTTGAGGGAAAAAATGTATGCTCCCTCTTAAAAAATTGAACTTTATCAATGATTGTGTACTATTATACATTGATGATTTACTTTGAAAATATTTGACACATATTAATCCAACATTAATATGAATTAAAGTGGGACATCCAAACATCACTTTAAATACATGTGAAAAAAACACACACAGATATATATATATAGCGCATAAATATTTATCAAACTACATGATGAGGGAATATAAAATAAATATAAGGATATCATAATTAACTCATTTCTAAGATGAAATATTATATGAAAATTTAATACTTAATATATGTTCTATATAGATTAGGGTTTTATTTCATATCCCTTTCAAATTCATATCTTATAAGTATAAATTGATGTAAAAACGGATTAAAATCAATGATAACTGTAACAGAATCTATCATATATGATAAAAAATGATAACTCTGAGAGGGAAATAAAATAGGTTCATTCTGTCAAACACATGTAATAATAATGTACATCTCCTCAATGTATCACAAATAGTCATAATTTTTTTGAATAATTCTAAACCACTTTATCTACATTGGAGAGGCTTGAAATTTTTAAATTCTTAAAACATTTATAGGGATCTTAAGGGATTAATAGTGGATAATAGTTTATCTTAATTAAGTCCCTTAACTACAATTGAAACTCATTATTACCTATATTTAGGATCTTATATATTCCAAAATATAAAATAATAGTATTCCTCAAATTAAATTAAAAACATCACTATGAAATTATTACAAAAGGGTTGAAAGGAAATAGCTTTAAATTTCTAAAAAAATCATATCTCAATTTTTTTTTAAACATGAACAAAAATATCCATTTTTATGACAATATAAATTAAGACAATATAGAAAATTGTGTTCCATATTTTCATATTCTATATATGGATCATAAAAATTATTTCCAATAAATAATAAAAAACATATAGCTTAATAATTAGAAAAAAATGACAACACAAGGTAAGAGAGAAACCAATAATGATTTCATGAATCAGAAATTGTATTTGGGTAATAAAATTAACAAATGTGTAAAAAATAAATTAACCAATAGTATATTAAGATAATTAAAGTCATTGATAAAAATTGCATAACCTAAGTCATGTACTCCCCTGATAGAAGAAGTTGAATTTTTCATTTAAAGTTGTGTTTGTGTACCTCTCCTTTAATTAATTAAGGAAACACTATAGTTAAAAGTTACAACTCCTATATGAATAATAATTCCCTGAAAGGTTTTATAAATTAACACTCATGAAATAAAATAAACATAGTTAGTGTTTATAAAGGTGGTATAAAATCTACTATTTTAATAGTATTCTACTATAAATTCCCTCATTAAAATGTTTCAATAACTACGTAACATTTATGAATAATAATTATACATCTTTTTGCTGATTTGTGAGTGAAATTTTTTTGGTTCACTCAATTTATCTAACTCTATACCTACTCACAAAACATCCTATAAATAACCAAATTTATTAATACATAGTTTTGTTTAATAAATGGATTGAAATCCAAAAATTTCATTATCATAACATAAAATAAAATAATAAATCACTATATTCACACTATAATGGTCAATATCATTTGATAAAATTTTCTATTTAATAGATGTAGAAACATGTTTAGAAAATAGTGTAGTAATTTTAGTTGTTTAAGTAATAGAAATAAAAATCTATGATTCAACATTATTACATGGTATATGGAAGTGATACTCAATATCACTTTAAAACTCATTATGCTCATGAAAATAAAATTCGTCATCATAGCCTCTGAATGATGTATAGAATGAACCACTATAATCTGGAGAGAAGCTCTCCATATGCATACTTGGTATACTCTTTTTGTATTAGGAAAAATAATTTACATCTTTATGCATTTAAAAATATACTTCATACTATATCCCCACATTAAAATATTTATTATTTATTTAAATAGAAAAATACAAATTCATCGTCAGATAATATTTTGATAAAAATAATAATTAAGTGTCCTTTTTGACTAAAATAGTGAAATAAACATTTATAAAAAATCATTTATATTAACTTGTTTTGGTAATAGTCGTTAACAATATTATTCTTTTCTATAATGATGATAAAATTATCTATTTTAACTCAAATATATATCATTAAACTTCTGTAGTTTCTATTAATTATTGAATTACTATTTTATTGAAAAAATATACTTTTAATTATGGGTGACGGTATTGAAAATATTCTATATTTGATATTAAACATATAAATATACCAGGGGAAAATAGGGTCATTTACCATATCTAATAAATAATCTATCAAAAAATTTGTATTAGCTAATCTTTGACTTTTAAAAGGGATAATATTTTCAGTATTTTATAGCTCACCAATGTTTTTTATGAGAATACAAAATATGGAATAAAAAAATTATGGATCCCTAATATAACATATAATCCTAAAATATTTTATTACCATGAAATAATGAATAAAAACATACTAAATCATTTTATTTAATATGTATATATTGGATGATCATGGAAGAAACACCCCTCCCTCCAAAGTCAGATTTCTAACATCACATGAATTCTTTTTAGGAAACATTTTATTATGAAATTTAGAATATCTCAATATTCATTTCACAAGAGACAAAATGGAAATACTATAATGCAATTTAGTAAATTTTTCATAAACATCCTTATATATTTATGCTCAAAAATTATTGTTTATTTGAGGGCAATCCAAAGGGTCAGTTAGTGGTTCCCTATAAATTTCCAAGTCTTTATCAACAATTTTCATCCCATAATAGGATCCCCTCACATTTTTAAATTCATTATAATTTAATTAACACATTATTTATGACTTTTTAATTTTTATATATTATTATACAATATTTTGGATATCATGGTCATCAATATATTTATTATGATTTGGAAGTGGTTAAAAATGTGGTCTCTTGATATCTTCATGTGGTTACCCATTTGTTTCAAAAATGGTAATGTACTTTTTGTGTTCTTGTTCATTGAGTTTATCTTATGTATTTTGAATTTCAGTTCCAATGAAAATTGTATTATTATAAGACTTTATCTTCATCTATGGTTTACATTATATTGTGATAGAAAATTACTACTTCATGTATTTTTATACCCATAATTTCATATCCCTATTGACCAATTTATAGTATCACATATTATAAGAAAATATGTTTTTATTGAGAAATGACTTATAGTTTCATTACCATTTCATCAATATGTGAATAATTTTGTTAATTAAAAAAAAATTTGGTTATTGAGATTTAAAAAAATCATTGATGATTGATTAAATAATTTTTCTTAATTGTACCGAAAAATTGATTGATGTTTAGTAGTGGAAACCCATAACATTTTGACCAGGATTCCTAAAACTATTTTGATGTTGGTAATTATTTCCTTGAATGAAATTTTTGTTGTGTTGAAAAGGGTTTTATTGCGAGTTATTATTTAGAAATTTAATTATTGTGTTATTCTGAAAGATGTTTTATGGAAGAATGAATTATAGGATTCAGGATATGATTTAAATATATACAGTAATCTTTGAATTGATTATGATTATTATAAATTAAATATTTATTTTAGTTAGGAAGAAAAGTTTGTTGTTGTGTTTTTTGAAGGGATAAAGTTGCATAAAATATATCTCGCCATATTCATGAGATCACTCAGTTGTCTCTTAATTAAAATATTCATAAGATTGTAGGAAAACATATCTGTGGCCAATTTGACATACATTAGGGCCATAATACCAAATTAATGAAACTTTCTATCCATATTTGATGTTTTATTTCTATAGTCAATGGGAGTATTATCCATTAAAGATCATATAGTAGCACCATTTACAAAAACATTTTCTATTTAACCCAATCCCTCATAATAATAATGAATTAGGAATTGATTAAAAATTTAGAGATTTGGAAAACTAAAACATAGTTTGTATAATGTCTTTTGGTACTCATGTAGAGTTGTAGGTGTTATTGGGTGCCTATGACCCAACTTACGTATATAAAATGATTTTCACTTAATGCATACATTTTTTATATTCATGTGATTATCTTAAGATAATAGTTTTTTAAACTTCTATGACCACTATTTTTATATTAATTTCTTATATTACATTTCATATAAAATTTTTATAGTAGTTTAAAGGCTATAATGAGAACATAGAGTTACCATGAAAATTATTTTAATGGATTTTCATGTGATCCAGATACAACATAAATAATTGACACAAATATTGTGAGGACCTATGGTTCTAGAGGATCATAATCATTGATACTTCATCTCATTGTGTTATATAATGGTGATCTAAAGTAGATGATATAGTGGGGAAAACCCATTAAAACTGAACACCACATGTTTGTGTTTTTATTGGTAGTTATAATCAAAAAACAATTTCAATCATCTTTTGAAATGTGATTATTACCAGTGTATACTATTTGATCACATACATTGATGCATAGAAAAAAGAAGTATTAAATTCAAAGTAAGGAATCTTGTGTTGGGTGTGTAATTGGAAATATTATTTTGATATAACAATCATCTTATAATTTTTCACTTTTGAAAGGAAGTGAAATATTTTTGATAGTTGACCAAGATGGAATTAGGATTATAACTCATTGTGCATAGTATAAGTGGATATGTCCATCAATTTTGATCAATAACTAATAAAGAAACAGTAGATGGTGAATAAAAGTGTGTATCCATATTTATGATATGTCATGATACATATATATTATATTATAAAGGCATGTTCATAAGAATGTTGACATTGCTATTACTATTCCTCGTTAACTTTACAACATTGATTTTTTAGTAGGATTTGCTTTTGGTTTGAAAATAATGTTAACTTCAATTGAGATAGTGTCCTCGAGGGTCACACACAATAGTATATTCCGAAGTCTATTCTATTCCGATGAATTGGAATATAGAATTTGGTGGGACCCGCGATGGAGTTTCAAGAATTGTTTGTGGATAATATTATACAATGAATAAATAAATTCATTATTTTTCGAATATTGAATAATTGTAATTGAATGTAATTATATAATGTATTGTTATCTATTAATGTAAATATATATTGAAAAATAATATATGAATGAATACTATGTTATATTTGAAGGATCATTAATATTTGTTGGAATCATAAGTTATGTAAATAGATTATTTTTATCATGAAATATATTTATAATAAAATAAACATAAGTGATAAATTATATAAATGTCATCGTTATATTGTTATATCCTCATATTGAGTTATTTATGGCTTATTTATTTGGTCATGTATATATTGACATTAGAGAAACCATTAATATTATTTAATTACCACTATATAGGAACAGATTACCTCATTTCCAAAGGAATATTAATTTCTATACATTTGATAGCTCCACGCTCCACTTTTATTCATCCTAGGAAGAGAAAGAATCAGTATAAGAAATCAATGAAAAAAATACCCTTACAGATCGAACGAACAATATCATAGTGATCATCAAGATATAGAAAGGTTGATTTCCGATATATTCAGAACACATAATTAAATCATATTCATTCATGTTGACTCTTTTTGTCTCTACATATTGTCTAGAGGGGATCGAGCTTGGATCCTTTATGAAGCTATCGTTGGCGAGGAGTGGTTGTCATGTATACATGTGATCAAAATGATTCATTATATCTTCAATATTTTTTGCATAAAAATTTTAGACAAGATCCTCAAAGCCTAAATGGGGATCAAATCACCAGATATAATGTTGTTACAATACTTTAGTGATTAAAATTTCAAATATCTACCCCAAAAACATCTGATGGACCCCTAAAAACTATCAAATGGTATCAAGATGAACATGGGAATTTTATGATCCAATAAAATATATTATTGATTATACTTGTGTAGAGGTATTTTTTTCTATCCCTATATAATTTTTTGTGAATCAATATGTATTTCGATTTTCAGGTTATGGTCATCCCAAAATTTCATTCTGATTGAAAATGATTCTTTTTCATGGTAAAATATATGAACAGATATATATAATAAATAAACAAGTTTGTTGATATATATGTGTGTGTGTGTCTATCTGTGTGTGTGCCTGTGTGTTTGTTAATTGTTACTATGTCATTTCGTCGATGATATTATCTGTTGAAACCCACAACACTATATGGATTTTAATTAATCAAATAGTACTAGGAGGTTTCATTGATCCCATGGGTTCCTGGGAAATTAAAAAGAAAAAAAATCATAATGATGTGGAATTGAAAAAACACACAAAAGGAAGTGAATCTTGGGATGGTGTTCTATGCTAAACTAAACAATATTATTTAATGAATTCGATATGTTAAAATCCATAGAGTTTCCAAGGGTTGACTATTCATTTCCACGGATTAAAAAATAGGTTTCCACAAATGGATGGGGGTCATTTTACGAGGATAGTTAAAAAAATTAGAATATAAAAACTTCATTTTTCTTTCACCGAAATTTATTTACTTTTTATAAAAATAGACGTATCCTTTGACCTGATCCATATATTCTATAATCCCCATAACTACATTTCATGTGACTTCTAAGACCTAGATGCCACATAGTGGGTGGACTAAGCCAGATGGGCCACATGGCCTCAAGCACATCTCTTAGAATACTAATGGTTTCTGAATAGTAGGGAGGTATTAGGGTGTGTCCCTGTGGAGACTATGACCTCATTATAGGAGAGTAGCAAAATGGATAAATATAGACTAAGGTAGATAGTGGAAAAAATATAGGTAAAAATAAAGCACAATAGAAAATAAAGAAAATAGATAAAATAACTGAAATAACTAGAATAACATACATGCATAAAACTAATGTTGATATGTCATGTATCTAGAAAACTGGAAAACATGGATACAAGACAGAAGGCCTACAATGTTCAAAAAAAGTATAAAAGAAATTAAAAGACTATCATGTGTATCATGAGCTCTAACTCAATCATCTACTATAAAGCTTCAACCTAAATAGAAAACAATCAAGTGTTTGAAGTCATATGTTTCCATTTTTCAACACCTACATTCATTTAATCTACTCTGGGTACCAAACGGTGATTTGAGAGGGTGTGAGATAAATCATATAGGGCCACCACTAATGATGACTATAACATCTGGCCCGTGTAATGTAAACTTAACAATGTGAAAGAAATAATATATAAAGTAAATAAGTGAAATGAAACTAAATACCCATGTCCCTCCAACCCTTGGCTGGTGTCTGAACATAACCATTCCATTAATAAGTTATTATCAATTTATATATAAGTCACATGTTAACAATAATGAAGGTTCCAAGTCATGACAAGGAAACCTGTAATCACATTTAATAATCATGTTAAAGGTAATAACCAAGGAAATATATAACTCAATAGTTGGTAGCCCTATAATAACTGTAGTCTGGATGATGGTAATAGTGTGATCCATGGAGTATAATCCAAGCCATTTCACAATAATATTCCTTCTGAATCCAAGGTAAAATGTTCTATGTAGAGACCTGGCCCTATAAGATGTACCCAAGGCACCTACTTATCAGTGCTGGATCTAATGAGTGTATCCAATGAATTCTTTAATGATATTTAAGAGAACATACTTTGTCATACCAAGAATCTAATGAATGGAAAATTATCGGGATCTAGGTGGGTCTCAACCTAAGAAAGTTATATCCTTGAATTAGAATGGGGTTCCTGAGTGATCATGGAATATCCAATCCAAATACAAGGTGAGCTCGACTTAGGAAACTCTTATTTAATTATGATTTCATGTAATATTTCCTTTGATTCAAGCCTTTTCTATTATTAGTGTGATAAGATCATGTAGCATAAAACCTTTTAATCATGCCATTTGGTTCAATCCTTTCCAACCGTTAGTGTGACAAGGCCATGTATCTTGCCACCATTAATTTAATATTTTTAAAGAACATTCCATATTAAAGGTTTATTTCACTAGCTACCATTAATCTGTTAAGGGGTGCTATTTATATACAACCTACTATTCATTAACATTTGTGGACATGTCATATACATAGTATACTTTCCAATTCAAATTTCACATTTTATTATAAAATTAAAGAACTTACCTTCATTATTTCAAGTTTTGAGAAAACATGGTACTTTCCATCATGCAATTCTTATTACAAAAAATCCATTTAATATTGAAACTCTTTCCATTTGGAAGGTCAATCCAAGGCGCACCTGAATGGTGGATCAAACGTGTTAAAACCCGAAAATGAAAATTATAGAATAAAACCTAACATGGGATGAAGGGAGTTGTGGGAATAAAAAATAACAACTAATCACATATTTGGAAAGAGCATAATCATGTGGTTCTAATGATTAGAATCATGATATATAAATTCAGTTAATGACACCCGATGAAATCAACATGCCCCACATGGCAATTCCAAAATCAATGAACTTAAGGGATGAGTTATAGACCACTCACCATAGGGTTGTACAAATATCCTCCTCTGGTATTGGCCACTTATTTGGATCAGATAAGATTATATCTATGAAAAACAGAAAAAACCCATATCCCTATAACTAGGTCGAGAGCAAGTGAGATGGATAATGGATTAAATAGATCCGAGTACTAACTATTCACATCCAACATGATAAAGGACATCTTAAATAGATCCATGATGAAGTAGATCTCTTGATTCCTATGTTAGGTCATCAAAAATATCAAAAATGAGAGTAAATTAGGTTAATACTATTGGTTCTAAGATTAGGGAAGAAGAGGTGACTAAAAAGAACATTAATGGAAAAAAAGGAAAATTTACCCAAAAATGGCTTGTTCATAGTTTTTCCACACAGTTTGACAAACCGTGTGAAAACTGTGAAAGATTACCTAGGAAGAAGGGAAACATTAAAAATTAGGCCGCACGACCATATTCTAACCATTCAAGGTGGACATATCTAGAAAAACACCATCTACACAGTTAGACAAATTGGGCGGCAACCATGTGCCAACCAAGAATCTTAGCAACCCCCCACCAACAAATGTGTTTTGGGCTCCAAAAACGCCCCGCAATCCCTTAAAACCACTTTTAACCCATTAATAATCTATATTAGGTCAAAATTAATGATTTATACCAAAATATTAAGGATCCATACATGAGTGAAAAACTAGGTTCTTATATTGCCTATAATTCCCTGACCCAAGTTACCCAGAGTCGGTGCATTATTTTAATACATTGACATGATTATAAGGCATCATGTCCCGAAGGACCGAACAGTTTAGCAGTCTTGGAAAATAGATTACATACATTAACTTTACATTACAATTTGAAACATAAAACACAACATAGATAGTTCTTTGAGAATTTTATTTTTCCCTTTATCTTAACCCTGCATATCAATCATAATACAGTTCTTGGAATCCTGGGAAAATAAAACATAAGAAAGGGGTGATCTCATATGCTCAGTAAGGGTAAACAATTTAACAGAAGATATAAAATTTTTAAGGCAAGATGTGTAATAAAAAAACAAACTTTTAAACATAAACTTGAACATAATATGGTAAAACTAAATGAAACATTACCATTTAGACATCCACATGGATATTCTACTAGTCGAAGAATCACATGTAATAACTAATTTCATTATGATAGAATTCCTAACACCGGATATCATTACAACATATTAAAGGCCTCGTGCCAATACTACAAATAAATTTTTTCTCAAGGCCTCATGCCAAGACACTAGTTTGTCTCATTAGACCTACGGATGTATTGAGGAGCTATATCAGGCTCTACCCATCACTTACTAAGTCCATTGCATTCCTTATATGAATAGTTGAAACATAACATAAACATTCATATTAAAACTAGCATACGAAATGTCAATACATTAACCATAAACCATGAATGGTATAAAAATATAACATCCACAGTCAAACATTTCATAACCCATTCAATACAATAAAGAATATTGTATTATAATAAATCAACCTCAATCTAAAATAATATCCAGTAGAGGATTCTTACATAGTTGAAAATGATGAGTAAAACTTTTTGAGAGAAATATCTTTTTTGTAAAATCATTTAAAAGTCACACATTTCTAAAGGAATTGATTTAAAAGAGATTTTTGAATCAAAGTGTCTCATACCACTTTGAAACTTTTTAAAATAATTATCATTTCAAAACATTCATGTCCATATAAATACATCACTAATCATTTTGAAAACATGGACATTAATTAAAAATATTTAGAAAGATAAAACTTTAAAACATTTAAAATTATGATCTTGATAAAGCGTACCTTTAAAAAATAAATATAATATTAATTTTTAAATCAGTTTTATGAAAAATTGTCATGGATGAAAACAATGTCCCATTAAATACTTACACATAAAAAATCTCGAATAACAATGAAATTGAGGAATTAACCCTTACCAATTTGGTAAATCACAAAACATACACCCCATTAAAGAGGTATAATACAATGAATATGTAAATACACATAAATTAATGTGTATTAAAAAATTATTAAAATTGTGGGCAGTACATACACCACACAAAAGGTAATAGTGGCTATATGTTACGAATCTCACGGGAATAAAGAGTGAGATGAAAACCTCTTACCTTGCACTTTCCATTAGTCGAGGGTACATTTAGCCTCATGTATAAAGACTATAGTAAGTTATTGAATTATAAAAGAACCATATTAATATTTATGATATCATACATTATTCCTTTATGACTTTATACTACCCATTTAATAATAATTTCCATGTTATATTAATATTTCGTGTACTAATCGCTTTCTTTATCGTATGTGTTTTAACTTGTAACTCTTGATTCTATTACTTAGATAATGATTTAAATACATCCAGAATATAAAACATGATTTATTTATCATATATATTTAGAATATAAAACTTTATAATAGACGTATATATGAAATGGAAAACACCGTTTATGAAGACGGTAGTCCATAAGTACGCATAAACGATGTTTCTGTTTTCATATAGTATTGAATGGAAGTAAGTGAATAATATATATGTAAGTACATAAATACTTATATATATATATATATATCCAGTAGCATTATTATTCCATATATAACATACTTATTAGTAATATATATTTTTATAATCGTCGATGAAGGGTGAACTTGGAAATGAATCTCATCGCGTCGTGGAGACGGTAATCCGTACGTACGCACGAGCGAAAATATCATTCTTTTGATATTAATATAATATATAATTGGATGTTATATAATATATACATAATACTTATCTTGTTATATTTATTATTTACATCAAATACACATCATTATTATACCCATCCAAATAATAATGTATTGAATAACAATTATACCACAACGTGGAGACGGTAAGCCATACATACGCACATATGGTGACATGTCATTCAAAGGGTGGATAGAATAATGAATTTGGTTGTGCCATAATTATTATAACATCATTGTATATAGGAGATACTGGAGTTATTATTTTATAATGGAAATAAAAAAGAAATAAGAAGTTGAAGAAGAAAGGAACTTGAAAGAGGGTGGTGAAAACATTACCTCTTCTTCGGGTTCTTCTTTTTGATTTGATCAAAAGGGCTCCTTAGGTTGGATTTCTGATCAAACTAAGGCCTCTAGGTTGAATTGATGTAAGTTAAGAGAGTATTTGGGGAGGGTTTTGCCGAACCAAAAGGCTTTTAAGTTGTGAATAATTGGTTATAATTTGGGTCCTTTTATAAGGGGGCGTGGCTCTTTAGAAAAAATTTAAATTATTAATTTATAATAAATTCATATTCGGTTTCTAATGGCTCCAAAGTGGATTATTTAAAGTATAAGGTGGTTTTGGGTAGAAATACTTTCAACCAATAGATTTTATACAGTTTTGGGTCATTATATTAACCCTATATTTTAGTTTTAACTCTTAGTTAATTAGATTGACATTTACCATGTCACTTTGTATTTTTATATTATATAGTTAATAAACTTACTATATACATCCAAGAGACCTCAAAGTGGTCCATTAATGATACACCAATAATGATATAAGTCGTTTGGATGAACCATAGATTTTTAGGAATATAATATAAAATAATAATATAATATTTGTTTTAAAAACTCATTTATGTCAATTTTGACACTACCCAATAATTGATTTTTTTTAAAGTCTTAAAAACATTATTAATTCGAAAAAAAATTCATTTAAGCAATCCTATCCTTTCATATTAACCAATAAAATTCGTTTATGTCATCAAAATGCTCAAATTATATTTATTTTAACATTTATAATACCAATTATTTGATTATTTCATTAATAAGGAAAATACTACATCATTATTGTGTCATATATATATTATTACTTTTTCAATGTCTAAAATATTAAATAAAATATAATTATGTAGAAAATCTTTTTATATTTTTAATGAATATTTATAATCTAAAATATAAAATATATAACCCTATGTAAAAATTGGTTTTCTAAAAGATATAAGCTTATGTCATTTTTGTATTTACTTTAACTTAATTAATATAAAGTGTCCCTATGACGTACAAGTGGCTTCATGGGGTCCCAAAATCGACCCAAAGATGGACATGGTTGGACATATATCCACCAGTAAGGTTAGGACATGTTTTAGGGTAATTTATTATTATTATAATATTATTTTTTAACCCTTATTTACTGGATTTACCTTTTAACCATGGTAAATAAAATATTTACCGAAGTAATTATTCAAAATATCTAAAAATAAAAGTTACCTATTTACACAATTTGGACATCCTGATTCCAAATATGGAATCCATTTTTCCAAATTGAAAACACAGAAGTGTCAGAAATTAATTTAAAATTAATTCCCGCTATCAAAACGAAAAGCGTGTTTTTAAGATATAAAAAATTGCAAAAGATTGACACTTGTTTATGTCCAGTTTTATTGTGAAATCATGTCCAATGACCAAAATTGTATTAAATGGTAAAAATATATTATAAATATACTTTAAAACCACTCAAATTAATAAATTATCACTATTAATTATTTTGATTAAAAAAGATGTTTTTAATTAAAATTTACTAATTTTAACTATTAATCAAAATATAAAAGTTATCTGAAAAGTACCAAAATTTAATCCTAGGATTATTTCGATATTCTGAATCCAAAAATGAAGTCCATTTTGAAAAATAAAATGTATAAAATTTCAAAAAATGGGTATTACTATTCATAATGGCTAGTTTGATTGGTTGTGGTGTGTGTTAGAACTCAAAGTTGCGTACAATGCACGCTACTGTATTATTCAAATAGAAACGTACCATGGAATATTGGGGTGTTAAATTCTCCCCTCCTTCAATAAATTGCGTCCTCAAAATTTATGCTCAGTA
The DNA here is from genome assembly GCA_963277665.1 of Viscum album. Classification (NCBI taxonomy): domain Eukaryota; kingdom Viridiplantae; phylum Streptophyta; class Magnoliopsida; order Santalales; family Viscaceae; genus Viscum; species Viscum album. Next base: position 649,392,261 of record OY728159.1, on the reverse strand, counting down.
TTGGAAACATGGGGTTGACATTTCAAAATATCTTAGTTGAAATCCCACATCGAAAAATGGATTAATGATGCCTCTATTTAAAATAAAGAGTGGTAAGTATGAAGGTTACTGAAAATAACACATACAAGGGTTCCATATAGGAAAACATGGATATGAAAGAGAAATATAACCATCAATATCTGAAGGAGAGTGGTAGAAGACATGGCTATTAAAAGGCCAACAATCACAAAGCCATAAATTTGTGATGATCTAAGGTACTATCTAGGACAACGTTTTTGTTCTAAGTTCCTTTTATTAATGTTGAGGAATTTATTTATGAGATTGGATAAAATCATAAGGAGATATACTTACTTTACAATTAGAGTTTTATCCATTACTAAATTTCTACCACAAACTCATCTTTCACTCCAAAACATAATACAACTCAAAAATACTCTATTTATCCTAATCGTATAGGGTTCCAAATATAATGAATTTATAATTCACATATCAGACCCTTTTAAAAAAAGAAACTACATTATAAAATCTAGGGACTTCACATTGTCCAGTGGTAAGTGATAAATCCCAATCGCACTATGGTTGGGGTTAACGCGATAGGTTGCCACACGGTCTGCGTGTTGTCCTTTTATAAAAATCCAAAAATAACCTTTCAAACATAATCCATTCCAAACTTTAGACATATCCAAAATAATACTATCAAAACTCACATTCCCAAATTTACAAGGAAGTTAAAAATAATGAGGATCCTTTTTTTCCAGGTAATAACATGTGAACGCCTTCCTCATATATTCTTTTACAACACTGCAACATCTTGAATTTCCAAAATCAACCATCTCTTATTCCAAAATCACTACCTCATTATCAGGACGATATTAAGGATTACCTTTCCTTAAACCATTTATTTTCCAAAAAAATTGTAGCTTACTATTAAGTCACTTTTCATAGAACCATATAATCTCAAATCCTCAATAAAATAGTATTGCAGTACAATCTTTATTTATCTCCATAATTCATGTAACCAGTATATTGTTGATAAAACACTCAAATAAAATAATTCTAGAATAATAACATAAGAACACTAGTCATTTATCTTCTTCTGATGTAGTATCATAACTTGATTATTATCAAATAGAATCATTTGGTGCATACTCTAATGATTTGGACATTGGTTTGCGTAGTGTCCCAACTCCTTGAAGATGAAGCATTATATATTTGAAACTTTTTTCTTACCCTTGCAATCACGTACTTGGTGTCCTTTTTCTCCACACTTAAAACAAACTCACATTCCCTTCAAGCATTTACCAAGGTGATTCATTCCACATTTATCACATATTGAAAATTCCTTCTTTCCCTTATTCCATTTATACATATTTCTTTCTATCATTCTTTTCTTCTCTGGCTTCCCTTCAAAGACATATAATTCAGAGAGTTCTTTACTGATCTTTTGATACTATTTATTCATATGATGATAATATGTGGGAGACTATTTCCTTTATAAATGTTGTCTTAATACCATGAATTATATGACCCTTCTTACTCTTTGGATTATACGTATTGCGGGAGTTCTCATTCCTTCTACTGGGCGCAAATTCAAAACAATGGAATACACTAAGTCAGTTTATGAATCACAATTCATAATTCCAAACATGTAAAATATCTAACATAAATTGAATAGTTTATGGATATAATCCATAATCACAAAAATGTTTTCTTTTAGGAGGTATATACTCATATACCCTTCATAGCGGTTTGTAAAGAAAATGAGAATTATCCTAAGCATATCCCCTAGGAGAGTCATAACCAAGAGTGCAGCAGGGCCCGTTGCCATGCACCAGTTCCCATTCGAGTCTAGATCAAAGAAGTGTTATTGGGTTTTACCCCTAGGTACATCTGTACCAGAGCCACCTCTACCTGATCGTATCCATACAGAGATGTATTGCTCGGAAAACTCACAAAATCTCTACAATACAAAAATTCTAGGAAGTTCTTCTATAATAATCCTCAATGTCTATATTAGGGTAATGTGATCTAATCAGAGTTTATCTAAATCTAGTTTCCAAGGTTATTGCTAAACTTCCTATGATACCAACTGTAACGCCCCAACCCATGTTACCCAGATTCGGTGCATTATTTAAATACATTGGCATGATTACAAGGAATCAAGTCCCGAAGGACTGATCAGTTTAGCAGTCTTGGAAAATAGATTACATACATTAACTTTACAATACAATTTGAAACATAAAACACAGCATAGATAGTTCTTTGAGAATTCCTTTTTTCCCTGTAGCTTAACCCTGCATATCAATCATAATACACTTCCTGGAATCCTTGGAAAATAAAACATAAGAAATGGGTGAGCTCAGATGCTCAGTAAGGGTAAATAATTTAGTGGAAGCTATAAACTTTTTAAGGCAAGATGTGTAATAAAAAAACAGACTTTTAAAAATAAACATGAACATAATATGGTAAAAATAAATGAAACATTACCATTTAAACTTGCACATGGATATTCTACTAGTCGAATAATAACATGTAATAACTAATTTCATAATGGGAGAATTCCTAACCCCAGACATCATTACCACATAGTCAAGGCCTCATGCCAATACTACAAATAAATTTTTTGTCAAGGTCTCATGCCAAGACACTAGTTTGTCTCATGAGACCTACCGATGCACCGAGGAGCTATAGCGGGATCCACCCATCACTTACTAAGTCCACTGCATTTCCCATATGAATAGTTGAAACATAACATAAACATTTGTATTAAAACTAGCATACAAAATGTCAATACATTAACCATAAACCATGAATGGTATAAAAATAGAACATCTACAGTCAAACATATCATAACTCATTCAATACAATAAGGAATGTTGTATTATAATAAATTAACCTCAATAAAAAATAATATCCAGTAGAGGATGCTGACATAGTTGAAAATGGTGTGTAAAACTTTTTGAGAGAAATATGTTTTTTTGTAAAATAATTTAAAAGTCACACATTTATAAAGGAAGTAATTTAAAAGATACTTTTGAATCAAACTGTCCCATACCACTTTGAAACTTTTGAAAAGAATTATCATTTCAAAATATTCATGTCCATATAAATAAATCATTAAAATCATTATGAAAACATGGACATTAATTGAAAAGATTTGGAAAGATAAAACTTTAAAACATTTAAAATTATCATCCTGATAAAGAGAACCTTTCAAAAATCCTTAAAATAATCATTTTGAAAACATTTTTATGAAAAATGGTCATGGATGAAAAAACATTTCCCTGTAAATACTTACACATAAACAATCTCGGATAATAATGAGATTGAGGAATTATCCCTTACCAATTTGGTTACTTACGAAACATACACACCATGAAAGAGGTATCATACAATGAATAAGTAAATACACATAAATTAAAGTTTATTACACAATGAATACAATTTTGGTCCATACATACACCACACAAAAGGTAATAGTGGCAATATGGTATGAATCTCACGTGAATAAGGAGTGAGATGAAAACCCCTTACAGTGCACTTTCCTTTAGTCGAGGGTACATTTATCCCTCTGTATGAAGACTATAGTATGTTATTGAATTATAACAAAACCATATTAATATTTATGATATCATACATTATTCCTTTATGACTTTATACTAACCATTTAATAATAATTTCCATGTTATATTAATATTTCAGGTAATAATCGCTTTCTTTATCGTACGTGTTTTAACTTGTTATTATTGATTGTATCACTTAGATAATGATTTAAATAATTCAAGAATATAAAACATGATTTATTTATCATATATATTTAGAATATAAAAATTTCTAATAGATGTATATATGAAATGGAAAACACCATTTATGGAGATGGTAGTCCATATGTACGCATAAACGTTGTTTCCATTTTTATATAGTATTGAACAAAAGTAAGTGAATAAGATATATGTAAGTACATAAATACTTATATATATATAAATATATATATCTCCAGTATCATTATTATTTCATATATTATATACTTATTAGTATTATATACTTTTATAATCGTCGATGAAGGGTGAACATGGAAATGAATCTCATCGCGTCGTGGAGACGGTAATACGTACGTACGCATGAGCGAAAATGTCATTCCTTTGATATAAATATAATATATAATTGGATGGTATATAATATATAGAGAATCCTTATCGTGTTATATTTATTATTTATATCAAATACAAAACATTATTATTCCCATCCAAATAATAATGTATTGAATAACAATTACATCACAACGTGGAGACGGTAAGCCGTACGTATGCACGTATGGTGACATGACATTCAAAGGGTGGATAGAATAATGAATTTGGTTGTACCATAATTATAATAACATCACATTATATAGGATATACTGGAGTAATTATTTTAGAATAGAAATAATAAAGAAAGAAGAAGTTGAAGAAGAAAGGAACTTCAAAGAGGGTGGTGAAAAACATTACCTCTTCTTCGGGTTCTTCGTTTTGATTTGATCAAGAGGGCTCCTTAGGTTAGCTTTCTGATAAAACTAAGTCCACTAGGTTAAATTCAGGGAAGTTGAGAGAGTATTTTGGCAGGGTTTGGCCGAACCAAAAGGCTTTTTAGGTGTGAAGAATTGGTTAGAATTTGGGTCCTTTTATAAGGGGGGGGGAAGGGCTCTTTAGAAAAACATTAAAGTATTAATTTATAATAAATTCATATTCAGTTTATAGTGTCTCAAAAGTGGATTATTAAAAGTATAAGCTAGGTTTGGGTCTAAATACTTTCAACCAGAAGATTTTAGACAGGTTTGGGCATTATATTAACCCTATCTATTAGTTTTAAATCTTAGTTTATTAGATAGACATTTACCATGTCACTTTGTATTTTTAAATTATATAGTTAATAAACATACTATATACATACAAGCAACCCAAAAGTGGTCCATTAATGATACACCAATAATTATATAATTCCTTTTTACGAACCATAGATTTTTAGGAATTGAATATAAATTAATAATATAATATTTGTTTTAAAAACTCATTTATGTCAATTTTGACACTACCCAATAATTGATTTTTGTTTAAGTCATAAAAACATTATTAATTTGAACCAAATTCATTTAAGCAATCCTAACATGTCATATTAACCAATAACATTCGTGTATGTCATCCAAACCTTCAAATTATATTTATTTTAACATTTATAATACCAATTATTTGATTCTTTCATTAATAAGGAAAATACTGCATCATTATTGTGTCATATATATATATATATATTTACTTTTTCAATGTCTGAAAATTATAAATAAAATTCCATTATATAGGAAATCCTTTTATCTTTTTAATGAATATTTATAATCAAAAATATAACATATATAATCCTATGTAAAAATTGTTTTGCTAAAAGATATAAGCTTATGTCATTTTTGTATTTACTTTAACTTAATTAATATAATGTGTCTCTATCACCTACAAGTGGCTTTATGGGGTCCCAAAATTGGCACAAAGATTCCCATGGTCGGACATGTATCCACCAATAAGGTTAGGACACGTTTTAGGGAAATTTATTATTATTATAATATTATTTCTTAACCCTTATTTACTTGATTTACCCTTTAACAATGGTAAATAAAATATTTACCGAAGTAATTATTCAAAATGTATAAATATAAAAGTTACGTACTTACACAATTTGGACATCCTGATTCTAAACATGGAATCCATTTTTTCTAAATTCAAAACACAGGAGTGGCAGAAATTAATTTAAAATTAATTCCCGCTGTCAAAATAAAAAGCGTGTTTTTAAGATATAATAACTATCAAAAGATTGACACTTGTTTATGTCCGGTTTAATTGTGAAATCATGTCCAATGAACAAAATTGTATTAAATGGTAAAAATATATTCTAAATATACTTTAAAACTATGCATATTCCTAATTTATCACTATTAATTATTTTGATTAAAAATGTTTTTTTAATTAAAATTTAGTAATTTTCACTATTCATCAAAAAATAAAAGATATCCGAAAAGTACCAAAATTTTATCCAAGGATTAATTCGATATTCTGAATCCGAAAATTAAGTCCATTTTGAAAGATAAGATGTATAAAATTTCAAAAAATCGGTATTACTATTCATAACGGCTAGTTTGATTGGTTTTGGTGTGTGTTAGAACTCGAAGTTGCGTACAAGACACGATACTGTATTATTAAAAGAGAAACGTACCATGGAAGCTTGGGGTGTAACATTGACTCCTTCCCCAAAGTTTTCAACCCTATATTCTAGTAACTGATTTATCCACATAGAAGTCGTCATGGTCATCATCACCTGTAGACCACGCCATATGTGTGATCCCTACCAGCTGGGAAAATAACATCATTTCCCTTTTGTCTACATGCATGCCTGACTACAGCTGACTCCAACATTATAATTACATGACTACCGCACTATTGGACTAGCCGATTCCCATACCTCATGGTCAACACCACTATGATCTATCCTTCCACTACACTCCCCTTACTCAATTACAATCCATGCTATCCTCTGAAGGGTTTTTTTGTCCTCGAACCCCTTTTCATTGGTCTCCCCATCAGGGAACCACATTGGGTGCGGTTATCCAGACCAACACTAGACTGTAGTGGGCTCACTAACCCATTTTTTTAATTTTAGAAAATAAATTTGAATTTTAGAATTTAAAAATAACAATAATAAATAATTTTTTATTTTTTGAAAAATATAAAGTTAATTAAAATACCACACATAATTAATATTAAATGAATGAAATAGTTTATTTAATTAATAAATTTACATCAGACAAAACTTTATTGAAATATGATTTTTCAAGAATTTACTTTATTAGCTAACTTTTCATGATCAATGAATAACATTATTTTATTTATGCTGAAATTTAGTTAATTAACTATATCAACTAAGTGTGCATAAACTTCTTTATGTAATATGTATAAGGGTCTGTACATCCATTGACATTATCTATATGTATTTTTTGGTTCTATATACCCCTCATTAGTGTATGAGTGAACATGAATTATGAAAATAATGATAAGCGATGTTGACCGAGATGAGATGATCGAAAACCCCAAATGAAATGTGAAAAACATCACAAGGGTGTGAGTTATAATAAAAGTCATAACCTAACACATGTATTATACTACTAGGTCATGATTGATCAATTGAATTAAAATCGGTTAACCAGTAGATAATTCACAAGTTTAGTATGTTAGTTTATTAGTTTTATTGATTATTTATTTTATGTTTTTATGTTTTTGAAAATAATAAATATTTTAATCATTTAAGCATCGATTAAAATAGTTCATGGTGAAATGATTGTTTTCAATTTATCACATGTATACTTTTGAGGGTGAAAATATATATGAAAATTATAAATATAAATTAATTAATTCACCAACTAAAATTAATAAAATCCCTTAATATAATGATTCTTCATGATCAATCCTATTTCATAAATTTTAACACACTCAACTATAAAGAGTGACCATTATTAATACTTGAGTGTGCCTCCAACTACTATTTATTTCTTAAGAAAGTGATGGATTTACATAAATAAATTTGACATCAAAGAAGTATCTATTAATAGATTTATATCATCATAATGTGAAATCCTTGAATGAATCAATGTTATGGTTCAAGAAGTTGGAAAATCACTAAATAGTAAAAGTAAAATAAAATCAATGTAGCTGAATAAACAAGTTCCTACCCATAAAACACTTTTACTAGTTGTATAGATATAAATTACACTTTTTGAGAGTTTTAGAGGATCATTTCAACTAGAATAATCTATATGTTGATTATTCAAAATCTAGTATTGATGGTTATTATGGTTTAATAAAAAAGTGGTTAAAAATTCAATTAATTAATAATGGTGAAATGTAATCATGATAATGTAATAACTCCTAAATTTATTTTTTTGTAGATAAAATAACAATAAGAATCACCATTATATTATAACTATGATCAATTAAGTATAATTAAAAACTATCCATAGATTCCATGATTGGTATTGGTTCCTCCACATAGTACTACACAATGAGAGGAACCATTCTATGTTGTTGTCCTCACATTCTGTTGAGCCTCCTCAGTGATTTATAATGCAAAAATAAAAACTAATGGAAAAAACTTGTAAATGATATAATATATGTATTTTGTATATGGTTATCATCATTTCATAGGGAACTATAAAAATGAAAGGTGGGTGGGGATCCACACATGTTTCTAAATCATATACTATAGTTACACCAGGGGATATAAAATATAGAATGTTATAATAAATCAATTGCACAATACAGGTGCAAGCTAGAAGAGAGAATGAAGTAGGACCCCATGTACTAAAGATGATTGGGTATATATAAGTACATATATCCCATGGGTTGAACATATACCAGGAAATAAAAATTGCTTTCATTATTTATTATATACCAATAATATTCTCAAATATAATTTTTAATTCTGACAAAAATACCATGACAATTTCACTCCAGGACTTGATGGATTTAGTCCTCTAAGAAAATAAGAATTTGAAGAATTAAAATTGTCCAACTATTGGGGTGAACTAAAGAAGTAATGTAATGTTTAAGTGGTCTAAGACTAATGCTAGGATAAATAAAACTTTTCAACATTATTCTAAAAATGAAAATATACAGATGAAGGGAAATGAGCAGGAGGCTGTCTGCATTTCATGTGGTAAGAAAGGAAACATCAAGCAGAATTATTACACTGGAAAATATAAAAAATGTGATGATTCTAATTTATATATATTTTCGTTGAATGAAATATGTACTAATCTAGATATTGTCTATTTGGTGAAGATTTTTTGCCACAAATTTATATTCAAATATTTTAAATGAGTAGATTCCAAAATATTTTATACAGAAAGTTTCATCTCTGTTATGCATATGGATCGAGGATAACAGCATTGGAAGTGGGATATTATCATTTGATTTTTCATACTATTTTTTTTCCGGAATTATGTTTTTTAGGTTCCTTTAGTTTCGAAAAACATAATATCATTGTAATTTTTGAACACCATGTGATTTCACTTTGACATTGGAAAATATTGTATACTATTTTATAATGACATCACATTTAATGATGTAATGAATTGAAACTATGGATTGAATATACATGAAATCAAAATCCTTGTAATGGAAATCAATAAAAAACCCACAAACATGAATCATATTACACCCAACTATATATATCTAGGATTAATCATGTAAATGGTAATAGTTTGCATAAACTACATCATGTTGGGTTTTTGGACTCAACTATGTAGAAACCCACTGATTCTTTTCATACTTATTTTCTATATAAAATCACTAAAAAAAATTCATGGAAAACAGTATGATCTACTAAATTAATGTAATTAATTCATTTTGTAAATGTTGGTTTTTAATATAGAGGTAAAGGTTATGATTCATACATCATTGTTTTCAATGGTAGATATAGTATGTATATCTATATCAACATAATGAGTTAGAAGTTAAATTCCATTTAAATTTTTAAAATTAATAACATGATGTACAAAAATGTCTTTCTATGAATTTTAAGGTACTACACCTTAACCAAGGAAGAGAGTATCATAACCGACACTTCATTGATTAAGTAATGAAGTGTGAGATAGTATGTCAACCTACTCTTCCTTACAAACACTGTTGAAATGATGTTATAGAAAGACTAAACTATACCACACCTAACATGGTCATAACAATGATGTGTCAAGAATGTATTCTATTATACATTTTGGGACACACATTTTTTATAGTGATATATACCTTATATGATGAGCAATTATATCTACTGATGGAATTCCAAATGATTTGTGGTAAGGAATTAAACCTAATTTATCAAACATATGTGAAGAGGGTTTTATGTATTATTTCAATACTATATATAGTGAAGAAGTATAATTATGAAGTAGTAAGTGCAACATTATTTGTTATCTTAAAGATACCAAATGATATTACCTATATATCCCTTATAATAGGAATGTGATTGCGGAAATACATTCCATATTTCTAAAAATGTAACACATTTACTATGGATATAGTGGGAAAAAAATTTACATAAATCATGTTGATTACTTAGACACATGATAGTTGGTATGTGAACAATATCCCTAAGTGATAGTGGGAACTGAAGATGTTCTCAATACACATGTACTGTGTAGGTCATCCAAAGGGGGTAGAAAACTAATGTGATATGGTCTACTAGGCACCAAGTCATGTGCCACATTAATACTAGATAAAAATGAACTTTTAAACTAAATTTAATTGTTATAATGGAAATATAATATTTAGTAGAAGGATTACATTCATTGAGATATGGGGTCTATGATAAAAAATAATGTAAGGATTTCAGTAAAAACACAAGCTGATGTAGAACCCATTTGGTGAAAATTCTTATTCAAGAAAAACATAGACCTAGATGGTAATTTAAATATATATAAATGATGGATTATATTGAATGGTTTTAAAAAATTGAAGAAATAGTATATGATTAAACCTTCTCAGTAGTTGTAATTTTAAAATCCATTTGAATATTACTTGCAATATCCTCCTTCCATGATTATGATATTTTGAAACTAGATGTCAAAACATATTTTCTAAATGTGAAGTTAAATGAATATTTCAATATGAATCATCTTGAAGGGATAATTGAGTTATAGAGTGCAAAAAATGTAAGCCTGATGAAAATATAAATTTATGGGTGGAAGAATGTATCATGATCCAGAAATGTTCATTTTTATGAGTCTATCAGATAATTTGGTTTCATCATGATTAAAAGAGATCCATGTGTATATAAAAGTGATAACATGAATACTAGAATTTTTATTGTGTTATATTTTTATGAAATTCATTTTTGGTAACAATATTCATGTCGTAGAGTTCTTTAAGATATAGATAAATGAATTCATTTCCATTAAAGGATTAGGTAAAATAACTTACATGATATAGATCATTATCTATCGAGATATAAATCTGAGTCTATTTGCGATATTTTAGAATAAATTTGATTGCAAGATTCATAAAAGGTCTCATAAGGAACAATCTGGTAGAGGGATATTACCAATGTCACGTGGCATAAATCTCTCAAATAAAATGTTTCCACAAAAAAGGAGTATATTTAATGAATGGGTGGAATCCCTGTAGATGCCGAAAAGTGATTAAGTGTGGAAGAATGTTTCGAAACGACAAAGCAAGGTCATATTCAGACCCGGAGACCCCGTCCGGGGGGCTTGGAGGCATTGCGCAAAAAAATGGTGAAGCACATGAAAAAATGTGTCTCGTGCGGAAAATATTAGGATTCACGAAGAGTCCTCGGCACCGGCGGGAAATAATTTCACGCCCGCACCCCACGTGGTTGAAATTTCGCATCGCCGTCGTTGTCGCACAATTATTTTGCACTGACCTATATTACACACCCCTGGGCGCCTATAAATAGAAGGCGACCCCCTTCTGTTTTAGGGCTGAAGAACATGAACCGGCTCTCGTGCGTGAAATCCGCGTTCTGCTCGCACGAAGATGGCCTTCGAGTACGGTTATTTTTGTGGAAAGTCTCCCCATGGTTAACCTTCACACAAGATCCCCATGTCTTAGAATGAATTCCAATCCCTTCAGGGTCCTCCCCTAGTGCGCAATCCCTTCCATTGTGTGTCGGTCGTCCAACTGCGCACAATTCCTTTCATTGCGTGCACACCCTGCCAATTGCACGCAATCCCTCCAAATTTCATTCAACCATTTCCTTGCGCGCAGCCTCTCCCACTTGCGCACAATTCACACTTCATGCATGAAAAACCTTGAGCCCAATTACGTGCGAGAATCACTGATTTCGTGCCAGCATGGTGTTTTTCATGAAGGTATAATATTTTGCGTGCAACCCTCAGAGGTTGCGCGTAATCCCCCCAGGACCTCTCATATCAGTGCTCCCTGGGCGCCCCCTTGTGCAGGCTCCTGATGCCCCTCTTATGGATGCCATCTGCGTGTGTCTCTCACACCCCATTCATCCACGTCATGCACCATTTTCTCGTGCGTCCGTCTAAGCTCATACGAAGTAACTTCAAAGTCCCTTGGACGATACTGATCGTTGCGTTTCTTTTCCTCATGCTTCTTCGCATAGGTATGCTAACAGCTACTACTTCTTCACCTATCCATGCTAACGTGGACCCCTTGATGGTTCGACCTAACACACCCCCTCACTATGGCCTTACCGATTCCTTCCCTCTCACAAGGGGAAGAGGGTACCAGTTATGTATGTTTTAGGGGTGTAGAGCGAACCAGCCTCATCTGAGCTACAGGACGTTAAACTGCCAAGCACCATCATCCTTAGCACATGACGTTAAAATGTGACCTGGCCCCATGTCATGCATGCAGGCCCCCCGCCTTGGACATTCTCCACGCCCACTCATCTCCAAGGGGATTGGATCACCCCTCACAGGGGATGATATCCTCCTTATTGGATTGGTGTTTTTCTGCAGGGAAGGGAATCCACCTTGGTGTAAGCCCCTAACCTTTCTTGCAAGAGGTAGCGCCCATGTTCCTCCTCACTACCTCGATGGAAAGGCCAGCCAAGGGCGTGATGGGGAATGGTGCTTCTCCTTTCTTCCTTCCTAAATCCCTCTCCAACTACACTTTATCACCCCCAGGCATCCATCCTAGAGTAAGTCCCAACACCATGGTCCGCTCAATGCGTAATCCCCTCTTCATTTCCCATGGACGCACCCTTCGCATTGTGATCATCAGGTCTCTGCTATCTCTTATTTCTCAAACCTAGCATGACTCCCGTGAGCTTAGAGTGAGCACCGACTCTGACAATCCTTTATCCTCCTTAGAGCGTAAGCCCCAAATTCCCTCGTCCTGCATGACGTTAAACTGTATACCTGAACTACAGGGATATTTATCCATGCCATTCCATTGTACATAAAAAGCCTCCACGAGGTTCAATCCCCACCACCTTGGGGCCCCTCAGAGTGTAAGCCCCTATCCATCCCGAACTATGGGGACTTTGATCCATGTCAAGGAATGGTACATAGCAATCCTCCATGAGGTTCAATTACCACCACCTTGGGCCTCCTCAAAGTGTAATGCCCAATCCATCCCAAACTACAGGGACTTTGATCCATGTCAAGGCATGGTACGTTGGAAGCCTCCACGAGGTTCAAGCTCCACCACCTTGGGCTGCCTCAGAGTGTAAGCCCCAATCCAACCCAAACGACAAGGTATTTGATCCATGTTAAGGCATGGTACATAGAAAGCCTCCACGAGGTTCAAGCCCCAACACCATAGGGAACCTTAGAGTGTAAGCCCCAATCCATCACCTTGGTCCACCTCAGAGTCTAATCCCCAATCCATCCCTTTGGGCCGCTTCAGAGTGTAATCCCAAATCCATCACTTGGGTCGTCTCAGAGTGTAATCCCTAATAGATCACCTTGGGCCACCTTAGAGTTGAAGCCCCAATCCATCACCTTGGGCATCCATAGAGTAAAAGCCACAATCCATCACCTTGGGCCACCTCAGAGTATAAGTCGCAATCCAATACCTTGGGCTGCCTAAGAGTGTAAGCCCCAACTCCTTGGTCCACCTCAGAGTGAAAGCCCCAATCCATCTCGAACTACGGGGACTTTGATACATGTCAAGGCTTCGTACGTTGGAAGCCTCCATGAGGTTCAAGCCCCACCAACTTGGGCCGCCTCAGAGTTTAAGTCCCAATCCATCATGAACTATGGGGACATTGATCCATGTCATGGCATGGTATGTAGGAAGCCTCCACGAGGTGCAAGGCCCAACACCTTGGGCCGCCTCACAGTGTAATCCCCAATCCATCCCAAAATACGGGGACATTGATCCATGTCAAGGCATGGTACGCAGGAAGCCTCCACGAGGTTCAATCCCCCCCCCCCCACCTTGGGCCACCTCAGAGTGTAAGCCCCAATCCATCCTGAACTATGGGGATTTTGATCCATGTCAAGGAATGGTACGTAGGAAGCCTCCACGAGGTTCAAGTCCACCATCCATCCAGACCCCATGTCCACATTCACATTGGTTTACCGACACCATGGGCTTCCTCAGAGTGTAAGCCCCAGATTCCACCTGAACTACGTGGACTTTGATTCCCTATCACGGGGATATGTAGGAAACCTCCCTAAGATTCAAGCCCAACACCCATGTCTCATCCTTATCTCTACATCGATCCCACGTGTCTCGAGAATATCGCGCCCTAACCCGGAGGTTCTACTCCCTCTGGGTCCCGTCCATGCATCCATTCTCACAGGTCGTCTCCTCAGGTGTCTCATCGTCCCATCGAACTACGTGGACTTTTATTCGCCGCCATGGGGATACGTAGGAAGTCTCTTCAAGGCTTAAGCCCAAAACCATCATCCATCATGATTCTTCCCCAGGCCGCCACATCCCGGTGAGATCATGCCACCTAATTCCCTTCCACATCATCCGAGAAGCCACCCACATGTTGGCCCCAACCTCGGTGTCCCCTCCAGGGGTTGCGCCTATCTGATCCACTCTAACCAGTTTTTTTATCAGTCTGATATGTCTCTGCTGGATGATAAACTTATGGCATACCATGTGATAAACATGGGAAGATGAAGAAAACCTCAGATACATGCCTATGTAATACAATTCCCCACGTCCGATGTGGGATGCCTCAGGATTCCTTGCCCTCGAGTATCCCTATTATAAGGGACACAAGACAGACATGGAAATCCCCCAATGTCAAGACACACCAGTGATTCCCAACATGGCTAATCTCCTAACCGAAGGTTTCTACCCTAACTGGACCCCCATGAGTGTTCTAACAGAATTAGTGTAATTAACTGGTGTCTATGAAGATATGGCGTTGGGAATAGTTGAACGAACTACGTCTTAAATCTATGAGGGAGACCCGGACTAGGTGACGAGCTCTGAGGAGGAATCCATGGAAAGATGAACCGACATCCCATCATCCTGTTTCGATCAAGGAGAAAATGTCCCTGAATAAAGAGAGGGTGTTGCCCGCCTTCAGAAAGCGGGAATGTGGGGTAATAGCAGCGCGTCCTCTTCCTGATGGAGGCACGCGTGCGCCCCAGAGAAATTATCTGAAACAGAAATGGTGAACCCGACGTGAATCCCTTCTCCTCATCTTGGAGACTAGTAGTGATCGAGGTATCGATGGTTAAACATGTCATCTGACCCCGTCATCTGGTACCAGATCTCACCAAACAATCCTGAAGATATACATGCCAGAAGTTGGGACAGTCAGAACGTTGAGCATGTCGTTATATGACATTGTCAGCATGGATCCCTATTATTGGCAACGAAAGATGGAATGACATTGGGTCATTGGTGGTTAATTTATTTTCCTAGAAGTGTTAATGAGTTCATGTCCCTGCTTTCAGGAACTAAGTTGATGCATCCAGAGCCTGATCTCCTGTCCACTAGTGCAGGAGTAGGGGAAATATCGACGCGGCTACCCCACACAATTCTGCCTCTTCCATGACAGCTTCAACCACCACGACAGCTGGGTTCCCATGCCCCCTCTCTCCATCGGAAATTATCTAGAAAAGGGTAATTAATGACCTTGTACATAGGTATGAGGAGGAGGGGATCATCCCCACCAGCGAGATGGCCCAGTTGGATCTTGAGGCAACATCACCTCACTGTCAACGCCACCCCTGAGGGCTGCGTAGGGAGCCGCTGATCCCCACCCCAACATTCAATTGTTTCGGGAGCTTGTCCATAGAATTCCTTGATAACTCCCTCCCCTACGTCGATGAGGAAGAGGATGTCCTGATTGGCATAATCAGAGTCCCACTTCAAGGGCTCCCACTTAGGGCTCCCACCAGGCCGCGTCAGCGCCACCGTTCAGTTCCTCGAGCCATGGAGCAGGTAAGCCATGCGCCTGCACCACCATCTCCAGTTCATCTAACCCGACGCCAGCGTTGGGGGAAAATGGAAGAAGGCGCCCACCATGGGGCGTCAATGTCAGCGACTACTATGGCCCGAGACACCGCAAACTCATATTCCCAACTTCCTTCATATGTTGAGCATGGGAAGTTATACGTCAGACTTGGATCAAGGCCCCAACCACCCCACAGGTAGTTTTGGTCAACTCTCCTGGTCGTCGGCACAGGCGATGGCCGTTGTAGACCAATCCACAGCAATGTCGCCCAGTGTGATAGCCTACTCTATACCACCACTACGGAAGGTGCGGCCCCTCCCCGTTTCCAATCTCATCTTGGAGGTCTGCCTTGCGCCACCTTCAACCCAAGCGAGGGTCTTTCCCATGACAGCAACACTCCGTATGGGGGTCCCTCCCACGATCACTACACTGGGTACGGGGTCACTCCCCCTGCCCCAGACTTTCGGTATGGAGACATTGCATGTCCAGTCACCCACCAGTATGGAGGTCCTCCCCGTGTCCCTTTCTTCATTTTTACTGGTGCTCCTCTCACCCCGACTTTCTTGGGTGGAAACCCTCTCCGACCCAGCACCAGTGCGGCTAGAGGACCCCATGTCGGAAATCATCCTTGTCCCAAGGAGCCACCCAGGGGCAGGAAGGCGGGTCATCACCCCCACAAGAGGAATTCTGGGGAAGTCTAGGCTGGAATCAGACCAGTCTTCTTCTCATAATCCGAAGTGGAGTGCATCTCATCACGAGAGCCCTCTCCTCAGTCCTACGAGTCAACACCTAGGGAAGGAACGAGGTGCATTAGCCTCATACTCCCAGAATGCGAGATCCATAGGATCCCTATTTCCCTCCTATGGTATATCCAAGAGGATGAGAACTTGGCATTTCCCCAGGGACTGACCGTGCAGTCACCACCGGCGTCTCCAGAAGCGCCATCTGCCTCGGCTAGAGACTAAAGAGAGCAATTTTTGGGGTCAATGGTGGTAGAGCCGCGACATATCCCACCCTCGGAAGAAACTAATGTTGTGTCAGGATCTTTGGTCACCAGTCCACAATATCAAGATATAAGGGCCAGGTCACTACCATCCTCAGAGGACAGCCCAATATTCGGTGGTCAGTCATCCCGCTCGCCGTATTCTCCATCGGCCAGCCCACCGGCCTAGCGGCCTGCCTCAGCGCCACTACCAATTCCTCAGCCACCCCCAGTTGATGAGTGGGGAGATCAATGGTCAGACCCTAGATCTAAGCCGAGGAGCTTCTGGACTATCCTCACTAGGGGTCACTTCCCCGAGATGTTTTGGCCGGTCACAAGACCAAATTTTTTACGCCATAATCGCTCACTCTGGAAGAGTTTGAATGTTTCCGTCAGATCCTATGGGTGAATCACTTCCGTCTTCGCCACCAGTGAGTGACTTATCCTAGGATCCATATGCACCTAGAAGACATTAGCAAACAATGTCTTCTGGTTGATCTAGCCATGCTCCCCGCGGTCCAGCACCCCGAGTCACTGGGTCACCACAGGGCCCTCCAATGTGAATGCGTCCAGAGTTTCCAAGTACTCCGCAAAGTTATTAAGGAGGCTACCTCCCCCCCCCCCCATGCGCAAGTCCGTGGATGGGGCAGTACGCTGCCCTCCTCTTCAGTACAGTTTACCAACAGCCTGACTCACTAGGCGACATTGAGGACATACCCCAAAGAAGAGTCGCAGTCCACATGACCGATCTGTCAGGAAAGGAAAACGGGCTGGAACTTCTCGATGGGAACCTCCTCTAGGAGGATGTGCCACCACTACTGGACCCATCAGGGATAGTTGCTCACCAGAAGGGGAACCTCCTAGGTCTCCCTCCGCCCACCGAGGCAATAGTTTTGAGCCGGAATGTTAGTAAGAGAAAAGAGCAGGTCGGAGCTGTCAAGCACCCCGACCCGTCCGCCTCAGTGTAAAAGATAGAAGAGGATCTTGAGAAGGCCACGCTGTTCCAGAAACTTTCTAAGAAAAAGAGGTTGGTCAAGGAACCTCTGGATGAATGCATTGCAGAGCGACGACCCAACTAGAGTGATCCTAGGCCGGGGCAGCATGGGTAGGAACAACTACCCCTCAGCGAGATTCTCCCAGGAAACCATGATCATGCCACATTCTCTAACAGGGCATAAGATTAATCTCACGACAAGAGGGTGTGGTATGTCTCGATGAACCCACTTGAACGGCGTGACAATCCAAGGAACCCCGCTCGGGCTCCTCCGACAGCCCCAAGGGGCGCTCCACCAGCTGCTCCACGAGCCGCTGAGCTTGGCTCCGACATCGAAGAGCCCAGAAACATGCAAGTGGTTAGGGATCCCCATCAGGACAGGGACCCACATCTAGATGATCCAAAGGCAGCACGCATCACCCACCTAGAGGCTTTGGAAATGTGATAGGTGGATATCTCACATGATGGCAAGCCATATCTGGTATGGGTGGAAGACATGCCAGCACCCCTGAAATTTGGAAACCCCACCTTCTCCCCCTTTAATGGGACAGGGGACCCTCCATAGAATCTGGCCCACTTCAACTCAAGGTGTGGTCCTATGATAGGTACCCCAGTGTAGTAACAGGCGGCCAAGCTCTACTATTCTATTCAGACACTAGAGGGCCTGACATTCTTCTGATACAGCTAGCTCCTCGTCAGATCCGTGACTAACTTGGAGGACCTTTGTAGGAAGTTTCTTTACCAGTTAAGCTCTACAACCAAGAAAACAAACATCGTAGACCTCTTCAAGTGAAAACAATGGCCTGATGAGTGAGTCGCAGACTTTTTTGCACAGTTGAAGGGGCTCACATACTCCCTTGACATTCCACTGACTAAAGAGAAATTACCGATGATGTGTGTAGAGAATTTCAAGACGGAACTGGTCCCCTCCCTGATCACTCAGAACTATCCCAGAGGGTTCCGAGACTTCTCATATAAGGCCCATATTTTCGAAGAAGCTCTGCAACAGGCAAGACAGGCACGTCCGCTGCCCCCTGTAATCCCAGAAATGATGTCTTCCAGAGCCGAGACCGCTATGGTGGTCTAGATAGAGGCCCCTAGGCAGCTCAAGTTGCTACCAGTGGAGCCAGCTCCGTATCCCCATAGAGGTCCACCGTTGCTGGTGCAGTATTCAGCCCAGCAGCATCCTCGGAATTGGCAGGTGCCTCCGCGTAATGTGATGCCATCGCCTAGGCGAGATAATCAAGTTCCACATCCTCGGCAGGCTCCCCCCCCCCCCCCGTTTGGATCTGGATCTCAGATCCCCCTTTCTGGATATATGGAATGATACCTACTCGTTCGATGAGGCTTAGGTCCCCGGTAACTTCTGCAGTGCCTTAGAGCAGAGAATTGTATGACAGCCTGAGTGCAGAAAGCCGGAAGAGGTGCATCTCACTTATCACCCCAACTACAACCCCTATCATCGGATCCTAGGTCACACCATCAAGAAGTGATATGTGTTCAAGAACTATCTCCAAGACCATATTAACGACAACATAGTCAGGTTTGGCCGGGCCCCGGTATAAGTGGCGAGTGTCATTGTGAGATCAGATAGCAGTAGCGATGGTGAAGGCGAGTGGCAGCAGGTTTCTGACCATGGTTCCTAGAATTATAACGACAAGATGGCTCGTAAGATGGTCACCCTAGCCCATGGAATCATCCGGGTGCTCCTGAATCATATGAAGCCTTCAGAAGCTGTGGCCACCACTTCTGCATCACCATCTCAGCTGGCCTCTTCCCGTAAGTGCAAGCATCGATGACGCATGAAGAAGAAACACACTCTTCCAATGTCACTATCATCCCATAATCTTGGTAATTTTATGCCCCCAGAGATGGGGATTCACCCAAGGATCCACCCAGTGGTGGATTATTTGTCAATTGATAGTCAAGGGTACACTTCGGTTAACACCTCCGAGTTGGTAAATCTATATATGACTCCCGACTAGGGGGAGCGCTAAGAAAACCTACTCAATGTCCCCAATTGATGCCAACATCAGCAGAGTCGTGGCCATGTGGGTCGTTGATGCACGTCACTTGGCACCTCTATCTAGGTTGTGCATGCCGTCGAGACCAGATAGCAGGCCCAGCGCAGAAATCCTCACTCGAAGCCTCCCCATCTGGTGTCAACAGGTCCGCCTCCACCACCATTTGTGCTACTGAATCAGGCAGAACCACTTCATCCATGACACGACTCGCTTTTCCCCGCTACAGGGTGGTCTTATTCATGTAGTCCTCATCCAACAGCCGCTCTCTAGGCTTCGACTAGTGAGCACTAAGATGTTCCCAGTACTAGTCAGTCGTCGGTCTGGCAGGGAGGGGCTGCCATGCCTTCCATCACAGAGCGACTCCCTGTAAGAAGTAGTTCGCGCCTGGCATGGAAGTACGACATTCTCAAGCACCTCTTCGGTATCCCAGCAATGATTTCCATCCTTGAAGCCCTTCTATTTTTTCTAGATATGCATGAAGCACTCGTCAAGGCTTTAAGGAGCACCCTCCAGTTTGAGATAGAGATATTAGCTGCAGAAGATTTTCATGATGAAGTCGGTGAGGATGCCAAATTTCAGGCTATTATTTCATTCTCTGGAGACTATAAAGGATCCCCCATACAAGGGAACATCCTCCTACTATATATCACTAGCCAATTCAATGGCGAGGAGGTTCGCCACTCTCTTGTTGACACCGGCTCCGGGATCAACCTTATCCCGATGAGGAATCTGCAAAAGTTAGGGTTATCTGAAGATGACATGATTCCCTCCAATTTAAGAATCCAGAGATATGATAGGATAGAGCAGACCCCGGTCAGAAAGATCCGATGAAAGACCCATTATGGTGTCCTAGTTTTCAGCACCGAGTTCATGGTTGTCTCCCAGGACACCGCATTTAATGCATTGATGGACAGGCCATTGCTCCACTTTCATATGGTGGTCCCCTAATCGTATCACAAATGCCTCAAGTACTCTTTTAATGGTCGAGTGGCTGTATTCAAAGGCGATGCATCTCTTTTCTCCTCTTGCGAAGCCCACTACTTGAATGCTGACTATTACAAGAGCAAGTATAAACAAGTCCAGGAAAGTGATGTTGAGCCTATCAACGCTATAACGGACCCTTGGGAAGGCCTTAATGACACCTACGTCATCCCGATCCATCGGTTTGAGGCCATGACCCTTGATATGGGGAAATTTTTTGTCATTTCCTGGACAAGAGAAAACCATGTTCCAAATCCAGGTGGCGCCGGAACATCACTTCATATTCTTATATGAATCAGTCCCCAATGATCCCAAAGCCTCCCACTCCCATTAGATATCGGGATGTCCGGCTCATGGTAATGATAGTACATCATACTTGTCTATTTCGCCGGGATGGAATAAGTTGGCTCCGGCCGATGTGCCACTACTGGTTTGATATTTTCAAGAGTGTCCCCTTGGGCCGGAGACTGGATGGGTTCAGGTCGACGGCCTTCATAGCCATGGCCACAGCAGCGCTGGAGTTCCCTGGTGCAATAACCACTACCTAAATAGCGGGTACCAGCCTCCCATAAGGTCTTAGTAACTCATAAGTTGCTTCCCTCACAGAGGATCCCTCTATATGTGGAGAAGAAGATATAGAGGATGTGCCCCTACATTTGAGTAAGGCATCTTAGCCATGGTCGATGAATTGGTACAGGTGAACCTCAGAAGCGAGGCGAACCCGAGACCCACATTGATCAGTACAACTATGTCCCCCGAGAAGCAGCAGCGGTACGTAGTCTTCCATAAAAAGCACCGTGATGTATTGGCCTGATGTTACGACAAGATTCTAAGACTAGATCCCGAGGTAGCCGTCCACCGTCTCTGTCTCCCGACAAATCATTGCAGATTCAAGCATCCTCCCATAAAGATTCACCCTTCTCACAGTGCCATGGTCGAGGCCAAAGTTAACAATCTCATCAGATACAACTTCATCAAGGAGTTCCAGTACCCCAAGTGTCTAGGCAACATCGTGCCATTCAAGAAGAAGAATGGGTAGATGAGAGTCTGTATCAACTTCCGAGATCCCAATCGCCATTGTACGATGGATGATTTTCCCCTTCCAGAGATTGGATTATTGATTGATACTACGATTGGGTTCCAAGCCCTCTCTTTCTTGGATGGTTACTATAGATATAATCAGATCTGGATGGCCCCAGAGGATTAAGAGTTCGTGGCTTTCATGGAACCCCAAGGTACTTTCTGTTACCAGGTTATGCCCTCGGGATGATGAATGAAGGTGCCACCTATCAGCGGGCCATGCATCGCATATTCAAGCCTATCCTCGAGACATTGCTGGAGTGCTATGTGGATGATCTGGTAGTCAAATATCGCCAGTTCCATGACCATCTCAATGACCATGAGAAATTGTTCAGCTTCCTCCATTCCTGCCACCTGAAGATGAACCTGTTGATGTGTGATTTTGGGGTCACTTTCAGGAAGTTACTTGACTTTGTTGTTAGGTACTGGGTCATTGAGATCAACTCGGAGAAGATCAAGTCCATCAGCTAGATGCATTCCCCAAATAATATTCAGGAGCCCTGAGGTATCCAAGTACACTTATCCTACATACGCTGATTCATTGCAAATATGGCCTGCAAGTGTATGCCCTTTTCTCGGCTCATGAATAAAGGCACTGCTTATGAGTGGGATGAGGAGTGCCAGACCGCCTTTGAGGAAATCAAGAAGTATTTTATCTAGCCTCTGGTCTTGATTTCACCCGTCTCTGGAAAGTCGTTGATTCTCTAAGTCACTACCCTAGAATGTCCCCTTGGCACCCTTCTTGCCCAAAATAACAGTGAGGGGACAAAGAATAGCCTCAATTAACTCAGCCGCATGCTCCTCGATATAGAGACCATATACTCCCCCATTGAGAAGAGTTTTCTGGTGCTCGTGTTTGTTGTCCAGAAGTTGCGACATTACCTGAAGCACCATGAAGTATAGCTGGTCACTCGAGTAGACCCGTTGAAGTACATCCTGAGATGTCCCAGGTTGACAGGCCGACTAGCGTGGTGGGTGGTGATCCTACAGCAGTTCAACATCAGGTTCGTGCCTCAAAAGGCTATCAAGAGACAAGAGTTGGCAGACATTTTAGCTGACCATCCAACCTCAACGGATCAATCCTTATACATGGATTTTCCTGATGAGGAGATCCTCTCGGTTGATCAAGTCGTCCCATGTTAGAAAATGCACTTTTATAGTGCCTCCCAGAGCCCCACTGGTAGGAGTCTCAATGATCCTAGGCTCAATAGAGTAAGACGAGGTATCATATTTATTACCCCAGCGCAAGATGTTCTTTCGTATTCATTCCTATTATTAGAAGGTTGCACTAACAATGAGGCGGAGTGTCATGCCCTCATCACTGGTCTCGAGCTGGCCCTTGAGATCGACGTGCCCCATTTTCATATGAAATGGGACTCTGAGCTAGTTATTTAGTAGGTAAATGGAGACTATGTTGTCAGGAAGACAGATCTTTTACCGTTGTTAGAATGCACTCTCCAGCTAATGGCCCAGTTCCCGTCTCGGCCAGAGGTTACCCATGTCCCTCGGTCATAGAACGGTTGATCAAATGCATTGGACAGCCTAGCTGCATCACTTGTAGAGCTCGAGCAGGATGATCTGATTATACATGTGGCACATCGGAGAGTCGTTTCTCTAATCGCCCCAGAGGATGATTACGGTCCATAGGTAATCCATCTTACCACTGGAGATTCCATGTCAGTAACCCCAGGTTCTTCAGATACAGTAGTTTAAGCGACTCTCGATTGGAGAGCTCCTTCTGTTAAGTATCTCCAAAATGGTCATCTCCCATCAGACCGGGCCAAGCGCGAGAAAATCCGATGTCGTGCGCTATATTTTAATCTCCATACTGGTCCCAATCTTGAGTAGATACTCTATAAATGCGTATTCGATGGTGTTATCCTCCATTACATTCAAGGGTTTGAGATTCCACAGGTCATGCAAGAGGTTCACACCAGTTCCTGTGGTGCCCATCAGGTTGGGCCAAAACTGTCTCACCAGATTCAAAGACTAGGGTATTTTTGGCCCTCCATGATCCATGACTGCATCGAGTTCACCAAGAGGTTCCATGCGGGCCAAGTTCATGCTAACTTTGTGCATCGGCCACCGGAGCTTCTCCACACTACCAAGTACTCACGGCCCTTTGCAGTCTTGGGATTAGATGTCGTGGGACCATACCCACCAACAACGGCTCGTCAATGCCGATTCATTCTAACCACTATGGATTTTTTTTCCAAGTGGGAAGAGTCAATTCCTCTCAAGGAAGTCAAGGGCCGTTCTTTCATTGACTTCGTGAGTTACAATATCATCCATCGATTTGGGGTTCCTCACGTTATCCTCACCGATAACTGCACCAACTTCAGATAAGCTGAGTTGAAAATTTTAATGCCAAGTACAACATTCGCTCTAACCATACCTCCCACTATCAAGCGCATGCAAAAGGATAGATTGAGGCATTTAATAAAACCCTCTCTAACATTATGCAAAAAATTGTTGGTCAGAACAAGAAGGGTTGGCCAGATAATCTCCCAATTACCCTATGGGATTATCAGACGACGTCTCGTAATTCCACCCAGGTGACCCCATATTCCCGGGTGTACGGAAACGAGGTCGTCTTGCCCATCGAGATCCAATTGCCCTCATTGAACATAGCGTTATATGACCAGAAAGTGTGTGATAGAGTGGTTGAGATCCATCTAGATGAATTGGAAGCACTATACGAAAATAGGCTTCATGCCTTGCACAACTTAGAAAGGCATCAGATCAATATGGCTCGAGCTTTCAACAAAGAAGGTTCGCCTCTGCTCTTTCCTGCAAGGCGATTTGGTTTTAGCCCTCAGGGAATCAATGATCTATAGTAGGAAACCTCCCAAGTTGGATCCAAAATGGGAAGGACCTTTCATTGTTCATAAGGATTATCCCAATGGTGCATACACCCTGGCAACCATTAATGGTGAGCGTATAACTCCTCCCACCAATGCCATGTTACTTAAACTATAATTTTCCTGACCTGGGATTTTCCATGCCCCCCATGACCTTAAACTAGATTAGGGTCCTCCAGGACCTTAAACTGTATTACGGTCCCGCACGACCTTGAACTTTCAATCCTGCACGATGTTAAACTGCACACTTGTCCCGTATAATGTTAAACTGTATGTCATCCCACAAGACGTTAAACTGCACGCTCGTATCACATGTTGTTAAACGGTATTTTGTCCCACATGACATTAAACTGTATTTCACCCCGCATGACGTTAAATAGTAATTCTTCCCACATGATGATAAACTGTATTTCGTTTCGCATGATGTTAAAATTTATGTCATCCGGCATTACGTTAAACTGCACGCTCGTCCGCATGACGTTAAACTACACACTCATCCCGCATGACATTAAACTATATATTTTCCCACCTAACGTTAAACTGCACAATCGTCCCACATGACGTTAAATTGTATTCTCGTCCCGCATGACATTAAACTATATGTCATCCCACATAACGTTAAACTATATCTTAAAGAACTACGTGTGTCTTGATTCCCATATTTATGGGATACGTAGGACTGCCTGAACATTTATATTTCGGGTCCAGTGCCAGCTCTTAGAGATCTCATGATATTCTAGTCACCTAGGCCCATTTCCCTCTCCTTCTCCACGAGGGGGATATATAGGTGTGGTATAGGGTAATTCCCTCATTCAGTTTGGGTTGTTGGCACCATGCCCACTTCTCCCAAGAATTCTCTATCTCTTGGCCGCACTCAGATTGAGCCCCTTGACCCTTTACAGTGGTTCTCCAATGTGTCAAGAGTACTCTATCCGAGGACCTAGAGTGTCAGATTCAACATAGGTAAGTTCCTTCCACTTGTCAAGCTTTGTGTTTCCCTTCTTTTGGGCCCTCATTTTCTTTCAGACTTGAAGGGACCCCAAAACACGGCATGGATACCACACCTCAGGGCTCTCCTACCATTAAAGGCCAATTCCCCCAAGGGTTTTAGAAAAACAAATTGATACAAATCCCATGTTGTGAACATGGTCTGCGATCGGTGCTCATTTGTTTGTCTCCATTTCAGGCTAACATGGTAGGAGGCTGTGTTGCGAACATGGTCAACAGTAATCCTCCATCGTCATGTCATCCCCTTCAGGCCTTGAATGTTGGTTGCATGATTCACATTATGTTTTACCACATCATGCCTAGGTGGAATCTCGACACTCTTGGAAATATCCCTTAGTGCACCTCCGCATGTCAGAGGCACAAATCTACAATACAACGTCCTTCAGGGATCCCACGGTCCGAGCTCTAAGACCATAACATAAGATATTCTTTAAGGGATATGTGTGGCTCGATCCTCATCCCCATGAGATACGAGGTATCACCCAGATATCGTGCCTCTGGGTCCAGCTCAGCTGGGATCTAGTTTCTCCTTCCCCTTATCCATGACCCTCAATGGCCTCCTAGCCTGAGGATCCTCACCCGGAATCACACATGGTGGTGGTGTAGAGTTTTTTCTCATTCATATCAGGTATTCTTTATCGCATCATGCACATTCCCTCAGGACCAAGCCATATGACCTTAAACTGTGCTGGTGGGTCCAATCACAAGACCCTAAACTGTGATAATATCGTCATGGCCGCATGACGAAAAACAACACTGCATTGTGATGACCTCGCCATAGAGGACATGAAATTGGGTATCGGTTATCCACCATACAATTTGTCAATGCCTGTATATCGCTTGATTCTTGTGGCGATTCCAAGAATTTCTACCCTAGGTCGGTCGCTTCACAAAAAGAAAAACTCATTCACCTTAAAGGATAAACAACATACATCAAATACCACTTCTTTTGCTGCGAGGGTCAGAACCGCACGCCCCTTTCATCCTTTGAACTCATACCTTTCCGTGCTACCTTTCCATAACTACCTGTTGCTTGATTCCCATCTTTATGGGATACGTAGGAATGCCCAGACATTTCTTCTCGGGTCCAACCTCAGGAATCACAAATCCCATGCTTCCCCACCGTCGGCCCCTTTTCCTGACCCCCCAGGGAGTAGTGTAACTACAGGATTTTCTTTCAACAAGTTCAGGATGCTTCCATGATGACATTGGGAAGAAGAAGTTCCCTCACCAAAGAGGTCCTGTCTAAAATTATGAATGATCTATGATCAGATTAATGTTCCCGCCTAATGTGCTTCCACCACGGTGGCGTAATTTTGTGAGTGTTGGATTCTGTTCGAATAAACCACCGCTTCTCTTTACACAATTCGTGTACCCCATTATTCAGATCCTCATCCTCTTTAACATTTGAAGGTACCCCCTAATAGTATGGATGCTTGACCTATGGTCCGCCTGCTGTCCTGGGCCAACATTCCGGAAGACTGATCAAGTTTGAAGGGACCCCCTAACTGTACAGATGCTTAACCTATAGTCCACCTGCTGTCCTGGGCCAACATTTGTGAAGACTGATGGATGAAAAATTGATACAAATCCCGCGTTGCGAATATGGTCAGCGGTCGATGCTCATTTTTTGTCCCCATTTTAGGCTAATGTGATAAGGATGTTGTGTTTCGAACATGGTCAACAGTCATCCTTTATTTCCATGCTCCTCCCATAGTGTTTCAAATTTGGATAACGTGATTCACATTTTCTATTCCCCTATGTTCGGATTGATTCCAATTCCCCTAGAATTTCCCTGCACATGCTGGACCAGAGATAATTTCACGCACGATTTCTCAAATCTTATCGCGCGAGAAAAGTTGTACTGAGAATGGGACCCTCGACTGCTTTTTTAGACTATGTCTGGGTTCCGCGCCCGCGTGAAAATCAGATTCCATGCCTGGATGATGTTTGCATACTGCTTCAGATTTTGCGCACAGGGGACCCACGAAGCCTTGAATTTTTGCATTTCCCTCTGAATCTGACCATTGCGACCCCTCGCCAATCCAATTCCAAGGGGGCATTTATAAACGCTGAAAAGTTATAAGTGTTGAAGAATGTTCCGAAACAATAAAGAAAGGTCATATTCAGACTCGGAGACCCAGTCCAAGGGGCCCAGAGGCATTTCATGAAAAAAATGGTGAAGTGTGCATAAAAATGTGTCATGCATGGAAAATGCAATGATTCGCGAAGAGTCCTCGGCAATGGTGCAAAATAATTTCATGCACGTGCCCCACATGGTTGACATTTCATGACGCCGCATTTATCGCACAATTATTTCATGATAACATCTATTGCGTGCACCTGAGTGCCTATAAATAGAAGGTGAACCCCTTCCATCTCAAGGCTGGAGAATCTGAACCGGCTCTCGTGCATGAAATCGGCTTTCCACGCACGCAAAGATGGCCTTCAGGTACGGTTTTTTTCGCGCCAAGTCACCCCGTGGTCCGCCTTTATGTGAGATCCCCATAGATTAGAATGAATTCCAATCCCTTCAGGGTCCTCCCATTGTGCGCAATCCCTTCCTTTGGGAGCAGGCTGGAAAACTACGCGCAATTCCTTTCATTGTGCGCACACCCTGCCAATTGCATGAAATCCCTCCAAATTGCACGCACCCCTGTTCTTGTGCACAACCTCTCCCACTTGTGTGCAGTTCATACTTCTTGCGTGCAATTCTTCTAGTCGCACACAAAACCTCAGCCTCAATTATGTGCAAGAATCACTGATTTCATGCTAGCCCGGTGTTTTTTACACAGGTCTATTATTTTGCGTGAAACCCTCAGAGGTTGCGTGAAATACCCCCAGGACCTCTCATCTCGGTGCTCCCCGAGCACCCCTTGCACGGGTGCCTGATGCCCCTTTTATGGATGCCATCCACGAGTGTCTCTCACACCCCGTGCATCCAGGTCATGCACTGTTTTCTCGTAAGACCTTCTAGGCTCATGCGAAGTAACTTCAAATTCCCTTGGATGGTATCACTTTTTGTGTTTCTTTGCCTCATACTTCTTCCCATAGGCATGCTAACGGCTATTTATTCTTCACATAGCCACACTAACGTAGACCCATCGATGGTTCTCCCTAACACACCCCCTCGCTACGGCCTTGCCAATGCCTTCCCTCTCATAAGGGGAAGAGGGTACCAGTTATGTAAGTCATAGGGGTGTGGATTGAACTAGCCTCGTCCAAGCTACAGGACATTAAACTACCAAGAACCGTCATCCTCAGCACATGACGTTAAACTGTGACCTGGCCCCGGGCCACGCAGGTAAGGCCCCCTGCCTTGGACATTCTCCATGTACACTCGTCTCCACAGGGATGTGATCACCCCTCACAGGGGATGATATCCTCCTTATTGGAGTGCCATTTGTCTGTGGGGAAGGTCACACACCTTGGTGTAAGCCCCTAACCATTCTTTCAGGAGGCAGCGCACCTATTCCACCTCACTCCCTCAGCACCCAGGCCAGCCAAGGGCATGATGGGAAACGGTGCTTCTCCTTTCCTCCTTCCCAAATCCCTCTCCTGTTGCGCTTTGTTTCCCATGGTCCTCTGTCCTAGAATAACTCCCAGAACCATGGGCCGCTCAATGCGTAAGCCCCTATTCATTTCCCATAGACGCACCCATCACGACGTGATCGTCTGGTCTATGTTGTCTCTTGTTTCTCACACCAAGCATGAATACCATGAGCTTAGAGTGAGCACCCACCATGACAAACCTTGGGCTGCCTCAGAGTGTAAGCCCCAAATGCCCTAGTCCTGCAAGACGTTAAACTGTATACTCGAACTATGGGGACTTTAATCCATGTCATGGCATGGTACGTTGGAAGCCTCCACGAGGTTCAAGAACCACCACCTTGGGTCGTCTCAGAGTGTTAGCCCCAATCCATCCCGAACTACGAGGACTTTGATCCTTGTCAAGGCATGGTATGTAAGAAGCCTCCATGAGGTTCAATCCCCACCACCTTGGGCCACCTCAGAGTGTAAGCCTCAATCCATCCCGAACTACGGGGACCTTGATCCATGTCAAGGCATGGTATGTAAGAAGCCTCCACGAGGTTCAAGCCCCACCACCTTGGGTCGCCTCAGAGAATAATCCCCAATCCAACCTAAACTACAGGGACTTTCATCCATGTAAAGGCGTGGTATGTAGGAATCCTCCATGTGGTTCAAGCCCCAACACCTTGGGCCTCCTTAGAGTGTAAGCCCCAATCCATCACCTTTGTCTTCCTTAGAGTGCAAGCCCCAATCCATCACCTTGGGCCGCCTCAATGTGTAAGCTTGAATCCATCACCTTGGGCCGCCTCAGAGCATAAGCCCCAATCCATCACCTTGGGCCGCCTCTGAATGTAATCCTGAATCCATCACCTTGGGCCACCTTAGAGCATAATTCCCAATCCATCACCTTGGGCCGCCTTGGAGTGTATGCCCTAAGCCATCACCTTGGACCGCCTTAGAGTGTAAGCCATAACACCTTGGGCCACCTCAGAGTGTAAGCCCCAATCCATCCCGAACTACGGGGACTTTGATCCATGTCAAGGAATTGTACGTAGAAAGCCTCCACGAGGTGCAAGCCCCACCACCTTGGGTTGCCTCAGAGTGTAAGACCAAATCCATCCCAAACTATGGGGACTTTGATCCATGTCAAGGAATGGTATGTAGGAAGCCTCTATGAGGTTCAAGCCCCAACACCTTGGGTCGCCTCATAGTGTAAGCCCCAATCCATCTCGAACTGCAAGGACTTTGATCCATGTCAAGGAATGGTAAGTAGGAAGCCTCCACAAGGTTCAAGCCCCACCACCTTGGGACACCTCAGAGTGTAA
This sequence comes from Viscum album, assembly GCA_963277665.1. Classification (NCBI taxonomy): domain Eukaryota; kingdom Viridiplantae; phylum Streptophyta; class Magnoliopsida; order Santalales; family Viscaceae; genus Viscum; species Viscum album. Next base: position 649,361,539 of record OY728159.1, on the reverse strand, counting down.
GCACCAATCCATCATGAAATATGGGAACTTTGATCCTTATCAAGGCATGGTACGTAGGAATCCTCTATGAGGTTCAATCCCAACATCCATCCAGACCCCAAGTCCACCTTCACATCGGTTTACCGACACCATTGGCTGCCTTAGAGTGTAAGCCCTAGATTCCACCCGATCTACGTGGACTTTGATTCCCTGCCACGGGGATACGTAGGAAACCTCCATGAGGTTCAAGCCCAACACCCATGTCTCATCCTGATCTCTCCCTCGATCCCACGTGTCTCCGGAATCTCATTACCTATCCTGGAGGTTCCACTCCTTATGGGTCCCATCCATGCGTCCACTCTCGCGGGTCGCCTCCTTAGGTGTCCCATTGTCCCATTCATCTATGCAGACTTTGATTCCCCACCACAGGGATACATAGGAAGTCTCTTCAAGGATGAAGCCCAAAACCATCATCCATCCTGATTCTTACTCAGGCCACCACATCCCAGTGAGATCTTGCCACCTCATTCCCTTCCATAGCATCCGGGAAGCCACCCACGTGTTGGCCCCAACCTTGGTGTCCCCTCCGAGGCTTGAGCCCATCCAATACACTCTAACCAGTGTTCTGATCAGTTCGATCTGTCTCAGATGGACGTTAAACTTGTAGCATACCCTGTGTTAAACATGGGATGCTGAGAAAAACCTCAGATACATGCCCATGGAAAACAATTCCCCGCATCCGATGTGGGATTCCTCAGGCTTCTACACCCTTGAGAAGCCCAATAATAAGGGACAGAAGACATACATGTCAATCCACTAGCGTCAAGACACGCTACTGATGCCCAATGTGACTACTCTCTTAACCGAAGGTTGCTGCCCTAATCAGACCCCTTAGAGAATCCCGACAGAAGCCGTGTAATTAACAGGTGTCCATGAAGATATGGCACTGGGGAGAGTTTCATAAACTACTTCTTAAATCTATGATGGAGACCCAGACTAGGTGGATAGCTCCGAGGAGGAATCCACAGAAGGAAGAACTGACATCCCATCATCCAGTTTCGATCAAGGAGCAGACATCCCTGAATAAGGAACAGATGTCGCCTGCCTTTGGAAAGTGGGAATGCGGGGTAATAGCAGCGCGTCCTCTACCTAACGGATGCACACGCATGCCCTCGTGAAAGCGTCAGAAACAATATCTTATGCTTTACATGATGGATCTATCATCTAATCCATGTTATGTACTATGTTTGAGAAAAGTTTTTTCTTTATCAATGGAGGTCAAATATAAAGTTAATCTCATAGAGATACATTGTAAATCTCTACAAACAATCATAATTTAAATGAGACGTAACAAAGTATTTTTCATGGTGTATATAGAAAATGAGGAACTTGTATAAAGGGGATATAAATATTATTATTTTAAGAAAATTCATGATGATATAAAATCAAAATAATTATCTGTATTTCTCGCTAATGGTGGCATAGTGAAATGGTGAATCTCAATGAATCTAGTCTGAGTTTACTATGCAGGTGTTTATATAAACATATTCATGGTGATACCTATAAAAATACTTTATTTATGGGAATTTCCATATATTACGTTTTTTACTAGGTTATAGTAGTTATAAGGATATAATGAGAATATGGAAATACCATGACATTAATGATAAATTAATTTCCTATGGTATAGATAAATCAAGATGATAGGACACAGATGATGTGTCCCCATTAGGTTATTGTTCCTAATAATAATTGAGGAAACCTCTCATTATATTCTTACATGGTGATATCTATTAGATGTGATCATGAGGCTAGACCCATAGAAATGACCCCCACATGGTTCATGTTTCATTTATAGTTTATATCTATTAATATATATAATGATATCCTAAATTGAGATTATTAGTGTATAATAATTGATCATATATTCAAATGTAATAAAAAACAATGGAACTAAATTTGAAATGACGTATATTTTTTATGGTGCATCATTGGTAGTACTAAATGATTGAAGAATTAAATAGAACTTATCTCTTCTCAAAGTAAGTGATATCATCAGCCTACTAGATCAGGATGATAGTAGCCTTATAAATCCATCACCATGGAAGGAGAATGAAATTCTGTATAAATAGATCAATAAATAATTATTCATCAAGAATGGATGATGAAAAAATGTCTTCATATAACATAATAAGATATTTTGTGGCCAAGATATTGTGTTAAATAGTTTTTTCGTTAGATGTTTGTTTTTCAGGACTATTTTGTATCTCTTTAGGGGAATTAGTGAACTTGTAGACCTCGGTAATGTTTAATGTGTGCATTTCACAACAATTGAGATAAAAGGATATAGTTTCACACAAAATACCATACTCAATAGTTTTCCCAATGTTGAGGAATAAGAATATAGGACATGGTGGGTCCCTACATGGGGTTTGTGATGTGTCTGGGAATAAATGATTGATAAAAAATAATCAATTTTATTATTAGTTTATTATAAATTATTTTTAGTTGATTTTAATTTATTAAATTTATTTTCACTTATAAAAGTATATATATTTAAAGATATTATATGAATGAATATTACATTATTGTGCATAGTTATTTTAATATTTACAAGAATTGCAATTGTAGTTCACAGCTGATTTTTGTAAAATAATATAATTATTATATATTTTAAGTAATTTAAAAATTATAAATGAAACTATTATGTATTTAGTTCATCATAACATGTCATTTATATCTTATTATTAGGAGTTATATATACTGGGGTCAGGAACCCATTCCATGTATTTAATTTTTATTATATCTAAAAAGAGGTGTTGATTTCCATATGAATATTTATTTCCCTAAAATTGAAAGCTTGATTCCCCTCTATCTTATATCCTAGAGAGAGAAAGTCTCTATCCATGAAATATATATAAGAAATCCTTCATGGATCAAAATAATAGTGTATTGCTGATCATTAAAACATGTATGGATTCATTGAAATTACATTCTAGCACATTGAATTATATTATTAGTGGTAGTGAGGATACTTTATGTATGTATGAACTACATGCAATTGTTCAATATTGAATCCTTTGTGAAGAATTAAATATAAATGAGTGACATTTAGGTATTCCTTGGATTAGAAACATGTATCCATTCATTTTATTTTTTTCTAAAAAATTTATATGATGTCATTATACCAATACATGGGATTAGGTAAGTGTAGAAGATGATGTTACATCATTCCAATGATTAAATGTTAAAATACCCATCCCATCGACTTCTCCTTCATGCCTTAGTAAAAATATTATTCCCTTGAAACTTCCAAACTCTAAAATTTAATTCCAAATAGGGGGAGTCCTAGAAGTTTAGAAAAAATGTCTCTTTGAAAATCATTTTTAGTTGATGAAAATACCCCATGGAATTATATTTGGTCTACTAAAATTAATCTTTAAAAAATCTAACAATTGTGAAAAGGAATTATCTCATTATAATTGGATCTTCTATAAGCCCATTGGATTTAATTTGAATGCATACCATGTTTGACTCGAATAGGTTCCTCTGTGGGTTATCACCTAGAAATACATGAATTTTTTTAAAGGATGAATAAATCGTAAACAATGCTAAAATAAAGGTTCTATTTCAAGGAATTTTCGATTGTTATATTTATTTTAAATTTTTGGATCAGGTGCGTGCTTTATTATTATTAATAGGATATACTTTTAAAATGATTAATTTTCTGTATTATTGGTGAATCTTTTATAATATAGTGTTGTTGTTTTTTGAAACTCAATGCTTTTAGTTTATAATACATGTTTTTCTATATATTTTTCAACTATTATTTTCTTCTAATGATAGGATTATTGAAATTCAGGATTGTCAAGATTATTATAAAACGTAAAAACTAATCATTTTTTATTATATTTTTCTAAACAAGTTTTTATTTTTTCTAACAAGTAAATTAAAAAATTTTGTAAATTTTTTAAAACTACATGGATGCCTCCATATAATTTTTATTATTTTTAGTTCTTATTGTTCTCATGTAACATTTATCATTATTTAATATATTACCTTGAGTTTTTCAGTACAAAATTTACCAAGGTTTCTTCCTATGAAACTACACATAAATTGAATTTTGGGTTATGATTTTGTAATATATTTTTTACATTCATAGTAAAAATTATATTATGAAAGTCTGAAATAATATATTCTCTAAAAATATATGATGGATAAAAGAAGAATTAAAACTAGTAAAAATATGGGAGAACAATAAGAGAATTAACATGTTCTAAAAAATCTTAGGGACAATATTATCTGCATCATTTAAAATGACATTAACATTAATAATTATATAAACACAACATATGTGATTACAATAAATGAACTTCATCTAGTTCAATGTATATAAAATAAAAAATAATATTTTAGTAGTTTATTTCCTTTTAGTGGGAGTCCATTTATGTACTAAACTATTTCCAATCATAAGAAAACATATAACCAAACACTATAATCAAAATCATTTATGGAGTATTGAAAAAAGTTAAAGAAAGAGACTAACCTTGTAATTCCAACTCAATATATAACATCCCACCCCACGTCTATTGTAATATATGAATGGAAATGTTATATCATAAATAAGTGAAGTCACCACAATAGAAAAATACTATCAATAAATTTTATTTAATTATTAAATGGTTTACAGTGATTATCCTTAATGAACGGAAAAAACTATTGAGATAAGTGGAATATGAATAACTACATGATTCATGATTAATAATAAAAACTATTAAATACATTTTCAATAATAGATCAAAACTAGAGAAATAATATAAAAAATAGATAAATGTGCAAGGATAAAGCTCTAATAGAAACACTCTAGCACCACTCTAGACTAAGAAAAATACAATTCATAACACTAGCACTGTTTAGCCAGTCAACTACATCATGTAATACCAATAGTGAAGTTTGAATTAAGTTCATTCCATGTATCTCAGTATAAAAAATATACAAATAAACCAATTTTCCCAGGGAGAAGGTGATTCTATCACCTAGTTGGAATTACCTAAAAAATTAATAACTCATACCACTATGACCAGAATTAGTTAAGAAGTTTTATTAAAAATTATTTTATAAACCAGAAAAAAAGAGTCTATATTTCTAAAAGTATGTTTTCAATAAAAAAGTGTAGATGAAAATTAATTATAAAAAGAATTTATCATTTCCTTCCATAAATTTGGTATATGATCCCATGTATCAAACCACATGGAGAAAAAAAAATCATATGAAAATTATAATATAAATGGGACGAAATATATACTTAACAATGTAATAACTATGTGATATTAACTTATTTGTTTCCTTTTTTCACTGATAAACCAGTATGTTTCAATAGGGCCTCATATAATGAATTATGAACCCACACAACCAAGTATTCCAAGATACGATATTAATTTATTATGTTCAAAAAATTTATTTTCAAATTTATTTACATTAAAAACAATTAATCAAAATCATTTTTAGGATATCTCAAACTGCCCTATCAAAATCAAAACAAAATAAGAAATTTATATATAAAATTATCATGATATTTCTAGAAAATTAAATGAAATATTTTAAGAATATGTATGAAATCATTTTAGAGAAATATGGAGTGGGAGATAAGGAATATACCTTGATTATAATAAGTGAAATGGATTTAAGAGGATATATTTGATCAAACATCCTCCAATCATTCATATAAAAATCCAAATGTGATGACATCGACACCAAATCATACTCAAATATCCAGGTTTCACAACCCTGATATAAGATTCCATGAGGGACAATCTAAGGAGATAAAAAACTAAAAGGAATAAGGATATAGGAACAACTAATTCCAAAAATTGAACACTCATAGATTCATTAAAAATGGTTTCTAGATGAGTAAGATCACTTGAAATAAAACTTTCATTCCATTAAATTCAAGAGGAATTGATATGAAGAAAATAAATATTTTGAACCAAAAGTTGAGTTAAAACATCTTGGGGCCAAAAAATCATGATGTGAATGGGAATTACTTGTTTGAGTTCATCAAGTGTTACTTAACCCAAAATACCCATCATCTCTATATTATTTTCCAAATTTATCCATTCACTTTGTGAATGGATTTTACATCTTGAATTTATTTTGGTGCATACCCAATGAACTGATTTACACCATGAACAAAACTCATTGTATATTTCAATGATATATTCACATTGTGAAATTACTATTCATAAATTTATTATATCTTACAACACTTATTGTTTCTAGATTAATTGGTTTAGTACCTATTTAATCATCCTAATATTTTGTTGACCAAATCCAATAACTCCATATATAAAAAAATTTAAATTATGGCGTACCTCCAAGAAGTGGTGTTATATTCTCCCCACCATTGGGATATCTATCCTCATGAATCATTTTATAAACTAGGACATTTAACAAGTCTATCCATTACTCATTCAAAATCTTTTATTATTCCATTTTTTCCATTAAACCTAGCCATGCTTCTATAAAGTGTACACTAAGGAAATATATCTCCATCATAGGGTCAATTCCTACATATCTAGAACCCATATTAGTTTATGGATAAAAGACTCATCGTGCTCCAATGTTACATGTTAACAATGGATCTTATGATACTTATTATAGTGATAAACATATAAGGAACACTAAATCATATCTTTAACAATGACTGATACACAACAATATAAATTTGTTCTATGACATTGAATTTTACCACATACCTTTGTTCCATATTCCCATAATTCTCCATGAGGTTATGAGAATTTTTTGGTGACACCATTGAGAAAATGTTTTCAATCACATCAATAGATAATTTTTAGTTATGATTATATGGGAAATACATGTGTATTCATTAGGTTGTAGCCTTATAATTCCTAATGATAGTCATTTACTTCATAGAATTATGTATATTACATGGTAAAATCAATGATGTATATCTTTTTCTAACAAACGTAGTTGAGATGGACAGGGATGGAATACAAATCCTTGAACAAGATAATTTTTATTTTCACCAAATAAATGTTCTTATGTTGTAATTCAACCAAAAGAATATTATCATCCCACAAAATTCCATTATCCCTGAATCAATCTCTAAGAAGATATTCATTTTCCTAAATATTATGTTCTAACTTCCTATCCTTCTATGGATTAGAATCTTTTATTATAAAAAAATTATTTCCAATATTATGTTGCAATGTTACCTAAAATATATAAATGAATTAACTATCTCTGTAATATATAGATGAAAATAGGACTACATGAAATTTCAACATATCTTATATATAAAACATTTCTAAGACTTTATCATGTTTGATTATCCAATATGGATAATTGGATTTTATTTATTATGTAAATCCATAACTACACATAGAGCATCATGCATCTTTAATGTTCTCGATAATCCTCTAAAAAATCCATCGAAATATTTTCCCACATCCATACATGTATAGGCATAAACTGATGTATACCTTCTGTTCATTGATATTTTTATTTTACATATTTATAATTAGTACTTTTATCACATTATATGAAATTATTTATGTCATATATTTCCACCATAATTTCTCATTCACATCTATGAATATTTTTTTGAATACATTGATGAATAACCCAATGTTTATGGGAAATGTTTTTATGAATCTTCAACTAAAAAGGACAAGGAACTGTAATTTGACTTTGAAGTCATTAGAAAGAGTTCTCATCTTATGTATATTCTTTGGATGTATCCAAAACATTTATGTTTGACATAATATATATATATTATTAGGGTATAATATTTGATATTATTTTAATAATTTTATTAGGTCATGAACAATATTCAATGGAAATAAAATAGAATGAACACCCTATATGTCATAATCTAAATACATATCATTTATCATTTAATTTATTTTCCAATGGTCATGTTACTCTCATTCTTCTTGTCTCTATAATTTACAACTCCATACATTGGCTACCGAATTCCATTTACCAGGTGGGCATACCAATTAAAAATACAACTTCTTGAGGTAGTAGGTCCATATTCATTACCTCACATTTATGTTTCTCTTAGAGAATGTATTTTTCAAACTCTTATGGTTAGTGGCGTCTCTGGAATTTTTTAAATTTAAAATATGACTATTTTATTAATGTTTTTTCATATGAATCTAACTATATTTTATTTATAGAATAGTTCTTCTCTTGAAATCAAAACCTCCACAAACCATAGGCCATAAAAGGATCTCCCTTCATGAGAGCACAACCAATGTCGTATTCAGACACATTACAATATTCCATGTATCTATTACCTAGTTATGTAATTATTAGGATAGGTTCTTAGGAAAAAATAATTTTATGATATAATTTAAAAAAAAATTCATATGTCTATATGAATGGAAAACTATTATTTCCTAGAGATTTCATGGGAGATGAATGTTCTAATAAATTTGAAATAGATATGCAATAATATCGTACTAATCCCAGAATGTGGTGCACCTAAAAAACACTGTTAAATTTTAAGAAATAGACACCTTATTTTTTCATTCCATGCTCAAGTAATATTCTATAATCAAAAATTCCAAGCTCTAGGAAACTAAATTATTCGATCGATAAGTAAAAACTATGAAATATATCATACCTAAAATGTTCACTAAATGATACGAATTCAATATCTATGTTCTCCCAATGTTTATTATTTCATTGATATTTTACGATAAAATCCTAAAAAAATACTTCAACAAAAGATATGAGTTATCTATGGATGATACAATTCAACATGGTCAGGAAAAATGAAATTTTAATTTTCATAATAAAAGGCATGGAGGATTATTCATAATTACCATAGAGATACCAAAATACTATTTAGAATATAATATATTATAACTCTATGTCGGTGATATCCTGATCATAGTTCAATCCTAAAGAATCATATAGATCCATTTAATTGATCAAATAGTATAATTATTCGACATAGTGGATATCAATTTTTTATATTGACTTGATTAAACCTATGATAATCAAAAAATAATAAAATTGTATCATTTTACGTATTTACAAATAAAATTGGTTCAACACAACATGATTTACTATGTCAAATAAAGCCTATACATTTACAATCTTCATGAAAATAAATTAATTCTCACAACTCTATCAGATAGATTATTTTAGATAATAATAAAGTTGCATTTTTCCCTGATATTAGAGTGGTAGAAAATTAGATTTCTCAATTGGGTGATAACCTAGAGTAATAATTTAGATTGGCATGTTCTTATATATACACTATGAATGGGGGAGTCAAATTTCTTGTTCCTTTAGCTTCTTGTAAAGTAAATTCTACTAACTGAACAAATATGGTTCTATCAGGTGTCACTAAATTTAATAATTTGCCTTAATAGCTTTCCCAATATTCTTTAATAGTTTTAATACTCCATTCGAGTACAAAAAAATTGCCTATCATGTATAATAGTCAATATGTGTTTTAAATCCCACCAACTAGTCACTATAAACGAGTAACTCAAAAAACATTAATCTATAATATTGTAAAAGTTTGGGTTGGTGTCCTAGGAAAAACATTCTGTACTTCCATTAAATTTATATTTGATATATTGAATATTATTTAAATATATTACTATATATTTTCCATTATTATGCATGACTCTAATGTAATAATTTCTTTGAGTATAGATCACATTGAAAATGTCACTTATATTTCCCCCAATGATGATATATTTTAAGTGATATGGTGATTTTATTAAATATTGTTTTTGTTATGGAAACTTATTGTGATGTGACACGTTGTATATAGACTACCAGATCTGAGTACTAGTAAGTGGATGAGGATTCTTCCCATGAAGTTAGCACTCTATAATCTCTAAGACATGTTATTATGAGAATAGACACACTGGTATTAATTCCACATTTTTTGGATTTATTATATATTCTTATCTATGATTATTTCAATGGTCCTTTGACATTAATATAATCATTAATGAATGTGATGACTCAAACACTTAGATTTTATAATGAAAATCATGATTAAAAATGTTCATGGTGAGGTAGGGTACATTGAGTAATAAATAATTGACATGTTATTATTGGATATGTTGAAGAATGATTTCTCCCTCATATCATTATGGTAGTTGATATCATAGCCATATGATTGGAATAGAATAGTCACCCCAAATTCCTTAGTTATACTATAATAGAATTTTTATTTAGATAATAAATGTAAGACGTGTCATTAATACATTTTCGGTGCACATATGTTCATCCTACTTGATGAGGTTTTGTAGAAAATATATTATATTACATAGTGAGTATTCATGTGTGGTTTTTTTCATTCTAACCTTATGTTCCTTAACGTAGGTCCCAAAACCATTTCTAAATAGTACTACTAAAATTTAGGAAATCCTTTATAACATCAATGAGATATAATCCTAGAGGGTTACACACAAAGTGTTTTTTATGATCTCAATTAAATTATATATAAATTTTATTAAATGAATCAATATTATTTTCAACACCACGATATTTCATTATTCATGTGTTTATTAATAAAAAATACTTATTGATGAATAAAATATTTGAAATAGAAATTTATTTGGGTGTGTACAAAATTATAGAGGTGTTAGAATTGAATAAGTCCTTAATCAGTGAAAAATATTAATTAATAATATAGTTAAATAATATTTCTTACTATGAAAGTTAGAATGAACCATAAAAATAATAATAACATCATTATTATAGGACATGGGGTGAATTAAAGGTTATAATGTTGTTTAACATTCAACCTGCCATTAAATAATACTGTAACACCCGAGACTTTTATGTTATATAAATCATCAAATGAATATTTTTCTATACAACACTTGCTTGGCTTGCTTTACACGAAATCGCGACCTTCCTCGATAGCTTGCGTCGTACGCAATACTGAGTTTCACTAAACAATGATATGCTATTAAAATATTATTAAAACTAGCCGTTATGAATAGTAATAACCAATTTTTGAAATTTTGTAATTTTTATTTTTCAAAATGGAATTCATTTTTGGATTCGGAATACCGAAATTAGCCTAGGGTGAAATTTTGGTATTTTTCTGAAAACTTTCAATTTTTGATGAATAGTGAAACCACTAAGTGGTAGGTTAAAAACTAAATTTTGCATAAAACATAATTTTACCGCTTCATTGAATGGAATTTCGAAAATCCGATAGACACGGTTGATATCAGTAAGTAAAATGTGGTTCAATGAGATAAAAATAATTTTTTGGTGAATAGTGACTTTTTACTTTTTTTACCGCGGTTAATAGTAAATAGGGTAACTAAGGGTAAATATGATATTACTATTACCCTAACACATGTCCTAATTCTATTGGATAAGTGTAATTCGACCAAAAACAACCTTATGAATATAATATGACCATTTAGGTCCACTTGGATTAGATTATGACATTTAATATTATTTTATTTAATGAATAGTTAAAATAGTTAAAAATCAAAGTTTAATAACTAAAAAATTTTAATATGAAGTTATACATAAGATAAATTCGATTATAAATATTCATTAGAAATCTAAAAAGATTTTCTACATAATGATAGTTTATTTATAATTTTTAGACTTTAAATAAATTTATTTATTTATGACACAATGATGATGTAGTAATTATCTTATTAATGAAATATTGACATAATTGATGTTATAAACACCAAAATAAATGTAATTTGAGACTTTTTATGAATTCCACTAATTTTCTAGGTTAATATGACATGTTAGTATTGATTTAATTAACTTTGTTCGAACTAATAATTCTGTTATGAGTTTCACAAAAATCAATTACTAAATAGTGTCAAAATTGACATAAAATAGTTTTTAAAACAAATATTATATTATTAATTGTTATTTTATTCCTAAAAATATAAGGTTCGGCCAAATGACTTAGATAAGGTTATATATATTAATAATAAACAACTTGGGGTTCTCTGGGCTGCTTATAGTAAGTTTATTAACATTATAGTATAAGAACACAAGAAGACATGGTAAAAGTAAAATTATTTAACTTAATGTTAAATCTAAATGATAAGGTTAAAATAGGAACCTAAACTTGTCTAAATTCTATTAGATGAGAGTATTTCGACCCATCCCCACCTTAGCTTAGAAATATATCAATTTGGAGCTATTTAAAACCAAACTTGACTTTATAATAAAATAATAGTTTTAGTTATTCCAAAGGTGCCCCTCTCCTCCCTTATAAAAGGACACCTCCTCCCCCTCTTCCTCACACCACTTTGAGCCTTCTAGCTCGGCCAACCCCTGCCAATTCCTCCTATCCACTTCCCTAGAAACATCCTATAGGTTCTTGTCTTCTTCAATGACCCATTTTAGTGCCCTAAAAGGAGGTCTCAAAGAAGCACTTCAAAGAAGAGGAGCTTCGGACACTTACAAATCAAGTCGGACCTAAGGTAAGGGATAAATTTTCAATCTCATTTTTATCCGAGATTGCTTATACGTAAGTATTTACTAGGGTTTATTTTATCATCCACATACATGTTTCCTAAATATGAAATATTATTTTCATCCACCTACAAATGTTTAAATCCAATTTTACCCTTCGGTGAGTTTTTAGTAAAGAATTTGAAAGGAATCTTTTGTCGTTTTTCGTACGAGGTACTTTTTGACTTTTCCGACAAAAGTACGAAGAATGTTTTATTTAACTTATACGGCATGAATGGATTTTTAAAACATTATTTCCAAGAATTTTCCTTTAAAAGTTTTCAAGTTTATTTTTAATCAACTTCTTTTAGTTTATAATTGTATGACATATTAAGAAAGGAAAAGTGTTTTTGAAGTAGAAAGGATATTTTCCTCAAGAATGAAGTTCAAGTGTTTTATCAAAATTATTTTCCATCTAAGATAATAAAGGGTTCTGTTTTTATCCCTATTATTACATTGATTTGATTATGTTGTGATTGAATTATTTTTATGAATTCCTTTATCGTATATGAATTGTTTTATGATGTCATGATGTTTAAGATTCCCATTTTTATTACATGGGTTATGAAATTATGTATGATTTATGATTTTGTGGCACACATAATAATGGTATCATTATGAGATGGGTGGGACCTATATATCCCTTCAATGAATTGGGTAAGGATTTTATATCTCATGAGATAGACATGGCTGGAATGGTAGGTTATACCGGTTCAGTGAAACAGGACTGAAACGAGGGTGACTCGGTTCAGAAAGGGACTTTGTCCACTAAGATAGTCTTGGCAATGAGTCTTGACTAACAAGAAATGATTCTCTATGATTATGTGTGTATGACACAAAGTTTCATGTTTTAAGTTATGATTGTTGTGATTACATTTCACTGCCATGATATACCCCATGTTATGAAATTATGATCTCTTTTGTAGGTTAAGATTTCCAAAAGTTATGTGCTTATGTGTATGATGTGATTGATATTTCTTTTGTTTACCCTTACTGATCATTTGAGCTCACCCTTTTGTATGTTTTCTTTCCCCAGGTCTGGAAGAAGGTTATTAAGTAAGATATGCCAAAAGGGACTATAGATATGATGAAATAAATGGGAGACAGTGTAGACGCTTTATGAACCAGTTGTTTATGTTTCCGAGTTTCTAAAGACACTATACTTATACGGTCCTTTCGTGGTTTTGTTATATGTTGTAATAAGTATGCTTAAATTTTGAAGTATTAACAATGTATGTAAAGTATGGGTCGTTATAAATACTTTTTTCTAAAACCCTGGATCTATTAATAGAGGGTTAGATGTATTATTTAGGGTCATCAATTGTGTGTCCAATTGAGTATTGATAATTTTCATGAAAAATAAATTCTCTCTCAACACCCATATCTTTATACATTTTGATAAATTGAAATGAAAGAGATATTCATTCTAAACTGAAGGATGAACAATAAAAACAAACAATGAATGACAATTTATTCACTTTTCTCAAAGTCAGATATCGATTAGTGTCTCTTGGAGATCAAACTACAATGTTTGGGTCACATATAGAGGGATTCAGTTTGTGGTTCTTTATATAATAATGAAGATAATATGAAAGTGTATTTTCAGATGATCATTTTTGAAATCAAAAAACAATCCTATGACGATGAATTAATTTCATCTTTGTCTAAAAAATTAATTATAAATATTACATTATATATCCTCAATTGTGGTTTTGTGAATATAAATATTAAAATACAATTTAATATATCACCCACAATAATTCACTTCTACTTCAACACGAACAAACTTGTGGTTTTAGAGTAATCACATTTTAATATATAATTCATCATTCAGTCTTGGAGCCATATGAAGTCATGGATGGATTTTCATTTCTTATTATGTGAACATTTACTTGTTTTTAGTTAAAATGTTATCAACATATTAAGCAATATCAAACAATTTTACATTATATTAAAGGACAAGGAATAGATGATGAGTGCATATTATTCCATTGGAAACTATCAATTTTTGTCCCATAAGAAAGGGTACATGGCTTGTACTCTAAAGTACACATATTGTACGCTAGTGCATTGCTCCTCACCATGTTAGTGGATACATGACACCCACACAGTAATTACTTGTTGTGTACACCCCATGTTGACTAGAAAACCTGGAACATCATTGTCTGATTACACAGTGGTCATCACCATACAAGTTGTTTATTCTATACAAGTTAACAATGTAAATTTGGTAATATGTGTTGTTACAATACATAGTCAAGAAAAATTAGAATAAAAACATAGAGAATTTATTATATAAATTATTTGTATATGATGTAAAAATTATGTAGTTCATGAATTCCCACATCAATGATACAAGCTGACTTATATAGACAAAAAACATTATATATAAACAATGTGTAGTTAGAGTGCCCACATCATTTAGTCTCTTTCCTAATAACACTTCAATTTATTTAATGGGGTGGATGGGCATGTGAAATTCGGATCATACGACATGTAACTATACTATAAAAATTATATAATCCACCAATATACATGAAGAATTCCTAAGAGTGAACATTGGGAACACAGAAATCAAATACATGAGTTATAACTAGAATGTACAGCGCATGTATTCCATCCAATTCAAGATATCAAAGCCCTAGATGTATGATCTATATATAGGGAAACTGAGGTGCACATAATGTATCTAGATAGTACATTCCATATAGTCACCTAAATACTTATAGAGTTAAATTACATTACATAAAAAATTGTGTCATTAAAACATTATTTTTTTATTGTAATTTTATAGGTATGAAAATATAATAAGGGTTTTAAAGAATATTAAATGTTAAATTATTTTTTTATAATGAAGATGAATATATTGGTTCTTCTATTAATTTTTCATTAATTATTTTATGATTGATATCTAGATAAGGATTTCGATGGTCATTGAGATAAAATATAATTATATATTTATTTATTTATTTTAATTGTGTTAACATAAAAATAGATAAGTAAATTAATTTTATCCATTTACATTTTAATATATGATCCTTTTATAACTGTTCATGAACTAGACTGAGGCTAGTGTATGTGTTTTCATTTATCCAAATTAGTTTATTTCATTGGTATTAAATGATTTATTATTAAATTAATTTTTTTTTCATGTGAGTCATCCCTCCCCCCATTATTATGTAGCACCTATGAGTCCAATTATATTTATTTAATCCCCATTTAACAAATAATTTTTTCCCCTCACATAAGGGTGTGTCATGAATATTATTAATTATTGTAGTTTTTTATGGAGCATGGAGTCAGTTCAAGATAGAACCATAATGATGATAACCTAGGTGTTAAATAGGTGGATATATGGAAAGTTTGAAATCATAACAAGATTGAAAATATTAGTTCCTCCCCTACAAAAAAGTTTTATATATATTTTATATCACTAAATAGACCAATAGAGGAATATATTGGATGTTCCATTTAATTATTTACTTACTTGTGCCTATAGAATTTTTTTTATGGATGCAATACTCACATCACATAAATAAATAAAATGATGTGAAATGTTCAATATTATATAAATTTATTATGAGAAAAAATTTATCCAACACAGTTAATTAATTAAGTAACATCCCCTTCATATTAAAATACAAATCAATGTGATAATACATGTTAAAATTTAAAACTAATTAATTAAAAATAAATCAACCTAATATTAAGAAAAACTAAGCCTTCCATTACATGATTTGTAATGAAAACATATAAATATTTTTCATGTGTGGCCAATTTCTAGATAGAGACCATTACTCAGGGTTTCAACTATGATTTTTGGGTAGAAATAATTGAACTTGAATAGATTTTAATGTAAATAACCTATTCAATAAAATATTAGAGGTGTTTTTTGTGGAAATACAAGTCAATATTTTTGGATAGTGGAATACACTCAATGGATAAAGGAGATTCATTCCCACATTTGGCCCAACCACTTACATGATAACATTCTTATGGTTTTAATAGCCAATCTCTTGATCATTATGAAAATTAATGGGGATCCATTCCACTATAATATCATATAAACTTGACATTACATGTTCGATTATGATGGCTATTAAGATATGATAAATGTGTTGGATAATTAATAACTTTAATTAATTAATTATTTTGAAAATTAATTATAATAAAAAAATTACTAAAAATATGTTCTTTTAATTTTCGAATAGAATGGGATGCTCACAATCCAAAATATCCCAATGATAAATATTTTATAATTAAATTCTCCAAGATGGATTTTTCATTTAGGCATGTTATAGATTACTTCATGGTTTTTCCATTCCAATAATAGAAATCAATAGTTCTATAATCCTAAATGCCTAATCTTCCTACCAAATACGTGGGTCATAAAGTGTTTCTTGACTATAAAATATTTTGAATGACATGATTGATGTTTAGTGTTTAATGCTTTTGTCTCTATCAAGTAAACTCACGAAGTCTCGCAAAAATGTGGAATTATATACAATTCTTGAGGACCTCCTAATTCTTTACTATAATGTATATATATAGAAACAATTTGTGATTATGATGTACCAATATTATTGAAATGTTGTAGTGGGTTCCCATTTTGGGCCTAAAATAGTAATTATAATAGTCTATATTGAGAGGAAATAAGTTATATGGTTTAATATCACTAAAGTTATTAGAGAAAATCTCATTTTTTAATCACTCTCTCATATATTATGTACATTTGTTGTAAATTTTACAATAAAAAACATTGACATGTATCTTCCATATATTTTTTCTCTCATTATCCATTAATATAAGTATATGAAGCACGAAAAGCCTTACATAATTTTGTTGAACAAATAGACTATCCTTGTGGTGGGCTTTATGTCTAAATCTTCTTCAAACCTTTCCATGAAGGGATAGATCAAGTGGTATTGAACAAAATATGATTTTTTTCAAAGTGTTAATAAGGTCCATTGAGTGAAAAAACATGACCAATCTAAAAAATTAAGGGGAATATTTATGAGAATTTTTATAAATTGTAATGTATTTATTTCTATAAATTTGTTATTAGATAAAGGTTTTGGTGACAAAATATGATTTCAAATATAAGATGAACAAATCATCTAAACTATTTAATAAGTGGATTTAGAATTATAAGAATAAAATGGATCGAAAAATGCTAACATAGCTATTGGGGACTACCACCTTAGTTTGATGACTAGAATGATCCTAGTTTTGAAGTAATTGTACAATGTTCCATCCTTTACAAAAATTATTATTCATATATCAATACTTAGTACAAATGTATTTATTTTCAATTTTTTTGAATTAATTTTTCTTATTTTATAAGGATAGAATTTTATAGTAAAGAATATTTAAATAATTTTATTTATGTGTTACATTTTAGGAACCATGTAATGGAAATAGATAATTGAGTTAATTCAAATGAATCATACCACATTATTCATTGGAATCATTTCCCATGTCATTTTAATGAAAAAATGAAGACTAAATTGAATTAAGATTGATATATAGATTCATTTTAACTAAGGACACTTGTTGTACAGTACACATATTTACAAGAAAAATTACCAAATTCACATATATTTGGAAATTTTAAAGGTCCAAAATTATTAATATATTTCATTCTAATGTGTGTGAAATAGTCTATATTGATGCAGGGTATGGGTACTCATGCTTCACAAATTTTACTAATTATTTTTGTTGATATCAATTGTTTCTATATAATGACGTGAATATCAAATTCACTATAAAAATTATAGGAATAAATCATGGTATTTTAGGACCATGTTAGTATGATCATTAATTAACAAATATTAGACCACGATGGATAATATCCTAATCAATACATTATTTACTGTTTACAGGATTTTTGAAAATTTTCTCAACTAATTGATCATATATGCCTCATTATAATGATGTTAGAGAAAGGAGGAACCACTAATTATTAGACATGGTGACATCAATACTGTTCTATGAATGTTCTATTATCCTTTTGGTGACATGCATTTCAAATATCCACATACATACTAAACTATGTGTAATGTAAAGTGATTGATGGAATATCCTACTAATTATGGAAGAGAAGTGAACCCATGTTTCTTATTTACATGTGTGTGCTTCAAAATATTTTTCTATAAAATCTTAAGGTAACAATATTTAACCTTAATGAACAATGTATATCTTTATAGTATATCCCATAAAAACAAAGCGATATAATTAATACAGTCCTTCCTAAAATAAGGTTGTTGTTGATAGACGTCCAACATTTCATGAGAATAATCATTTCACTAACGAGACTGTGTGAGTGAGATAGAAATCGATGAAGTCAATACCCATGATACACATCAGTTTTAACATGAATATATTCCACAGAGCATCATGGAATATGAATCTATAATTGAGTCATGACTTCTATGTAAGAGTACATGAGAGGTTAGAGAACTAGAATTGTTTGGGTTTATAGTCCCAAAGTATTGAGAATCATTATTAGTTTATGTTAATGATCCTCTAACCAAAAATTAAATATTATATAGAATATAGGAATCTATGTGTAAATAGGGTATAAATTTGTAAATGGATCCCATCTACGAAAACTATGTCTAGGGTATATTAGATCCTCTAATGGATGAAAACCGCATCAATTTCTAATGGGTATTTAAGAAGAAATTGGATATATATATATAGGGAAAATTTAGTACCTATAATGTAACATCTCAGGTAAATAAAGAATATGAAATTTTCATATATATTAATATTTGTGAATAAAATATCAATATTACTTGAAAGGGGATGCTATGTTCGATGGCGTACCCAACACGCAACAACGAGTTTCTTTGAAATCTTAAATTGCACACTAATAATATAACAATATTATTTTAAATGGTAGTTAACGCCTAGCCATTGTAATGGAGGGAATGAACAGAACTAACTACAAAATGATTATATATGCTTGTCAAATATTTTTTCATTTATCCAATAAATTTTAGAGGCTTAAAATGAAAATGAATCCAATTTTAAGCATAAATCTTCTAATATTCTTTAAAAGGTCGATTAACCGCCTTTTGATGGTGAACCCTTTTTAAATACACTTTTTGACAATTTTATATGTTATATATGAGAAAATAAAATCCTTATATAGAATCAAGACATCAAAATTTACTTTGTGTAAATTTTTGTTATTTTTCTGATAAAATTCATTTATTTTAATGAATAATGAAAATTCTGTATTTTAATTCGAAACCTCCTTTTAATATAATTTATTTATATGGTCAGATTATATTTTTAATTGGTTTTAAAGTTTAATTAAAATATATTTTTACTGTTCAATATAATAGTGTTCATTTGAATTAATTTCACTTTGAAATTGGACATAAACAAGTGCCAATCTTTTAATAGATATTGTTTCTTAAAAACACGCTATGTGTTTTGACGGTGGGAATTGATTATAAAATTAATTAATGAAACTTTTATTTTTTTTAATTTGGTAAAATTAATATCATTTTTGAATTTGGAATATCAAATATAGATTAGGGTGAATTTTTGGTATTTTTCTGACAAATGTTCATTTTTAATGAATAGTGAAAATACTGCATTCTAATTCAAAACTGCCTTTTCATCCAATTTATTTATATTGTTATATTGTAATTTTAATTTAATTATTTTTTTATAATTTAATACAATGTTGGTCATTTTATTTAATTTCACTTTTAAATTGGATGTATAAACAAATCAATCTTTTGATAGATTTTACTTCTTAAAAACCCATTTTTGTTTTGACAACGAGAATTATTTTAAATTAATTAATTCAATTTATGTGTTTCGAATTAGATAAAATGGATTCCATATTTGGAATCAGAAGTTCCAAATTATTTAATTAAGACTCTTTTCTTTTTGGACATTATGAATAGTAATGACGATAATTATATTTAATTATCGTGTTTAATTAGTAATCGGGTAGTTAAGGGTAATAAAATAATATCATAAAAATAGAAAATGACCCCAACATGTGTCCTAATGCTATTTTTGGTGTCATGGCCGACCATGGGATGCCTTGTTCCAACTTCGGGACCCCACGGATTCACTTTAGTGTAATAGTGACCTTTTATCATATTTTTTTAAAGAAAGGAAAATGTAACCAATGTATATATCACCTATGTAAAAAAAATTAATTTTGTTAACATAAATGATCCCTTTGACTATAAAAATTCATTAGAAATCTAAAAATATTTCCTACATGATGGTAATTTGTTTTATAATTTTTAGTCACTAAATAAATACATTTATTTATGACACCGTGATAATGTAGTGATTACCTCATTAATGAACGATTTAAATAAAATGAGAAGATAAGGTAATATCGAAGACTTGCACTTGTCAAAACCATATTTTATGGGTGGATTTTAAACCCTTATCACCTTATCCTTGAAATATATAATTTTCGGACCTTTAATATCTGAGAACCATTTTATAATAAAGTAACTTTTCAAGACTTTCCTTGAGTGCCCCTCCTCCCTCTTATAAAAGGCCCCCACCTCTACCCCCTTAGACACACCTCTCAAGCCTTTGGATAGACCAAACTATGCTCATTTTATCTCTCCACATACCTCTGTTCATCCTAGAATCCTTACCTTACGCAGAATTATCTTCAAGAAACCATTTTGGTTCAAACCAAAGTGAGTTACCTGATTTAAAGGTAATGTCTTCTCTATATTCTTTTATTTTATTTTGCTTCTCCAACTCCTTAAACTCTTTTTATTCCATTATTTTGTAACAACACCAGTATATTAAATATACAAGGATGTTTTTATGAGAATTATTCGAGCTAAACTTACACAAACCTCTGTCTAATGGTTAAATAATATATTATTTCCGTGGATGGCGAATTACTCCATCACGAAATGATGATTGTTCTATCTTATCCTACCACCTCTCATGGTGGCCATTATGCTGGAACTATATTTATTTATGATATATATTATATTTATTTCCACTATATTCTTCTGTATTTTACATTTAAAACATACCTTTATGCTTTTCATTTTGTGAAAATGCGATAATTTCATTTGAGGAATTGTGGACTACTGCCCCCTCAAGTGATGTGACTCGTTCATGCAATACATGGAATGTATAAAGAATGAAATTAATTAAATTATGAAACATATATAACATATATATTATACAGTAATTATAATACATATATATATATATCTCTCTTATTTCATTTTAATTCCATTAATGTGACAAAGAAATGAAAGTAGCGTTCATGCGTACGTACGACCTACCGTCTCCATGAACGGTGTATTTCATTATTTTTCTCTCCAAATATTATGGAATAGTATAAAATAAATATATAATAGATATATATGATATTTAAATCATTAATACTATTCTAGAGATGGTGTAATTATAACTACATGGACAATTCTTTTCAAGCAAGTTCATTTTTGACTCATGTAACGAACATCGACAAAAACGTCTTATATGAACTCACATAATTAACTAATTATTATAACATTATAATATGTGATATTAATTGTATAATAAACTTTAAAGTATGTCCTTAAGCAATTATTAATTGACCAAAGTTTATTATTCAGGAATATAAAGAAACGAACAAGACAAGTCAGACTTGAGGTAAGGGATCCAACCTCTCTCTTTCTTTTTAAGTACTCTCTTTTATGTCACTTCTTTAAATATCCTCTTTCTTATGTTGGGGGATGTTCTTATATATTCCTATTAAAGTAATTTTTATGTTCATATGATGAGAAACCATAATTGATATCTTCAATCCATTTTTGGAAGATTTAAGTGGCATTGTTAGGCTGCCGAATTTTCGTAAGGGGATATCTTATCTCACTTTTAATTCCGTGATATTTCCATTGTTCGCCACATATTAATTGCATGTGGTGTATTTTTTTCTTCCATTTGATATATATTATCATGATTATATCTATATTAATGGTATTCTGTGATTCATATTGTGTTTATTATCTTTTGGACATACGACTTGATTGATTACAATGAGGTATGGGGTTTTTATATCACTTTTTATTCTCATGAGATTCTTGATATATTCATCACTATCTCCATTGAGTGGTGTATGTACTGAACATGATTCTAATCTTTGTTTAATATACTCTCATTTATGGGTATTTACATCCGCATTGTTTGATCCTTCTTTCATGGGGTGTACGTTTCGAAAGTTACCCAAATCGGTAAGGGATTCTTTCGCCCTCCTCTTTTTTTAAAAGACTTCTTTTTGTTATGTCTTTTAATTTACATCTTGTTATGTTGGGATATTTTATTCTATGACCTTATTTCTATAAATATTATCCCCATGTGATGAGATACCATTTTCTATCTCATCAACTCATTTTCTGAATTTTAAAGTGATGTCATTAGGCTGTCGAATTTCTGTAAGGGAACTTCTTAACCCAATTTCAATTCTTTGGGTAAGACATCTAATTCTTTATTATGTCATACTATGAATATGTGTGGATTAACTCCAATCATTTTACAATTAATATCCTCTTATGTTGGGTGTATTTATATTTTCCACACATAATCATGCAATTGATTTATCCTTAATCTAAGGATACTGACTTTGTAGGGGACTTCGTCTTAATTTCTTTTTTTGAGGAATATTCTGTTTTATACAAAAATTTATTTCATATGGTTTATAAACCCCTTTGAATTTTACTTTTATTCAAAATGAATCTTTTCCCTAAAAATTGTTTTACTAAACGACAAAATTTATGTTTTTTTAAAGTACGCGGTGACAACGACCTTTCCTCCATCGTGAGTATTATTTGATCGTTGGCTTCCTTAACAAGCCGTAATTTTTTTAAAAGGAAAGTAAATACCAAATACTCATTTATGTATTTTGGTATTGAAAAAGGTTTTGATAATTTTTTAATTATATCAATGTGTTGTATTGATATCTTGTGATTGAAATGTGGAAGTGTTATGTTTTTTCTGCATGTTTTATATGATACGATTATGTTATGGTTCTTGGGAATTTTTTATTACGATGGGTGGTTCCATGATAAACTAATGGAGGGTGAGCCCTATATATATCTCCAATGCATTGGGTAACACGAATGATTTAAATGCTAAGGTTTCTCTAAAGATATTTAGGGAATATATTGTGATGGGTATTCCAAACGTAACCATGAGGGTTAATCCCTACATAAGAATGTTATGAATGCCTCAAGTTACCTTCACGTATTATGATTTCTATGAGTTATTCATAAAACTTATGATTTAATGAGGTATTTTAACGTTCTTTTGTTATAAGAGTAGAGTATGATTTCATTGATTCTGATGTATACCTAAAATAATGTTTTCTTTCCGTATTTTTATATCCCTTACTGAGATTTTTATGCTCATCCCATGTTTTTGAAATGTTTTCCACATGACTTAAAGATGAATTGGGTCAAGGATGAGATCAAGGAAAGACATGTTATCTAAAACATGGAACTATACATGTTTCTTTTTAAGAGTTTTTATTTTGTGAAAAAATGGAATCTTAGTAGGAGTGTCTACTTTATAATCTTTTGAGATGTAATAGTTAAGTCCTAATTCTCTAAAACTCTAAACATGAAAAGATCCTCAATGTGAGTTATTCATTTAATTCATTATTATGTAATGTTTTAAGTCCTGGTCCTTATAGTTGGTATCAAAGGTTGGTTTAGGTAACTTTATAGGTTAGGATATTCTTTAAGCATAAGTGACATTACCATAATGGTTAGGATTTCAGGAAGAGTCATAGTTTTAGATAAAGTGAATGAGTTTAAGATAACATGAATAATTATATCATAGTATTATATGATGATTATAATGATATACTCACACTGACCTTTTTGGTTTTATTAAATGGTCGGATCTAGTAGGCACTAAAGTAATAGTGTATGTGAAGAAAACTGTGACGGTTTTTTGAAAGAATAACTGAATGATATGGGAGCTGCAATGAGAACTCTTGTGGTTTATCTCTACCAAATATCAGGATTCATGATTAACCACTTGAACCTTGGTGAGTTCTCTAATGAATCATGTATGAGAAAACCAACTCGATGTGGAAGTTCTGGTAATAATAATAAAGGTAACCATTAGAGATTATATGATTTTTACTTTTGAGGTAATTATTGGTTACTATATGTTATGATGGAAAATGAAAGGCATGAGATAAACATAAGGTTAAATTATGTTATGGTTATTTTTGATGCTTTTATCTCTTTTTGGGGAATGTTTTAAGAATTATATAGTTTTGGAAAAAGGACAACACACATACCGTGTGACAACCCATCACGTCGGACAAAGTTGTGGGAATCAAACCCACAACCAAAGTACGACTGGTATTTATCGCCTACCACTGGACTACGTGAAGTCCTTGGTTAGTATGACAAATTATTTTTAGTTAGATGATTTTATGAATCATGAATAAGTTGATTTTGGGTTATCTAGGAAATTATTGACATATCATGGAAGATATATGATTATGTTAATTACTTTTCAATATGAGACTTTAAGAGTAACTGATGTTATATGGAGATAAATGTCAATATTTACCTTGGAAGACTATGTGAGTAAATCCTTCAAAGATTTGGGTTTCAATCTTAGTTTTGTTTAATTTAAAGAATTTTATGGACAATTGTTTATCTAATGGTCTTTTTTGAACTTTGGGTTTTGTTGGAAAAATTTTGGAGATTGAGAATAGATTTTCTTTTTATAAAGGATTATCCTTTTTGGGTATTATATGATCTCATACTAACAATTTTGGTTTTGGTTTTGGTCTAAAGACATGGGAAATATATATAGTTCGCTTTTTTGGATTAGGTGATTGTCTAGAAGTTGATTATAGCGCTCTTAATGTGAACAATTCATCCTAAATACTCATCTTTTGGAGAAAAAAACATGAGTTTGTGTACAAAATCTAGTAAGAGATGAAAGTGTACATGACAAGTAAGTATGTTTCCTTATGATTTAGTTAAGCTCATAAATAAATTACTCAATGAAAATAAACTTAAAACTAATATGTTGCCTTTTAAATTTTCCTACTGGGGAATCAAATACCGTTTAACCCATCACAAGTATGTAATTTTATTGGGGTTAACATTCTCCTAATCATGTTTTCTATCACTCTCCATCACAACATGACCCTCTATTTGTTCTTCCATATCTATTTTTTTCTACATAGAATCCTTGTATGGGTTAACCTGGGTGACCTTTTTACTTATCATTCATTATTTTAAAGTGATATTTTTACTGACTCTTGTTCCGATGTGGGACTATCCATGATGTTTCTGAGCCCAATTTTAAAATAGTGAGGACACAATTCCCAATATGGGGGAAGGATGTAACATCTTAGGTAAATAAAGAATATGAAATTTTCATATTTATTAATATTTTTAAATAAAATATAAATATTTCTTTAAAGGGGATGCTATGTTCGATGGCATACCCAACATGCAACAATGAGTTTCATTGAAATCTTACATTGCACACTAATAATATAATAATTTTATTTTAAATGGTAGTTAACGCCTAGACATTTTAATGGTAGGAATGAATAGAACTAACTAAAAAATGATTATATATACTTTTAAAATATTTTTTCATTTATCCAATTAATTTTGGAGGCTTAAAATGCAAATGAATCCAATTTTAAGCATAAATCTTCTAATATTCTTTAAAAGGTCGATTAACCGCCTTTTGATGGCGAACCCTTTTTACATCCACTTTTTGTTGATTTTATATGTTATATTTGAAAAAATAAAATCCTTCTTTATAATAAAGACATCAAAATTTACTTTGTGTAAATATTTGTTATTTTTCTTGATAAAGTTCATTTTTTTAATGAATAGTAAAAATGCTGTATTTTAATTCAAAACCTCCTTTTAATCTAATTTATTTATTTGGTCAGATTATCTTTTTAATTGGTTTTAAAGTTTAATTAAAATTTATTTTTACCATTTAATCAAATGGTGGTCATTTTAATTAATTTCACTTTGAAATTGGACATAAAGAAGTGTCAATTGTTTAATAAATATTGTTTCTTAAAAACACGCTATTTGTTTTGACAGCAGGAATTGATTATAAAATTTATTAATGAAAATTCTATTTTTTTAATTTGGTAAAATTAATATCATTTTTGAATTTGGAATATCAAATATATATTAGGGTGAATTTGTGGTATTTTTCTGAAAAATGTTTATTTTCAATGAATAGTGAAAAATATAGCATTTTAATTCAAAACTGCATTTTCATCCAATTTATTTATATAGTTAGATTTTCATTTTAATTGGTTTAAAGGTTTAATTTAATTATGTGTTTCTAATTTAATACAATTTTGGCCATTTTATGTAATTTCACTTTTTAATTGGATGTATAAACAAATCAATCTTTTGATAGATTTTACTTCTTAAAAACCCAACTTTTGTTTTGACAATAGGAATTATTTTAAATTAATTACTGCAATTTATGTGTTTTTAATATGATAAAATGGATTCCATATTTGGAATCAGAGGGTCAAATTATGTAATTAAGACTCTTTTGTTTTTGGAAATTATGAATATTAACGACGATAATTATCTTTAATTATCATGTTTAATTAGTAATCGGGTAGTTAAGTGTAATAAAATAATATCATAAAAATATAAAATGACCCCAAAATGTGTCCTAATTCTATTTTTGGTGTCATGTATTACCATGGGATTCCTTTTTCCAGCCTTGGGACCCCATGGAATCACTTTAGTGTGATAGTGACCTTTTATCATATTTTTTTTAAAGAAAGGAAAATGTAACCAATGTATATATCACCTAAGTAAAAAAAAATTAATTTTGTTAACATAAATGATCTCTTTGACTATAAAAATTAATTGGAAAGCTAAAAATATTTCCAACATGATGGTAATTTGTTTTATAATTTTTAGTCACTAAATAAATACAATTATTTATGACACCGTGATGATGCAGTGATTACCTCATTAATGAACGATTTAAATAAAATTAGAACATAAGGTAAAATCTAAGACTTACACTTGTAAAAAACCTATTTTATGGGTGGATTTCGAACACTTATCACCTTATACTAGAAATATATAATTTTGGGACCTTTAATATCCGAAAACCATTTTATAATAAAGTAACTTTTCAAGAATTTCCAAGAGTGCCCCTCCTCCCTCTTATAAAAGGCCCCCACCTCTACCCCCTTAGACACACCTCTAAAGCCTTTTCCTCGACCAAACTATGCTCATTTTATCTCTCCACATCCCTCTCTTCATCCTAGAATCCTTACCTTAGGCAGAAAGCTCTTCAATAAACCCTTTTGGTTCAAACCAAAGAGAGTTACCCGATTTAAAGGTAATGTCTTCTATTATGTTCTTTTATTTTATTTTTCTTCTACAACTCATTAAACTCTTTTTATTCCATTATTTTGTAACAAAAACAGTATATTAAATATACTAGGATGTTTTTATGAGAATTATTTGAGCTAAACTTACACACACCTCTGTCTAATGGTTAAATAACATACTATTTCCATGGATGGTGAATTACTGCATCACGAAACGATGATTGTTTTGTATTCTCCTACCACCTCTCATGGTGGCCATTATGCTTGAACTATATTTATTTATGATATATATTATATTTATTTCCACTATATTCTTCTGTATTTTACATTTAAAACATACCTTTATGCTTTTCATGTTGTGAAAATGCGATAATTTCATTTGAGGAATTGTGGACTACCGCCCCCACAAGTGATGTGACGCGTTCATGCAATACAAGGAATGTATAAAGAATGAAATTAATGAAATTATGAAACCTATATAACATATATATTATACATTAATTATAATATATATATATATATATATATATCTTATTTCGTTTTAATTCTATTAATGTGACAAAGAAATGAAAGTAGCGTCCATGCGTTCGTACGACCTACCATCTCCATGAACGGTGTATTTCAATATTTTTATCTCCAAATATTATGGAATAGTCTAAAATTAATATATACTGGATATATAAGATATTTAATTCATTAATACTATTTTTTAGATTGTGTAATTATAACTACATGGACAATTCTTTTCAAGCAAGTTCATTTTTGACTCATGTACCGAACATCGACAAAAACGTCTGATATGAACTCACATAATTAACTAATTATTATAAAATTATAATATGTGATATTAATTTTATAATAAACTTTAAATGAGGTCCTTAATAAATTATTAATTGAACAAAGATTATTATTCAGGAATATAAAGAAACGAACAAGACAAGTCAGACTTGAGGTAAGGGATCCAACCTCTCTCTTTCTTTTTAAGTACTCTCTTTTATGTCACTTATTTAAAGACCCTCATTCTTATGTTGGGGGATGTTCTTATATATTCATATTAAATTAATTTTTATGTTCATATGATGAGAAAAACTAATTGATATCTTCAATCCATTTTTGGAAGTTTTTAGTAGCGTCGTTAGGCTACTGAATTTTTGTAAGGGGATATCTTATCACACTTTTAATTCCGTGATATTTCCATTGTTCGCCACATATTTATTGCATGTGGTGTATTTTGTTCTTCCATTTGATTTATATTATCATGATTATATTTATATTCATGGTATTCTATGATTCATATTGTGTTTATTATCTTTTTCTCATACGACTCGATTGATTACAATGAGGTATGGGGTTTTTACCTCACTTTTTATTCTCGTGAGATTCATGCTATATTCGTCACTATCTCCATTGAGTGGTGTATGTACTGACCATGATTCTAATCTTTGTGTAATATAATATCATTTATGGGTATTTAAATCCGCATTGTTTGATCCTTCTTTCATGGGGTGTACGTTTCGAAAGTTACCCAAATCAGTAAGGGATTCTTTCACCCTCCTCTTTTTTTAAAAGACTTATTTTTGTTATGTATTTTAATTTACATCTTTCTATGTTTGGATATGTTCCTATATATAATTATTGCTATAAATATTATCTCCAAGTGATGAGATGCCATTTTCTCTCTCATCAACTCATTTTCTGAATTTTAAAGTGACGTCATTAAGCTGTCGAATTTATGTAAGCGAACTTCTTAACCCAATTTCAATTCTTTGGGTCAAACATCTGCTTCTTTATTATGTCGTACTATGAATTTGTGTGGATTACCTCCAATAATTTTACACATAATATCCTCTTATTTTGGGTGTATTTATATTTTCCACACATAATCATACAATTGATTTATCCTTAATCTAAGGATACTGACTTTATAAGGGACTTCGTCTCTATTTATTTTTTTGAGGCATATTCTGTTTTATACAAAACATTCTTTCATATGGTGTATAAACCCCTTTGAATTTTACTTTTATTCAAAAGTAATCTTTTCCCTACAAATCGTTTTACTAAACGACAAAATGTATGTTTTTTTAACGTACACGGTGACAATGACCTTTACGCCATCGTGAGTATTATTTGATCGTTAGCTTCCCTAACAAGCCGTAATTTTTTTAAAAGGAAAGTAAATACCATATACTAATTTATTTATTTTGGTATTGAAAAATGTTTTGATAATTTTTTAATTATATCATTGTGTTGTATTGATATCTTGAGATTGAAATGTGGAAATGTTATGTTTTTTTATGAATGTTTTATATGATACGATTATGTTATGGTTCTTGGGAATTTTTTATTAAGACGGGTGGTTCCATGATAAACTAAGGGAGTGTGATCCCTATATATCTCTCTAATGCATTGGGTAACACGAATGATTTAAACGCTAAGGTTTCTCCAAAGAGATTTAGGGAATATACTCTGATGGGTATTCCAAACGTGACCATGAGGGTTAATCCCTACATAAGAATTTTATGAATGCCTCAAGTTACCTTCACATATTATTATTTCATGAGGTATGTTAATGTTCTTTTGTTATAAGAGTAAAGTATGATTTCATTTATTCTTATGTATACATAGACTAATTTTTTCTTTCCGTATTTTTATATCCCTTACTGATATTTTTATTCTCATCCAATGTTTTTGAAATGTTTTACACATGACTTAAAGATGAATTGGGTCAAGGATGAGATCAAGGAAAGATATGCTATCTAAAACATGGAACTATACATGTTTCTTTTTAAGTGTTTTTATTTTGTGAAAAAATGGAAACTTAGTAGGAGTGTATACTTTATAATCTTTTGAGATGTAATAGTTAAGTCCTCATTCTCTAAAACTCTAAACATGAAAATATCCTCAACGTGAGTTATTCATTTAATTAATTATTATGTAATGTTTTAAGGCCTGGTACTTATAGTTGGCATCAAAGGTCGGTTTAGGTAACTTTAGAGGTTAGGATATTCTTTAAGCATAAGTGGCATTACCATAATGGTTAGGATTTCAGGAAGAGTCACAGTTTTAGATAAAGTGAATGAGTTTAAGATAACATGAATAATTATATCATAGTATTATATGATGATTATAATGATATAATCACACTGACCTTTTTGGTTTTAGTAAATGGCTGGATCTATCAGGCACTAAAGTAACAGTGTATGTGAAGAAAACTGTGACGGTTTTTTGAAAGAGTAACTGAATGATATGGGAGCTACAATGAGAACTCTTGTGGTTTGTCTCTACCAAATATCAGGATTCATGATTAACCACTTGAAACTTGGTGAGTTCTATAATGCATCATGTACGAGATAACCAACTCGATGTGGAAGTTCGAGTAATAATAATAAAGGTAACCATCAGGGTTTATATGATTTTTACTTCTGAGGTAATTATGGGATACTATATGTTATGATGGAAAATGAAAGGCATGAGATAAACATAAGGTTAAATTATGTTATGGTTATTTTTGATGATTTTATCTCTTTTTGGGGAATTTTCTAAGAATTATATAGTTTTATAAAAAGGACAACACGCATACCGTGTGACAACCCGTCGCGTCGGACAAAGCTGTGGGAATCGAACCCACAACCAAAGTGCGACTGGTATTTATCGCCTACCACTGGACTACGTGAAGTCCTTGGTTAGTATGACAAATTATTTTTAGTAAGATGATTTTATGAATCATGAATAAGTTTATTTTGGTTTATCTAGGAAATTATTGACATATCATGGAGGATATATGATTAGGTTAATTACTTTTCAATATGAGACTTTAAGAGCAACTGATGTTATTTGTAGATAAATTTCAATATTTACCTTGGAAGACTATGTGAGTAAATCCTTCAAAGATTTGGGTTTCAATCTTTGTTTGTTTTAATTTAAATAATTTTATGGAAAATTGTTTATCGAATGGTCTTTGTTGAACTTTGGGTTTTGCTGGAAAAATTTTGGAGATTGAGAGTAGATTTTCTTTTTATAAAGGATTATTCTTTTTGGGTATTATCTGATCTCATACTAACAATTTTGGTTTTGGTTTTGGTCTAAAGACATCGGATATATATATAGTTCTCTTTTTTGGATTAGGTGACTCTCTAGAAGTTGATTATAGCACTCTTAATGTGAACAATTCATCCTAAATACTCATCTTTTGGAGAAAAAAATATGAGTTTGTGTAAGAAATCTAGTAAGAGATGAAAGTCTACATGAAAAGTAAGTATGTTTCCTTATGATTTAGTTAAGCTCATAAATAAATTACTCAATGAAAATAAACTTAAAACTAAAATTTTGTCTGTTAAATTTTCCTACTGGGGAATCAAATATTGTTTAACACATCACAAGTTTCTGAGCCCAATTTTAAAATTGCGAGGACACAATTCCGAATATGGGGGAAGGATGTAACATCTCAGGTAAATAAAGAATATGAAATTTTCATATTTATTAATATTTGTGAATAAAATATCAATATTAATTTAAAGGGGATTCTATGTTCGATGGCATACCCAACACGCAACAACGAGTTTCTTTGAAATCTTACATTGCACACTAATAATATAATAATTGTATTTTAAATGGTAGTTAACGCCTAGACATTGTAATGGCGGTAATTAATAGAACTAACTAAAAAATTATTATATATACTTGTCAAATATTTTTTCATTTATCTAATTAATTTTGGAGGCTTAAAATGCAAATGAATCCAATTTTAAGCCTAAATCTTCTAATATTCTTTAAAAGGTCGATTAACCGCCTTTTGATGGTGAACCCATTTTAAATCCACTTTTTGATGATTTTATATGTTATATTTGACAAAATAAAATCCTTCTTTATAATAAAGACATCAAAACTTACTTTGTGTAAATATTTGTTATTTTTCTGATAAAGTTCATTTTTTTAATGAATAGTGAAAATGTTGTATTTTAATTCCAAACCTCCTTTTAATATAATTTATTTATTTGGTCAGATTATCTTTTTAATTGTTTTTAAAGTTTAAAAAAATATATTTTTTCCCTTTAATCAAATGGTGGTCATTTGAATTAATTTCACTTTGAAATTGGACATAAACAAGTGTCAATCTTTTAATAAATATTGTTTCTTAAAAACACGCAATTTGTTTTGACAGCGGGAATTGATTATAAAATTTATTAATGCAACTTCTATTTTTTTAATTTGGTAAAATTGATATCATTTTTTAATTTTGAATATCAAATATATCTTATGGTGAATTTTTGGTATTTTTATGACAAATGTTCATTTTCAATGAATAGTGAAAAATACAGCATTTTAATTCAAAACTGTATTTTCATCCAATTTATTTATATAGTTAGATTTTCATTTTAATTGGTTTAAAGGTGTAATTTAATTATGTTTTTCTAATTTAATACAATTTTGGTAATTTTATGTAATTTCACTTTTTAATTGGATGTATAAACAAATCAATCTTTTGATAGATTTTACTTCCTAAAAACCCGGCTTTTGTTTTGACAATGGGAATTATTTTAAATTAATTACTGCAATTTCTATGTTTGTAATATGATAAAATAGATTCCATAGTTGGAATCATAGGGTCAAAATTATGTAATTAAGACTCTTTTGTTTTTGGAAATTATGAATAGTAACGACGGTAATTATCTTTAATTATCATGTTTAATTAGTAATCAGGTAGTTAAGGGTAATAAAATAATATCATAAAAATATAAAATGACACCAAAATGTGTCCTAATTTCATTGGTGGTGTCATGGCTGACCATGGGATTCTTTTTTCCAACCTTGGGACCCCATGGAGTCACTTTACTGTGATAGTGACCTTTTATCATATTTTTTTAAAGAAAGGAAAATGTAACCAATGTATATATCACCTAAGTAAAACAATTTTAATTTTGTTAACATAAATGATCTCTTTGACTATAAAAATTCATTGGAAATCTAAAAAGATTTCCTACATGATGGTAATTTGTTTTATAATTTTTACTCACTAAATAAATACATTTATTTATGACACCGTAATGATGCAGTGATTACCTCATTAATGAACGATTTAAATAAAATGAGAAGATAAGGTAAAATATAAGACTTACACTTGTCAAAAACCTATTTTATGGGTGTATTTCGAACCCTTATCACCTTATCCTATAAATATATAATTTGGGGAACTTTAATATCCGAAAACCATTTTATAATAAAGTAACTTTTCAAGACTTTCCAAGAGTGCCCCTCCTTCCTCTTATAAAAGGCCCCCACCTCTACCCCCTTACACACACCACTCAGGCTTTTGGCTCGACCAAACAATGCTAATTTTATCTCTCCACATCCCTCTATTCATCCTGTAAGCCTTACCTTAAGAATAAATCTCTTCAAGAAACCCTTTTGGTTCAAACCAAAGGGAGTTACCCGATTTAAAGGTAATGTCTTATCTTATGTTATTTTGTTTTATTTTGCTTCTCCAACTCCTTAAACTCTTTTTATTCCTTTATTTTGTGACAAAAACAGTGTCTTAAATATACTATGATGTTTTTATGAGTAGGATTCTAGCTACACTTACACACACCTCTATCTAATGGTTAAAGAACATACGGTTTTCTTGGATGGCGAATTACTACCTCACGAAATGATGATTGTTCTATCTTCTACTACCACATCTCATGGTGGCAATTATGATGGAACTATATTTATTCATGGTATATATTATATTTATTTCCTCTATATGCTTTTGTATTTTACATTTAAAACATACCTTTATTCTTTGCATGTTGTGCAAATGCGCTAATTTCATTTGAGGAAGTGTGGACTACCGCCCCCTCAAGTGATGTGACTCATTCATGCAATACATGGAATGTATAAAGAATCAAGTTAATGAACTTATGTGACCTATATAACATATTTATTATATTGTAATTATAATATATATATATCTCATTTAGTTTTAATTCCATTAATGTGACAAAGAAATGAAAGTAGCGTTCATGCGTACGTACGGCCTACCATCTCCATGAACGGTGGATTTCATTTTTTTTATCTCCAAATGTTATGGAATAGTATAAAATGAATATATACTGGATTTATATGATATTTAAATCATTAATACTATTCTATAGATGGTTTAATTATAACTAAATGGACAATTCTTTTCAAATAAGTTTATTTTTTACTCATGTATCAAACATCGACAAAAACGTCTGATATGAACTCACATAATTAACTAATTATTATAACATTATAATATGTGATATTAATTAAATAATAAACTTTAAAGTATTTCCTTAAGAAATTATTAATTGACAAAAGTTTATTATTCAGGAATATAAAGAAACAAACAAGACAAGTCAGACTTGAGGTAAGGGATCCAACCCCTCTCTTTCTTTTTAAGTACTCTCTTTTATGTCACTTATTTAAAGATACTCTTTCTTATGTTGTGGGATGTTATTATATATTCCTCTTAATGTAATTTTTATGTTCATATGATTGGAAAAACTAATTGATATCTTCAATCCATTTTTGGAAGTTTTAGGTGGCACCGTTAGGATGCTGAATTTTCGTAAGGGGATATCTTATCTCACTTTTAATTCCGTGAGATTTCAATTGTTCGCCACATATTTATTGCATGTGGTGTATTTTGTTATTCTATTTGATATATATTATCATTATTCTATTTATATTCATGGTATTCTGTGATTTATATTGTGTTTATTATCTTTTGTTCATACGACTCGATTGATTACAATGAGGTATGGGGTTTTTATCTCACTTTGTATTCCCGGGAGATTCATGCTATATTTATCACTATCTCTATTGAGTGGTGTATGTACTAACCATGATTCTAATCTTTGTGTAATATAATCTCATTTATGAGTACTTACATCAGCATTTTTTGATCCTTCTTTCATGGGGTGTACGTTTCAAAAGTTACCCAAATCGGTAAGGGATTATTTCACCCTCCTCTTTTTTAAAATACTTCTTTTTGTTATGTCGTTTAATTTAAATCTTGTTATGTTGGGATATGTTCTTCTATATCATTATTTCTATAAATATTATGTCCATGTGATGAGATTCCCTTTTCTCTCTCATCAACTCATTTTCTGAATTTTAAAGTGACGTTGTTAGGCTGTCGAATTTCTGTAAGGGAAATTCATAACCCAATTTCAATTCTTTGGGTCAAACGTATACTTCTTCATTATGTCATAATATGAATATGTGTGGATGACCTCCAATTGTTTTACACTTAATATCCTCTTATGTTGGGTGTACTTATATTTTCCACACATAATCATGTAATTGATTTATCCATAATCTAAGGATACCGACTTTGTAAGGGACTTCGTCTCAATCACTTTTCATTAAGGCATATTTTGTTTAATACAAAAATTTCTTTTATATGGTGTATAAACCCCTTTTAATTTTACTTTTATTCAAAATAAATCTTTTCTCTACAAAGCTTTTTACAAAATGAAAAAAAGTATGTTTTTTTAACGTACGTGGTGACAACGACCTTTCCGCCACTGCGAGTATTATTTGATATTTGGCTTCCTTAACAAGACGTAATGTTTTTAAAAGTAAAATAAATACCATATACTATTTTATGTATTTTGGTATTGAAAATGGTTTTGATAATGTTTTTATTATATCAATGTGTTATATTGATATCCTGTGATTGAAATGTGGAACTGTTATGTTTCTTTATGCATGTTTAATGTGATAAGATTATGTTATGGTTCTTGGGAATTGTTTATTAAGATGGGTGGTTCCATGATAAAATAAGGGCGGGTGAGCCTGATATAGCTCTCCAATGCATTGGGTAACGTGAATGAGTTAAACGTTAAGGTTTCTTCGAAGAGATTTAAGGAATATACTGTGATGGGTATTCCAAACGTAACCATGAGGGTTACTCCCTACATAAAAATGTTATGAATGCCTCAAGTTACCTTCACATATTATGATTTCTATGAGTTATTCGTAAAACTTATGATTTCATGAGGTATGTTATTGAGCTTTTCTTATAAGAGTAATATATGATTTAATTGATTCTTATGTATACCTGGACTAATGTTTTCATTCCGTATTTTTATATCCCTTACTGAGCTTTTTATGCTCATCCCAAGTTTTTGAAATGTTTTCCATAAGACTTAAAGATGAATTGGTCAAGGATGGGATCAAGGAAATACATTCTATCTAAAATGTGGAACTATACATTTTTCTTTCTAATAGTTTTTATTTTGTGAAAAAAATGGAAATTGTGTAAGAGTGTCTACTTTGTAATCTTTTGAGATGTAGTAGTTAAGTCCTAAT
This sequence comes from Viscum album, assembly GCA_963277665.1. Taxonomy (NCBI): domain Eukaryota; kingdom Viridiplantae; phylum Streptophyta; class Magnoliopsida; order Santalales; family Viscaceae; genus Viscum; species Viscum album. The sequence goes on along the minus strand of OY728159.1, from coordinate 649,324,368 downwards.
TCTCTAAAACACTAAACCTGAAAATATCCTTAATGTGAGTTATTCATTTAATTCATTATTATGTAATGTTTTAAGGATGGGTCCTTATATATAAGGAATTAATGGTTCAGAAAATGTTCAAATATCATTAATTCATTGAATACAATGAAATTTATTCACTAGTTTCAATGATGAAATCTATCAGAATTCTATTTTCCATTACCAATTAAATGAAAATGAATTTTTTGAGGTGGATTTCAAAAAATCCTTCCTTAAGAGAAACCTTCAAGAGTATAGCTATATCACACAACTCCAAAGGCTTTTTACTCCAATTAATTCAAATAATATATTAAAATTTAAAAATATGATTTATGGATTAAAATAAAAATCTATGTCTTAGATAAATTGTTTTTTTAGAGTATAATTGAATTTGGTTTCATAAATACTGAGTGATACACTTGTGTTTTAAAATAGTTTTGTGGGAGTACATTCAAGTATTTATCTAAATATTTCAAAGAAATATTACTCATTGGAAATGAAATTCTATTCTTAAATTTTATTAAAGAGTGCTAGAATAAATTATTCTGTATAAATGAAATAGTTGGGGCAGCATGTGTGCTTCGGTTTAAGACCCATCGTGATAGGTAAAATATGTTTCTCGACCAATGTCAATGTACATTACCTAAAATTATACTATATATATTCAATATTGAACAATCCAAGGGGGGATTGTCGGATGCATGACATGGAGTTAACATTTCATATAAAATTTTTCCTTAGAAAAATATGGAATGAAATAGAATGATAATTATTCCTTATGATACATCGATTGGGTCAGTCATGTGTACTAGGATATGTACTAGTCTATATGTTTCCTAATAACTAATTTTTGTATGATAATATAATGATGAACTATTTGAAATAAAATGGATTGAAATCATGACCATAATAAAGTATATGAGGAATAAAAAGTTGATGATCTTAGTTATCAAGGTTATTAGGAACTCTTATTTAGAGTATATACAGATACCTTTTTCCAAAATTATTAATATGAAATGATATCACAAACAGGATATAACATTACATTGAATAGACAGGCTATGATCTAGAAGATCTAAATGAATTTTATGAAAGGAAATTATATAGAACAGTATGAGTATTTTTTGTTTTATGAGGTAGCTAAATAATAATTATAGGTATAATAACAATTCCCATATAATTATGTTTTATATAGTATTAATGATCCTATCACACTCTATTATGATAATATAATAATAGTTGCTCTGTAAAAAGATCCAAGGAACTGTCATTAAAGAAATCAAATACTTCGGAAGTATCATTACTTAATGTGTAATGACCCATAAATTTCAAGGAATTTTTTTTTAATTTCTTTGGGATTTTACGAGTATGCAGTTTCTGACGGAACCTGATTCCGAGATCCGGTGTGCCTGCAATCAATTTCAGAAGATTATCCCTGGTACATTCAGTGAACGAAAGAGCGGGTTTTTCTAACATTTGAACCGGTGCTCGGAATCAAAATCTGAGGGCACCAATGAAACCACAACGTCGGTAATTGCTTAGGAACATCTTTTTTGGATGTGTGTTTGCTCAGGAGGAGTTGTTAAAAATGTGAATAATAAAAATATAGTTGTTTTACAATTATATTTTTATTACACCACTAGTGGTTTAATATTTAAGGGAATGGAAGTTGTGAGGAAGAGGGGTGGGGCCCACACGAGCCCCCACCTCCTTAAATTTCCAAACACCCCCCTCTAGCTTTAATGTGTAACTCATCATCTCCCCCTCTTAATTACAAGTCAACTCTCTCATTAAATTATTTGATTAAGTTAATCAATGTATTTAATTACGAGTTGAATTTTGAATTCATGGCTTGGGATTAATAAAGTAAAGGTGGAACTTATTTTATTTGGGGGTTGTTGTGTGAGAAGAATTGGGAGAAAATACACAAAGCCTTGGGGATCTTCATCTTCTTCGTTGGAGAACGTGAGGAACGTCAAAACCTCGACGAAGAACGACGTCACTGCAAGGAGTGATCATCGTGCCTTTCTTCTCCTCTCCGCAGCCAGTGTGAGACGCCGCTCCACCTCGGATGATCTCCGTCAACGTGTACGGATCCTCACCCCGCGACGTCGTTTTCTTCAATGCTCATCGATCGTCAACTCGTTATCGTGGTAGGGAATTGTTTTACATTCAAGATTGATTTACATTCTTCGTTGATGTTTATTAATCCGTCTGTTATCAAGATAATGGGAGGAGGTTGGACCACACAAACATGGCCAAACATCCTCCCTATGGTTGTAAATTTTTTGCTGTGGTTTGGAATGGAAGCGGCGTGGTGCCGTCACACCTCGCGCAAACGAGGGAACCACGGCCGGTGCGGGCCGCGGCGAAGGGGCGCGGCGCCGTCACGCCGCGCCGTTGAAGCCAAATGAGGTCGCGGCCGGAGCGGGGCCATGGCGGAGGTTCATGGCGCCGTTGCGCTGTGCCAGCCGGAAAAAGGCCGCGATGGTGCTGAGAGGGGCTGCTAGAAATCCGGCCACCGGCGCTTCGGAAGGGTGGGACCGCGGGGTCCCGCGGCGGCGGCACCGGCCGGCCAACCTGGCCGGCCGTTCGGAGGAGGCTGGGGGTCATAACCCCGGGTGGCAGATAGTCGGGGCCCCTCCACATGGGGGGCCACCGGTTCGGGACAAGGAGGGACAGCCCCCCCCCCCCCCCTGTTTTCCGCTCGGCCGAAACGGCCGAGCTGCTGGCCACGCGGGCAACGACCACGCCAGGCCAACCAGCCGCACTGAGCCGGACCGGTCACGCCGGGATGGATCACCCACACTGGTCCGGACCCCCGCGTTGGGCCAGGCCATACTGGCTGGGCCAGGCCGCGCCCAACTAGGCTGGACCCAGACCCGGGTCGGACTGGGCCCATACCCCCTGTTTTCGGACAGATCCGTTCAAACGCTCATAACTTGGGCTACGAACCTCCGATCGATGAAAAGTTAGTTGCGTAGAAATACTTGGTTCGAGATGGTCATTTTATTATATTACACTCAAGTTTTTGGAGAACTTTCAGTACGTCCGATTTGGTTCGAACACGAAACCAACCGGGCCTTCGGAGCAGAAACAGTTATAACTTGAGCTTCGGACATCCGATTGATGTGTCGTTGACTTTGTTGGATTCTTATTAGTGATATGGTTCTTTTTTCTTACTCTTATTGAGGTTTGTATGTAGTTGGAGTATGGTTGGGTTGGTTTTGACTTAAAATCCAACCGGGCCCCTCGAACGAAAAAGCCAATAACTCTCAGACCAGGCGTCCAATTGACACACCGTCTATCACGTTGAGTTCCTATTGTCAAGATGGAACTTTGGGATACATAAAATCCAGACTACATGTTAGTTGATATATCGACCCCCCTTGGCTCATGGAGCGGACCTTCCCAGAATCGATCATGCTGTGTGCGGGAACCCTAGAGTTGGCTGCGACTGCGACGACGATGACGATTGTACTAGGATCCTCCGTGGGTTTGGCAGTGAAGATGACTGTACTGAAATCCTCCATGGGTTCGACAGTAATGACTACTGTTCTTGTATCCTGTGTGGGTATGGCAGTACTACTGTTCTTGTATCCTATGTGGGTCTGGTAGTAGTTGACTCTATACTTGTATCCTACGTCGGTCCAGCAGAGTAGCTAGTCTTGTATCCTTTGTGGGTTTGACAGCTTAGCTGGTCTTGTATCCTATGTGGGTCTGATAGCTTAGATGAAACAGTGGCTACATATGATCATCTCTATCATCTTATGAAGAAGTGTACCTGCATGAGCTGAGTCTTGACTTTCAATCACTATCTTAAATATTATTGTTTTTCAATCCTGAGTGGATTGGGTTGTGATATCCTGTGTGGATTGGTTGTTCTTTCTTGTGTGGACTAGATCGAACTTGGGCTCGGATGTTGGAGCCGAACTGGAATTGATTACATTGGTATATGTATGGGCATATACCTATGTAGAGTTGGTTATTACTTCGTGATTGTATATTTTCTTTTTGGTTTATCCTTTGTAGATTCAGGGAGACCATCGGGGGTCTCGGGGTCCCTACTGAGTATCCTATACTCATCCTTGCATGGGCTTCGCCCACACTACATTGTGTTGGTTGTAGATGATGGACAGCGCTGATCGTGGTTGAGGCTTGAGGAGCGGGGCTATACCTGGAGGTGGACCTCACGACGAGTCAGTACCTGGAGGTGGACCTCATGACAAGTCAGTACCTGGAGGTGGACTTCACGACGAGACGGTACCCAGAGATGACAGACAGATGTGGAGAGCTGAGGTGGCCATCTATACCTACCCATTAGGCAGGAACTCGAAGGACGATCTAGGAGCAGCTCGACACCTTCCAGTTGTTGTACTTTCGTTTAGTTGCAGCTTTACTTTCAGTTGAGTTTGTATTCTAGCCCATTTACTTTTCAGCACTTTCTGTTTTACTTATTGTTGCTTCCACTTATAATCTGTGGTGTTTGTTTAATTTTATAAAGGAAATTCCTTCCTTTTTGTTGGTATTTACGCATTTGGTGCAAGTCGCCAGCCCCTGGCCTATGGGAGGCGGGTTTGGGGTAGTCACAGCATGGGCCCAAAGGACGGGTCATGAAAAATTGGTATCAAAGGGGTTCGGTTCTACCGCAGAACTCATGACTCTGATCTTTCTTCTATGTGAAGAAATATATTTAAGGTTATTTAGTGTGGTTATCAGTCCAGGGAGTCCAGTGTTGGTGTGGCGGCTGACGTATCCATACACCAGGACCCTGACTTCTGATTTCTGACTCAGTGCATGAAAACATTGATTGCATGTGTGTTTCAAAAGTTTTCTTTGTGATTACTTACTGTCAGCTCACCAAGTATACTATATTGACCATGGCACACCTATTTCTTTTTAGGATGGCCCCACAATGTCAGCTAGCTAGGGTTCAGAGCTTTGTGTGAGACGACAGCCCACCGAGCGACAAGGCCTCAGTGCAGGGCCCTTTTACAGCGGAGGCACCGACGGTACCTCTACTCGCCAAGCCACCGATGCCACTAGCCCCAGTAGCTGAGTGTGCACGTCGCCTTAGTGAACTGCATGAGTGTCAACATCAGAGACTGCCCAGGTTCCACAGAGAGACGGACCCGCAGGCGGCTGAGGATTGGATAGAGGCTGTGGTGAGAGTCTTCAGGCTAGTAGGGACTGCAGCTGAATTCTTAGTGATCCTTGATGCCAGCCTCCTTCAGGAAGCAGCAGGCAGATAGTGGAGCCTGATGCTCCAGGTGCACGACGAGGCATCTCTCCTTTGGTTGGACTTAAAGAGCCTCTTTCGCTTGGAGTTCGTCCCAGCCACCCTCCGTGCGGTGCGCATTCAGGAGCTACTATAGCAGCGGCAGGGCAGCGTGATGGTAGCACAGTACTCGGTGAGATTTACCGATCTCTCATACTATTCCACGGACATGGTACGGGAACCATTCTTTCAGGCTCGAACCTTCGAGTAGGGACTGATGCATGAGATTAGGGCATCGATGATCTCTCTCAGCATTTTGACGCTGGTAGGAGTACTGGAGCGAGCCCTTCTGGTAGAGAGCTTTCTCACTGAGCCTACACCAGGAGCGAGACCTACCGCAGGGCGGCACGTAGTAGAGTATTCTGCAGCTGGAAGTTGACGGATGTCACAGGGGTCCAGGAGGACCAGCCCATCAGGCGGATGACCCCAGGATACTGGCTCGGAGATGCGGGGCGCATACAGTAGAGCCAGCCTTTCGAGGATCAGACAGTGCTATGCATGCGGCGGGCAGGGCCACATGGCTCGTGACTGCCTGACCCGCCGTGCAGAGGAGCAGCAGACGGTTGAGGGACCACCTAGGTAGAGTTAGAGGGTTGACTGTGGCGGTCTATAGGGAGCAGGCGGACGAGGAAGAAGAGCTGTCCGAGCAGCAGGTGGTGGGCGACACTTTGAGGCTTTACCACCACCACCACCACTAGGAGGTCCACCCCGACCATAGAGAGCTAGTGGGCAGAGGCAGGCTCAGCTTTAGGCAGTGGAGGCCTACAACCATGGCCCACCAGAGATGATTCGAGGTACTATCTGTGTCTACTCCACCATTGTTGTAGTTCTTATAGACATAGGAGCGAGTCATTCTTTCATTTCCACTTCCCTTGTTCGGAGCTCGGAGATTCCGACGGAGCCGTTGGATCGATCCTTACGGCTAGAGACTCTTACAGGAGAAGACTCGACGATTATGCACTAGTGCCAGCAGTGTGAGCTTACCCTAGGAGGTGAGAGCTTTGGCTGGGATCTTCTTGTAGTAGTTTCAAGGCCTTATGATGTCATCTTGGGCATGGATTGGTTATATACAATCCATGCTCTGGTCGACTGTATTAGGCACAAGGTGCGGTGTGTTTGCACTGATGGGAGTAGGTTCACCTTCATCGGAGAGACGGGAGCCTTTGCAGCACTGGATAGACTCACGCAGAAGAGAGGACAACCCATCACTCACCAGTTGGCTATCCTCATCCTAGGAGCAGTTGATGTGCGGAGTCCGAGTTTTCCTGTAGTGGTGGATCAGTATGCGGACGTTTTTCTTGACGACGTTCCGGGACTACCTCCTCCTAGAGAGGTAGACTTCTATATTGACATGTACCCCGGGAAAAACCTGATATCCACTCCAGCTTATCGGATAGCTCCCGCTGAGCATCGAGAGCTAGGGGTACAACTGGAGGACTTGCAGGGAAAGGGATTCATCAGACCCAGTTTTTTACCCTGGGCTTCCCCGATTTTGTTTGCCAAGAAGGCAGAAGGGAGCTATCGACTGTGTGTCGACTATCGTCACCTGAACTAGGTGACCGTGAGGAAAAAGTATCCACTACCGAGGATTGATGACCTCTTCGATCAGTTCAAGGGAGAAAGGTGGTTCTAGAAGATAGACCTCAGGTCAGGCTATCATCAGCTCAGAGTTCGCGATGAGGATGTGCAGAAGACAACCTTCAGATGTTGGTATGGACACTATGAGTTCATGGTTATGCCTTTCGACATAACTATTTCTCCAGCAGTTTTCATGAGTCTCATGGACATGATCTTTCAGCCTTACCTCGATCGATTTGTCGTGGTCTTCATCGACGACATTTTGATATACTCGACTACTGAGGAGGGGCACGCCTACCACTTGCGGGTTGTACTAGACACACTCCGAGAGCACCAGAATTATGGTAAGCTCTCGAAGTTTCAATTTTGGATACGTGAGGTCCACTTCTTGGGACACGTTATCTATGAGGAGAGAGTTGCGGTGGATCCTATGAAGATCGAGGAAGTGCTAGCTTGGGAGCCACCCAGAAGCGTTAAAAAGGTGTGGAGTTTCCTAGGTTTGGATGGGTTCTACTGGAGATTCGTGCCAGACTTCTCTAGAGTTGCGGCACCACTATCAGCTTTGACGAAGAAGGGGAAACCCTTCGTGTGGTCATACAGTTGTCAGCAGAGCTTCCAGGAGCAGAGACAGAGATTGACCAGTGCACCCATCTCGAGGCTACTAGAGGAGGAGGTAGAGTACTTAGTCTAATGTGATGCATCAGGGACCGAACTCGGGTGTGTCCTAATGTAGGAGTGGGAAGTGATCGCCTATGGATCACGACAGTTGAGGAAGCACGAGTGGAACTACTCTACCCATGACCTGGAGTTAGCAGAAGTGGTCTTCACTCTGAAGATGTGGCGACACTATCTGATGGGTGAGCGCTTTACAATCTATTCTGACCCCCAGAGTCTCAGGTACATCTTCTCGCAGAAGGACGTGAACCTGAGATAGCGGCGATCGCTCGAGTTCCTCCAGGACTATGACTTTGAGATAGTCTATACTCTTGGAAAGGGGAACGTATTAGTCGATGCTCTCAGCAGGAGGACGGGCATTCAACTACTTGTAGAGGTGACAGAGAAGCTAGCCACTTTGCAGATATCCTTCGTGGAAAGAGATGGGGCAACCTTCCTTCAGCACTCACAGTCACTCCTCCACTACTACAGTGGGTCAGAGAGGCATAGCGTGGGGACGTTGATTGTGAGATGCGGCGTGCATAGATATCCTCAAGACAGGAACCTGATGGATTCTCTATGGGAGGAGAGCACGTCATCCTTTTCAGAGGATGTACCATGGTACCAGTTGCTTTATAGAAGTAGGTGCTGAGAGAGTTTCACACTTCCCCTTTAGCGGTACATCCAGGAGTGGCATAGATGTACCAGGATCTCAGACGACAGCAGTGGTGGATGGGTATGAAGAAGTTTGTAGCAGAGTTCGTTTCTCGATGCCTCACCTGCCAGCAGGTGAAGGCAGAGCACCAGGTACCAGAAAGCTTAGTACAACCCTTAGAGGTCCTAGAGTGGAATTGGAACGGGATATCAATGTATTCCGTGACTGGACTTCCACGTACTTCCAGAGGTCACGACTCCATTTGGGTGATTGTCGACCGACTTACCAAGTCGGCCCACTTCTTACCCATCAGAGAGCAGGGATCAGTGGAGAGCTTGGGATGCCTCTTCGTTCAGAAGATCATACGGCTTCATGGTGTTCCATCATCTATCGTCTCCGATCGATATGCTCGATTTACTTCCCGGCTTTGGAAGGGGTTATATGAGGCATTCGGGACGCAACTACGTCTGAGCACCGCCTTTCACCCTCAAACGGATGGTCATAAGGAGAGGACCATTCAGACTCTCGAGGACATGCTCCGTGCATGTGTCCTCGACTTTGGTCGTAGCTGGGAGGGCCACCTGCCATTGGTGGAGTTTGCGTACAACAATAGCTACCACTCTACTATCGGGACGGCACCATACAAGGAATTGTACAACCGACCATGCAGATCACCTATGTGCTAGATAGACCCTAGGGAGTTAGCACTTGTGGGACCGGAGATGGTCCAGGCCACGACAGAGAAGGTCCAGGTCATCTAGGAGCGGATGAGGATAGCTTAGAGATGACAGAAGTCTTATGCTGACAGGAGGCGGAGACCACTAGAGTTTGAGGATGGCGACCACATTTTCTTGCGGGTCTCACCTCGACGTGGATTACAAAGATTTGGATAAGGCAGCAAGTTATCTTCGGGCTTCATCGGAGCATTCCAGGTTCTCAGTAGGATAGGTGAGGTGGCTTATCGCCTGGCTCTACCACCTCAGTTTCACCAGGTGCACGACGTCTTCCACATATCTCAGCTGAGGAGATACGTCCATGACCCAACGCATATCATCGACCATGGGGAGCTGGACATTGATGACGGGGTGACTTTTGTGGAGGTCCTGGTGGAGATCAAGGATTGATAGGAGCGGGTCCTATGTGGGTAGTCGATTCCTCTAGTGCGCATCAGGTGGCTGCACGGGAACCTCCAGGAGAGCACTTGGGAGTGGGAGGCTTAGATGCGTGCTCAGTACCCTCATTTGTTCCCCTAGTTTGTGATGTATCTTTACGGGGACGTAAATATCTGAGGTGGGAGTAATGTAAAGACCCGTAAATTTAAAGGAATTTTTTTTCTTAATTTCTTTGGGATTTTACGAGTATCCTGTTTCTGATGGCACCTAATTCCGAGGCCTGGTGTGCCCTGAATCAATTTCCGAAGTTTATCCCATGTACGTTCAGTGAACGAATGAGCGGGTTTTTCTAACTTTTAAACCGGTGCTCAGAATCGAAATCTGAGGGCACCGAGGAAAACGCAGCGCCGGTAATTTCTTAGGAGCATCTTTTTCGAAGGTGCGTTTTCTCGGGAGGAGTTGTTAAAAATGTGAAGAATAAAAATATAGTTGTTTTACAATTATATTTTTATTACACCACTAGTGGTTTAAGAGTTAAGGGAAAGGAAGTTGTGAGGAAGTGGGGTGGGGCCCACACGAGCCCCCACATATTTAAATTTCCTAACACGCCATTAAACACCTCCCCTCTAGCTTTAATGTGTAACTCATCCTATCCCCCTCTTAATTACAAGTCAACTCTCTCATTAACTTATTTGATTAAGTTAATCAATGTATTTATTTACGGGTTGAATTTTGAATTCATGGCTTGGGATTAATAAAATAAGGGTGAACCTTGTTTTATTTGGGGGTTTTTGTGTGAGAAGAATTGGGAGAAAATACACAAAGCCTTGGGGATCTTCATCTTATTCATTGGAGAATGCGAGGAACGTCAAGACCTCGACGAAGAACGTCGTCACCGCAAGGAGCGATCGCCATGCCTCCCTTCTCCTCTCCGCTGCTGGTGTGAGACGCCACTCCACCTTGGACGATCTCTGTAAACGTGTACGGAGCCCCACCTCATGACACCATTCTCCTCAATGCTCACTGATCGTCAACTCGTTATCGAGGTAGGGAATTTTTTTACATTCAAGATTAATTTACGTTCTTCATTGACGTTTATTAAGCCGCCTGTTATCAAGATAACGGGAGGAGGTCGGACCGCACGAACACTGCTGAACCTCCTCCCAATGGTTGTAAATTTTTCGCTATGGTTTGGAATGGAGGCCGCGCGGTGTCGTCACATCACGCGGAAACGAGGGAACCACGGCCATTGTGGGCTGCGGTGAAGGGGAGCGGCGCCATCGCGCCACGCCGTTGAAGCCAAAAGAAGCTGCGACCAGAGCGGGGCCGCGGCGGAGGGGCGCGGCGCCGTTGCGCCGCGCTAGTCGGAAAAAGTCCACGGCCTAAGGGCGTGGTGGTGCTGGGAGTGGCGGCTGTAAATCCGGCCATCGGTGCTTCGGAAGGGCGGGACTGCGGGGTCTCGCGGCGAGAGCATCGGCCGGCCAACCGGGTCGGCCGTTCGGAGGAGGCCGGGGGTCGTAACCCCCAGAGGCAGACAGGCGGGCCCCCTCCACGTGGGGGGCCACCGTTTCGAGACAAGGGGGGGCAGCCCCACCCCATTTTCCGCTCGGCCGAAACGGCCAAGCTGTTGGCCATGAGGGCCACGCCCGCGCTAGGCCAACCGGCCGTGCCGAGCCGGACCGCCCGCGCCGGGCCGGACCGCCCGCGCTGGGCCGGACCCCTGTGCTGGGCCGGGCCGCACTGGCTGAGCCGGGCCACGCCAGCCAGGCCGGGTCACGCCCACCTGGCCTGGACCAAAACATGTGTTGGTTTGACCCGGTTCGGGCCGACCCTTGGGGTATTGGGCTGTGTCGGACCGGGCCCATACCCCCTATTTTCGGACAGATCCGTTCAAACGCTCATAACGTGGGCTACGTACCTCTGATCGATGCACCTTCAGTTGTGTAGTGATCCTTGGATCAAGATAGTCTTTTTAGTATATTAAACATAAGGTTTCGGAGAACCTTGGGTACGGAAGGGTTGGTTTGAACACGAAACCAACCGGGCCTTCGTAGCGGAAACACTTATAACTTGAGCTCCGGACGTCCGATTGACGTGCCATCGACTTTGTTGGATTCCTCTTAGTGGGACGGTTCTTTTGGATTACTCCGCTCGAGATTTTGATGTAGTTGGAGTACGTTTGGGTTGGTTTTGACTTAAAAACCAACCGGGCCCCTGGAACGAAAAGGCCAAAAACTCTCAGACCGGGCGTCCGATTGACGCGCCGTCTATCACATTGGGTTCCTATTGTCAAGACGGAACTTTGGGATACATCAACTCCGGACTACGTGACAGTTTATGTATCAACCCCCCTGGCTCGTGGAGCGGACCCTCCCGGAATCGAGCATGCTGTGTGTGGGAAGCCTAGAGATGGTTGCGACTGCGACGATGATGACGACTGTACTGGGATCCTCCGTGGGTTCGGCAGTGACAACAACTGTACTGAAATCCTTCGTGGGTTCGACGGTGATGAATAATGTTTTTGTATCCTATGTGGGTCCAGAAATACTACTATTCTTGTATCCTCTTGGGTCCGGCAGTATTTGACTATGTACTTGTATCCTACGTGGGTCTGGCAGAGTAGCTGGTCTTGTATCCTTTGTGGGTCTGATAGCTTAGCTGGTCTTGTATCCTGTGTGGGTCTGACCTCTTAGATGAAACAGTGGCTACATCTAATCATCTCTATCATCTTATGAAGTAGTGTACCTGCGTGAGCTGAGTCTTGACTTTCAATCACTATCTTCGATATGATTGTTTTTCGATCCTGAGTGGATTGGGTTGTGATATCCTGTGTGGATTGGTTGTGCTTTCCTATGTGGACTAGATCGAACATGGGCTCGGATGTTGGAGACAAACTGGAATTGATGACTTGGGTATATGTATGGGAATATACCTAAGTAGAGTTGGTTGTTACTTCGTGATTGTTTCTTTTCTTTGTGGTTTATCCTTTGTGGATTCAGGGAGACCTTCGGGGGTCTTGGGGTCCCTACTGAGTATCGTATACTCACCCCTGCACGGTCTTCGCCCGCACTACGTTGTGTTATTTGTAGATGACGGAAAATTCTGATCAATGTTAAATCTTGAGGAGCGGGACTGTACCTGGAGGTGGACCCCACGACGATTCAATACCTGGAGGTGGACCTCACGATGACTCAGTACCCGGAGGTGGACTTCACGACGAGACGGTGCCCGGAGGTGACAGATGGACATAGATATCTGAGGTGGCCATATGTACCTACCCATCAGGTAGGAACCCGGAGGATGATTTAGGAGCAGCTTGACACCTTCCAGCTGTTGTACTTTCGTTCAGTTGTAGCTTTACTTTTTAGTTGGGTTTGTATTCTGGCCCATTTACTTTTTAGCACTTTCTTTTGTACTTAGTGTTTCTTCCGCTTATACTCTGTGGTGTTTGTTTACTTTTATAAAGGCAATGCCTTCCCTTTTGCCAGGATTTACGCATTTGGTGCTAGTCGCCAGCCCCTGGCCTATGGGCGGCGGGCTTAGGGTAGTCACGACATGAGCCCCAAGGACGGGTCGTGACATAATGGATTTTTATCAAAGATGTGAGGTTATAGAGAGAAGTATTTCAATAGAAGAGAAGGTGTAAGGCCCCATAACTAAGTCATAGACTAAGAAGAAAAATTGTTACCAGGTGAGGTCTAGTGGATTTGAAGGTGTAGGTAGTTGGCTCTAGTCCGAGCCAGAGTTTTTTGAAGTTGGTGTCCTAGGACTAAATATTTGTACATTAATTACACATTTATTTTATATATTTAATATTAATAAAATATATTTTTTAAATATTTTTCATTATTCATCATTAAAATTATTTAATATTTTTACAGTGTTTAAATCACTTTAATAATGACATAGTTATTCCCCACTATAATGATAAGCTTGAATTCCTATGATGATATTCTTTAATATTTTTTTGTAGTTGGATAAAGTACTGTGATGGGAGACATAATACATACACACTCATGTAACATTATTCAAAAGTATTTGTGTCTTCTTATCATGATTCTTTTCACATCATAATATAAAATATGGGAGATTATGAGATGTTAACTACTAGTAGTAATTTGGAATCTTTTATTTTCATTATATATTCTTATCTACGATCATTTATATGAGTCAATAGGCAATGAAATAAACATTAATAAACGTAATGAATAACATGCATATATTTACGAATGAAAAAAATAAAGACATTTGTTCTCAGTGAAGTAGGGTGTGTTGAGTGCATCATGATTCACAATTCATTAATTGATAAGTTGCATAATGACTTCTCTATTACATATTTATTGAAACTGATATGTAGTCAATTTTATTAGAATAGAACCATCACCATAAATTCCATTTCTATGGTGTAAGTACATTTTCATTTTAGATAATAAATAAAAACTTATTGATCATGTAGGTTGGTGACACTTATGGGAAACCATATTGATCAAATATTGTGGGATCGGTATTAAATTACAAGGTGAGTTTTCATATGTGGTTGTCATCATTACAAATAAATGATCTTTATCTTATGTTTCTTGACCTATTTATAGATAGTAATATTTTTATTCTTGTAAGCCTATCTAATTCTAGTGAGAAATAATACTTTATTGTCATATACTAAGTGATTCTAATGATCATAGTTAATTTCTATTTGAATTTAGTTAATTACATAACTATTAATCTTAATACTGAGGTATAAATTTATTCAAGATTCTATCATTAGAAGATATTTAGTGATGTAAAAAATATTTAAATTAAATATTTATTTGATTTTTTAATAATAATACTGATTTTCAATCAGATTTAAAACATGTCTAGTGTTAAATATTAATTTACAAGATTGTTATATAATTTTTTTTTCAAAAAATGACATGCGGTCCAAAAATAATCACATTATTATTATGGGATATGGAGTTTGTTAATGTATAAAATTTTGTTTAAATAGAGACATTCAATTAAGGATAACATTAACTAAAACCCTTTCAATATAAATAGATAGTTATTTCTATTTTTTTGTCCATTATATTGTGTTTTCAATCAAGAATAAATAATTTTTATGGACAACTTGTTCACCTTAGATTCATATTTCTATATACCTCTAAATATTAGAAAATGAAATAGAGATACCATAATGATCAAAGGATAAGTGATCAACACAAAAAAAATTAAAGATAATCGATTCACTGCTTTATCACTAATAGATCGATTAGGACGGCATGAAGATCAAAGGAAAATGTGTGGATAACCACTAGTGGGATTATATAATTATATATAGAAATCATAATTAAGGTAATATGATGGGGAATTTTTTAAAGACCAACATTCTAATAAAAGAATGATCCAAACCCCAAATATTCATTTGTTTTAGAACTAAATACGTTAATTTTAAATTATATGTAAATGATCCTCACATTTTGTTTTGTCGTAGATATATTAAAATACAATTTAGTATATCCCCAAACATTGTACTCTTCATCTACATGCAGAAACAACAATATATTACCATAGAAATTAAACTACATTAACGGTAGATGAACATGACAAAAATTTGTATCTTATTCACTAATTTTGTACAAGGTATATCATTATACTAATGAAATGAGGAATCATCTCCATATTTACAACAAATTTGTTTAACAAATATGATGCCTCGAAAGAATGTGATGTTCCATTATAAAAAAATTCATGCACCATATTCTAGTTTAGAATAATTTTATCTCTCATCATAGTGTGTCCATATTTATCACTTGTGAAAGCCTAATAAAATCGATATAATTATTACAAAGTAGTCACAACATATAACATTCATCTGTATCATGTTGCTGACCGAGAAGCTCATATTTTACTAGAAAATATGGGTTTACCAATGCATGTGGATGTTAACTTGACCGTTGGTTCTTTCCCCTCCAAGAATATGAACCTTGTGGCTGAGTTAATATGTTCTTCTTAATGAACTCTTATGTTTAAGAAAATACATTTTTATGCAATTTATTGCAATAGTATTATTAATTAATCATTGGTGTACTGAATTCCCTCCCACTATGCATAGAAAACCACACTAAAAAATGTGTTTGTATTGGATATTGAATGTAATTTAATTAATTATTTACTATGGGTCTGATGTGTGTTACCTCCATGGAAATTTATATATCATTTTTATATTTTTTCAAAAAAATTGATAAAAACTATCACCTTGGGAACAAAATGTCTTCCACCATAAGGATTCCCATTATTATCTATTTCTACCAAATTTTTAGTGTTAACCATCTATATATAATATATAATATGGAGAGAGTATGTCATCGATCAAATCTTTGTTTGTGATCCTAACAAAATGATATTGTCCTTATATAATTAACTACGAGATACCTCAAGGGTGAAACATACTATGTTCATTAAAAAAGATATTTACTCAGTCATTGAGAGGTTTTATTAATTAATGTTCAAGAAATATATAATTATTTATAACTTAGATGTGTGGGGATTGATTTTTTTATTAAATAATTATTCAATGTCTTCCCACATACGTCACTAGACATATCTACCATGTAAATATATATTTCACAATTACCATGTAATTTCATCTAGTATTAAGGTCAATAACTTAAAATTTATCTCTATTAATGATCCAAGAAAAATAATTGCTCTATACATTAAGTGGATCCACAAATATAAAAATTAATGTTTACAATACCTATAAAAAGAGAAGGATTATTCTTCTGAAACTAAACTAAATGATCAACTTTAATCGGTTCCACATTTTTATTTCCTTCCTCAGTACCTTAGAAATATGGAACAATACTGTGTACTAGTTTTGGTTTCCTCTATGGCTAAGGTTCCAAAAAATATTCCATAGCTTCATCTTGTTAGTTTTTAAATAGTCTACCTTGTTCAATTCTATATAGAAATAAAAAAACAATTTATATATTACTATATAAGTATTGAAGTTTTGATATTTCCAAATAAACATTAAAAAATCAACCATTAAATTAACATTTAAAAAATTAACCAATTTAATCATTTTTCATGAAAAAATATCCAACAACAAATGACCAATGTAGTCTCACTATGAAGTATAGATAATAATGCATGATGTTTTTCACTCATAGAATAAAGTCACGATGATGAGATAACAACATACCTATAATCATTTATAAATATTTTGTGCCCAAAATAACATTTCAACTTTATGTTTAGCATAAAAAGACTGTCTATATCATTTTAAGATATAAATTTCATGTTTTCAAAGTATTATATACTTTTTTTAAAGCTAGCTCACGGAAAGAACAAATTGATATCATTTTTACATCCCACCTCAAAACCAATGTCATTTGTTAAGGAAAATGTGATAATATACATATTTGACATACCTAAGGCACCAATGACTGAAAATACATTTTTAGGTATTATTAAACAATGGGGATGATTTTCCTTTAATAACACACAACATTTTGAGATGAAAGGAATATAATTAAACTCAAATACATGATTATTTTGTAAAAACATACATAAATTAGTAAAATATTAATTAGATATTAGCATCAACTTAACATAAGAAAAATTGATAATTGGGAAAGGAAAAGACACCAATTGAAAAAAAATGGATCCAATGTGAAAATAACTAGAACATGATGCAGACACCCCACAATAATTTCTATATCCACCAAGTCAATGATATCAAAGAATACCACCAATGAAGTATGAAACCTATACATTCCATGTATCTTAGTAGATGACATGGGTAGACTCACCAAAATTACTCCTGTTTTGGGTGAGTATATCATTCAGTTGTAATTCCCATAAATACATTACAATAGATTATATTACAAAAATAATGATCTAGAAAATTTTATAATTTTTTTTATTAAAAACTATAGTTAACAAGTAAAATATTTTACTAGGCTCAAAGAATATTTTCACAATAGAGGTATTTAAAAAAATTATTTGACCAAAAAATTAATAATTTCATTATATACTAATATAATACCCATCAACGTATCAAACTACACAAAAGGACACATGTATGATAAATGAAAATTTGAGCACATAACAGTTCAAATGCATTCTTCAAAAATTCATCAATAAGTGATATTCCATTATACCTTTACAATTTTTCACTGATCACCAATTCTATTTCTATAGGGCCTTGTAAAATGAAATATGCCACGAATCTGCCATGCATTCCAAGATTATTTATCAATTTTTACTATAAAAAATAATTATTTTGGAAATAAAATTTCTTGAAATCATTTACTTATAAACCACACATGAAAATCATAAACTATAATTTTGAATTCACATCAAATGAAAATTTTTCCATATAATGTACTGTAGATATTTCCAAAAAACCCCATTCAATTTTTAAAAGAAACTAGCCATAATTTTATATAAAAATAGAGTGAGAGACTATTCATTTACCTTAATTATAAATAGTAAAAAGTAACTCTAATTGCACCCTAGATTAGACCTATTCGTCTCATTTCAATAAAAAATCTCAAATATATCTCATCAGTATAAAAATAAACCCATAAAACAGTGTATCACAACATCTATTAATCTTTCTATTAGATGAAAATGAAGTAGATACCTAAGGAGAAGGGTGAATGAGATCATATCAATTTATTCAATTTTGGAACACTCAAATATTTGTTACAAAAAGTGTATATAAATCTACTATTACTTGGAATAACATATGTTAACCCAATAAGATTAGAAAAATTAATATGAAGCACTTGAGGATATGCAAACATTGGCCATGGAAAAACTTGTTTGCCCTGAATAATTTAAGACCTGATTTGGGAATTCACACCATCAATTCATTGACGGACACTTACACTGAAATAATAATTTCTTTTGTTATTATTTTCAAAATTAAACCATTTAAAATTTAAATGGATATGAAATTTTGAATCTATTTAAGAGATAAACTGGTGACCTAATCCCACAATAAATAAAAATAAAGGGTTGTTCCCATAAAAAAAATAACATCATAGAAAAAACAATCACCATGTAAATTTATATTCTGCAGTTTCATTCATCTTTACACTAGGATCTCATCTTATTTATGTTCAAAAATTTAAAAATAATATCCCAATTATTCCAAACATGAATGTATATGTGGTAAAAACTGACACACATTATTCCTAGGGTGCCACATGGCTAGAGTGGACATGACACATCAGTTTATCAAAACACTCTGATCAAAGTTCAATTTGTCGTGACATATATGAAAAAATATAAATGTAAAAATGGGATCCTTGGATATTAAAATTTAATCCAATTATATATTTTTAAAAATAGAGAATAAAAATTTGAATATGATGGAGTAAAACTACAATGTATTTCACCATGAGAATCCATTAGATTCTAAAAATAAGATACATTGTTGATAATCATCAGATTATTTTAAAATCATCTATATCTATGATTTTTAGGTGATAATTTTTTACTTTATATACATACATATCATAAAAATCACATTGAAATGTTCTTCAGATTCCCATGAAGCTGATAAAGAATAATATTTTTATGTTGTTAATCAAATTAAGTGTCACAACCCTCACATGTTCAATGTAATTAGTTATTGAATTAAGCTATTCTATGTGGATACCATAGATGAATGTTATTCTTTTATTTGACACTAAATAAATCTTATATTTTAATGTGATAAGTTGACATGAATCCTGTTTGGATCGAAAAATATTGATCTATGATATGTTCCCAGATTGTTTCCCTTCAATGGAAAACTAGTATTAGTCTATAGAAGTATCTCTGATTCTTTACTTGTGATAACTCAAATTCTTCTTAATGACATTATTGAATTGATAAATTACTACTCATTTGGATAAATCATTCGTCACTAAATATTGATAATTAATCCATATATAGAATTCATATTACTCTTTCATTCACTTGTTAGTGAATTATTCAAACTCATTGTAATGAAAATAAACCATTAACACCTTCAGGATTATTTATTATAATATTATTAATTAACTGAGTTATAATTTTTTCTAAAAATTTTATTGAAAACAATTAGCTCACATAAAGATAACTATCATACTAAATCAAAAAATACATCATCAAAATAAATTAAAATTTAATAACATAAAGTGTAAATAAGAAATTATAGTGGATTTGTATCATCAATTCCATTTTTTGAAATAATTTTTCTCTAACAATATAGATCTTATAAATTAGAAACAATTTTTAGAAACAATTTTTAGAAATTATTTTTATTCCTTCTTTACTCACTCATAGATTTTATCATAAAACATCTTAACACATTTTTTTTCAATTCAAAAACATTGAAATTTGTGAAATGATACCCTATAAACCTCAATAAGGCATGTATTTATGATAAAAACTAGGGTATAAATTTCATCAATAATGAATAGACAACCTAAGATGTCATCAAGCGTTGATTAATTAATTCAATATATTAAGACAAAACAGATACATACATTGAAATAGATATAGTCATCTAAAATATATCAAGGGATAATATCTTGTGTTTCTATCATCCTTCCTTGTTTGGGATATGCCTATAATTTTAGTGGAATCTTTATCATTCCTCATCTTCCTCTAAACATTGAATCAAGATCTAACCATAGTCACTATATTTACCAGAAGAATACAATAGATCAAAACAATTTCTGCTTAGACCAAGAGTGGAATATTTCTTATTTTTTTTGACTTTACATTATCATGATCTAATGTTGTTTTATAATAGGATACTGTAATAAGATCTAATTTTAGTGACCCGAAATTACCTCATCTAGTAACAACTTTTTTATGATTTTCATTCAATCCCGTTGATGCTCAGCCTGAGTTTCATTGATTTATTTCAATCTATCTTCATTGGATCTCAATAAAATTAAAATTTATATAATATTTCAAGTTCATCATCTCTGATTGAGTTGATAAACAATCTCATTCCCTTTTATTACTACAATAAGATTCAAAGGATGTCCTATGGTAGACTAATTTCACCCACATGATCACTCAAATTTATTGGATCACAAATCAGTGAAATAGTGTCGCATAGTCACAAAAATGAATATGGATCCTATATATGGACACTTCAAAAATATTTATCTGGGAACCAGTAAAAAAAGGTGAATTCAGTTATTTACATTACAAATTTTCCAGGAACATACAAATAAGAATTTTTTCTGAAATCAATTAACTTTTCCTGATATTTGAGCAACATCAATATATTTTCACATAGTATGATAGCATAAGTAGTTTCATATAGTGATTGTTCATTTAAAATAAAAATAAGAATTTTAGAATTTTAAACAACAAAATTTTACTAGAAATGATGAAAAATAATACAAACCAATGGATTAATTTTTTATTAAAAATGAAAAATAATTACAAAAAATATATTCTACTTTAAATCCATGTGTGTCATAAAAGATCATAATTAAATTCACATTACAATATTTTGTTAATAAATTAAATAATAAATATTTAACTCTTAAAATGTTCAAAAAAAATTATAAAATATAAACTAAAATTATTAAATCATTTAAAATATTGGATAATAATCTTTTAATAATGTTCATTAAGTTATATTATATTTTAATGTAAATAAAAATGCAATAAATTTTTGTTTCATGGAAATAAATAATAATCCTATATAAATTTTATTTATTAATAAGAAAAAATTTAATTGATAAAATTATATTAACATTAAAAATATAATAAAAGATAAATATAAATAATTATTTACTTGTTTAAATAAACATTTTGAATTAAGTACGCTTTACAAGCACTAAAAATTATATAGAATGATACATCAAATAAAAGTCATATAAATCATCTTTATTAATTCTATTCAATTTGAAATACCTATTTAATTTGGTCTTCTAATCCTTACCCATCACCTATTTTATTAAATGGATGCAAATAATTGAAACAAAATTAACAATAGTGGTGAGGTTCTGATTGTCCTAATGAGTATAAAAACATGACGGGACATTGAATAATTTTGTATCATAATTATTACCAAACTATCTGAATTAATTGACAAAATTATGTACCATGTTGAGGACCATAATACAATTAGTAGGGAGACAGATTCTATTGACTTAATCGATATAGCATCCCGTCTTTTTATAACATAACTTTTCATTCCATTACACGGAACTGAGGATCTTTAAGTTTTAGTGTCTTGGAAACAAGGAACATAAAACATGAAACAAAAAAAACATTCTTCTTAAACACTTGGAAGGCTTCTCCTCATGTTCACCCTAGGCTCATTACTGCATCCCATAACCTGGGGACATACATCAAAAGGAAGGGTGAGCAGAAGTCCCAGCAAGGGAAACAAGTGAAACATTTTACATATGAACTTGAGATACATCAATAAAGTCATGAAAAGAACTTTAAGGCATGAAAATGAAATCATGAGGCATATCATAATAAAAATAAAACTTTTTCATAACTTGAAGTTGTGGCTAAATCATTTAACATAGACAATCATGAACATATCACCAAGGTCCATCCCCAAGGTGTCATTTTAAAATTACCAAGGTTATTCACCAAGGTATCGTGAAAATTGTAATCTCTAGTGGTTACATCATTACCCAATGCATTGGAGCGCTATCAGGGTGCACCCTTAAATTTTCCTTTATTATCATGTGAGCCACATATATCATCATCAAACATTTCATAAATAACCCATATAGCATAAAATAAAAGGGTTTCATTTCATAATCACAACGCTTTAAAAACTGCTTTAAAGACATGATCTTTACGTCACTTTAAAACCCACAGAAAAGGAAGGTGGGTCTCATGTATGTAAATCCCAGAATTTAAAATAGAACATTTTGGTATATATGTGAATACCCCTTTAGAAGAAAGATCTTTGAGTATTAACTTAATAAAATAAAAGAACTTTAGAAAAAAAAGATAGACATTTTGAGACAGAAATTCTGCAGCATGACGGCAATGTTCCGAGGTTTTAGAAGACATTAAAAGAGAGGTAAAATGGGTCAATCATTCATAAATGGCCCATAAAATAGTACATGGACAGAATAAGAAGGATACATGATCATGGTAATGAAATTTCAAGTACATACCATTTTAAATGAAAAACATGGAAGGAAGAAAAAAATTAGATTTCTCTTATGAAAGTTCGGCAGCCTAACGGCGTTACTTAAACATCAACAAAAATGATTTGAAAAGATCAAATAGGGTCTCTCATCATGTGAACATAAGAGTTCAGTATGATAGATATAGAGATAATTCCCCAACATAACAAAAAGGAACTTGAATGAATTGACATGAGAGTAGAACTTCAAAACGAGAAGGGTGAAGAACCACTTAAAAATTCGGCAGCCTAACGGCGCCACTTAAAACTTCAAAATACTGAATTGAAGAGATCAAATGGGTTCTCTCATCATATGAACATAAGAGTCCAGTATGATATATATAGATATAATACCCCAATATAACAAAAAGGAACTTGAAATAATTGATATGAAAGTAGAACATCAAAATGAGAAGGGTGAAGAACCACTTGAAAATTCGGCAGCCTAACGGCGCCACTTAAAACGTCAAAATACTGAATTGAAGCGATCAAATGGGGTCTCTCATCATATGATCATAAAAGATCAGTATGATAATTTAGAGATCATACCCCAACATAATAAAAAGGAACATGAAAGACTTGAATGAAAATAGAACTTGAAAACGAGGAAGGTGAAAGAATCCCTTAAAAATTCAGTAGCCTAACGGCGCCACTTAAACATTCTTAAAACGAATTGATGAGAGAAAGGGGGGGTCTCTCATCATATGAACATGAAATAGGCAGTAGGATGAATATAAAATAACATCCTCCAACATAAGAACATGGAGTATAAAAGAAATGACATAAAAGAGATTACTTGAAAAGAAAGAGAGAGGTCGGATCCCTTACCTTAAAATGTAACTCTTAAACCTCAAAGGTTGGGACCTTGAGGGCTTGGGGGCACCTTCGGAGGACTCCTTGGGAGGTAATGAGACCATAAATTCGTTGGGAATGAGTGGGGAGTCGAATGGATGAGAGGAGGGCTTGGTATTTATAGGGAAAGTGAGGGGACAAGGCATTAATGGCCAAGGGACACCTCACATGTGCTTTTCTCAAACCCATGTGCTCTCCCTTGTCATTTATCATGGAGTTAGGCCACATGGGGCCCCCAAAACAATAATTCATCACCCTTGGCCGGCCAACCCTCAAAAGATCTCATGACATCATCATGACACCGTTATGATGTCATTAAACATACCGAAACCCTAAAACTGTATTTTTACTATTCACTGAAAATTCAACTTTCTCAGAAAAATCCCAAAATTTCACATTAACCAAATATCAATGCTCTGATTTCAAAAATGAAATCCATTTTATAAAAATAATTTTCTAAATATTTTTAATTTAATTTTTAAATAAAAACACTATTCATCGAAAATTCATTTTTTCAGAAAAAACCCCAAAAATTACCATAACATAATATCGATGCTCTGAGTTCAAAAATAAAGTCATTTTTATAAAAATAATTTTCTAATTATTTTTAATTAAATTTTTAATTAAAAACAACTATTCACCCGAAAAAACTAATACTTGAATAATAATTAATGAAACCGTTATTTAACTATTTTATTGAATCACATTACTTAATCAAGGTGCCTAGATTATTTTAAAACTTTCTTTAAGTGAGATTACTAATCCATTTGGTCATATTACTAATCCTAATCATAAAATCACTATTCATAATTTACTATTCATCAAAAATCAAGTTGATCTTATTAGAATCTAAATTTAGTACTGAACATAATTGCAGAAGACCATTTTTTGAAAATCATTACAAATTTTTAATTATTTAGGGTTTACATAAACATATTTAAAATATCCTTTTTCTAAAATTCATCAAAAATATGCATACTATATTTATCCGGTCATTTCAAAATTCATAAACTTCATCATAAGAAGGAATCCCAATTTTTATTTAAAACAAGGATTACACAAGGTAGTTACGGTCTCGTTACATAACCCCTTATAATACCAGCATAGGACCTAAGAGTAAGGTGTGCTAGGGTGATAGAAGCTTGGGGCGGCTCAGTCAACATTCCCCGAGTAGTAATTTCTATCAGTTTGAACTTCTCACGAAGGCGATTCCGTTCCAGCTTCACATGATGAAGTTCGGCTTGGATTTGATCCAGAGAAAATCCCAGTGGTGCTACCTCCTTCCCAAGCTCTGTTAGATGGGCTTCGATCGGTCCAAGACTACTAGGTGAGGCCATCGAATCTTCTTTCTATAATAATTAACCAAGATTACTTATATTTAGAGACAAAAATCAAAACATTTTGTTCACAGCGGTCATATTGACCGATGGTTATATAATTGTCAAAACCCACTGATCTCATTTTAATTATAATCATGTTTATCAAATAAAACATTTTTGTTGAGTATAACAATAACACATAAAATTGGGAAACAAAATTTATTTAAAAAATTTCGGGTCGTTACAATCTCCCCCCCTTAAGAAATTGCGTCCTCGCAATTTTAAAATTGGGTTTTGAAATTTCATTGAAAGTCCCACATCGGAAAAGGAGTCAGTAAAACTATTACTTTAAAATAAAGAAAGGGAAGTACAAAGGTCACCCGAGTTAACCCACACTAGGGTTCCATGTAGGAAAACATGGACATGGAGGAGAAAACAAAGGGTCAAGTTCTGAGGGAGAGTGATAGAGAACTTGATTAGGAGAAAGTTAACCATGAGAAAATCCCAAACTTATGATGTGTGTAAACGGTCTTTGATTACCTAGTAGGAAACGTAAACCAACAACATTTTTGTTTTACGTTTCTTTTCATAATTTTGAGGATTTCATTTACTACATAGAACAAAAACATAAGAAAATATACCTACCTTCAAGTAGAGTTTCATCCTTTAACAAGTCCCTACCAACACTAATCTTTTCTCCAAATGAGGAGAATTCAAAAACACTTGGTCTCATAAAAGCACAAGAATCATCTTCTATAGAATCACATAATCTACAAAAGATTAACTATCTATTTCTTCTATCTTTAAACATTATCCCAAAAACCGAAAGGTTAAGGTAAAACAACTCTTAAAAAAGAAAGAATCCCATAGGAATGGAAACTACTTTTAAATCATCAAAGTTCCATGGTACTACCCAAATTTCATCATAGACCATTCCATAAATAACGGTCCTTAAAATTCCTCAAAACAAACCAAACTAAGATTGAAACCCAAATACAATAAGGATTTGATAACATAGTCTTCCAAAACAACTTCATTGTTCATCTCCAGACAACATCAACCACTCCTAACATCTTATAAAAAAAGTAGCTAACCTAAACATATTTTACCCAAGATAGGTTAGTCATTCTCATAAGTAACCTAAATTACTATAAGTTCACCTTAAATTCATCGATTCTTCAAAATATAAGTCAACCTTACTCCTCAATGAAAATACCGTAGTAATCTATTTACCTCGATCAAATATGGTTCCCAAAATAATGAACGCCTTCCAAAATAATAATCATATTTTAATCCCCTAATCATCCTTGTCATATTAATACGAAAATCATCGCATTTCCTATCACATTGGTTGTCGGAACATGTTCTTCCATTTCCCACCATTAACTAAGAAGAGAAAGCATAATTAGGGGCTTAAGTACTTATCTAATAATCATGAAAAGGAACTGAAAGCATATAAGGATAACTTGTATATGAAAGGTATACGCTAACTTGTGATCTCCTAGGTTCCCATCTAGGTTATGAATGATCATATATTCTTATGTGAACCTTTATTTTATTTTATCTTTGTTCCTTTAACAATGGTTAATACCAAGCTTATGAATTTACCAAAGCATATCCCCCGGGAGTGTCGTATCCAAGAGTGCACTAAGGCCCGTTGTCGTGTACCAGTTCCCGTTCGAGTCTAGCTCAAAGCGGTGTTTTCGGGTTTTACCCCTATGTACATCTGTTCCAGAGCCACCTCTACCTGCTCGTATCCAGACAGGGATGTATTTGCTTGGCAACCCCTTACTCAATACTCACCAAAACACCAAGAAGATTTCCTATATTAAACTTTTCTATAGGGTTCCTCCTAGAGTTTTCATATCCTAATTTCCACAAATAACTAAACCATCCTTTGATACCAACTATAGCATCCCGTATTTTTATAACATAACTTTTCATTCCATTACACGGAACTGAGGATCTTTAGGGTTTAGTGTCTTGGAAACAAGGAACATAAAACATGAAACAAAAAAAAACATTCTTCTTAAACACTTGGAAGGCTTCTCCTCATGTTCACCCTAGGCTCATTACTGCATCCCATAACCTGGGGACATACATCAAAAGGAAGGGTGAGCAGAAGGCCCAGCAAGGGAGACAAGTGAAACATTTTACATATGAACTTGAGATACATCAA
Source organism: Viscum album (assembly GCA_963277665.1). Classification (NCBI taxonomy): domain Eukaryota; kingdom Viridiplantae; phylum Streptophyta; class Magnoliopsida; order Santalales; family Viscaceae; genus Viscum; species Viscum album. The sequence continues at coordinate 649,297,582 of OY728159.1, read as the reverse complement.
TAAAGTCATGAAAAGAACTTTAAGGCATGAAAATGAAATCATGAGGAATATCATAATAAAAATAAAACTTTTTCATAACTTGAAGATGTGGCTACATAATTTAACATAGACAATCATGAACATATCACCAAGGTCCATCCCCAAGGTGTCATTTTAAAATTACCAAGGTTATTCACCAAGGTATCGTGAAAATTGTAATCTCTAGTGGTTACATCATTACCCAATGCATTGGAGCACTATCAGGGCGCACCCTTAAATTTTCCTTTATTATCATGTGAGCCACATATATCATCATCAAACATTTCATAAATAACCCATATAGCATAAAATAAAAGGGTTTCATTTCATAATCACAACGTTTTAAAAACTGCTTTAAAGACATGATCTTTACGTCACTTTAAAACCCACAGAAAAGGAAGGTGGGTCTCATGTATGTAAATCCCAGAATTTAAAATAGAACATTTTGGTATATATGTGAATACCCCTTTAGAAGAAAGAGCTTTGAGTATTCACTTAATAAAATAAAAGAACTTTAGAAAAAAAAGATAGACATTTTGAGACAGAAATTCTGGAGCATGACGGCAATGTTCCGAGGTTTTAGAAGAAATTAAAAGAGAGGTAAAATGGGTCAAACATTCATAAATGACCCATAAAATAGTACATGGACAGAATAAGAAGGATACATGATCATGGTAATGAAATTTCAAGGACATACCATTTTAAATGAAAAACATGGAAGGAAGAAAAAAATTAGATTTCTCTTATGAAAGTTCGGCAGCCTAACGGCGTTACTTAAACATCAAAAAAAATGATTTGAAAAGATCAAATAGGGTCTCTCATCATGTGAACATAAGAGTTCAGTATGATAGATATAGAGATAATTCCCCAACATAAAAAAAGGAACTTGAATGAATTGACATGAGAGTAGAACTTCAAAACGAGAAGGGTGAAGAACCACTTAAAAATTCGGCAGCCTAACGGCGCCACTTAAAACTTCAAAATACTGAATTGAAGAGATCAAATGGGGCCTCTCATTATATGAACATAAGAGTCCATTATGATATATATAGAGATCATACCCCAATATAACAAAAAGGAACTTGAAATAATTGATATGAAAGTAGAACTTCAAAACGAGAAGGGTGAAGAACCACTTAAAAATTCGGCAGCCTAACGGCGCCACTTAAAACTTCAAAATACTGAATTGAAGCGATCAAATGGGGTCTCTCATCATATGATCATAAAATATCAGTATGATAATTTAGAGATCATACCCCAACATAATAAAATGGAACATGAAAGACTTGAATGAAAATAGAACTTGAAAACGAGGAAGGTGAAAGAATCCCTTAAAAATTCGGCAGCCTAACGGCGCCACTTAAACATTCTTAAAACGAATTGATGAGAGAAAGGGGGGTCTCTCATCATATGAACATGAAATAGGCAGTAGGATGAATATAAAAGAACATCCTCCAACATAAGAACATGGAGTATAAAAGAAATGACATAAAAGAGATTACTTGAAAAGAAAGAGAGAGGTCGGATCCCTTACCTTAAAATGTAACTCTTAAACCTCAAAGGTTGGGACCTTGAGGGCTTGGGGGCACCTTAGGAGGACTCCTTGGGAGGTAATGAGACCCAAAATTCGTTGGTAATGAGTGGGGAGTCGAATGGATGAGAGGAGGTCTTGGTATTTATAGGGAAAGTGAGGGGACAATGCATTAATGGCCAAGGGACACCTCACATGTGCTTTTCTCAAACCCATGTGCTCTCCCTTGTCATTTATCATGGAGTTAGGCCACATGGGGCCCCCAAAACAATAATTCATCACCCTTGGCCGGCCAACCCTCAAAAGATCTCATGACATCATCATGACACTGTTATGATGTCATTAAACATACTGAAACCCTAAAACTGTATTTTTACTATTCACTGAAAATTCAACTTTCTCAGAAAAATCCCAAAATTTCACATTAACCAAATATCAATGCTCTGATTTCAAAAATGAAATCCATTTTATAAAAATAATTTTCTAAATATTTTTAATTTAATTTTTAAATAAAAACACTATTCATCGAAAATTCATTTTCTCAGAAAAAACCCCAAAAATTACCATAACATAATATCGATGCTCTGAGTTCAAAAATAAAGTCATTTTTATAAAAATAATTTTCTAATTATTTTTAATTAAATTTTTAATTAAAAAACACTATTCACCCGAAAAAACTAATACTTGAATAATAATTAATGAAACCGTTATTTAACTATTTTATTGAATCACATTACTTAATCAAGGTGCCTAGATTATTTTAAAACTTTCTTTAAGTGAGATTACTAATCCATTTGGTCATATTACTAATCCTAATCATAAAATCACTATTCATAATTTACTATTCATCAAAAATCAAGTTGATCTTATTAGAATCTAAATTTAGTACTGAACATAATTGCAGAAGACCATTTTTTGAAAATCATTACACATTTTTAATTATTTAGGGTTTACATAAACATATTTAAAATATCCTTTTTCTAAAATTCATCAAAAATATGCATACTATATTTATCCGATCATTTCAAAATTCATAAACTTCATAGTAAGAAGAAATCCCAATTTTTATTTAAAACAAGGATTTCACAAGGTAGTTACGGTCTCGTTACATAACCCCTTATAATACCCGCATAGGACCTAAGAGTAAGGTGTGCTAGGGTGATAGAAGCTTGGGGCGGCTCAGTCAACATTGCCCAAGTAGTAATTTCTATCAGTTTGAACTTCTCACGAAGGTGATTCCGTTCCAGCTTCACATGATGAAGTTCGGCTTGGATTTGATCCAGAGCAAAGCCCAGTGGTGCTACCTCCTTCCCAAGCTCTGTTAGATGGGCTTCGATCGGTCCAAGACTACTAGGTGAGGCCACCGAATCTTCTTTCTATAATAATTAACCAAGATTACTTATATTTAGAGACAAAAATCAAAACATTTTGTTCACAGCGGTCATATTGACCGATGGTTATATAATAGTCAAAACCCACTGATCTCATTTTAATTATAATCATGTTTATCAAATAAAACATTTTTGTTGAGTATAATAATAACACATAAAATTGGGAAACAAAATTTATTTAAAAAATTTTGGGTCGTTACAATCGAATGGCATCATCCACCCTCCATTAGTGGGTTTTCTAATTATTGAATTTATGAGAAATAGATTAACGAATTTTTAGAGATAATTTAAGTTCTTTAGTGCTTGGACTATGAGAATGATTTTTAATTTATTTATAATTTAAAGGATGGTGATTATCAATGGTGGAACATCTTAAATAATATGATGGAAAATGTAAATTTTCAAAATATCATATTTTTGGAGTTCATGAAAATATACCTCCATATATATTATTTTCGAATAGTATGAATAAAAATAGAATGAATATTATTAGAGATTAAGAAAAAAGGTGGAATATTTGGGTAGTTATGAAGATAACATCATTATTCTAGAAAATATTTTTCACTAAATATACATCTAACAGTTGATGGATGATAGATTGATTCATAGTCTGACAAAAATAATTAATATAATTGAAATTCCTTCTATGAGATTTTAGTAGTTTGTGATGATTTTTTTATCTTATAAGTAAGGAATTTAATATAAAGTCCTTTAATATACAAAATGATTTTAAAAAATGAATGGGAAAATAAATTTTCTTTCGTAGTCTAATTATATATAAAATGTTGGAATAACATTTCATTAACCTTATTGAAAAAATGATAGATGAAGAAACATATAAAATTACTACATTGGAAATGAATATGTTTTTAATGTGGTATTGATGTCTATTAGGAAAATGATTTTTAATCTTATTTAAATGAGCTATTTTACCGATAAATTTTTCATAACGTATAAAATAATTCACTACTCATAATTCAATAATTCATGTTCAAGGAATTTCTAAATTATTCAAATAAATACCAAAATCTTATAGATATTTATGATAATAAACATAAAAAATATTTGAGTCCAATGGAATGAGGAATCTATTATTCAATGAATAGTATTATTGTGGACCTTGATATGGAAATGGATAAATGTAAACTAATATACAATATATATATATATATATATATGAATATATAATTTTATTCTGTTTTATCATAATAATTTTTATGATGATAGTCTGATAATAATGTTAATTCAAAACCCAAATATCAACATATTGTATTATTTGTGAAAAAAATGGTGTTTCATTCACTACATATTTGGGTCATGACTATTCACCAATCAATGTTTATATGAATATATTTACAATATAGTATGTTATTCTTCTATTTTTTGGATTAAATTTTATTTTGGGAATGCATTGTCAATCCCTTCATAGTGCTCATTCAAATTTTTGGAATAATAAAATCTCATTTAGTTTTTAATTTTTTTTACCAAATATCAGTTCATGGGTAATTATGTAAAATTATAGGAATATAATTATATTATTTCTATTATGATACCCTATAACTAAGGGATCCTTGGACAAATAGTTGCGGAGGAAAACAAAATAGAAGATATGAAAATTGTTTAAGAGATTGATGATGTATTTACTAAAAAACGGTTTTGTTATTAAAAAAATATTTGTAATGGATTTTATTTTAACCAATTCATAGATCTATGAAAATATAAACATGGATATATAGAATAGACTCATTAAATTTTTAAAATTAATTGTGAAACTTCATGATAATTAAAAAAATAATGATATATCCCTAAGTGCTTCATAAAGAGGTGTACCTATTTAAATTCTCAATAATTTGGTTGGGTCAATGTGTATTTTCATTTGACTTCTTTTAAATTAATAATTTCATGATCATGAAAAGGATTTGAATACCTCAGATTGAATATATGATTGTTCAACATATGGGATTAAATATCTATTGAATATTTATCTTCAATATATATACCATAAATAATGGGTAGTGAGTGATTATATACCCAATATGATATTATATATGAGATATCAACCCTATTATTTCTTAGTTAGTTTTCTACAACATACAAATTTCCCTCAAATCCTCATGGATATGATAAATTATATTATTAGAGAAAGACCTTTACTAATTCAGGTTTTTTATTATACCTAATATACTCATGTATTATAGGAGAATAGAGGAACATAAATATCATATCAATATATAATTAATATTTTAAAAAATAGATAAACTATTTAAAATATTTTAAGAGAATGATTTATTGAAACATAATTATCCGTCCTTAGCCATGTAATCACAATAAATTTTATATATTTCATCTGTAAAAGAGAAAAGTGGTTGAATAATGGAAAAGAAAATATATATTTATTTGATCATGAGTTTTATTCACAATAATATAAAAACTAAATTATATTTTGTAAATTTCTAATATGAGTGGATTCAACAAACAATGATATAAGATAATGGAGACATGTTTCAAAAGATTGAAGGATATGAAAAATATTTTATGGTTATTCAGAAGTTGTAGGTTAATAAACCTATACTTAATTTACCCAACAAAGTAAATGGGTATTTTATATAATGTGATTCATTAAATATTGTATTATGATGAGTACTAATGAAAAACGATAGGTTAATATGTAATATTCCACTTCAATAGAAGATTAATGATAAAAATTACATAGAACATTATCTTGAGGTGGTGGTAGCTATGTTTTAATTTTTGATTTGTTATAATTGATTATATAGTGAGAAGTGATATATATATATATATATTGATCAGAAAAATAAAAAATCTATATTCCCATATAATGAGTTGAACATGTTCCATGGAGATTGATATAGTTAATTAAATATAATAATTTCTAAATAAATTACTATATGGGGATGGTAATCATGGTGGTGTCTTATCTATAGTGAAAAGATCTTTCTACCCAAATCCATATTGGGGAAGGATATACACCAAATATACCATGAAATTCATATTATAGATATGGATATCATAAGTGTAGGGATGGAATAAAACATTTATGAAATGATTTTTCAACCATAAATATTTGTGATAATAATGGATTTCTAGAACAATAATATGGATCTATAAAAAATGATAAAGAATGTTCTAAAGTTAAAAAATTTCAATGTAAGTTTTATTTGTTTCAGGAAATAAATATGTGTCCTGTCAAGGAAGAATTAAAGAAGTAGTTACTCCATAATTCACATAACTCATCTTCCCATATCAATCAATAAATCAAAATGATGTATTCTTATATGATGTTAAATTATTTTTTGGGACAATAATAAGTTGAAGATTTATGAGTAATAATCTTCATTAATTGTAAGTTTGGTGGTTAAGTTACAATAATATAATTCTAAGGTGATAATGAAACTATTCCATACATAAGTATTTGGAAGGGATAACTTCACTACGGATTTCATCACAGTGCTTCCTAACAAAATTAATGTCCATTTTTTCACTTGGGTATAGTATATCTCTTTATGATGCCATTATATTTCATTTTTATTTGATAATATTTATAACTCCATGAAAATCCCATGATATACAAAACTGAATTGATATGACTGTATTTTGAACCACTATCAACTATAACATAAAAGGACTCATGGATTATGTAACAATAGAAAATTGAAATATATGATTACCTTTAAATAATTCAATTTTTTTGCATATCATGCTTTATGAGAAACACTGAACATAAATGAAAGTGTGATATATTTTGTTAAAATATAAATATTTAAAAATGACTATAAAAAGCAACCCATTAAATTATAAGGAATTTATAAGTGTAAAAACATTAAGTGATCTATCTATAATGGAATAAAAGACTACTCTTAATAATAATGTAAATTAATTAGTTGCATAAAATTAATTATAAGATCCATTTTTTGTTTATAAAATTATATTTCTAAAAAATTACTTTTAGGTGATAAAAATCATCATATCAAAAAAAAATAATGATAATTGTTTTTATTTTAATAGTTTTTTAATGCCGATTTTTTATGTAATGTATACGAAATAAGAAAAATTTTCATTTCTATATTAAAAATATATTTTTTGATATAAATGGAATTTTATTATATTTTAGCATTAATAAAAAACTTAATTTATATGTTTTCAAATTATAAATAAATTAAATTCCACTCCATTTTTGAATTACACATGTCAAAATTTATAGTTAATGACTTATATATAAATTTGAAAAAAAATTATCTTTATTATATAAACACAATATTAATGAAACTAAAATTTACATGATTTTATAAATTTAAATAAACATCCAAAAAAGTTAAAAAAACATTTTATGTAAGGAAATATTAATTTTTAGATTAAAAATAATAATTTAAAAAAAATATTCTTATAACATTAATTTTTTAGGGAAAAAATTTTATATCTAATTAAAATGATACATGAATAAAAAATACAATCATTTCTTAAATTCATGTTTTAAATGTGATATTTAGTTATGGATTCACATGGAAGAATTAGAAAATATATTTAAATCATTATAAAACAGTTTATTTAATTCAAATATTTATCCATGATAATTTTTTATTATATATAAATTTAATGATTAAAAAGATTGTAATTTTGAAAACTGTTTTTACATCATTAAGAATATATAATTTATTATTAATTCTTCCCATCATTAGAAATATACATTTGAAAAATTCATTTTAATATATAGGAAAATAATTATATAATTAGTTAAAATTTTCAATCAGAATAAATTTAATTATAATTAATTACTAATGAAAGCAATTAATTATAATGGTAAATGTAAGAGTTGTTAAATCGGTTTCACATTATGTAAAATAAATAATAAATTTCATAAATATTCCTATAAATGAATGTTAAACAATTTTATCTTCCAATAATTGTTTCCCTACTTTTTGACACTTGGGATCAATTGAATCATGTATAGAGTCATATTGGTTTTGAAAAATGTTACTATGTTCCAAAATACCACCTCTTCCATCACTTATTAAAAGGTAACATCTTCCCAACTACAATACACACATCACATCAAAATTAAAACATGAAACACTTCCATTTTACACTTCTTGTAATCTTATCCCATGAACATGATCCCTTTCTCCCATATAATTATCATAATCCCTTAAAATCCAAAGTTACTTCCAAGGAATATTCATTTGCCTGACATGACTATTATCAACTACATAGATCTCTTCAAAAATAATTTTAAGAAAAACAAATATTTTTATAAGTTATATACTATAATTTTTTATATTACATTTATGACAATTTTTTACTCATATACTTTATCCATTAATAAAATCAAACTAATGCTCTCTCTTGTGCATACTACTGCCTCCATGATGTATAATTTTTCATTTTCCAACATATCCTTATAATGATTGATATAAGGGTATAATTAAATGAAAAATATGCTTTTTATGACATCATTATTGTTTTAATATGACCAAATAATGATACTGTTAGTCTTATTATCAAAAGAATATCCTTGTTAATTAAATACTTTTAAATTATGGTACTAATAATATATTTTTTTATTCTAATTGTGTTATATTTTTATATAAATTACATCATCTTATATATCCATATATTAATAATATAATATAATACTAATGATGAAATAAGATAAATAATAATATTATATAATGATATTACATCTAAAACATCTCATTATTATTCATTGAATTAGGGTATGTTCATGTATCAATCGATTCGACCGCCTAATGAACAATATTAGGAATTTGTTTAATGGTTAAGGGGAAACCCTTCCCTATATTTTGTTGAATGTAATTAAATCATTTTATTTTTTTAGATTAATTCCATTACAATTACAAAATATAAAATTAGTTATAGACTCCAACAAAACAAGTTCAAATCCTAGGTCTCACAAAGAAGGCGTGGACCTTGTTGATCCCCTCGATGATTATTGTCCTTGCTTCCTCTGATTATCATTGTCATCCATTCCCATATAGTATGATAAAAAACCCACTATATCTCATCATCAAACACCTTCTTAATACATTCATTTTCATCACACAATAGTTACTTTTGATCAACCTTCACTTTTTGTCACATTCCACAATCACCTACGGACCATCAACACACTAAATCACTTCATCATGATAACCCCTATTGGCCATTCCAAGGTAGGGCACACCATAGATAAGATTTGACCCAGAAATAACATCATAGGAAAGCATTAAAAGCCATTATATACCCACCATCATTTTTTCTCATGATCTCCAAACACCAAAATTTAATTTCCCACAACTAGAACAAAATCATACCAATACTTACAAGTAGTTGGGGTAAAACTTGTAACCACGTCTGTTCAGATGGGCTTCTCAAAAAACTTTTCCAATAACCCTATTATAATAAATATATTGAAATTATGTCATTTAGGAATATGAAAATTTATATATTGTATTAATTTATTATATATGAGTATATATTAAATTTTTGGTAAAGTTATATCTATATTTAAATCATTATATAAGAAACAAACTGTGATTCATTATGAGTTACTAAAACATTATAATCATTAATTTCAATATTATTTTTCATAATAAAAAATTACATGAAATTAAATTATAAAAATATGAAATATCTATGAATATTTATTTTAGTATTATATAATTTTAAATAATGATTAAAATTAAATAAATAAAATTCATATACATCATAATTTTTTAAATAGTACAAATTATAAAAACTACAAACAACCAAAGCCAAAAAAAATTAAACAATTCATAAAGGGAATGATTATTTTTAATAGTATGAATGAAAATAGATATTATTAAGGTTCTAAATTATTTTATTTATGTATATATGTTCTTATTATAGGCTTTTAAAGAAAATTTGATGAAGTTAAGAAAATATGTATGTGGTTTCTTCCAAATTTCACTTCTATGAGACAAGTATTGTATTTATGCACCTGATTTCTTTTATGTGGTTTGAAAATTCTCTATATGGTATTCCATATCATGAATTATTTTCTAATTTTTGTATTTTATGTTTAATAGAATCCATAATATTCATGGGGAGTCAATTTAAATGTTCTTAAGTGGTACGTATTTTCTTTGTCTCAATTCTCATTTTGAAAAACATAAAATATTTTATGAACCATGCTCACATTGTATGGTCTTACCTTTATATAATATCATATAAATTGTCAATTTATTATATTTTAGGGGATATTCTAGCCAATTCATGTTCCCATATTCATGTGTCATGTCATTCATGTTTTTCAGCAATAGTGAGAATTTTTGGCAATCAATTTTTATTTATTGAGTTTTGATCATTCATTGGTCTTATTTCTTATAATATTATTACATTAAACACTTATATTATATTATGTGATATTATCACATATTTTTATAGGGATATAAATTCCTACCATATAAAAACTCATTAAAATATTTCACACTTCATCAGATAAATTATATTAAAAGATTTCACATTGATTCTTTGGTTGTATTATGATCGTGGTATTCCAGTATTACCTTAGTCATATACCCATATATAAATATTATTAGAAAATAATATTTTATGTATAATATGGTGGATGATGTTTATGTGTGATTTATGATATTATATTTATATGGAGAAATTTAATATTATTCTAGTCAAATTTATTATTATAAGCATGACTATATATAGTACATTTATCCACCATCATCCATTATATTGTTTTTTTAAAGGTTATCCATTTTATTTAAATGGGAAAACTATTGGTGTTCAAAATGTTTCTTGTTCATTACATATTATTATTGAAATGGTTGAACATTCATTTTTTTATTTTCTCTTATATTTAGTGAATTGAACTAAAATTAGTGACGTCTAGGGTTGTACATTATATAAAACCTTAATTCATCAATAGTTCTAATGAGATTAGTTTTTTGGGTTCCTTGTACGCATATTATAATAATATGAAATTATCCTGGTACAATTCCTCGATAGTAGGATGTTATGATATTGGTATTTATTATAAGTAATGTTTCTTATAACATGACCTTGAAAATAAGTTTTTATTTCCCTAAATTTGAATTCCATATTTACGAGATAATTATTATTAATGTCCACGATTTCATTTATTTTTAATGGATATAGAATAAATATAGTTTTTTGTTTATTATGGATCCATATTGATACATACTCTTAAAATATATTTTTATGTTTTTTATGTGAATATTGTTTGAGATATATATTTCTCTTACTAGGTGTTTGATATCACAGATTCATATGTTTTCCTTTTACCTAGGTTTTAGAGAAAGTAATTTGTATGGCATGATTCAAAGTACATATTGAATGAATGAATTTTTGGAATATATTAAATAATTGTAATGAATTTAGTTTTTCTATAGGTAATGAGAATACATTCTATTTTATGAAAAGGAAAATTGATTTATTATTTTATGTAGTTTTATAAATCCCTTAAACACTAACACCCAAAATATGATTTAGATGTATTTGATGTAATAATCATTTTTATTTTTTTGTTATAGTTTATTATTTCTATGATTGTATAGCTAACATCCAGAATTTAGTTAGTTTATGTGATTACAATCACAATATTTGGGATTTCATGTTTGATACATCATAGTTGGTTTCAACATAATGGTTTCGATAACACTATAAATTTGGATGTTTTTTATGATAGTATAAGGATTAAATCGTTGTTGTTTATCACAATTTTAAAGGTATAAATAAATATTTAGAATACTATATGATTTCATGATTATATGATAATGAACATATATTTTGGGGATTATATTTAGTTAAATTAGTGAAAACCCGAGGAATATGTGTATGTAATAATAACCAAATGATGATTAAGTAAAATTGAGAATATGTTGTTTTTTTTAATAGTGAATTTGTGTCTATATATAATGAAATTGATAAACCTTTATAATATATGCACCTTGGGGTAATAACATGAAAATAAATTGGATATGTATTTTCTCAATAATCATGTTGATGCATGATGAGTGGGATTAATTTTGTACCCTTGGAGAGGTGTACCAAGGCATAGTATTTAGTTAATATCATTACCTTTATAATCCAATTTGAATTATTTATGAAATATAATTTGTAATTTTTTTTGAGGAAAAAATAGAAAAATGACCATAGATAACTATGGATTTACCTAATTGGGTTATATGATGATTAAAATATATCACATGTTAATAAAAAATATTTCGTAAGTGGCAAAATACATTGATTGATGTTGTTATATACATTTGTTGGATAATCTCATAATCATAGTGGTTTTAGTTTTTAATTGAAATGGTATCATGAAAATGTCAATAATAATGTTTTGTTCCATGAAACCACTATATCATATAACAAAATATGAGAGCATACTTAAACGGTTATAAATTTCAGTTTAGTTCTATTTTTGTGAAATATGTGAATTTTTTATATCTTCTATATGGTAGTTATATTAATTTAATTATGACACACTTATATATTTTTAGTGAGTTATATTTATTATGAATAATTCTACAAACTCCAAATATTATAAAGATCATGTGAAGCATATAAGGATTAGTCATCAGTAGTTTTAATTTAATAGATTCATTATATATATTAAATCATATTGGTAACATTGAAAAGTATTCTTATGTCAAGGTTTTATTATTTGGGAATAATAATTTTAGAATAAATTATTGATCTTCTAATAACTGTTATGTTTAATATGTTCTTATTCATGGGATAATGCAAGGAGGTTTGACATTAATGATGTGTGTTATATAGTAATTGATAACCATTGGTTAAATTTTTTATTAATTATATATTTAGGATATATTAATCACATTTATGGATTTAAGATATATAGTGACTAATGTGTGACCATATATCATTTGATTCTTAAACATATAGTTAATTTTTAGAAGAATATATAATCATTTTTTTACTATATTGGAGAAAAAAATTGTTTAGCTAAAATTATGTTATGAAGTATATATGATCCGGGTATATATATAGATTAAGATATTATAATAATTTGACTAATGTTTTTTAAGATGGATAAGATAGATTTTCAAAGCATATATTTGTTGAAATTTTGGATTAAAATGTGTGGAAATTCGGGATCTCTTTTTAAAGGATTGGGTTAACAATTATTATAGCACCCAAATTAATGTAACATTGGTTGATGAAAGAATGATATAATTTAAACAAATATTGGTGTAGTGTGATCAAATGGAATTATATGATAATATGTAGATAATGGAAAAATGATTTAATATTGAATCCATTTTGTTTTATAAATTAGTGTAATTTCACTAGACTAGAAATGTTTCTCCATTTACGTGAACCATTTATTGGGTCAAGTAATTGATAGAACTATATGTAACCATGTGTGTGATGGATAATATATATATTATCTCAAGGAAATACTGAAAATATTCATAGCAAGAACGAGAAATGGTGTGTATATGACAAACATGATATACTAAAATTTGGTAAAAAAATTGTGAATATAGAAAATGTACCAAAAATCAATGATACGAAAGATTAAGTCTCAAGAAATAACAATTATATATGGTCATAAAATTGAAAATTTTAAATGAAAATATAAAAAAATATTTTACTACGATTGAATGATAGTTAAGGATTATGTAAGTGAATTATCTCAAAAAAGGCATAGTTATTGAGATAGCAACTAATAACCTTGTGAATAATGAAGATACTATTAAAATAGTACTATGGAATTATATAATGATTTATAGATTAATATTTTCTAGAGACATACATAATTTATGTATTCCTGAACTACTAAATATTGAATTATAAAAACCTTTATTTTATAATTATATTATAAATCATTTTTTGGTCTTGTGGGATGATATTCAATAAGGATATATGTAAAAATCTATTAATACATTTATATTGGAATTTAAGAATGGGTTATATACCTTTATAAAGAGATTGTAATAATTTTACATAAAGATAAGTCTCTTTCTACATTATTTGTATACCCATGATCATCTCATGGTGTATGGTTAATTATGAGTTTTCAATATACATTAGTCTAATAATTTGACTTAAATTATGAGGATTTTATTTATTTTAAAAGGTCATTATGAAACTATAAAATCATTATATATCATTACCTTTAAATATTTTTTTTGATAGCTTGGTCTATATAAAACAATTAAGATAAATTATACAGTGGTGTATTTAGAAAATATATGTATATTTTTATAATTCCATTACAACCAATATATTTAATTATTGGTAATTAATATGATTAACTCCATTATTAAATTCATATATAATGAATATAAATAATACTTTTAATATGAATGAAAACAAATTTGCTACTAAAAATGAATAATGAGATAGTTAATTGTATGAAAATGTGCCTTTTTTGATGTTTTTCTTTATATATAAAACACATTTTAATTTCTATAACAATATAATTAATGATACTTTATCTTATATTAATAATATTTTATCATCAATTTTTAGGGAGAATGATATGAAATATGAATTACATCAGTTAATAAATTAAAATTTCATTTCTCTTTAAATAAATTTTTTGATTTTTTTCTTGATTTCATTCATGACATGAATATTTTATGTTATTTAATTTAAAATAAATAAATATGAACTAAATTTTTCATTTTCACCAAAAAAAATGACTTTCTATGAATTTTTTAACGATTTCCAAAAAGGTGTTTTTTAGGAAAATATAATAGATTTACATAAATTAAAATTGTGATCAATTTATCACTATGTAATCATAAACTGAAGGTTATAAAAACCACCTAAGTAATCAAAAATTATTTTTATTGCTATCATTAATGGTATTCTACAATATAATTTGATCATACAAATCATGTCTATAATTTTTACAAAAAATTAAAATGTTACACTATTATATTTTTTTCACACTTCTATTAATCTCATTTATTACCAAGGTGATGTTCCAATTTTTATTTCCTTATAAACTAATAAATTTTATGAAATTAATAATTAATAAATTCATATAATTAAAATTACATCTATAATAATTTTATCATAAATATAAATGTAATATTTATATCATTTTTTGAGAAATAATAAATTGTAATTTTTTTTAAAATTATATATATATATATTTATCTAATTAGTTTTAAATATTTACTTTAATTGTTTTTATAAAAAATAATTTCTACTATTAAATATTAATTATAATTGTAAAATTGAAAGGTGAAAAATATGTTTAACCTAGTGTAAAATACCTAAAACATTCATAAAAGGCTTCTAAAAATGAATGGTTGATCCTTAGATCGATATACAAATATTTTCATTCCAAATTTATATAAATTTAATCTATTTAACATTGAATAATCTCATGGAATTATAGAAAAATGTGAAACAGTTCCTAAAACAATCATTTACTTCACTTATAAAGGGATAACATTATCCTAACATCATGTCACACAATACCATCAAATTAATCTTGGAAGATATTCCACATTAATATCCCTATTACCATATCCTTGGAATGTCACATTCAAACCTCAGGTACACCTTTTTTATCCTTTTATTAGTCTTAGATATTTGGGTTGTGGTTTGGGTTTGAGTCCTAATCAAAATTTTGATTTTTTAAAGTTTTTGGGAATTCTTTCAAGGGGAGCACAGTTGTCTCATGGTTAGTAGTAACCATGGGGACACTATGTGTCCACTGTAATCCAAAAAAACTGACTATACTCAAACCTTGCAGTATGTCCCAGGTTTCTATGTGGCTTCTCTTTCTTGGACAATGGTGTCTGTATGGGTACTGCACGGTTTGGAAAATCGTGCAGACTTTTCAGGTCATTATAATCTCTTTTCTTATTTCCCCCTATCCTATCTATTACCCATTTTCAGGCTTCTCCTCCTTCCTCTCGCCAAGTTTCACTAGGGAATCCTCCCTCACCCCACTCCCTTGCTCCCCTTCATCCATGGAAGGCCCTGTAAGGTCCCAATGTAAGATGTCTTGTATTTGTTTCCATTTTCTTTCCTCTTTCCCTTCCCCCTTGATTTCTAGTGTTTTCATTGGGGGGTTTTCTTATTGGAAAACCCCTAGGGTTAGGGTTGGATAATTTTTATCAATTTTACTTATGGATAGGGTGTTCATCTCGTCTATAGGGCTCGACACATCCATCCCTTGGTGTTTTTTACCATTCACACCAGAATAAGGTAAGTGTTTCAAACTTTTTGCTTTACAAAGAATTCCATGAGAACTTGTATGTTTCCAATTAATTTATAAATGTTTTTCTCTCCTCTATAATACATATAGATATATGATATTTTTGATTTATTGCTTATTGAATTTATTGAAGATAATTATCTAATGATATTTTTGTAAAAGTCCTAGGTTTCTGGAACCTAGGTTGTTTTGACGAAATTCTCATGTTCTTTGAATGTGAAATTGGGGAAAGTATGAAATTTTTTCTCTTAAATTTTGTGGTAATGTTTATTTGGTTGTGGATTTTAATTAGTGTGGATGGTTGGTAATTTTATGTTTTGTTCAATGGGTCAAAATTTTTTGGGGAGTGTTTAATGGTTCTAAAGGGGGTTTTAATGATTTATATGCGATCTAAAATTTTCATTTTAGTTTTAATGAAATTGGTGTTTACATGGAAATATTTTTGAGGTATTTTTGGATTTAGGGTTGTTCCACTCAATGTTGGTACATCCATGGTTGCACTAGGTCCACAAACTGATGTGCATTAAAATGAAGGTGGGTTTTAAATTGGTATTTCCCAAAAACACTGGTTTCTTAAATGGATCTTATTTTCTGAATGCAGTTATGACTTTTTTGTGGATTCTAAAAATGTTTTTAAATGTTCTCATTAAGTTTTTTCTTGTTTGGCCTTGAATATTTCTTTGGTGTATGTTTGGGAAGAATAATTCATGTTTGAATCTTACTGTGGTTTTTTTTGAGTTTTGTAATCTTGTAGCGCATGTCTATTTGTATATTGTAACTGAATCGGTTTCCTATTTATTTGAGATTTAGTTGTTGGTTTTTCTGTATTCGCTATTTTTTTCAATAATTTATCTGGTCTTGGTTATTTATTTTGGGTTAAAATCATTCCCTCTTGTGTTGAATCAGTTTTCTGAAACTAGTTGTCATCCCATGGGGATTGGGAACACCCTTTGGGCCAATCCGCAAATCAGCTTGGGTGACAGGTTTAGGGATGACCTAGCTTGGTTATTAAAAAAATTTATCATAAGAGGTTCTTGTTATTTGGGGTGTTTGGTAGATAGATATTTTGATTTTTGGGTCTCATGAGGCATGTCATGGGCTAGTTCTTAATAACTGCCACTCATGAAAAAACCTAAGTTACCAGGGGTAGTGTGGGTTTTGAGTCTTTTTCATGGTATATTTTGTATTGAAAAACCTTCATGGAGGTGGACCAGAGTCATATTGTAGGCTCACATAGATTATTTACCCATATGGAGTCCAATTACATGGTTCAAGGCCCTCTTAGTGTTATGTCTTACTTAAGTCGTATCCCAATACCTTATTCTCGGGTTAGGGATGAGCACTAGTTCCTAATTCTAGAGTAGTTTGATGTTTGTTGGGATCCGTTCTAGTTTTGGTGGTGTAAGTATTCTTAAAATTGAAATAGTTTTTGGGAATAAAATATATCTTGTTAAAATGGTTTTAAAACATGTAAAAATGATTTTAAGAGGATATGTTTTCGTTTGAAATTTGTATTATGTTTAGATGAGGTGATGGAATGGAATGTGTGACCATTGGTATTCCTTAGGAATTTCTTCATATGTGTGGGTAGGTATGAGATGTTCATGTTGGCATGTGTGTGTGGGTGATTTGAGGGGAATTTTATAAACACTTATGTGGTGGTTCCTAGGATGGAATGAGTGGGGTTTTTGAAATGAGAAGTGTTTGGAAATTGGTTGGTCCTTAGGGTGTGGATTATTTTCTTATTCAACGTGGAATTTTTTTAAAATTTGCCTTGGATTAAGGTAATTTTTCATTTAATGTATTAAATGGTGGTTCATAAAAATAAGGTTATCGTTGTGTTTATTTGTTTTTGGGATCCTGGTTTGGATGTCTTAGCTCGGGGTCTTTCTTTTGATTGAGTTTTCTCTTGATATTGGTCTTAGTTGTGCTTTTGGTGCTATTCTGGAAGTGTCACCAAGAAATGTCCCTATGGTATTCAGTTTTTCATGCCCATTATTCACTTATTATTGGGTGTTTCTTCTTCTTTGAGTCTTTTGAGGGTTTTTGGAGGTATTTGTGTGGCTTGTGGAAGTGGAGCATGTGTTCAAGTTGTTTTTGAGCTCCCCAAGTTTTTTAAAGTTCGTTTCATCTCGGTATTAGTATAAGGGTCTGGTTTTAGATGAGTTGATGTTGGATTTTAATTTTACATTGGATTTTGGGGTTTAGTTAAAGGGTGTTTGGAATTTGTGGAGGTTCCCCATCTAATGATTAGGGTGTGCTGGAAGAATTTGTTACTGAGGAATCTCATTTTTTGGTTTCGTCTTTAGGTTCATCAGCCCATTATCATTCATTCCACCAATGTGGCTAGTTCATTCATTGTAAGTTTTCATGTTGCATCCCTCGGATGTATTATTATTATGTTACCATTTATGTAACCATGGAATGTTATGAATGAATCTCCATTCAGGGAAGGGGTTCTAATCATGGGACACTAGTGTCTCACTATGAGTCATAAGATGCTTTGGCCATCAGAGCCCCGTCCTCAAGTCTCAGGGTGATGCTCTCGAACAATCAGGAGTTTCCAATGGTTTATAAAACCTCAACCTAGTTCATGTTTTCCATATTAGGATGGAAATATCAAAAGATTTATTTTCCCATTATTATTGTCATTGTATGCTCATCCTTATTTTGGGTGGTGCAATAGGATTATTCTACCACAACCTAAATGGATAAATTTAGTTTTTTAGAAAATTTTAGGTTTCAGAGTTGATGGGTAGTTCTTTGGGACCTTTCTTAATTCAGGCACCTTTTAATGAGTTTTCCTCTACTGTGTTTTTGTGCTTATAGGATGTTTCATTCTATTAATGTCTTAATATGCTGGGTTATCTCGTGGAATGTTCTCTAGTTTTAATCCTAGTGCGGGGTTTTCTAGTTATCATTAAGGAGTGGTTTGAGTTCGAACTATGAAATCCATAGTTCCCATTTGTGATAAGGGGTTTTTTGGATAATGTCAAATAATTTGATCTAGTTTTGGGGTTTTGGGTCCCTGGTTATGGGTTTTTAGGTCTTTTTTGTAAGATTTTTATTCAAGTACTAAAGGTGTGGTTCGGTACTTGAGGGGAAATTAATTGAGTTCGGTTTGGGATTTCCCATTCCCCTTGGGGGGTTGTGTGTTTGGATATCAAGGCCTCTAGGTTAGTGGAACTCTTGTGGTGTAGAGAACCCTCTTGTGTTCTCCCCTAAATCTAAAGCTATCATTTTTCATGGATTGGTTGGGTGAGACATGTGTAGGGAATGGTCACGCCAATGCTCTTAGTATTCCTTGGTTTTATACCAGTGTGGACTTGGGTTTTGGTTAACGATTGAATTAGTGACTTTATATAGGAATAAAATGTTTTTGGTGGGGATAATTATCACAACCTGACCTCAGACACTGATTTATTTATCCTTTTATTGATATTAGATCTTTTGGTTGAGGTATGTTTTTATGTCCCAATCAAAATTTTGAGCTTTTGAATATTTTTTTGGAATTTTTCTATGGGGATAATGGTTTTCACATAGTTAGTAGTAACCGCACAAACACCATGTATTCATTGCATGCCAAATGAAACCAACTGCATGGCATGCGCACAACCGTGCGGTATGTCCCATGATTCTTTCTTGCATCTCTTACTTAGACAGACGGGTCTTCACGGTTACCACGTGGTTTTTCAATCCATTCGGCCAAACTATAAGGAATTTCTATATCATTAAAAATCTATTTTCTGAATTCCATCTCTCCTATATTTTACCCATTTTGGGGATTCTACCCCTCCAACTCGCCAAGGTGCACCCGAGGACCCTCCCCTACCCCTCTCCCTTACTTCCCTTCCCCTTATATTTATATGGTTTTCATTGGTGTTTTTTATTTTTAGTTGAACACTAAGGTTAGGGTTTGATAATGTGGTTTAATTTTCCTTATGGATAGGGCTTTCATATCTTCTATAGGGATCAAGTCTTCCATCACATGGAGTTTTATTCCATTTACATAAGTCTAAGGGAGGTTCTTCCAACTTTTTAGATTCCATGGAATTCCATGAGAACATTGGGGTTTGTAATTAATTTATAAATGTAGTTCACAACATTATAATATGTATGGAAAGTTGAAATTTGTGATTTTATGTAGATTGAGTTTATTGAATGTATGTTTTTAATGAGATTATGGTACAAATCCATGGATTATGGCACCTAGGGTGTTTTATTGAAATGATCTTGTCCATTGAAACTGAATTTGGGGAATTTATGAAATGGATAGCTATCATACTATTTGTTAATGTTTATTTGGTTTTAAATTTAGATTAGTGTGTATGGTTGGAATTGGTATGATTTTTTAAATGGGTTAAATTATTTCGGAAAGTGTTTTCTGATTTTAAATGGTTTATTTATGATTTCTAAATGATATAAAATGTTGGTTTCAGTTTCATAGAAATTCGTGTTTATATTGATGTAGTTTTAAGGTATTTTTGAATGTTTTTTTTGTTCCATTGGATATTGAAACATCCTTGGTTGCACTAGGTGCACACACAAATGTTCCTTTAAATGAAAGTGGGTTTTAAATTGTTATTTCCATGAAAACCCTGTTTCCTAAATGGTTTTTTTCTATGTGTGGTTAGGTAATTTTTTTTGTTATGAAAATGGTTTTAAATGTGAGACTCAAGGATTTTCCCAGTTTTATTTGAATAATTCTTTGGTGTAATTTTGTAAAGGATAATGCATATTTGGCTCTAGGTGTGGGTTTGGTGAATGTTTGGTTAAGGGTCCTTATAGAATTTAGAAATGTGTTGTAGAGTGTTTTTTGATGTTTTGGTAAATGTATTTGGTAACATGAATGTAAAGTCATGTTTGAAACCTCCAACTCAAATTTCATGTTTGTATAAACTTTTAGAATGAATGGTGGTTTGGTAAAAAAAATTCTCAGTTGGAAAACCATAGTGTTTTATGAAATGTTTTGAATGTTTTTATGGTATATCAGCCTAGTTGGAACATTGTGTAATATTAAATGAATATGTATGTAGATGGTGGAACCTTTAGAGGAGGTATTACCCTTTATGTATTATCATATAGTGGTGTTTTTTTTGGGTAGACAAGTGTATTGGAAATAGTTGATCTGAGTCATATGTGTGCTGGCCTCCTGCATACACAGGATAATTATTAACTCCACAGGTTCCTAAGTATCATTTAGTTTATTAAGTTATGGTATCTTACCAGTCCCGATTAGAAAAGTTGGTACCCTCTCAAGTTGTAGATATGCCTTGAGGGTTGTGGCACTGGTGAGGCTAGAATAGAGCAGCCTGTGGGTTATTGACTTAATGGCTTCGCCATACCCTGGCAGGTGGTTCCAAACTGAATACTTCTAGGGGTCTCCTTTGGATGCTTTGGATCACCCATGGTTATTATTTAAATTTCTTTTTTACTCATTTCTTTAATATATTCATGTTTTTATTTCTTATCAGTTTACTTTTGGAATAGCCCTGGATACCCTTATTTTGGATTTTTCTTATAAAATGATAACTAATTTTTGAAATGGTATGTGGTGTGCATTGGATTTTAAAATGGTAAAATTATATTATTTAATGAAATACGGAAAACCATACTTTTGTAACTATATTTAAAAAAAATGTTACTAGAATGTTTTGGGAAAGGATATACTTGGATCCTATGGTTTTTCCTTGGAATCCCTATGGATAATCTCAGTGCTCACGTATATCCTATCATTTCAGTTATAGTTTCCATGGATCAGGTGCTCATTATAGATCAAGGTCGGACTTGTGGTGGGAGATGACCAGGAGATCACACAGAGATCGTGGAGGTGCGCTTTTATTTTTTTATGTTTATTATTCTGGTAGTTCATGTCTAGTTTTGTCTTGTAATTGAATCATTTTCCTATTTATTTGAGATTCACTTGTCGGTTTTATTGCATTATCTATTTGTACTATTTATTTATCTTGTCTTGGTTATTTATTTCAGGTTGAAATTGTTCCCTTTTGTGTTCTATATGATTCTCAAAACAAGTTTTCATCCCATAGGGATCGAGAAATCCCTTCGGGCCATGCCATAGACTAACTTAGGTTATTTTTTTAGAGATGAACCAAGATGGTTCATGACATTGAACATACGCACCTATCCACTCATATTTATCATATTCCCTACAAATCCAAGGAGACTTCCACAGAAAATTTAAGACCTTATGGGAGTATTCACAAAAACTAAGTCTTCTTCTGGATTTTAATATTTATTCCACACCAATATAATGATTTCAGTTTCTTATATATACTTCAATGTCATTATTTTCAGTCTATTACCATTATTTATTTTTATACCACATCCATTATAAAACCCTGATATTTTTCTCACATTATGTGTGTACTACATCCCCCATGAAATAATGCGGATCTTTTTCATGAATCATGTAGCAGGGATGGATATATTGAAGGTATTAAAAGATAAATAAGATTTAGGTTAAATAGGTAACGTTTTCTTAAAAATTATAAGACAACCAATTAATGATATGACCAACAAAAAATCATTGATAATTTGATCATTTAAAATTAAAAACGTTTACTCAAATTGAGTAATATTCTTAGATAGACTACATAATCATCATCTAATTATTAATAAATTTTATGTATCACTCCAACAATGACAAAATACATTCCTTATTACTCTTATAATTATATTACTATCAAACCACGTAATAATCATTCATTAAATCATGAAATGTTCATTATTGGTTATGTTTAACCACTAATTAAACAATAATATAATCTTTATCATGGTGGACTATGAGAAAATTTGTAGTGGTGTAATATTTTTAAATTGAGTATATAATTATTATTATCTTATTTTATTAAGGACATATCAAAATTTAACTACGTAATTAAGAAAATACCGTCCATTCCTTTTCAAACAATTAAACATGATCGTCGTTTATTTAAGGGTCATGATTTATAGCCTTTGTTGAAATAAAATTAAATTATAACCATAGAAAATGGAACTTATATTAATGTTTCATAAATTATCAAGTAATGAATAAATTTGATTTAATAATAAAATTACACACTATTATTATGAATTTAGTTCAAATGATCAGAACTAAAAATTCCTAATTTTGAAATTCAAAAGAAATCATGTAGGGAATGACTAATTATGAAGACTATGGCATATAATATAATTGAACAATGTTTCAAATTATTTGATTATGATAAGTATGTATGTAATATAATAGTATAAATTACATTCATGGAATACATTATAAGAGGTAATAGTTATCTTCTCAATTTCTATTATTTTAGACAAGTATTGTATTTATCCACCTCATATCACTTATATAGTCTATATAATTTCTATTTTAGATGTTATGTTATGAATTTTATTTAAATAATAGTATATTAATATAAAATATAGGACCTATATTTGGAGAATATTTTATTCAATTGAATCTATTTAGTAAGGCATTTCTAATTCACAATTATAATTTTTTGAGACATATTTTATTTTATTTTTCATATTCACATTGTATATAATTCTATTAATTTTTTATTTCATGCATATTATTTTATATATATTTCATAATACTTACTAATTTAATCTTGGCCGCTTATTATTGTGGCTTCTTTATTTAGTTACTTCCCCAGTAGTGAGTATTTTTTTGTAACTCAATTTTACATTATTTTTTAGGATCATTAATTGAATCTATTTCATATAAATTCTAGACATTATAAAAATTGATTATATTATGTAGTGTTCTCTCACTTTTTTGGGGAAATTAAATTCCAATGACATAAAACCTTTAAAAATTCTCATATATTGGGATATATTATATTGAACAAATCTAGTTTCCTTCTTGAGGAGAATAATGATCGTAATATTCAAGTGTTGTATTAGGTTTCTAGAAAATTTTAAATATGGTATGCACATAACATACTACATAAATAATATTGGTTTATGTTCAACTAGAATATAATATTTTTTTCATAGTAAACAATGTTACCTTTTAAATAAATATTATTATTTAAATGTTGACTATGTGTTATTCATCATTCCCCTTTATTCATCTAGGTGTGTTATGATCTATTTAAACATTTTATTTCCATCTGAAAATATATTTTAATTCCTAATATGTTTTATTTTAGTATGTATTATGAGGTGGGTGATTTATTATTTATTATTTATTAATTTTATCTTACAGTGAAGGAATTGGACAAAAAACTAATGAGTGGGGACTAGCTTTCTATAAGTCATCTATGCATCGACCAGTCTCATAAGAAAAAATAATTTTTGTTTTATTGTATAGCTCAATACATAATACTATATTCGTTTTTATAAATCCTTGATATTTGGATGTCTTTAATTCAATTTTGATGACAAGTAATGGTTATTGAATGAGGTATTAAAATTAGGTTCTTAATGTCTCAAATTTTCCATTCCATCTATAGGAGATAAATTTTATTGATATCCAAGATTTCATTTTATTTTCATAGATATATCATGCCCTATGTTTCATGTGGATTACAACTTCTGATTTCTTACATGTTCCTTCCATAATATTTATATCGTATTTATGGAAAATTTATTTTAGTAATATTTTAACCTTATTGAGTATTTGATTAGTTTTCTTATTTGGTTTTATTTTCCCCAATTGAATGGACAAAAATATTACATGTTATATGTTTTGAAAATAATCACAAGGGAATAATTTTTGGGATATGTTCAAGACATCACATGAATAAATTAGAATAACATATAATGAGATAATTTTCCTTTTTATATAAAGAAAATGGTATTTATTTATTTATGTTATTTCCTAATTATTTAATGTTCTAATCCTAAAATGATATTTAAAATGTAATAAATTTTATAGTAATTCAGATTTTCTAATATGTATTGTCATATCTTATCTTTTATAGTGATTATCAAGAATGTAATGATAGTAATGTTTTTATGTTCACCTGATTTAGGAGCATTGGTCCATGTAATTAAAGTATACAATGATGTTATATAGATATATTAAAAATATATATCAAACTGAGATAATATTCATCCTAACATATCAATATTAATATAATATTAAATTTGAATGGACCATAAATAATATAAATTATATTTAAAGTTTATATTTTGAGGATTTTAGTTTGTATTGAGGTCTAAAAATACTAAATGTACAATTATCATAAAAACCCACTTTTATTATATAATTAAATTTTCATAATATATTGAAATATATCTGAAGATTTATAGAACTAAATATTATTTGGATAAAGACAGAGAGAATAAACTGTGAGGATGTTTTCTTTCTAAAGAAATGATAGAGAATGATCAAACCAATTCATAGAATAAAAAACATTAAGAAAGTAAAAAAGTTATACAATAAATACTCCATATGTGATATACAATTTGAATTTAACACCCCCAATATTTTAGAAACTATTTTTAATAAAATAATATAATTAAATTCATATGGTATTCACAACATCAAACATAAATAAAAATTAATATAAAATAATTATTTTCCTATTAAAAGTACAAACTATCTATTTGTTTAGTTGTTATAAATAGGAATAAAAATATTAGTCAATATATATATATAATATTATCACATAATAATGCTAACAATAAATTATTTATTTATTTTAATTTTCTAGAAACGAAAATTAATTTTTTTAATGTAAACATGATGTTTTTAGTTAAATTATTACTATGTGAATTGTATATATATTTTCATAATTGATTATAATTTTCTCTATTTATAAATTATTCTAATGATATAATGAGATTATATATTCATTTAATTTATTTAAAATTTATTTTCCTATGGTTATTAGGAAATAATGTGAATAAAGACATGTTAGGCTTCAAAAATAAAATTTCCACAAAAAATGTTTTCATATATTTTTTTAAATGGATATTATATCTAATTTTAGAGACTCAAATAATTTATATTTTATATTTTGATAACAAATCATTATTATTAAAATCAAAATTATCTTAATATAAAATTTTTAAATTTTTCAAAAAAATTATTTATTCCGTTAATAGGGACGGAATGTTTTTATAGAAAACTGGAATTACCATAAAAATATTTTTAATGATAAATTTTGGTTTAAAATTGGTTAAAATTGACTTTATATAATTATGATTATTATTTTTATTCTAGTTAGGATTCATGGAATCAATTTTATTCTTAATTATGGTATACGAACTTATTATATTTTAAAAGTCATTTAATTTGAGAACCATAATTCATTTCATCTTACTGGTTAAATTGTAAATTAAATTTCAGGAATTATTTGAATTAAATTTAATAAAATGGATTAGATATAGGTAATAATAATAAATATTATTAGTTAATTACTGTAAGTTAACTTTATTCATAATTAATTAGTTTTATTAAAATAACTGATTAGCATATTTAATATCAAAAAAGATTTACCGAGGGGGTTAAACTAATGTAATAAGGGATAAAATAAAATATAAATTCTTCTAAATACTAATATTTTTCAATATTTTGACCCCATGACATCACATATTATTATATAGTCCAATTTAGAATACATTATATTTTTTGAGACATGAATATATTTAATTTTTTCAAAACTATTAAGTGTGTCCTCTCCCTCATATATAAAAGGAAAAACCTAATCATATCCTATACACAAATCTAGTTCCATTTATATCATAAAAAAATTTATAAATTGCTACTTAACATCCTTACCCATATCATTGTTGTATTATTTTCGTCATATTATAGAATTTTAAAGGCTTGAGTTGTAAAAAAGATGAGATTTTATAAAGAATTTGTATAAATTTTCGTGAAATGTTTTCATTTTCATTCTTTTCCTAAGACATTCAAAAAAAATTATCAATTTTGATATAATAAAATTTAAATCATATAGATAATTAAATTATACTATATTGACTGGTTGAACTTAATCCACTTACCTATCACTAAAATGGAGATGAAACCATCCTTCTTTTGCACATCATAATACTTTCTCATAAACCTCTATAATTATTCTTCCTTCACCAATAATCATGGATAGTTATAACATAAATATATGATATTCAGGAAAAAATTATGATTAATGAGGTATAAATTTTAATTCATCTTTTTATCATTCTATCCATTGAAAATGGATAACATTTTTTGTGTGTACAGGTTGATTACCACCACCATGGAGTGATGTGATTTTTTTCACCACTTCACTAAGATAATATATATAATATTATTTAAATATATAACAATATATTTTTCATATATTAAAAATTAAGGAAAAATAAAATCATTCTTACTTCATTTGCCTCATTGATATTGTGAAATGTAAATGTTACCCATCCATATGTATGACATATTGTCTCATGATTATAAGATAATTCATATATCATAATAACCATATATTATTTGTTATACAATTAAAATTGATTTTAAAAATTAAAATTATAATAGGATAAGGCTTATCTAGATGATGTAATCATGTTCTATTTGACGGATGTAAACCAACCAAATTCATTGTGGTCATTTGTATCGAACGATGTCAGTATATCAAACATAAACATAACTAATTATGTAAATTAATAAAACATTTTTTTGAATTATATAAAATAGGACTATGATAATAGATATAACATGAAAAATGATCATATATATTTATTTAAATAATATAAATGTTTTATTCAGGATGATAAAGAGTTTTTATTACAAGTCAAACTAGTGGTTAGGATTTTATAATCTCATTTATCTTTCTTTAAGAATTAAGATATTTTCACCACACATTTTCAATTTTTGGATTATATACAAAATTATGAATGAAAGTTTTCACTTCATTCTAAAATTTACTTGTTTAAAAATACATTCCATGTTCATTATTCAAATGACTAGTTGGGTCTAATGTAATTAAGTTGGGTGGGAACGTTTTCTCTAAAACCTCAATTTAAATGCTAAAATTATATATTTTATAAGGATTTTATTCCATTACCATATTCCTAAAATTATTTTATAGATGTATTTATGTGGATATAAATTAATTATGAATAAAAGTTTATGTCACTTTTTAATATCCTTCTATTATTTTTAATGGACTCTTTTACATATTTTATATAGAACGTTTGGATTTTATAACTAACAGAAAAATAAATGACCTATTTCAGTATACGTGATATTGATGAATTATCCATCCATAATAATTTTTATTATATATATATATATATCCTCAATTACAAGATTCTATTTTTTTCTTCAAATAAAAATCCTTCTATTTTTTTCTTCGTATTTTATTCAAGAGAGTATGTTTTTACCAAGAAAAACTATCAATATTAGAATAATTTTTTATTATATATTAATAAGAGTATATTTAATATTTTGGTAAAATAAATGAAATAATATATATGTTCCTATAAATATATGTACCTTTTATATTTTTTTAGTTATATGCGAGTCTAATATATATATCTAATGAATTACGTAATAATTTTGTTTTTTTTTTGGGAATTATATTTGAAGTCAACTGTGTATGTTATTCCATTTATAAGGGTTATTATAGGGGCTCTTGTAAGGTTTAAATAAAGATGATTCCCTAATTAACCTATTTTAATTTCCATTGCTTGATAATGAGTTTTCATGGAAATAATTGTATTTCACATTATTATATAATAATTTTTATATGGATTGATTGTTCCCTTTTGGGATGAAAGGTGTCTTTTTAAGATAGTGTTCATACAGGGTCTGCATATTTTATAAGAGTCCATCCTGGTTATTCTTTGTTCATTTATGTTTTATTATAATGTGTTTTATGAAAATCATTAGGCAGAAATGATGATTTCATTTGTAAATAAATTATTATTTTATTACAAATATTATTAGGTTAAATGAAAAATCTCATACAAACTCATGGTTTTTAAAATGACTAATAGGTTAGTTACTTGAATTTTATATATACCTTAATGAGATTATTTTTCTCATCAATTATTTTAAATTTTATTCTCTTGGGGTATTATAATGTGAATGAACAATGATGATCTCATGATGTAAATAATGAATATTTTTCATGAAAATAACATGTGAACAAAATTAAATGTTTTGTATAGTGAGAAAAATTGATACTAAGAGGATTTTTCAAACATTTAATATATTATTTTATGAAATATGATTAATAGAAATGTGTTAAAAATCTATAAACAGAAAATGATAATTATGAATAAATTTTTTAAAAATAATTAAAAATAATTTTTTTGTTGAATAAGAATCGGGTCCTAATATTTTGTATAAGAGAATGGTTTTAGATATCATTAGATGATTGGATATTATATAATAATAAGTTTAACATCCTCTATAATCACAAATTGCTTCATATTTGGGAAAATTATTGTCATTTTAGAAAAATAAAATAAAATAAATATAATATTTCATGATTTAGGATATCATAATGTTTTTCCTCCAAATAAGATAGTCTATTATTATTTTATTTTATATAGTAACCACAAATGTTTTTTAGTAAATGGATGGAACAAAAATGAACCAAATTATGAATGGATGTGATGAAAAACATTTTTTTGTATTAATATGAGTTGTAGTGAAACCTTTTACGTTAATTCGTATCTATTTATCATGATGTATGATTAAAAAAATTAACAGAATTTAGTTTCCTAATGCTCAAAATTAGAGAAAAAATAATTTTCAAGGAAGTTAATATGATAATAATAATTATGTTAAAAATAATCAATTTCAAATGTGGAATGAATGTGGGTCGAATAAAACTGAGGAATGAATTAATTGAATAGGAAGATTTTTTGAATGTGGTAATGGAAGGAATAAAGCCTTTAACTAGAAAATAATTAAATAACAGTTCGATTGATGCCATAAAGTGGAATAAATTTCTTCTCATGTTATTAATTGAATGACTTATATGTATTTTATATATGTAATATGGATTTCAATGTCATAGGGGGAAATCACCAGAAGGGGACCCACAGGACCAGATAAATAAAGGATTAACAATGAATAATATTGTTACATTTGAATAAGATAATACAATAAATGACATGTAAAAGGTATGAATTATATTTTTCTTATGTGATGATATTGAGTAATTTTAGGACAATATTCATGTATATTATTTTATATGGGAAATATGAAATAATAATATGGAAATATTAGTTAAAGGATTATTATGTAGTTTTAATGTTTGAGGTTTCAATATATAGATATTATGACACACCCTAATTTTCATGTCGATCTGTTGTTTTGAAGTGTCTTTTAGTTCTTAGTTTTTTCATCGTGTTTTAGGTGTTCTGCGATTAAATTTGGTGTTTTTAGTATTCTTGATTTTTTTTTAAAAGTCATGGATGTTTTGGGTTTTTTTGGCTTTTTTCATTATTCGTGTGACTATTTGTGGAGGAACTGTCTTGGAGAAGAGTTTATAAAACCCATAGTGAAACAGTTTTAAGGGTTATGTTTGTTGGATGGTTTATACACATGAGTTAGATGAGTTTTGGGGTGAAAAGGTAGGTTTTGGGGGACTTTTTCTATGTTATATAGTTAAGGAACAAGATTAGTTTAACAATGTAAGTAAGTGTATAGGGGGTCACATGGTTTGTACATGGTTTAGATAAACCTAAATCCAATGTGTGAAGACTATCCCACACATGATAGTGGAATATTTCGTGATTTTATCATGGTTTTTTAAACCATGCAAGCTAATCATGCTACCCACTCAGGAATAGGTATTTTGGGATATTATATTTCTTTTTAAATTGGGGTTTCTTCCCTTGGACACCCCACTCGATCTCCTTAACCTATACACCTCCCATAGAGAATTGTGTCTCCTAAAATCTCCTCCAATGTAATTTTGAGGAGGTTTCTTGGGGAATAATCACCCAGTTTGAATGGTTTTGGATCCCCTTTCATTCTCCTTTGATTTTCTTCCATTTCCCCTTTCTCCTATAACAAAAGAGGACATAGTTGTCCGATTTTCATACATTGTTTGGTGTAAAATTGGTGTTTTTTTCTTTTAGGGTTCCACTTGATAGATATTGGTTCTTGGAAACCTAGTGGTGTGTTTTCAAGTGTGTGTCATAGATGCACCATGGTATAAGGTAGGTTTCCCTTTAACATTCCTTGTAATATTATGAATCATATATTTCATGACTTTTTCAACTCAATTATGTATTAAATATGTATATTTGATCATTGAAATGATTTTTTGACGTAAGAAGTGATTTTTTATGACTTCAATTTTGATAAATGATCTTGTTTTACTATAAATGTTCACACCAAGAGTTTGATTTAATTACTGTTTAAATTCTTCAGGTGAATTATGGCTTATTAAGCATGGTTTGGATTTAAAAAATTTATTGTGGCATATTTATATTGGTTTTGGGTTTATAAAATTAATTTATAAAATGTCTTGTTCTTTATAATGGAGTCTGTTTAGTTATTTAAAAATTACATGGAATGTGATGATGATTAATGGTCTATTTGACATCTTAATTAAAATGGTCTTGGCTTGGAAATGTGACTTGAATGTTTAAAACATATTTTTAAAATGATTTTTGATGTGAAACATAGTATGTTTACACAATTTTTGAAAGAAGTATTTGGTTCCTTAAAAGTGGTTATTTTGTGAATAACTCATTTAGAACTATTTGGAAATTTTGTGAAAATGGTGTAAGTGTTTAATGTAAAAAATCTCCTTGGATAATCATATTGGATTGCTAAAATAAATATTGAATAGTGTGATTTACTTTTTGTGGAATCATAGTGACCCATTTAAATTATATGGAATGAGAGATCCTTGGGTTTGGGTACATTGTGAGTCATGAGTTATATGCAAAGAGATTGATCCTTGGGGTGTCCTAAGGTGAGACTTATTATTGAATTATTTATCTATAAGCATGTGATTGGTTACTCAGTTTCGATAGGTTGGCTCACCCCCTTTATAAATGATACATGGGAACCCCGCATATAGAGGAATGTTTTTTAGAATGATTGATTCACTAGTTAGATTACACAATAACTATTTTCCAATATAGGAGAATATATATTGAGTTTTATTTCCATGGGATTTCCCCTAAATATAACCTGAGTTAGAGTGGTCATGTGTATTTTAGGGTTCTTTGATTTCATCATGTGAGGCATGATTCTGGGGATGGGTCTCATGTATTAATAAGTTCTATATTATCAATGGTCTCTTAGTATCACTCTTGTTTATTGGTAAATAGTTTCTTGCAGTGATGAATGGGGTACTTATTACCTATTTAATCTTGTGTACTTATTTCCAATGCCCTTATTATGTGAATATTGTAATCATATCATGTGAGGTGTGTTTCTTGGAATATGATAGTTTATCTCTCAAATATTATGAAAATTAAGTTTTAAATTAAAATATTTTTATACTCCCTTGTTCCATTTTGAAATTAAAACACCACATTACCCATTAAAATGGTAATGAAACCTTAATAGTAATGAAAATAGATTTGGAAAAAAAGGGAAATGGTCTATATTATTCATTAAAGGTAAAAATTTTGAAAATCACACTTTCAATATTGTATCTAAATCTTGAGGTTGAGGTTTCTATTATTTTAAATGATATTCATTGGTAATATATTATTTGTTCTAGTTATCTGAGTTTTAATACACACACCTATATTTTCTTCTTGTTTCTAGCTTGTGTTAAAGGTCACATCTTGGCTTTGACCACTACGAGTGATGATTGGTTTTGGTACCAGATAGTGACCCTTAGGGACACATTGAGGTGTTGTGTTTTCATGTTTATTTTGGTTTTTATTGAATAGCTTTTTTATTTTCCATATTTGTGTAAAAAAAAATTAGTTGGATATTGATATAGACATTGATATGTTTCTTTAATCTTTCTTTTACCCAATTAAAATTTTTTATTATTAGAAATAATAATTCCCTTAGTTCACCCTATTGATGCTCGACACTATTTATATGTCTATTGTGATCTTGAATTCCCTTCAGTCCTTATTATAGATTGGCTCAGGTTTTCAGTTTGGGGCCACCCCAAGATGGTTCATAATAAAATGGTATCAGTTCCACGTAAGATCTTTATAAGACCTTTATTTTAAGATCACCCTTTATTACATAAGGATGTCAAGGTAGATGGAGTAGTACTTTTGGTGCTCAAGGGGTTGGAATGTGAAGGACTTTATAAACTATTCCTCATTCTGATCCTTGGGTTTCAACGGGATGTCTGATTTTATTGGAAACATTTGTCTTTGTTGATTTTTTAGTGTTTTCGATATAAAAAGGGAGTTGGGTTAGTGGTCTTCGTGATCACACAGGTCCTAGAAAACCATGTGGATCCACGGGTATGGTCTTCAAGGATCTCTATGGATGTGTTGTGTTTTTAATATGTCCACAAACAATATGTCCA
Organism: Viscum album; assembly: GCA_963277665.1. Classification (NCBI taxonomy): domain Eukaryota; kingdom Viridiplantae; phylum Streptophyta; class Magnoliopsida; order Santalales; family Viscaceae; genus Viscum; species Viscum album. Next base: position 649,264,009 of record OY728159.1, on the reverse strand, counting down.
TGTCACCCATCGATACAAGTTTACCTCATGTGTTTCTTTGAGTATTTTATGGTCCAGAAAACTATTTTAAAAAAATTTGTGTTAGAATTTTAAAAAAGGTTTTAGTGGTAATGATTTCATTTTTAAAAATAGGAAAAAGGATTTCAAGAATTATCCTTGTGGAAGACTTTAGAAAAACTAGTTTTTTTTTAAATAACATCATGATATAAAATTGAAATGATTTAATAGGATTGAATTCCTATAAATAGAATGTGGGGTTTATGTAAAATAGTTATTTTAATGTGGATGTTTGTTTTACAATTTTTTTCAAATGAAAAGGAGTGTGTCTTAATGAAATAATTTTTGATGAGATTAAATGAATTTTTTTATTGAAATACATGGAATTTAATTTTTGAGCATGAAAATCATTATTTAAGTGGTGAAGCTGAATAAATGTTTTCATTTAGTGGTTGGTGGAATTGGAAATGTTTTTTGAATATTGAAATGGAATGGTTTTTTGTTTCCTTTTTTATTATCTTGCATTCTCTCAAGACTAATTATATATTGAAGTGTGCATGAGTTCCTGTTATTGAATGGTTGAAGGGTTCCTAAGAAGGAACAAGAATGTAAATCTTAGTGGGACTCAAATGAATACAATTATTGAGTGTAAAACCTACCAATTGTGTTTTCTTTAAAAAATGGTTTGATATGAAATGTTGTAATGTTTTTGAAAACTAGTGGTTGTGTGATGCTTATTTTTATGTTTTTTAAGTATGGTCTATGTTGTGTTTTGAGTTTTAGAACTCTTGTTAATGAGTTCATTTTGATAATTCACCTAGTTTTCTTGTTGATTATTGTTATCCCCCATAGGTATTTTATGGAGACTCATGGAATGGATACTGGTGGTTCTCCATTAGAAATATTTCCAATTGATCAGCCTAAATATTTCATTCTTGAGATTCATATGTAAATTCCAACTCTATTTTAGGAAAAAGTGTGTCCTCTCAAATATGAAGAGTTTTTGTGAAAAATATAAGGGATCATTGGTCTCCTTGAGTTTCCTAAAGCATTAATGGTGATGTTTGCTACCATTTTTCTTGAGGTTTCTCCCTATATGTGGTGGAAGGTGCTCCCTCAAAACATTCCTTGGGAATATCTTTCTTGGGAGTTCATCAAGGCTTTATTCATTCAACAACACTTTTCTAGGAAGAAAAGGTGAAAAAGTGGATAGAGATGTTATGTCTTCAATAGGGTGATAGATCAATGTTGGAGTTTTATAATTTCACTACAGATCTAATTCCATAAGATCTTGTATATATTGTGGATGATTATTTGAAGGTTTGAAATTTTGAGTATGTTCTTCATCATGATCTTTCATCAATGGTGTAAAAGTTTAAATTAACTTATTTTTCTGATGTGATAGAGAAATATCTCCATGCTGATGTTATGGTAGAAGGAGTGATTTATGCTTTAGAAAATCATCTAGTCCTTAGAAGTGGTGATGTGAATTCTTGTAAGGATGTGGGGAAGTGACCTAATGTTTTTGGTGTTGGTTATGGAATGAAAAGGAATCCAGAAATTCTATTAACCTCTTATAAGAAATATATCTTTTTGTATTATCATTTTGGGGATCAAGGTCACAATAATCCATCATGTCTAAGTGCTCCACGGCCCTGCCATGCTTCGGGATTCTTAGGACACCTGCAGTAGGTTTGTTGGGGTGTTTCTAGAAAGCATCCATGTTCCAATTCCAAGAAGAGATATATTGTGTGCAGAATAATTTAAGGATTCCATAATGTATTTTCCCTTATAATTTTAAGGTATATTTTTCTATGGTTGTTCCAATGGTATTTTATCATTTCATTTTGAAATGTAATTGAATATTATAGTTCTTCTTAGAATTACTATTCTAATGGAAGTGTGTTTTCATTCTTATGATTTGTAATTATTCTATTCTAAATGGAGGTTTCTTCCATGTGTGTATTTTTAATTCAAATCTTGGTGATCGTAGATAGTTAGATACTTACTTTGGTGCATCAAATGCTTCAAGCATTAGTGATCTAACCATTGGTCTTAGAGAAAATTATTTCATGTAGCCATGAAATCGTTGGGGGTGTTGGGAGATTTGGATTGGTTCTTGTCTCCTCTATTAGGAATTTATAGCCTAAATTTTCATGTGGTAGTGTTCCATATTGTGGGAAGTTCCTCATAATGGATCAGTTGGTTTTATGTTTCTTTTTAAATTAGAGATTCTTTCATTCCCCTCTTCCTCCTCTTATTGTGGTGTGATTTTGGCATAATGTGGGTGAGTTTTTTTTCATTGGATAATGTTGTAATTTCGGTTTTGGACCATGTTATCGGCTCAATTTAGTTGGTTATTAATAGTAGGGATACCAACTGTGGGTCTCATTGATGTTTCTCACAAAGCTGATCAGCGTTAGTTTCTTCCTAATGGTGCAGAGTTCATTATATCCTCCCATGATGAGAATGGGGATTAATTTTTGTTTTTAGTATGGTATGAAATGTTTTTTGTTTGAATAATTATTTCAAGAATGAGGAATAAGTTGTGTTTTCCTATTGTTGAGTTGTTCATGGTTTGCGTGGTTACATTATGCGGATGTCAAAATCTTTAGTCTTTGATCGATCAACTGGAAATTTTACTACATTCTGGGGATAAAAATCATAATGTTGGGGAGATTTTTAACATCTTTATTTTCATTTCCATCCTTCTATTCCAAATAACTTTAGGTTCATAGTTTTCCTCTAGATTTCTGGTTGTTCTGGTTTTAAATATGGATTTTTAGGAATTCATGATTTTAATATATAGTCATGGATGTTTTGGGTTGTTTTGGTCTTAATCATTGTTAGAGTGAAGGTATGCAGATGAAATGTATTAGTGGAATGTTTTTGAAACCCCTAGTGGCACATTCTTGTGAGGAATATTCGTTGGATGGTTTATCCCTCCGAGTGAGATGTGTTTTGGGGTGATAATGGTTTTTTGGACGACATTTTCTAGGTCTCATAGTTAAGAAACACTGTTAGTTTAACCTTACAGGTATGTGTGTAGAGTTTTCATGGTTTTAGCATGGTTTAACTAACCACACATCCAATGTGTTTATCCCATCTAGCACTAGATAATAGATAATTTCATGGTTTATGCACGGTTTTTAAAACCATGTGAGCTGACCATCCTTCCCACTTGGGAAATGGTATTTTTTGATTCTCTCTTTTTTTTTAGTTAGGTTTTCTTCCCGTTGAAACCCCACTCAAAATACCTCAACCTATATACCTCCCGTAGAGAATTTTGGAGCCTCTAAGATACATAAATGTTATTTTTTGGTGGTTTCTTGGTGAATCTTCACCTTGTTTTAAAGGATAGAGCTCCCCTCTCTTTTTCCTTTACCTTTCATGAATTTTCCTTCTCTCCACTAACCCTAGGGTCCATTTTTGGATGATTTTAAACCAAGGGTGGTGTGAAATTGGTGGATTTTTTCATTTAGGGTTCCACATGATAGATCTTGGTTCTTGTAACCCTAGTTATGTGTTTTCGGGTGTGCATTGTAGATGCACCATGGTTTTGAGGTAGGTTTCCCTGGAACATGCCTTTTTTATTTACAATTAATTGATTAAATTCCATTATCAACCCCCATAAGTATTATATATTGATATATGATACTTTAAATTCTTTTATGGTGTGCAAAGTGGTTGTTTATACCATGTTTTATTATAAATGATGTTTTTTCCTATAAATGTGGAAATCAAGTGTTTGAATAAATACCTGGTTGGATTTTTCATGTCACTGATGGATTAATAATCATGGATTGGATTTTCCAATGTTTTAGGGACGTCATGATACTGGGTTTTGGGTATCATAAATGATCATATAAAATGGAATGGACTTGATAGTGGAGTGTATTATTTTAATTAAAAATGAAATGGCATGTGGTGATGATTAATTGTCCATTTGGGATCTTTATTAAATTGGTATTAGCTTGGAAATGGAATTGAATGTTTAAAAGATACTTACAAAATGATTTTTGATTTAGATAATGGTGTGTTTACACCCATTTTGAAAGGTTTAATTGGATCCTTTAAAGTGGTATTTTTGTGAGGAATTCTTAATGGCCCGTTTCTGAAATTTTTTGAAAATGGTGGAAGTGTTCAATGTGAAAACTCAAATTGGACAATCGTCTACCCTTGTTTATATGACTATTGAATGGGTGTAATGATCTCATTGTGGAATCCTTATGATTCATTTAATTTTTATGGAATGGGTGATCCTCGGTGTGGACTCCATTTAGACATATGAGTTATATGGTAATAGATTGATTCTTGGGGTGTCCCTCAGTAAGACGTGTTGTAGAATTGTTATTTAATATTCATGTGGTTTGATTCAATATTTTCATCATTTCCTCGCCATCTTTATACATGATACTTGAAAACCTAGAATACTAAGAGAATTTTTTGAGATTGACTACTGAACATGTCAGATTATGCACTAGCTAGTGGCCCGTATCACTGGGGTATATATTGAGTTTTATTATTATGGTATTTCCCCTCAGTTTGACCTGATTTAGAGTGGTTGAGTGTATTTAGGCCAGTCATTTTTCATTGTGCGAGGAATTATTCTAGATATGGGTCAGATGTATTGTGGTTTGGGTCCCATCTTGGATTAGATTTCCACGAGCGATGATTGGTTTTGGTAATGGAGAGTGTCCTTTAGGGTCATAGGGAGGTTTTGTATTGTCATGTTTTAGTTTGGTTTTTTGCTATAGTTTGTTGAATTTTTTATCATTGTGTAAAAGATATTTATTTATATAATGATATATACATGGGTATGTTTCATTTAACATTTCATTTCCCAATTTAGTTAATTTATTATTGGGAGAAATCATTCTTCTTGTTCACTATGTTGATGCTCGACACTAGTTGCTACCCATGGGGATTGGAAACTCCCCTCAAGCCTTGTCGTGGAACATCTTGGGTGACTAGTTTGGGGTTGACCTAGGTTGGTTTATAATAGATTTAATATTTATGATATTGTGATAACTTTTTGGATTTTATTTTGTATTAAAATAATTAAAAACCTTTGCATTTTTATGTAATTTTAGTACATTGTGATACATATATTGAGTTTTAATAAATGTTTGAGGTATATATAACCCTAATGATTTACATTTATTTAGTGAAATGATTATATCATTAATAACGTCTTTATATTTTTTGGATATATTTTCAAAGGTAATGATATTCATTTTGGATAAGAAGTCCTTGGATGCTGATGTCATTATGATAAATTTTGATAAAATCTTTACTAGATTTTCACTAAATATTTTACATGATAAAAATAATCATGGGATTGAAAAATTATTTGGTGAATATGTAGTTAATTTTATTTTTGAAAAATTTCACTATATTGGAAATGTAATATAATTAATATAAATTTAAATAAAGTTGGATAAGATAGGATTTTCATTAATGAATAGTAGAATAATTATTTTTTTGTATTTATTTATAATCTCATTTAAGAAATTAAACTTATTTATGGAATTTATTTTCATGTTTCGAAAGATTATGATTATGGAAAATATATTATAGTTTATATGATTTTTGGAGTGAATAATGTTTTTATTTGTAATTGTTAAATTGATATTGTAAGACTATATTATCATGTTTAATGGTTAAGAGTACTCAATAAGGGGTGGTAAAAAGAGAAATCATTAAAATATCTCTCTAAAAACTAATTATAATTAATTCGACATATATTAAAAATAACCATGTTATCTAAAATTAATTTAATATGTATTTTTAATTATTCAAAAATTTGGGTAGTGGACCTATCATAATCCAAATAAAACAATTATTAAAAAAATCTTTATCATTTGAAAATAATCTAATAATATCAAACTAAATATATAAAAAACTTATTAAATATAACTATCAAGGTATTGTTTTTTAACAAATATGTTTTTAAAATAGTGAATTGTATTCTTTTAAAAAAATATGGAAAAATAAATTTTCGAAATAAATACAATTTGTTCGATATCAGTTTGACACCAAATCCTAATCATGTGATAGTAAAATTAATATATATATGTTTATTGAATAATACATTGATCAATATAATGGGTCAAGTTTCACATACAACATTAGACAAGGATATCCAAAATATGTACATCCTATTCACTAGTTATTCTAGGATGGAATATTGAAGATAAGAGTTAAGTGGGTATTTCAGTAAAATATAATTTAGTTCAGAAGATTGGGCTCAATACATATAATGGTTTTATGATAATTACTCCAAATTTAAAAAAATAGAGAAAAAGAGGTAAATATTATATAAGTTATTATGTGATCCTATTTCTATAATAAAAATGAGATGATCTATAGTGATATTATTATTATTTATTATTTTATTTAAATTTTCCCTAAATGACAATTTGAATATTATTTTTTGGGTTTTTTGACATTGAAAATAGTGTTATATGTTACAAAAACAATCATCTTTTATTTTAAAGAGTGAAATAATTTTTAGTATCCATCTAGTTAGTATTAACATGTAATCAAAAAAATTAGTTACAATGGGTTCCACTTATTTATTTCATTTTATGAAATCCAATTATATATTACAGGATCATAATAACAGAAGATATTTTCATGTACCAAGAACAAAAACAAGAATGTTTAACATTGACATCAATGCATATGACTAGCCATTTTAAGAATAATAATTCCTAAATGCGTGTATTAAATAAATCACTTAAATTGAATAAATTACATAAACATAATGTTAGTATAATTTAATTTAATTTAATTTTGTACTATTATATATTATAACTTCAATAGGGCTCTTCAATTTCATCTTTCAGTAGAATTTCTACACTGGAAGCATCAGAAAAGAATTTATACCAGTGGATTCATCCTAAAAATAGAAGATCTCTACTAGTGGAATCATATATCTATAATAAATGTAAGATTAATCTGATAGTATAAGATCTGTATAATTTTAGTGGATTCAATTGGAATATTTTTATCTCTATTGGACGATGCATATCTCAACTGGTGGTAGTTGACTCATATGTTTCTACTAAATATATAAATGTTCTAGAATATATGAACTTGTGATTTTATAATTAAACCTAATTTAGAAAATAAGAGTTAGATAATTTTTATTAAAATTAAATAAATTTTTAAATTATATTATATTATAAATATATATTTAGTAGAAAAGTAGACAATGTTTTTAGAATTAGAACAATTCATTTCTTTACTAACACTATAATCCCCCCCTTACTGTCTTTCACAAATCCTGGATTTAAATCATATTTGAATAGTGGTTTAAAAAGAATATAGGTAATATAAGAATGATGGAATATGATTCTGTAAATATTCTTTAAAATTTTATAAAATATAATTCTATACATTAGAGAATAATCATTACAAACATTCTCCCCTCTATATATTATCAAATAGGAATAAGGAAGTGGAAAATGAATTCGAGAAAAGTTAATTAATTAAAGGGACGTAATGTTTTAGTAATATCAAATTAATATACTTAAATAAAAAACACTATAATAAAATTTTAATTGGATGATGTATCCTCATCATGAATGGTGGAAGGATCATCTTAGGAATGTTTTATTCTAGAAACATTTGTATGATTTGGAGCAGAAAGAGTTATAATAGACCTACAGTAAAGGGTGGATGCAACAGTTCTTAGATTCCCATCTAACTCAATGACAGTAAATAAAAAAGTATACAATAATTTATTTATTCTTAAGGGGTTCTGAAATATGTTTTTAAATTTATTAATTCAAAGTGAAAGCATAATGATAAATGATTATTCTCAATAAAATATTATGAAAAGGATTTATCAGCTATAAAAATTGAGTGATGATTCTATCAAAATACTCCATGAAAAAAATGTAGTCATTATTCTCTTAAATACATACTTTTTAAAAATTATATTACCCCTTCAACAAACCCACATATTCCAGGAAGGTCCTAATAATAGGTGCATACCGTAATTTCTCATCCAAAAACATTAAATGTGAATTATCCTCATTTTAGGAACAAATTGTAGAAAAGTAATATATTATGGATTTTTATATAGTTTCCATTAAAATTAAATAATCATTAAAAATTATATAAAATTATTATAAAAATTATCACCATTATATTTGATCTTTTTAATTTCATCTTGGATTCATGTATATGAATTAGAGAATAAACGATGCAGTTTTTCCTGATCAAAATTTCTGATCAGATCGACATCAAAACTGGAAAGAACAAAATTACTAGGTTCTTTAAAAGAATATTTCCAAGTAAAAATGATATTAGGTCATTAACAGGACTGATATATCTATATTTTTCATGTTTACTCTCATTTCATATAATATAGAATCTATAACAATATTCTGATTGACCAACATCTTATTCTCAAAACTCATATTTCATATTCCAAAAAATAGATTAGGATGAGGGAATTCCTAAAATAATAACACGATTAATGTAATGTTATATTCATGGTGTTATGTTCCTAAAGGTTATTGGATATGATAGAAACATAATGATCATAAAAAACTTGATCCTTAATAGTCTCCCAATCAGCTCATGAAAAGTATATATTTTTAGGAGTTTAAAGATTAGGAGGTAAATATATATCTTCTCTAGTTGAAGGAACATGCTTATGTAAATATTCCTCATCATGCATTAAAACTAAAAAAACTCCATCCACATATCTAGAATATTTTACTATTGGGTAAGGCTTAAGAAACTCTATTATGTCTATGAATTCCACCAATGTGCCCTTATAATCTCATTCTATAACATAAATAGTTGTTCCAACATGATTTTTTGGACTACACCCATTTTCATCCCCATCATATTTATAATAATAATCTAGGACGAGAACAACATTCCCTTGTTAATTCTTCCCCTTTTATGGTATATCCCTCTTATTTGTATCAAACTCTATGAGATTTTATCCCAATCTACATATAAAGTTCTAAAAGACTCAAAAATTGGAATTAAGGGGTTAGTTTCCTCATCATAATCTTCCCTATTTACATAATATATGTGCTCATATAATTATAGAATGAAAATGTCTAGATTGGTAAGATCTAAATGATAAAAATTGCTACTATTGGATATTCCAATATTTAAAAACATATTATCATTATAAAAAAATATCATTAAAATTTATCTAAAGAGGAGTATTATGGTATTTATAGGAGAAATTTTGTATCATTTCCATATTAGGGTCACTCCCTTTATCAATGAAGAAGTAAATAGATTTTTTTTCTTTATAAACATATTTTGAATCAATATTAAAAACCTCTTCAACCACAAATTATTTAGAATAAAAAACTACCTCCTTGTTAGAAAAAAATCTATGATCAGCCAAATTCATTAGATCAGATTTTTTCTTCACTACTTTGAATATTTCATATATTCTATCATTATCCACCACCCACTTCTTAAAATATATTCTCCAATTGAAATTTTTCTTTTAAATTGGTATTAACTTATATTAAAACAACCACACTAGGTGATTTTATCTTTTTCATTAGTAACATGGCCTATTTATTATAACATATATAAAATAATATTGGGATAGTCATTTAAATTGGACATTATAAAAAGGCTTATATAGCTCCATGATATATACCAAGATTTATCTACAAGGGATTATATCAATATATATTCTAAAAATATAAAATAATGAAATATCATGATACCTCCAAAAAATAAATTTTCCCTTAAGAGGGAAATACCAAATTTTTGATGAATTTAATTAGAACCCTACATTCAACAACAATTCACACAGCATCTGTACTTCTTATTATACGACATCACATAAGAAGGCATACAGTGGTATCAGGCTGTGCATAGACTACCGAAGACTAAATCAGGTGACGGTCAAGAAACTTTACCCCCTCTTGAGGATCGACGCCCTTTTGACCAGTTAAAGGGAAAAATTTGGTTCTCTAAGATCAATATTCGGTCTATATATCACCAGTTAAGTGTGAAGTAGGGTGAGACCCTATGGTCTGCTTTCAGATGCTGGTACGGGCACTTTGAGTTCGTGGTTTTGTCGTTCGGCATTACGAATGCACCTATTGTGTTAATGGGTCTCATGAACTCTATTTTCTGCAAGTATCTATACCAGTTTGTGGTCATTTTCATCAATGAAATTATGATATACTCAAGATGAGAGGAGGATCATGCCAAGAATCTATGGATAGTTTTGAAGGACATCTAAAACCACCAGATCTACAGAAAGGTGTCCAAATAAAATTTTGTGACATGAGATGTGCACTTTCTCGGACTTGTAGTGTCCAGGAAGGGAATAGAAGTGGACTTGTAGAAGGTCAAAGAGGTTGTTTCTTGGGAAGAAACCAAGAATGCGGAAGAAATTCGTAGTTTCCTAGGTCTGTATGGTTACTACAGGGGGTTCATAACCGAATTCTCTCGAGTTGTAGTGCCTTGGACAGCTTCGACCAGAAAAGATCAGGTTTTCATATGGATTAAGTAGTGCCAGGTATCTTTCAGTTATCTAAAATGGAAGCTAGTCAGTTCCCCAGTGCTTAGGTTTCTAGAGGAAGCGATAATATTTGAAGTGTTCTATGATTCATCTGGTCTAGGATTGGGGTGTGTGCTGATGCAGTAGAGGGGGTGATCTCTTTTGGTTCTAGGAAGTTATTCCCTCAAGAAAGTAACTATGATACCCACGGCTAGGAACTTGTAGTGGTTGTTTTCGCACTAAAGTTCTGGCTGCATTACTTCATCATGGAACACTTTGTGGTCATCACAATTCATAAGAGCTTGAGGTATGTCTTCTTCCAGTGAGACCTGAACTTGTGACAATAATGGTGGAAAGAGTTTCTTCAGGACTATAACTTAGAGATATCCTGAACCTCATGAAAGGGTAACATGGTGGCCAATGCCTTGAGTGGGAAGTCATAGAAGGATGTGGTTTAGGAGTCAGCAGATGCTTGGAAGCCAATATAGGATTTGGATGCTTTACATCTAGGAATGAGAGTGGATAATGGTATAGGTTGACAGTGCAATCTTCCATGGTATAGAAGATGGGGGAGTCTCAATGGGGGAGTCTCAGTGGCCTGAGGTGAAGCGGTAAGTGGCGGAGTTTGTGGAAGAGTGCCTTGTGTGTCTAGTGATGAAGGCTGAACTTTGTGTCCCTGGCAGTATGTTGCATACCATAGACATTCCTTAGTGGAAGTAGGATTATGTATAGATGGATTTTATCACAGGACTACCTAGTTTTGAGGGAGGTTGTGATTCCATTTGGGTAGTGGTGGACCGAATAAAGAAATTAGATCACTTATTAGCGGTTAAAGAGTCGAGCGTAGTAGATGCCTTAGCACAGAAGTATGTGGGTGAAGTTGTACGGATACACAGATTTCCTAGAATCATCATTTAGGATTTGGATACACACTTTACTTCATGATTATGGAAGGTATTACAATGGGATTGTGGCACCCGGCTCTACATTAACACTTATTTCCACCCTCAGACAGATGGGAAGATAGAGAGGACCATCCAGATGTTGGAGGATATGTTGCGACCATTTATTTTGGACATCATAGGAACATGGGTATGACACTTTCCCTGTTGGATTTTTCCTAAAATAATATATATCAGTCCACCATTGGAATGGAACCATTGATAGCCTTGTATGGAAGACCATTTCGTTTACCTATGTGCTGGATAGAGGTAGTCGAGGTATGTGTTCTTGGCCAAGAGGTGGTGCAGAGCATGATGGAGAAGGTTTAGCTTGTGCATGAGAAGATGAAGATGGATCAAGACTGGAAGAATTCATATTTCAATAATAGTAAGAGACACATGGAGTTTGAAGTTGGGGACCACGTGTTCTTAAATGTCCCCCCTCGGTGTGGACAGTGGAGGTTTGGTAGTGGGTAAGCTTTCTCCTATGTTCATTGGACCCTTTGAGGTTTTGGGATGAGTTGAAGAGGTGTCATATTATCTAGTATTACCACTTCCATTGGAGAGGATCCACAATATCTTCCATGTATCTCATCTCCATCATCATTGTTGGCGCCAAAATATGGAACGGAAATAAGGGGCGAAAAAGAAGCCCCGCACGCTGCCTCGCGAAGCTGCGACGCAAAGCTCCCGCGAGCATCGCGGCACCACAGAGCACAGGAGGCGGTAATGTTCCGTGAACGACCTGACGTTTGCGAGCCCGCCGTGAAGCTCCTGAGGAGGTAACGCTCCGAGAATGACCTGACATTCACGAGCCCGCCACGGAGCTCCTGAGGCGGTAACGCTCCACGAACAGCCTGACGTTCGCGAGCCCTCCGCGGAGCACAGGAGGCGATAACGCTCTGTGAAAGGCCTGATGTTTGCGAGCCCACCGCAAAGCACCTACCGCCCCTTCGCGCCGCGTGAGTTCTGCTTCGCAGCAGCCCTTTCCTATAAGTACTGGGTTCCCCCTGAATCCAGGGAACAGACAATCTGACCTTTCGGCTTCTCAACTCTCGAATCGCAAAGCACCCTTCTCCCCGGTAATCATGAGCTCCGCGAGGTATTTTTATGTCGCGAGATGCCTTCACCTTGTCTCGTTTTGAGCCCCTCTTCTGAGAGGGATTCCCTTTGCGAATCCCAGGGCATTTTTGGAGGAGGGGGATTCCCAAGGGAACCCAGGCAGCAGCAGAGCGTTTATGCTTCGCGAAACACCCATCTTGTACTAGTGACCCCCATGCCAAGGCAGAGTCACTGCATATCGCGAAGCACACTGCTTCGCAGCACCTTCCTTCACGAGGCACCTCTTCTTCGCAAGGCATTGCTCCGTGAATACTATTCCACTTCGCGAAGCACCCCCCATTCACACCTCTGCCCCATGCTAAGGCCAAGGCACTCCACATCGCGAAGCGCACTCCTTTTCCTGGCAATTCCTCTTCCCGTGTGACCCTCCAGGTTTGCACGATGTGATTTCAATGTCCCATGGACAACACCACTCGTACTGTTGCTTCGCCTAATGCTTCTTCGCATAACCACGCTAATGGCTATTGCTTATTCTCATAGCCACGCTAACGTGTACCCCCCCCCCCAATGGTTCGCTCTGTGACCCCCCTTGACCACGGCCTTACTGGTAACTTCCCTCCCCCAAGGAGCAGAGGGTGTCGGTCATGTAAGTCCTAGGGGTGCGGAGTAAACCCACCTCGTTTGAGATACAGGACGTTAAACTGTCAAGCACCTCGTCCTCAACATATGACGTTAAACTGTGACCCGACCCCATGCCTCGCATACAGGGTCCCCCTAGGTCGAACATTCTTTACGCCACTTGCCTCCACAGGAATGGAATCACCCCCCCCCCCCCCCACAAGGGATGATATCCTCCTTATCGGAGCGGCGTATGTCCACAGGAGAAGGGAAACCATCATGGTGTAAGCCCCTAGCCCCTCTTTCGGAAGGTAGCACCCATGCACCTCTGTACTTCCCCACTGCCAAGGTCATTGGAGGGCGCGATAGAGAACGAGGAACCTCCCATCATTGGTCTCAAATACCTCTCTCTCTACGCTTTTCCGCACTTCGGGACTCTATCCTGGAGTAAGTCCCAGCACCATGGGCCGCCTAACGCGTAAGCCCCTCTTCGCTTCTCACAGACACACCCTTCGCGACGTGATCGTCAGGTCCTTGCTGCCTCTTATTTCTCACACTGAGAATGACTCACTTGGGCTTAGAGTGAGCATCGTCCATGTAAATACTCTTGTCCAGCATGACGTTAAATTGTATTCCCTCGTCCAGAATGACGTTAAACTTTATTCACTCGTCCAGCATGACATTAAACTGTATACCCTTGTCCCGCATGACATTAAACTGCACACCCATTTGAACTACGAGTTCTGTGATCCATGTCACGGCATGGTACGTAGGAAGCCTCCACGAGGTTCAATCCCACCCATCATTTATTCACGTCGAGTTCTACCTTCTTCCAGTATGATGTCAAACTGCATTCTAGTCCGACGGCAAGCCGTTGTGACCAACCCGAACTACGAGGACTTTGATCCATGTCAAGGCATGGTACGTAGGAAGCCTCCCTGAGGCTCAATCCCATCTCTCATCGGACAAAGGTCCCTTCCTCAAGTCGGTTCGCCGACACCCACTATCCCGAATTACGGGGACTTTGATCCATGTCAAAGCATGGTACGTAGGAAGCCTCACGAGGTTTGAGCCTGCCACCAGTGGACCCCAGGGTTCACCTCCACGTCGGTTCTCCGATGAATCTCCTTTGAAATATGAGGACTTTGATCCATGTCAAGGCATGGTACGTAGGAAGCCTCCCAGAGGTTCAAGCCCACCACTAGTGGACCCTCGGGTCTACTTTCACGTCGGTTCACCGACGAAGCCCTTTGAACTATGAGGTCTTTGATCCGTGTCACGGAATGGTATGTAGGAAGCCTCCCAGAGGTTTATTCCCACCACCCGTTGGTCACTCCGACCTTCTTCACGTCGGTTCATCAACACCCGAGTTTCCTAGTGTGTAAGCCCCACACCATCTGGACCAAGGTCCTTGCTCGCGTCGGTTCGCCGACACACCATCTGGACCAAGGTCCTTGCTCGCGCCGGTTCACCGAAACACCATCTTAACTACGAGGAATTTGATCCATGTCCAAGCATGGTACGTATGAAGCCTTTATGAGGTTCAAGCCCACCACCAATGGACCCCCGGGTTCACCTCTACGTCGGTTCGCTGACGATGCCCATCGAATCGAGGTCCACATTCATGTCGGTCTTCCAGCGCACCCAACCGAACTATGCGGACTTTGATTCCCTGCCACGGGGATACGTAGGAGGTCTATTCAAGGCTCAATTCCAACTTTACTGTCGCCCTTGCGATGGTTCCATTTCATTCCCCCTCCACTTCATTCACCCATCTATCATCCATCCTGATTCTCACCCGGACCGCCATGTCCCAACAAGATCATGTCATTCCACTCCTCTTCACAGCATTCAAGAAGCCTCCCATGGGTTGGCCTCGATATCAGCATCCCTTCAAGGGAAATTCCTCAATCTGATCCATTCCAGTCAATGCTCTGATCGGGCCGATCCATCTCCACTGGACGTTAAACCTGCGGCATACCCTATGTTAAACATACGAAGCTGAGGAAAACCTCAGATATATGCCTACGGCATATAATTCCCCGCGCTCGATGTGGGATTCCTCAGGCTTCCATGCCCTCGAGAAGCCCTATGATAAGGGACCAAAGACAGACACGCCATTTCCCCAGTGTTGAGACACGCTATTGATGCCTCGACGTGACTACTCCCATGACTGAAGGTTGCTGCCCTAACCGGACCCTTTGGAATGTCCTGACAGAAGCAGCGTAATTAACCGGCGTCCATGGAAACATGGCACTGGGAAGAGTTTCACGAACAACGTATTAAATCTATGAGGGAGACCTGGACTAGGTTATGAGTTCCGAGGAGGAATCCACGGAAGGAAGAACCGACATCCCATCATCCCGGTTTCGATTAAGGAGCAAACGTCCCTGAACAAGGAGAGAATGTCGCCCGCCTTTGGAAAGTGGTAATGCGGGGCCACAACTGTGCGTCCTCCGCAGACGGATGCGTGTGCCCCGGAGAAAGCGTCAGAAACAGAAATGTTGAACCCGACGTGAAATTATTCTCCTCAATGTGGAGATTAGTAGCGTTCGAGACACTAGTATATTGACGTGTCACCGGATCCAAATATCCGGCACCGGGTCCCGCCAAGCAAATAGCGGGCCTGGTGTGAAACTCACCGGAATTTGGGGCAGTAGAATATGGGGTATTCCGTTACGCAACGTGTTGGCATGGATCCCTCTTACCGACATGGAGAAGGGAATGACTCTAGGTCATTGGTTGTCAATCCTCTTCCTCACAATGTTGACGATTTGATCTCTCCGTTTCCTAGGAACCAGGTTGCTGTTGTAGAGACACGACCACCAACCGCTCACCTATGTAGGGGCAGGGGAAACACCTGCACAGCTGCCCCGCCTGGCTCCGCTGCCACCACGACGACCTCTACATCCATGTATATGGGGAGCCCATGTCTCCTCTCCCCATCAGAGATCATCCAGCGAAGGGTGATCAACAACCTTGTACGCAGGTATGAGGAGGAAGGGGTCATCCCAACTCGGGATATGGCCCGCCTGGAACTGGAGGCATCTGGGCCCCGCCGTCAATGCTGCCCTCATAGGCCACGCAGGGAGCCCCTGCTCCCCACCCCAACGTTCAATCGTTTCGGGAGCCTGTCCCTAGAACGCCTCGACAACTCCTTGCCTTACGCTGATGAGGTGGGTGATGTCTAGCGCGGCCCGCTCAGTGTCTAAATCCAAGGGCTCTAGGCAAGGGCTCCCACCTGGCCGCATTAGCACCACCGTCCAGCTTCGCAAGAAGAGCAGGTAGTCTATGCCCCTGAACCACCTGTGCTAGCTCGTCTGACCTGACGTCAGCACCGGGCCCGAGATGAGGACGCTCGTCAAGGTGTGTCGGCTTCAACAGCTACTGTGGCCTGAGCCACCGCCGACGTTCATCATGGAGTCCTGGCATACACTGAGCAGGGGAACTCCTTCACCCGACTAGGATCGAGGCCTCAGCCACCCCATGGGCAGGCTGGGTTGACTCTCGGGGTCGCAGGCCTGAGCAATGATTGTCGCGAACCAATCTACGGTAACGTCACTCCATATGGAGGTCCTATCCGTACCACCATTCCATCGAGTGCCGGCCTTCCCCGCTCTGAAGCTCGTCATGAAGGTATTCCTCGTGCTACCCCTATCCCGAACAAAGACCAGCCCCGCGGCAGTGACACTTGGCGCGGAAACCTCTCCTTCTCCCACCATACAGGGTATGGAGTCCCTCCTCCTGCCCCCAACCGTCGATGCGAAGGCACTGCCCATCTGGTCCCCCTCCAACGTGGGGGTCCTCCCTAAGTCCTCTCTGTAATGGGCGAAGGTCCTCCTCACCCTGGCAACTCGAGGAGTGAAGGTCAGCCTCGCTCCGCTCGTCCTGGCCATGGAGGTCCTCCCCAGGCTCCTGCCGGTTCCAACAGAAGTTCCGCCCACATGGGTGTTGTCCATGGAGGTCCTCCCCATGTACCCTTCGACATTTTCCCTGGTTCCCCTCGCACCCTGGCTATCTCGAGCGGGGGCCCTCTCCGCCACGGCACCAGCGCCGCCCCGAGACTACATGTTTAGAATCAACCTTTTCCCGAAGAGCCACCCAGGGGCATGAGAGCAGGTCGTCGCCGACACAAGAAGAGTCCTGGGGGGGGCCGGGTGGAGATCAAACCGTCCCGTTTCTCAGATTCTAAAGTGGAATGCGACTCAGTGATGGAACCTTCTCCCCGCTCCTCCGTGTCAAGGATTGGGCAGGAACTAGGTGCGTCAGCCTCATTCTCCCAGAATGCGAGGTCCACCGGATTCCCACCTCTCTCCACAGGTACATCCAAGAGGAAGAAATCATGGAAATATCATATTTCATGACCGTGAAATCACCACCGTCATCACCAAAAGCGCCCTCTACCTCTACCAGAGATCACGGAGAGCTATTTTGGGGACCAACGGTGGTAGAGCAATGACATGACCTATCGCCGGCAACCGAAACTCCTGCCCCAGAAGCTGTGGCTATCATTCCATCGCATCGCGATATCATGGTCAGGTCACCTCACTCTTCAGAGGATGGCCCGGAGTTCGGCGGCCAGTCAGCTCGTTCGTCGTATTCTCTGCCGTCAAGTTTACTTTCCCAGCGGTCCGCCTCGGTACTGCTACTGGTCCCTCAACCACCTCCGGTTGACAAGTGGGGAGATACAAGGCCATACCCCGAGTCCGAGCCCAGGAGCTTCTGGAACATTCTCGCAGCGCATCACTTCTCGGAGAAGTTCTAGCCGATGGCAGCGCGAAACTTTTGTGCACCAGAGTCCCTTATCTCAGAGGAAGTAGGGTGCTTCCGCCGAACCCTATGGGCGACACACTTCCGCCTTCATTATGAGAGGGTATTGTACCCCAGGAGCCAAGATCACCTTGAAGAAATAAGCTATCAATGACGCCTGATCGATTTGGTCGCACTCCCTGTGGCCCAGCGCCCTGAGTCACCAAGTCGTCAGAGTACCCTTCAATGGAAATGCGTTCAGAGTTTCAAAGTACTCCACAGATTCATCAGAGAAGCTACCCCCCATGTGCAAGTCTGTGGATGGGGACACTATGCCACTCTCCTCTTTATCCCTATCCGACGGTAGCCCGATTCGTTATGCGACATTGAGGACATGCCCTCGAGAGGGGTCGCGGTCCACATGGCTGACATAGTGGACAAGGAATACGAGCTTGAATTTCTCGATGGAGACTTAACCCTTGAGGGTGTACCGCCACTGTTGGACCCATCAGGGAGGGTTACCCGTTAGCAGAGGAACCTTCTAGGCCTCCCTGTACCCACCGAGTCACTGGTACACAGTCGAAATGCCGGTAAGGGTAATGAGAACGTCGGAACTGTCAAGCACTCCGACCCATCTGTCTCTGTACAGAAGACAGACGAAGATCCCGAAAAGGCCGCGTTGCGCTAGCAACTTATTGAACAGAAGAGGCTGGTTGACGAACTCCTGGCCGAGCGTGCTGCAGAATGGTGACCCAACCACGGTAATCCCAATCCGGGGCAACAGGGGACGGAACAATTTCCCCCCAGCGAGAAGCCTCCAGGAAACCCTGATCATACCGCTTCCGCAGACAGGGCAGAAGCCGGAGCCCATGAAAAGAGGGCGTGATACATCTCGCCGAACCCTCCTGAACGATGGGGCAATCTGAGGAATCCAGCCCGAGATCCCCCAGTCGCCCCACAGGCCGTTCCGCCAGTCGCTCCATGAGCTGCTGAAGCCACCTACCTTGTAGAAGAACCCGGAAACGCACTTGTAAATAGGGATCCCCGTCAAGACAGGGACCCCCACCTGAATGATCTTATAGAGGCACTCATCGCCTGCCTCGAAGTGTTAGAAACGCGGTAGGTGGCAGTCCCACCAGATGGAAAGCCATATCCCATGTGGGTGGATGATATGCCCGCACCCCCGGGTTTTGGGAACCCCACTTTCTCTCCCTTCAACAAGACATGGGACCCGCCGCAGCACTTGGCCCATTTTTCTCCCAGGTGTGGCCCCATGCTGGGGACTCTGGCCCAGAAAGAAGCCGCTAAGCTCTGATGTTTTGTGCAGACATTGGAGGGCCCCACATTCATCTGGTACAACTAGCTCCCTATCGAGACGGTGACCGGTTGGGAGGATCTCTTCCAGTAGTTCCTATAACAGTTCAGCTCCACCATGCGAAAGACCAGCATCGCAGACCTCTTCAAGTGCAAGCAAAGGCCTGATGAGCGAGTCGGAGACTTCATTTCCTGGTGGAAGGGACTTACATACTCCCTCGAAATGCCACTGACTCGGGATAAATTACTGACAATGTGTGTAGGTAACGTTAAAACAGAGCTGGTAACTTCCTTGATCACCCATAACTACTCTGGAGGGTTCCGGGATTTCTCAGATAAGGATCAGCGCCTTGAGGAGGCTCTGCAACAGGCTAGTCAGGCACCTTCGCTGCCCCCTGTGATCCCAGCCAGGAGGGCTGCCAGAGCCAAACCCGCCGTGGTGGCCCAAATAGAAGCCCCCAGGCAGCTGGAATTATGGCCAGTGGCACCATCCCCACAACTCCGCAGAGGTCCTCCACCTCAATCACGGGCTTCTTCCTAGCAGCAGCCGCCTCAGAATCGACAGTCTCCCCCGCGCAATGTGCCACCACCACCTAGGTGAGACAATCAGGTGCCGCCTCCTCAGCAGGCCCCTCCGGCCTCTCGTCAGGGCCAGGACCCCAGGGCCCCCTATCCAGAAAGAAGGCACCAGACTTATTCGTTGAACAGGAATCAGGTCTCTGGCTACATCTGAAGTGCTCTAGAGCAAGGGATTGTGCGCCTACCCGAGTGTAGAAGGTCGGTGGAGGATAATCTCACCGATCACCCCAACTACTGCCCTTATCATCGGATTCTGGGTCACACCATCAAGCAATTCTATGTGTTTAAAGACTGGCTTCAAGACCAGGTCGACAACAACATAGTCAGGTTGGGCCCGGCACCAACCTAAGTAGCGGGTGTCTTTTTAGGGTCCGAGATCGGTAGCGACAGCGACGGTGAGTGGCAGCAGGTTCCCAGCCGTGGGTCCCAGAAATATGATGACTGGATGGATCTAAAAATCATCGCTCATGCCCATGGTATCATCTGGGCATGCTTGAATCAACCGGAGCATCCAGAGGAAGTAGCCGGTACCTCTACATCGCCTTCACAGTCGACCTCTTCCCAAAAGGGCAAGAAGCGACGACGCAAGAAGAAGCAATGCGCTCCACCACTGTCATCGTCATCCCGAACTCTTGGCGACTTTATGCCCCCTGAAATGGGGATTCCTCCCAGAATCTGCCCGGTGGTGGATGACTCGTCAAGCGATAGCCAGGGGTACACTTCGATTAACATCGTGGAGCTGGTAAAGCCATATATGACTCCCGAAGAGGGGGAATTCCAGGCGAACCTCACCAACGTTTCCAGCCGACATCAACTTCATCGGAACCGCAACCACACCGGTTGTCGAGGCACGTCAGCGGGCACTTTCAGTCAGGTTGTGCATGCTACTGAAACCAGATAGCAGGCTCAGCGCAGAGCTCAACACGAGCAACCCCATCTGACGCCCTCAGCTCTACCTCCATCGTCGTTTGTGCTACTAGATCAGGCAGAGCTTCCTCGTCCGTATCACAATAAGTCTTGCCAGGATACAAGCCAGTCTCCACTGTCCAATCCTAGTCCGGTGACTACTCTCCAGGCTTCAACTAGTAGGCAGCAGGATGTACCCAGCACTAGCCAACCGCCGGTTCAACTGGAAGGACCTGCTATACCTCCAACTGCAGAATGACCTCTTGTAAGAAGAGGCTCATGCTTGGCACGAAAGTATGATGTCATGAAGCACCTGGTCAGCATTCCAGAAAGGCTTTCTATCCTTGAGGCCCTTCTCCTATCGTCTGAAATGCTTGAGTCACTTGTCGAGGCCCTAAGGATCCCCCTTCAGTTTGAGATGGAGGTAGTAGCTACGGAAGCCTTCAACGCTGAGAAAATTGAGAACGTCAAATGCCAAGTAGTTATATCATTCTCCGATGAAGATGAGGACCCTCCTATATAGGGGAATATTCACCCACTATACATCACTGGCCACTTCAATGGTGTGGAAGTTCGCGGCTACCTCATTGACACAGGTTCTGGGATCAACCTAATCCTGACTCGGTCACTGCAAAATCTGTGTCTATCTGAAGATGATTTAACTCCCTCCGACCTGATAATCCAGGGATATGATAGGACCGAGCAATCCCCAGTCGGCAAGATCCTCCTGAAGACTCAGTTCGGTGGCCTAATTTCCAGTACCGAGTTCATGGTCATCTCCCAGGACACCGCCTACAATGCATTGATGGGTAGGCCATGGCTCCATCTGCACACAGCGGTCCCTTCATCGTATCACCAATTCCTCAAATACTCCCTCAATGGTGGATTAGGCGTGCTCCAAGGACATGCGTCTCCTTTCGCCTCTTCTGAAGCCCACTATTTGGATGCCGATTATTACAAAAGCAAGGATAAGAAAATCCTAGTAAGTGAGGATGAACCCGACCCGGTCACAAGTGATCCCTGGGCAAGCATGGATGACACCTACATCCTTCTGATCCACCGATTGGAGGCCACGGCCCCAGACATGGGGCAGTGTTTTGTTGTTTCGGGTACGCAAGGACGGCGTGTTCCCATGTCCAAGCGACGATGGAAAATCACCTCGTACTCCTACACCAACCAGGCTCAGGTGATCCCGGATCCTCCTACCCCTGTGAGGTACCAGAATGTCAAGCTTATGACAATGGCAGTACGTCATACGTGTCTCTTCCACCGGACTGGAATCAACCAACTGAGGCTAACGTGTCACCATTGCTTTGACGTCATCAAACGTGGCCCCTTTGGCTGAAGGCCAGATGGGATAGGATCGACTGCCTTCATTGCTATGGTCTCAGTGGCGAGTGGGTCTCCTAATATGATGACCACTGCTACCCAAGTCGGCACCAGCTCCCTGTCGGGGTTTGATAGCTCAAAAGTAGCTCCCTTTGTGGGAAACCCCTCCACGGGTGGAGAGAAAGATCTGGAGGATGCTCCCCCCGCCTTTGAGGAAGGTGTTTCTACCATGGTTGATGAACTGGTACAGGTGAACCTTGGTAGCGAGGCAGATCCGAGAACCATATTGATCAGTACAGCCATGTCCCCCAAGGATCAGCAGTGGTACGTAGACTTTCTCGAGAAAAACCGTGATGTGTTTCCCTGGAGCTACGACGAGATGCCAGGACAGGATCCCCAGGTAGTCGTTCACCGTCTTGGTATCCCGTCAAACCATCGTGGGTTTAAGAAGCCTCCCAGAAAGATGAACCCTTCTCACGGTTCTATGGTTGAGGCCGAAGTTGACAAGCTTATCAAAGCCAAATTCATCAAGGAAGTCCAGTACCCCAAGTGGCTTTCCAACATTGTGCCAGTCAGGAAGAAAAATGGGCAGATCAGGGTCTGCATTGACTTCTGCGACCTCAATCGCCACTACACAAAGGATGAATTTCCCCTCCCGGTGACCGAGTTATTGATTGATGCCACAGCCGGGTTCCAAGCTCTCTCTTTCATGGATGGGAATTCCGGGTACAACCAGATCCAGATGGCCCCCGACGATGAGGAGTCCACAGCCTTCAGGGCTCCCCAAGGTACATTTTGTTACCAGGTTATGCCCTTCGGCCTAAAAAATGAAGGTGCCACTTATCAGAGGGACATGCATTGCATATTCAAGCCGATTCTCGGGACGCTGGTGGAATGCTACGTGGATGACCTAGTGGTCAAATCATGCCAGCGCCAGGACCATCTTAAAGACCTTGAGAAAGTGTTCGGTTTCCTCCGTTCCTACCACCTGAAGATGAACCCGTTGAAGTGTGCCTTTGGGGTCACCTCTGGGAAGTTTCTTGGATTTGTTGTTAGATACCGAGGTATTGAAATCGACCCAGAGAAGATCAAGGCCATCAGCCAAATTCCTCCCCCAAGCAATATTCGGGAACTTCGAGGTCTCCAAGGACACTTAGCCTATATATGCCGATTCGTCGTGAATCTGGCTGGCAAGTGTAATCCATTTTCCCGGCTCATGAAGAAGGGTGTCGCCTACGAATGGGATGAGGAATGTCGTACCACCTTTGAGGAAATCAAGCAGTACCTGCTCTAACCTCCAGTTTTGATGCCACCCATCTCCGAAAAGTCGCGGGTCATTTACGTGACCGCCCTGGAACGGTCCCTCGGTGCACTTCTCGCTCATAAGAATAACGAGGATATGGAGAACAGTCTCTACTATCTCAACCGCATGCTTCTCGATACGAATATCAGATACTCCCCTATCGAAAAGAGCTGCCTTGCACTCGTTTTTTCCATACGGAAGTTGTGGCACTACCTGCAGCACCATGAGGTACAATTGGTCTCTCGGGTAGATCCAATGAAGTACATCCTTAACCGCCCCATGTTGAATGGCCGACTAGCACAATGGGAAGTGATCCTATAGTAGTTTGACATCAGATTCATGCCTCAGAGGGACATTAAGAGACAGGTGTTGGAAGACTTTTTAGCTGCCCATCCAACCTCTGCAGATCAGTACCTGGACCTAGATTTTCCTGATGAGGCGATCCTCTCAGTCGATCACGATGTCTCATGTTGGCAAATGCACTTCGACGGTGCCACCCAGAGCCCCACCGGTAGGAGGCTCAATGATCCTAAACTCAACAGAGTGGGTATGGGTATTGTCTTCATTACCCCGGCACAATCCGTCCTGCCATACTCGTTCCTGTTGTCAGAAGGTTGTACCAACAACGAGGCAAAGTATCAGGCTCTCATCACCAGCCTCGAGTTGTCCCTCGAGATCGATGTGCCCCATCTACATGTGAAAGGAGATTCCAATTTTTCATCAAACAGGTCAATGGGGACTATGTCATCAGGATGCCGGAGCTTGTACCATTGTTGGAGTGCACCCTCCGTCTAATGGCCCAGTTCTCTTCTCGACTAGAGGTTACCCATGTCCCTCGGTCACAGAACGGTCGAGCGGACGCCTTGGCTGGTTTAGCTGCATCGCTCGCAGAACCCGAGCAAGATGATTTGATTATACATGTGGCACACCGGAGATTCATTTCCCCCGTCACCCAAGAGGACAATGAAGACCTGTGGGTAAGTCATCTCACTACCAGACCTGCTATGTCGGGGGTCCCGGGTCCATCAGAAATAGTGGCCGAGGACGCTCCCGACTGGAGGGCACCTTTTTTCGAGTATCACCAATGTGGTCTCCTCTCGGACAATTGGGCTGAGCGTGAGCGAATTCGACACCGCACACTGCAATTTACCCTCCAGAGCGGTCCCAGTCTTGAGCAGATCCTTTATAAGAGGAGCTTTAATGGCGTCCTCCTCCGTTGCATTCAAGGAGTAGAGATTTCTCATGTTATGAAAGAGGTTCACGTCGGTTCCTGTGGTTCCCATCAAGCTGGGCCAAAGCTGTCCCATCAAATCTGGAGGTTGGGGTACTTCTGGCCCTCTATGATCCGTGATTGTATCGGGTATTCCAAGAGATGCCACACATGCCAAGTTCATGCCAACTTCCTGCATCGGCCGCCGGAACCCCTCCACCCCACCAAGTACTCTTGGACATTTGCGGTGTGGGGACATGATGTAGTGGGACCGTATCCACCGGCGATAGCTCGCCAGTGTAGGTTCATCCTAACTGCTACAGATTTCTTCTCCATGTGGGAAGAGGCAGTTCCACTCAAAGAGGTTAAGGCCAGTTCCATCGTCGACTTTGTGAGCTCCAACATCATCCACCAGTTTGGGGTCCCTCACGCTGTCCTCACTGACAACAGCACCAAATTATGAGCGGCCAAGCTGAAGAAATTGTACACCGAGTACAACATCTGATCGAATCATACCTCCCACTATCACTCACAGGAAAACTGACAGATCTAGGCGTTCAACAAAACCCTCTATAAAATTCTGCAGAAAATGGTTGGTCAGAACAAGAAAAGTTGGCAGGACAAGCTCCCCAACACCCTCTGGGCCTATCGGATGACGAATCGCAACTCTACATAGGTAACCAAATATTCCCTGGTGTATGGGGATGAGGCCATCCTACCCATTGAGATCCATCTGCCATCGTTACGCACTGTATTCTATGACCACCATGCGCCAGATGAGGTGGTCGAAATCCATCTAGCTGAATTAGAAGCACTGGACGAGAACAGGCTTCGTGCCCTGCACAATCTGGAAAGGCATCAGAATAAGATAGCAAGGGCCTTCAACAAGAAGGTTCTCCTTCGTTCTTTTCTACAGGGCGACCTAGTGTTGGCCCTTCGAGCACCAATGATCCCCGGTAGGAAACCGCCCAAGCCAGAGCCCAAATGGGAAGGGCCTTATATCATCCATAAAATTTACCCCAATGGGGCATACTCCTTGGTGACCACGGATGGTGAGCACGTAACTCCTCCCACCAATGCCAAGTTCCTCAAGCAGTACTTTTCCTAAGCATCCTTGGTCCGACACGACCTTAAACTGTATGGTCCTGCACGACCTTAAACTGCATCGCCGTCCTGTAAGACGATAAACTGTAAAATGGTCCGAGCTCTATGACCTTAAAATAAGATCCCCCCCCCCCCGCCGTCCTTACTATAGGACGTTAAACTGTAGGCTGGTCAGGTCTCCATGACCGCGGCTCGGCCTCAGGCCCCTTGGTTTTCGCCGGCTCAGGCTCTCTTATGGGATTGTACAGTGTGGTGTGGGATATGCCCCATTCACTTCGGGTTACCCGCCGTACCTATCCCCAAATGAGACGCATATTTTTTCCAACACGACATTAAACTGCGCTTCAAGAACTACGTGTTGCTTGATTCCAATCCTAATGGGATACGTAGGAACTCTCGGACGCCTCGTCTTGAGCCCAGCCCCGAGCTCTTCTCTTCCGCTGCCCCTGGTTATAGTTTCCTTGGAGGATCCTTGCATGACAAGGAGTAGTCTTCCTTAGCCCCGCTCATACAAGGATTATAAGGGTTGCACCATGTGCCCACTCTCATTCTTCTACCCTCCCACGTCCTCACCACATGACGTTAAACTGCATGGCCTTCAAGAACTACGTATGGCTTGATTCCCTTCCTAATGGGATATGTAGGAATGCCCGGACATTTAGTCTGTTGGCCCAGCCCAAAAGCCAAAATCTTCTCCTCGGGTCAAGACATATGGAAGGGTTCATACTTTTTCCCCAACTCACGTCGATCAAGCCTCGACCCGGCTGCACTTCCCCCTGGAGATGTTCGCCTCTTTCATGGATGGATACTGCTATGCTTCACCCACTCCTTGACTGGGATTCCATCATCTTTCACTCCTGGAGGGACCCCCAAGAACGTCCTGGATACTAATCCCAAGGGATCTCCTATCGACACGGGTCAACGCCCCCTAGGATTTCCGATCAATAAGCCGATAAAAGTCCCATGTTGCGAATTTGGTCAACGGTTGATGCTCATTTTTTGTTCCCATATCAGGTCACCATCAGGACGCTGTGTTTCGAACATGGTCGACAGTGTCCTGAATCTTCGGGTCCACCCTGAGATGTCCCAAACATCGAGTGCAGTGATTCGTTCTGCCCCACCCCAAAGTGACAAACTTCCCTCCGGGTGATGCCGGCGGTCGGGCCCACGACCTCGACTCTCTTATAAGGGATGTACGTCGGGGTTAAGGATTACATATTCATTCACGCCAGGTTAATTTCCATGTTGTGCACATCCCCGGATGAGATACAGTTATCTCTTTCCCCATCCTCATGTAAGACGTTAAACTAAAAACCAGTCAGGCCTTCCTGACTGATACCTGACCTTAGGCCCCTTGGCCTTCTCGGGCCCCTTCACCCAACCTCTTACCCAGAGTGTACGGTGTGGTGTGGGAATATGTCCTCATTCACGTCGGTATCATTTACCATGCCGTATGCCTTCCCTCACGAGGCCCAGCCTCAGGCCTCTCAGCCTTTCCGGGCCCA
Source organism: Viscum album (assembly GCA_963277665.1). NCBI lineage: Eukaryota > Viridiplantae > Streptophyta > Magnoliopsida > Santalales > Viscaceae > Viscum > Viscum album. The sequence continues at coordinate 649,236,885 of OY728159.1, read as the reverse complement.
TGACCCTTGTCCTCACTGCAAGACATTAAACTGCAAACCAGTCAGGCCTTCCTGACTGAGGCTCATCCTCAGGCCCATTGGCCTTCTCGGGCCCCTTCGCCCAACTTCTTACTCGGAGTGTATGGTTTGGTATGCGGTTATGCCCTCATCCACGTCGGTTTGTCCGCCGTACTATACACTTCCCCTTCCTTTGCTTGGGGGTATCTTACTCCCGCATCCCGTCCCTCATGACATTAAACTACATCTAGAGAACTACGTATGGCTTAATTCCCATATTTATGGGATACGTAGGACCACCCGAATATCTATGCTTCGTGTCCAACCCCATCTCTTGGGAACCTCTATCCCACCTCGGCTCCTCGGCCTACTCTTCCTCCACGAGGGGATTATATGGTGTGGTGTGGGATTATGTCACATCGGTCTTGTAATGACCACGCCATGTACCTCTCATTCTCGAGTTGTTTCGTCAAACCATCCCAATGGTTCACCAATGTGCCTAAGGGTGCTCCGGTTTATTACCTGGACTGCTATACTTTACTCGGACACATCCGCACCCACTTTCCAGGCTTTGTGTATCCCTGCATCAGGGCTTCCATCATCTTTCACACCCGGAGGGACCCCCAAGAACAGCCTGGATACTATACCCAAGGGATCTCCTAACATTACAGGCCAACACCCCCGAGGGTTTCAGACAACAAATCGATAAAAAATCCACGTTGCGAATATGGTCAGCGTTCGATGCTCGTTTGTTGTTCCCAACTCAGGCTAACGCAATATGGAGACCATTTTTCCGCCACGGTTAATGGTTATCCCCCATCGCCACGCCAACCCCATTAACCCAAAATTTCAGTTACATGATTCACATCCTTCTTCATTCTCATCATGTCCAAGAGGAGTTTTGAAACTCTTGGTACTATTCCTCCGTGCACGTCTGGGCGTTGGGGGAACAATGTCGTGTCAAAGGCATCTTTCGGAGCTCTTCACTGACTTCCCCCCGATGGATGTTTCAGGTATTGCGATAAGGATCTTACCCATTGTTTCCCACACTGAGTTTAACACACGTGGGCTTAGGGATAGGGTTGTGGTCTGTGCTTACCTGGAAAGTTGCCATCAACCCCTGGTCCGAGCTCTAAGACTATAAACTAAGATCTCCTCGGAACTACGTTCAGCTTGATTCCCATCCTCATGGGATAAGTAGGGCCGCCCGAACGCCTCTTTTTCGGGTATAGCTCATTTGGGAGCCTTTCACCTCTATGTGGGCCCCTCGTCCTGAGGTTCCTCTCTCGGGACTGTGTACGGTATAATGTGGGATTATGTCCCCATTCACGTCGGTTATGCCGCACAACACCATACACATTCCCTTCCTAGCATCGTCTCTGTTACGTCTGCGCTTCATGACGTTAAAATGCATGCTTGGTCTTATCACACGACCCTAAACTGTGACATTATCGTCCTGGCTACATGACGAAAAACGACACTACATTGTGATGACCTCATTGTAGAGGACATCACGTTGGGTATTGGTCACGTGCCATGCCATTTTCCAACGCCCATCATGGCTTGATTCTTGTGGAGACACCAGGGCCTGCTACCCTAGGCCTGTCGCTTCACAAAAAAACCACTCACCCTAAAGGACAAACAAGATTTATCAAATTCTGCTTCTTTTAGTGCAAGGGCCACGCCCGCACTCCCTTTTTTTCCCAGCACTAGTAACTTACCGTGCCACCTTTCAGAACTATGTATGGCTTGATTCTCATCCTCATGAGATACGTAGAAGCGCCCGAGCACTTCCCTGCGAGCCCAGCCTAACATTCGTGTTCGGTCCCTCGACTCGAGCATTTCCCCAGAGAACACATGGAAATTAGGGCTTAGGTCCTCATTCACGTCGGGTTTTGTAACCGACTTGCCATGTTTCCCCTGCTCCCCTTACCCATTCATGGTCCGAGTTCTAAGACCATTAACTAAGACTCTCTCAAGAACTACGTGCAGCTTGATCCCCATCCTCATGGGGTACGTAGGAACGCCGTTGAATTTTTCTTTGGTCCCAACTCAACTCTCGTTTATGGTCCCTCGACCTAAAATTGTCCGAGAAGCACATGGTGGTCGGAACCCCCAGTTCCCATTCACGTCAGGTGTCTGAGATACCCCACCGTGTGCCTCACATGTTTCCTCCCGCCCTTTGGTCCAAATTCTACGACCCTAAACTAAGATCTCCCTATTAAAAAGGACTATGCTACCTCTATCTAATACGTCTCGTTGTCGTATTCAGATGTGTTTTGACAAAGAGCCCAAAGTGTGGGATTTTCATAGGGACATTCCCCTCGTCCCTTGACCAAGCTTCGTGAGATTTCTATTTGGATCCTCATCCTCTTACACATCCAAAAGGACACCTGGATGACATGGATACTAGGCTTAAGATCTATCCATGAACGTGGGACCTAAGGGCCCTCCGATCGTTTCAGGACAACGTCCCTACAGATTACTGATAACATTTGTGACATGGTCCCGTGTTTCGAACATGGTCAACGGTCGACCCTCATTTGTCTGTCCCCATTCTAGGATAATGCGATATGGGTACTGCGTTTCCACCATAGTTAACAGTTACCCTCTATCGCCACGATGCCATCATTGTGATCCAAATCTCGAGCGTCACGATTCACACATTTCCACTTTCTCATGTTCAAGTGGAATTCCAACATGCTCAACTCTTTCTCTTCGCGCATCTAAGAGCGCCACATGGTCGTGTTAGTATCATGGGGCCGGTATTCACCGAGCGTCCCTTCACCCTAACCTGCCCTTTTCTGTTTCGGGAAAGTCCCACCCTCATTTTTCTGTCCCCATTCCCGGCTCTGCTTCGGGCCCAGCCTAATCCTCACTCTTGGTCCCTTGACCTGAAGAGTTTCCTCCGGGGGTATGTGGTGTGATTTGGACTCCAAGTCCTCATTCACGTCGGTTTCATATCTACCGCACCACACGCTCCCTGGGATCTTCTCTTTTATTCCACGTCCTATCGTATGACGTTAAACTACATGAGTCCATGTGTCCTCAACGCATGACACTAAACTGCGGTTCTACCCTGAACAAGCTCAGGATGCCCCGTGTTAATCATGGGATGCACCAGAGCCTCTGCCAGAGAGGATTTCACCTGCCAGTGTTGGTCTATGACTACACTGTGCTTCCAGAACTATGTACGGATTGATTCCCATCCTCATGGGATACGTAGAGACACCCAGGCATTTCACTTAGGGTCCATCCCCAGGAATCACAAAATCATGTTCCTCCCCATTTCTGACCCTCTAGCCTGACCCCTTGGGGGGAACTGTGTAGCTACAATTTTTCCCTGAGCAATTTCAGGATGCCCCAAGATCCCATTGGGAAGCGAAAGACCCCCTCGCTAGAGAGGCCCTGTCCCAAAGAAGGAATGATCCATGATCAAACCAATGCGCCGATCTGGCATACTCCCACCACGGTGGTGTAATTACATGAGTGTTGGATTCTGTTCATACAAACCATCACTTCATATTCCATGCTTTGTGTTCCCCTTATTCAGACCCTCGTCCCCTTTCATGTCTGAAGTGACCCCCTAACGGCCTGGTCTCATGCCGCATCGGCTCACCTACCGTCCTGGGCCAACGTTCCGGGAGACTGATCATGTTTGGAGGGACCCCCTAACAGTATGGATGCTCGACCCAGGGTCTGCCAACTGTCCTAGGCCAACTTCTCGAAGGATTGACAGACAACATTTGTGACCTGGTCCTAGGTTTCAAACATGGTCAATGGTCGACCCTCATTTGTTGTCCCCATTTCAGGCTAACGTAGTAAGGATATCGTTTCTCCGCCACGGTTAATGATTGTCCTTTATTTCCACGCCATCCCCACAGTGTTCCGAATCTTGGGCATCGTAATTCATGCTTCACATTTCCATCTGTTCAGACCGATTTCAGCACCCCTGGTGTTGCACCGTTCATTCATGAGGGCACGCTGGAGAAATGGTAATTAAGCTATTTTGAGAACTTCCTTCTCCGGCTAGGCCTCTCCCATCTTTTGGAAATCCGGACTGGTTATCCAAACCCCGGATGCCCGAAGCATGGTTTCCACTCCAATATTGTGTGGGACAAGAAGGAAACTATCCCCTGTTTCTCACATCAGGCTTGACCCACGTGATCTTGGTGAATTATCGACAAATGTCCCGCAAACATCGTAGGGATGTAATGAACCGATTCAAACAGTGGAAATCGTGCATGCTACGACATTCAAAACAAAGAAGGAAGAAATTGAAGCACGAAAGTACCATTAAAAAGTTTGTAATTTGTTACAGTACCCAGGGGTTGACTCCCCCCATTGAAGGGTTTACCCCGTCAAAAGAATGTTGCAGCTCCGCCACCCTTCGGCTTGTGGCATCCAAGACTTGCTGCCACTGACTCAGCTCCAGCTCCTCCTCAGCAGCGGCAGGGCGCAGTTCATCAACCTTGGCTCTGGCCCTCTCTACGCCAGCCTGAATAGCAGCCATCTTTCCAGAAGCCTGCCTCATATGCTCTTCTGCCTCTTCCAGCTGGGCCTTCAACCATGAAATCAGCTCAGATTGTGCATTAAGAGAGGCTGATTTCTCATTTTCCCGGGTCTGTATCTATTGGACCTCTCTTTTATCCTCCTGGAGCTTCTTGATGTTGGTCTCCTTCCTCCGCTTCCAGCCCACGCTGAGCCCGTGATCATACTCCCGGATCTTCTCGGCCATGAGATCTCGGATGAGCGCATGAGGACGTTGGGAATCCACTCCCCTAGCGCACAGTTCGCGCAGCTGTGAGTGAAGTCTGTTCATTTAGTTCATCCATAGTGCTTGGGGGGTGTCCTTGATGAAGCGCGTGATTAGCTTCCATGATCGGTGGTGGACTATGTTATTGTCTTCCTTGTCGGAGGCCGTTTCGTCCTAGTCTGCGCGATTGGCAGGCTCGTACGCAGGATACGCCCGCAGGAAGTCCTCAGTAGGATATGCATCTGGTGTCGAATCCGGCATGACATCTAGCATCGGGGCAGGCGTGACGGGACTTGGTCAGCCGATTGATCCTCGTCATCAAACTCCACCTCAATAACCTCAGGCACGACCCTGCTGGTGGCCCCGCTGATGATAGTGTGTGTTGCAGCTCGGGGAGATGGGGGGGACTATCTCCACCATCACTGGCATGCCCCTAGGAGGGATGCCACCAGACATCCCGACCAGCCTTGCCGTAGCAGCCCACGCCAATCAAAGAACTGTACCATAGGGAAGGACACAGACATTAGTTAGCACCATCTTCATATGAAGTCAATGAATCCGGTAGAGTAAACTTATGGAGATCGACCTCCTGGTGCTGCTCATGAGTCTATGCTGATGGGACCCCAAGGCGGGGCCCTCCGTATACTATTGGAAGGTCTAGATATTCCTAAGGAGCCACCTCGGGTGCTCTGGCCCCACCAGACACAGAACTGAACGCAGCCGTAGGTGCGGGTTCTGAAGGTCCTGCATCATTACCCACTAAGGGGTGATAGCGAGGCCTGCGTACAAGTTCCACCTTCATGGCTCAAACATCGGTGAGAAATCCATGATGTCCTGAGAACGGACCATAAAGAATGAAGTTCGGGATGCTACCTCGAGAGCCTCTGTGAAATCATCAGAATATGAGTCTTGGTCTCTGACTTCTCCCTCCTCCAACGGGCTCCCTCCGTCGGCCTCATCCTCTCGAGAGGAGTCCTCTGATTCTTCCGGCAGGGGGAAGCGCTCTGTCAGATCGGCAGTTGACATCTGTGGGGGGCCATCTGATCCCGCAGTACCCTCACCCGGTCTGTCATTGGGCATGGGACACCACTGGAGTGAACGTAGTCCTCTAACTCATCCAAGTATTGCTCTGCCTCCGCCAGAGACGCCATGAAACCATCCCGGACTGGGCCTATGCCCGGTAACTCCATCCCGAGGCGATTCAAGTGCACCCATATCTCAGTGGACTGAGGAATTGCCGGTTGACATCCCAAATGTCCCAGGCCTCCGGGAAGACGGCATCCTCTACCATGTCGATATGACGTAGCCGCTTCCCCATAGCCTAAGTGGATATCCTACGAAATCCCCTCGGCGGCCGCCCCTCCAGATGACCATGCTCTTCTAGAACCACCGGGTCCGCCACCGCTGCCACACCGTAGGCCGGTGCAGGCTTTGCCGCCACGGTAGCCCCACCATCGTGAGAGGACCTTTCTGCCCTCCGACCCCGACCTCAGGATAGAGGAGGCATGCCGTCACCAACCCAAATGGTTGGCTGCTTCAGCATCTCCCCCAGATAAGCAGCCTCCCAGCTAATAGCATACTCCCACACCAATCCGAAAGCAGCGGTGGATGGAGGCAATGAAATTCGCATCTTCCTGTCTTCCAGTGTGAACATGAACCACAGTTTCCTCATCACACACGGGTTCTCCTCGTGACGAACCTCCCAGTAAACCTGCGAGGTCAGCCGTTGGAGGCACCGGAACTTCCTCGCAAACCGATGCGGGGTGTACGGTTCGTAGAGCGGCTCACGATCCACTCGTGCCACCAAAACTCCGCCTCTAAAGGCCAGGAGATAATCTTGGTGCTCTTCCGTTCCCTGCCCGTCGTCAGTAAGTATCCCCGTTGGCAATGGGAATGGGTGGAAGTTAAACTCATCCGCCCTCCACACCTGGTTCAGCACCATCAGCACGGTTAGTTTAGATGGGAAGCTCCCGACCGCATTCAGAATGGATGGGCGGAAGTTTGATCCCAGTGGCGAAATAGGGTTTGGATACTCATAGATCCCCCTGATGTGTGTCGCAATCCACCCATACAGGAGGTGGAAGGGCCCGCATATCCTTGGTGGCTTCTTTCCCTCGCTTACGTGCCGCAGCATCCTGTACTTCTTGGCAAGCATTGGAATCCCCTGATTTACCCGTTGCCCCATGGACAACATGGACACCATGATAAACGAGTTGGGCCGCACCCCCCATGCTGGTATCCCTCACCGGTAGGACCCAACCGCAGATAAGGGCCGTGATGAACGCTGCCAGCCTAACTATCGGCTGCTGTTCAGTGCTAATACTGAAACCCCAAGTCTTCCATTGGCTATCCTCCAAGACCAACCAATACGAGTGCTCCTTTCCCCATTGAGACGCCTTTGGACAAGTTCGAGGCCTCGGAGGAAGCTCTCGATTCTCTGGGAAGTTCATGAACTGATCAAACCACTTATTAAAGGGGACATCCCTCCCTCCTCCTTGTCCTCTCCAGGGACCGGTGCCATCAGCGCCGATGCCAGTCGTGGGATTTTCTCCATATCCTCCCACGCGCTCATGATGGGGAGGAACTCATCATACATGGCCCCCAATATCAGAACCCCCGAAATCTGGTGGACATCCCACAGGCTGATGCCCACCTCCCCATGGTGCAGGTGAAAAGTATTGGTCCTAGATGACCATCTGCTCAGCAGCTCCGGTGTCAGCTGTTTCGGTTGATAAATGTGGAATTGGGAGGCCCATGCTGCCTCATACAAACCCACTCTCCTCATATCAGCCCCAAACTCCTCGCATGAGGCACCTACCCAGTAGGCCCAGGCCCAGTCATTGGTGAAGTTGCCGCCCTGGCGTAGGTCCCACTCATCGGACCACCCATTCTTTGAATCCTACAAAGATGCCTTCAGCATGTTACGGTACAGAGGAAAGGACGTCTCCAGTTTTAGTGGCTTCCTGTCAATATTGTTCACATGGTTGTAGAGACAGTCGGTGGTGATGGGTGTGAAGTCCTCCCGCTCATGACCATCGGCCACCCTGAACCACTGCCGCTGACATGGCGTGCTTCTAAACCAGAAAGCTGGTTCGTCCCTACTCGCCTCAGGGATGAATACGTCATCCCTCAACCCAAATCCATACAAGGGTAGATTCTTACACTGCGGATAGTTCTTTTGACCCTCTGATAGCAGTTCTGTCAAAGAAGTATGATCCGAGTGGCTTCGGACAATCTCTCCAAGGCCCAGACAGTTGGCCATCTCATACCTCCGGGCGGCGTTTGCAAGCACCCCCAAAACAGCTTCTCGATGGGCCATTTCAGTTTTGGCACTCAGAAAAGAATTTTTTCAGGCTGGATCGGGAATCTTTCTCACGAAGATCTCTCGCGAAGATCGGGCGCAAAAACAATCTGTGGAGACTGGCCTTGGTCGACAAACAGAAGTTCTCTTTGCGCGGTCACGGAGTTGGAGACTCGTGGTTCGCCGCGAAGCTCGATTCACGGAGAGCAGACATGGAGTACGCGGAGCTTCGCGAAGTCGAGAGCGCAAAAGGACAAAAGTCGTGAGAGGAAAAAAGAGAGGTCAGCCCCCATATTTATAGGAGGCGACCCCGGAGCTTCGCGGTGCGCCCCGCCCGTGCGAAGCAACGCGGCGTGTCCGGATAGTGGGCCCCTTCGAGAGGCCGCCTTCAGCCTTGCGGGCCCCTTCGCGAGGCCGCATCGCGAACCAAGGATAATATTGGCGATTTTCCCTTAGACTTTGACCCTTCATCCCTCCACGGCTCCAAGTCTGAGGGGGGGAATTTTTTGGCGCCAAAATATGGAACTGAAAGAAAGGGAGAAAAATAAACCCCACACGCTGCCTCGCGAAGCTGCGACGCGAAGATCCCCCGAGCATCGCGGCCCCGCGGAGCACAAGAGGCGGTAACGCTCCACGAATGACCTGACGTTCGCGAGCCTTCCGCGAAGCTCCTGAGGTGGTAACACTCCACAAACGACCTGACGTTCGGGAGCCCGCCGCAGAGCACAGGAGGCGGTAACTCTCCTTGAACGGCCTAACGTTCGCGAGCCCTCCTCGGAGCTCCTGATTCGGTAACGCTCCGCAAACGACCTGACATTCGCGAGCCCGCCGCAAAGCACCTACCACCCCTTCGCACCGTGTGAGTTCTGCTTCGTGGTGCCCCTTGCCTATAAATACTGGGTTCCACCTGAGTCCAGGGGACAGACAATCCGACCATTCGACTTCTCAACTCCCGAATCGCGAAGCACACTTCGCCCCGGGAATCATGAGCTCCGCGAGGTACTTTTACTTCGCGAGATGCCTTCGCCTTGTCTCGTTTTGAGCCCCTCTTCTGAGAGGGATGCCCTTTGCAAAGCCTAGGGCCTTCGCGAAGGAGGGGGATTTCCAAGGGAACCCGGGCAGCCACGGAGCGTTTATGCTTCGCGAAACACCCATCTTGTACTAGTGACCCCCATGCCAAGGCAGGGTCACTGCATATCGCGAAGCACACTACTTCGCAGCACCTTGCTTCGCGAGGCACCTCTGATTCGCGCGGCAGTGCTCCGCGAATACTATTCCACTTTGTGAAGCACCCCCCCATTCACACATCTGCCCCATGCTAAGGCCAAGGCACTCCACTTCGCTAAGTGCACTCCTTTGCCTGGAAATTCCTCTTCCCGTGCGACCCTCCAGGTTTTCACGATGTGATTTCAAAGTCACGTGGACAACACCACTCGTAGCGTTGCTTCGCCTAATTCTTCTTCACATAGGCACGCTAACGGCTATTGCTTCTTCGCATAGCCATGCTAACGTGGACCCCCCGATGGTTCGCTCTGCGACCCCCCTTGACCACGGCCTTACTGGTACCTTCCCTCCCCCAAGGAGCAGAGGGTGTCGGTCATGTATGTCCTAGGGGTGCGGAGTAAACCCACCTCATCTTAGCTGCAGAACGTTAAACTGCCAAGCACCTCGTCCTCAACACATGATGTTAAACTATGACCCGACCTCGTGCCTCGCACGCAGGGTCCCCCCAGCTCGGACATTCTTTACGACACTCACCTCCACGGGAATGGAATCACCCCCCCCCCCACAAGGGATGATATCCTCCTTATCGGAGCATCATATGTCCACGAGAGAAGGGCAACCACCTTGGTGTAAGCTTCTAGCCCCTCTTGTAGAAGGTATCACCCATGCACCTCCGTACTTCCCCACTGCCAAGGTCAGTGGAGGGCATGATAGGGAATGAGGTACCTCCCATCATTGGTCCCAAATCCCTCTCTCACTGCGCTTTTCCGCACTTCGGGCCTCCATCTTGGAGTAAGTCCCAGTACCATGGGCCGCCTAACGCGTAAGCCCCTCTTCGCTTCTCACGGACGCACCCTTCGCGATGTGATCGTCAGGTCCTTGCTGTCTCTTGTTTCTCACACTGAGCATGACTCAAGTGGGCTTAGAGTGAGCATCAGCCATGGAAATTCCCTTGTCCAGCATGACATTAAACTGTATTCCCTTGTCCAGCATGACCTTAAACTGTATGCCCTTGTCCCGCATGACATTAAACTGCACACCCATTTAAACTACAAGGTCTTTGATCCATGTCATGGCATGGTATGTATGAAGCCTCCATGAGGTTTAAGACCACCCTTCATTTATTCACATCGAGTTCTACCTTCATCTAGTATGACGTTAAACTGCATTCCAGTCTGACGACAAGCCGTTGTGACCAACCCGAACTACGAGGACTTTGATCCATGTCAAGGCATGGTACGTAGGAAGCCTACCTGAGGCTAAAGCCCATCTCCCATCAGACCAAGGTCCCTTCCTCACGTCGGTTCGCCGACACCCACCATCCCGAACTATAGGAAATTTGATCCATGTCAAAGAATGGAAAGTAAGAAGCCTCACGAGGTTCAAGCCCGCCACCAGTGGACCCCCCGAGTTCACCTCCACATCGGTACGCCGATGAAGCCCCTTTGAACTACGAGGTATTTGATCCATGTCAAGGCATGGTACGTAGGAAGCCTCCCAGAGGTTCAAGCCCACCACTAGTGGACCCCCGAGTCTACTTTCACGTCGGTTCGCCGACAAAGCCCTTTGAACTACGAGGTCTTTGATCCGTGTCACGGCATGGTATGTAGGAAGCCTCCTAGAGGTTCAAGCCCACCACCCATTGGTCACTCCGACCTTCTTCACATTTTTTCATCAACACCTGGGCAGTCTAGTGTGTAATCCCCACACCATCTGGACCAAGGTCCTTGCTCGCGTCGATTCGCCGACACACCATCTGAACCAAGGTCCTTTCTCACGTAAGTTCGCCGACACACCATCTGAACTACGGGGACTTTTATCCATGTCAAGGCATGGTACGTAGGAAGCCTTTACGAGGTTCAAGACCACCATCAGTGGACCCTCGGGTTCACCTTCACGTCGGTTCGATGACGATGTCCATCGGACCAAGGTCCACATTCACATCGGTCTTCCGGCGCACCCACCCGAACTACGCAGACTTTGATTCCCTGCCACGGGGACACATAGGAGGTCTCTTCGAGGCTCAAGACCAACTTTACTCTCACCCTTGCGATGGTTCCGTTTCATTCCCCCTCCACTTCATTCACCAATCTATCATCCATCCTGATTCTCACCCGGACCGCCATATCCGGGCAATATCATGTCATTCCGCTCCTCTTCACTGCATTCACGAAGCCGCCCATGGGTTGGCCTCGATATCGACATCCCTTCAAGGAAAATTCCTCAATCCGATCCATTCCAGTCAATGCTCTGATCGGGCTGATCCGTCTCCGCTGGATGTTAAAACTGCAGCATACCCTATGTTAATCATAGGAAGCTGAGGAAAACCTCACATATATTCCTACAGAATATAATTCCCCGCACTCGATGTGGGATGTCTCGGGCTTCCATGCCCTTGAGAAGCCCTATGAAAAGGGACTAAAAAGAGACACGCCAGTTCCCCAGTGTTCAGACACGCTACTGATGCCTCGACGTGACTACTCCCCCAATTGAAGGTTGCTTCCCTGACTGGACCCTTTGGAATGTCCTGACAGAACGAGTGTAATTAACCGGCATCCATGGAAACATGGCACTAGGAAGAGTTTCACAAACAACGTATTAAATCTATGAGGGAGACCCGGACTAGGTGACGAGTTCCAAGGAGGAATCCATGGAAGGAAGAACTGACATCCTATCATCCCGGTTTCGATTAAGGAGAAAACGTCCCTGAACAAGGAGAGAATGCCTCCCACCTTTGGAAAGTGGGAATGCGGGGCCATAGTTGCGCGTCCTCTGCAGACGGATGTGCGTGCCCCAGAGAAATCTTTGGAAATAGTCATTAATAAGATTACTCCCACTTCATCGACTAGGGAGAGTTGTATATTGAGGATGATGCGACATTCGTTGAGCGACCAGTAATAATCAAGGATCTTAATGAGAAAATGTTTCGTGGATGGACCATTCCCTTGGTTCTTGTGCTTTGTAGGCATGGTGGCCTTGAGGAGAGTACTTGGGAATTGGAGGAAAAAATGCATGCTCAGTACCTAGAGCTATTCTGAGTTTTGATCTTATGTTTTCTTATTTCCTTACTTAATATGTAATGTTTGACCCTGCTTATTGTGCAATAATCTATATCCATGTTCTCTGATTTTTGTGAAAATTACTGACTATGGGGAGGGGAGAACCTGATCCCTAATCAAGATGCATTAATGTGGATGTGATTAAACCATTAGGGATGAGTCAGTACAACCAAAATCTGATAGTATCTTGATAAAGAGGAAGGATCTCCCAAATCCAGGTGTGTGGACGGTGTGACCTTATTTTATTTTAGGGGTTTCTTGGGACAGTGGAGACTTAGTGTCTCCCCAATTGTTTAGTAGATATATGGGAGAGAGATATTCCTAGAGGTCAATGTTTTATTCCAGGTTTTGAACAACTCTAGGGTTGTTTTTCTCTAATAGGTATCTTATGAGGTGGTTTTTTGGACCTCTCTCTTTTTTCATTAGGGTTACTCCTGAATTCTAGAGGGAAAGTTTGAGATGTATCTGATGTAATGGCCAAGACCCTCCAACTTCATTACATTGCCAAATCCTTTTTTTTGAGGTATCTTGGGGACCATCGATGACTCATTAAGGACTTTACCAAATTTTAGGTCATATGAACGGTGGAACTAATCATCATTGGGGGCACCGATTGACCATCAGTGGCACTGATCAGCCATCAGTGGCACTGATCAGCATCGGTGGCACCGATCGGCATAGGTGGAACTGATTGGCCTTCGGTGGCACCTATTGAACATCAGTGGCACCGATGGGTGTTAGTGGTACCAATGGTCATTGTTGGAATATGTGGCACTGATGGGCATTAGTGGCACTGATGGGAATCGGTGGCACCGATCATCCATCGATGGCACTGATTGGTAGTAGTGCCACATTGACTGGTGTCAGGGCATCCGGGCTAGGGTGTCGGTGACTCAACCATCAGTGAGTCATTTCCAGCCTCTCCTGGACTTTTTAGTTTTTCTCCAATAACATCTATGTTAAAATAAAAGTGTTTTAATACCCCATTCAAAGTGATTTATGGCCTGTAAAAGATATTATAAATACCCAAAGTGTTGGGAGACCCTTGAATTACAAAAACATGTGGAATTTTTATCAGTGTCACACCAATTTCTGTGTTTTCTAGTCTCTTGTGTTTTCCAGATAGGATTATGTTATAATATTTTTTCCATTTAAAGTAAATCTATCAACTCACATTCACCTTCTAGTCTATCTCTTCCATTTTCAATGGGAATTATTAAATCTCTACTAATACCAACATGTGAAACCACCGAGCCATGTGGTCAATCCATTATCCAGATTTTTAGTACTTCAAAATGGCCTCCCTGATTTTAGGATCTGGAATATCTTTAATATGAGATACTCTTTTCTTTCTTCCATTTCATTTCTCTAAGTGTGCCTCGAGAATTCCTCCTAAGAATAATTATGAACCAGTTCTAGAGTCCTTACATATCATCCTTGGAGTTCTTCCTGCAAATTGTGTCATCCGCTATTCTAATTGGAATGTGGAAACATCTATCCTAGATCATCCAATTAGGAGTTCTTCCTTCGTCTCTCATTAATATGCATCATGTGGGGTGGGTATGATGATATACCCTCATGATGTAGATGAAACCAACTTTAAAGAAGATAATAAATGATCGTTTAATGAATGAAGTGTTTTGTAAGATGATTATGTTGTTGCATTTTAACTTTGTTTTTATGTTTCGAATTGTATGGGATCATTTCAACAGAAAATCGTGGTCGATGGTGGTCTTTAATCAGCAATAAGGAAGCTATTTTTTCTGTATGATCTTGTGATTGAATAACACTAATATGGAAACTAATTAATCACATAAACTATGTTGATTAAATGGATTCCTAATGAATAGTATCCCTTGTGTGATCACCCTGGTTAAACAAATAGAAAGAAGGAAAAAATGAATGATGTTGGCTAAATCGGAAAACATTCATTCACTATTCAAATGATATGAATGGTTATACTGTTTGATGCTTAGTGGGGTGATGTAGATGGGAATGTAATCAATGGATGAGAGGTTTCTGGTTTGTGAATTTGGGGTTGTGTGGAGTCAGTGGTAAATGTTCTTGACCCAGTATGTTGGGGCTTGTTTTGGTTTCAGTACATTGAAGGATATCCCAGGATCCAATTTTTATGTTGTTATTTACAAGGGAACTATGAGTAAATACTTACACGCCTTCTTGGTTTCTTTCTTTTAGTTGTTTTGTTGGATTGTGTTTATGCCTTTTAGTTTCCTGGTAGTGAAGGAATATTTAAATAGAATCACTAGAACATGATAACGATAATGGGTATAGTGGGAAACTGTTTTTCATAAATTGGTTGTGCTCTGGTTGTGATTGTTGTGTACTTTTCCATATAGAGGTAGCTGTATGAGTGGTTGTGTGTAGGGTGGTTGTTTTTTTGGGACCCTTAGGTTGGGATGAGTGTTTTTTTACCTATATATATAAAATTTAGTTCTTGTGTTTATTATAAACATCTCACCCATGTTGATCACTTTGTGTCGAACACCCCCATTTCATGTGGGAGGGGGCTTTCCCAACATTCATATAGTGGATAGTTTTTAGCTCTTTTCATTCCCACTCCTAGGTCTCCCAAGACTCCTCAGGTAGGCTGTGATGGACTAAGGTTTATTATATACCAAGACTCTTTGGGAAGGTTGTGTTGTGGTGGGTTGGCCCCGGTGTGTGCGAGAATGTTTGTTTACCAAGTGTCTTGGAGATGAGGCCCAGGTGTCTGTGGGCAGGAAGTGTGGTTGTGGTGGCCTAGGTGTCTGTGAGTAGGAAGTGTGGTTGTGATGGGATAGGTGTCTGTGGGTGGGATGTGTGGCTGTGGTGGATCAGGAGTATGTGGGAGGGATATACATGTGGGTGGGATGACCCATACGGTTGTTGTTGGGGAGATAGTGGGACTGTAGTGGGATTTTTGGGGGAGGTATGATGTGTAAGATGTTCTAAATAAAAAGTTGGAAATCTGTGCGGGGTACCCAAATATTTTTGTGATATTACTATTATTTTACCTGACTTGTTTTATTTGAGGAGTGTTCCTTGGTGAGTTTGGGTAGATTTTTTCCCTTTCTAGGTGTTTTGGTTACCTCTATTTTTTCACAGGGCATTAGAATATCTTCCCACTTGTGCATAAAATATTTTGGCTTCCCTACTTAGTATACTTGTATGCTCAACCTACGTATGTAAAACTATTTCTAGGTTTCTAGGAGGAAATTGAGGACTGTGATAGACATTACTAGCTTAGCGTTGGGACATTTCATTTTTCTATTTAGTTTCACTTATTTGGTACTTTTTTTTGTGATTTTGTCCTTACCTTCTATTATTTTATTTTGAACATGCATATGGAAATGGATTCTTTGCATTATCTTTGTATTAATCCTTAGGATTTTGGGGATTTAATATCGTATCTCCCGATATTATTCTATAAAAAGGGTAATTCCTTCAATTCATTTGAGATTCTATACACTTGGTGCTAGTCTCCACTTCGGGGTCAACTGAAGGCGGGACTCGAGGGTCATTATCTCTCATTCATATTGAAGAAGGATGGGCAGGGCATCATGTTTTCTCTTCCCTCATCTTGGAGAAGGAAGTTCGTGACAAAAAACATCTTAATAATTGGGAAAATGATATATGAAGGTCACCCCAAAACTAGGCTTTCAAATAAGATCATATTAAAGAAAATATAGATATGGAACATAAATCATTCTATCTATTTTTGATATAGATTGATACCAAAAATGTTTGGCTGAATGTTGATGACCATACGACCAGAAGTTGTCAGTTTGAAAAATTTCATTGATATCCTCCAAAATGGTGATAATACGGTACCATTTTTTTTCCAATACCATTTTCATAGAGTTGATAAATCCATTCACTCTCTAAGAATATAAGTAAATATTAGACTCTGTCAACACAATATTTTCCTTTGGTTTAACCTTGAACTATTTCGATTCTATCTATTAGCATAAGTTTCAACATAGGGTGAAGTAATTTATAATCTATAAAACCACATCCAATGTTCAACACAATCCATTTCCTAAATGTATAACCATTCTAAATGATTTTGATCCATCGCATTTAAAAAAAGGTCACTGAGTTTCCAAATCAAACATATTAGTAGCCTTTATTCATCGTGATGTATCTCTTTAATCATAACATATCAATAATTTGAAAACATTTATCATATATTATATTAATGCATAATAATATGTTAATTACCATGAAATTTTATTTGAAATGTGTATTCTCCCATATTCCTTATATAAAACACATTTTATTTGATATACTAGATAAATCCAATAGTGTTGTGAAATCTATCAATGATATAATAAAAAAATTTGTTGACTAGTCATTATTTAGTTCCAGGGAAGTTATTACTTAATCAAATCAATCATTTATTTTTTTTAAACATTGTCTCAACATTAGAAACATATTATATCTTATCATTCCATCAACCATGTGTTTTAAAAAAAGTTAAACATGCTACTAAATCACTTTTATTGGTTATCAGTACTGAATAACAAATGATTTTAAATACTTCATGAAAAATTGCTACAGTACAATCCTTATAAATTTTCTTAATAATATGTTGATAACATCATCAATAAAATAATTATACAACAAATACCATGGATCCCAATAAATAATTACACTAATCATTCAACTTTGGTTTTTTCATTAACATTTCATAAACCATGATCTGTTATCTTCTTTGGAGGTACATTCCCTTGATTCTTAGGGAATTAGTTTGAATAGTGTCCCATCTCCAAAAAAATTTACATTTAATATCAATGTTTTCCTTATCCTCTTGGCATTCTATTCTTGGTGACACTTTTCTCTACAATTATAAATTACACCCAATCATTTCAAACATTTACGAGGGTGATTCTTTCCGTATTTATAAAATTTATGAAAATCCATCTTTCCCTTCTTACCTTTATCTGTTATTCTCTATTTCAATCTTTTCTTCTATTATTTCCCTTTGAATTTATAAGACATGGATAATTATATCTCTATCTTTATATAACATAAATCTATTTCATCATATGAATAAAATGTTTATGAGACCATCACACTTTGTAAATTTGGCCTATTTCCCTAAAATAAATGTCCAATCATCTACTCCATATTGCATATTAAATCCATACCATAACTTGTTATCCTTTTAAATGTATCGTCATACTTCATAGATATTTATTCAACTATTTTATACAAACTATATTATTTTATCATCATCCAATTTTGTTTCTCATGAGGAAAATATTATTCAAAGAATGTGTCCTTAAAAGATTTCAATTCCATGACTTATATTTCCACTTTCTCCCTAGTATTATGTATCAAGAACAACAAATGATCGAAATCATATTTGAGATAATATACAAAATGTCTAACCTTATCCATTTCATGGCATCCTAACTCCATATATATATATTCTCCAATGACATAATCCATTTCTCAACAACCATTGGATTAGTTGTCCCACTAAATTATGGGTTCCTCTGTCAAATAATATGATCCTATATAGGATAATCATATTGTGGAATATTTTTCATCATCAAGGAAAGTTTAGGTTTGCTAACATGATTCACATTCCCTAATATATCAAAAACATTCCCAATTTCAATACAATATAAATTGACTTTCTAAGTAGGTTAACCTCTGTATTGTCCATGAATATTGATAACATTTTTCTTTCCAAGGATCATTTATAAAAAAATAAATACACTTGATTAGTTCATAAAATTATGAACATTATATAATTCAAAATCT
Organism: Viscum album; assembly: GCA_963277665.1. NCBI lineage: Eukaryota > Viridiplantae > Streptophyta > Magnoliopsida > Santalales > Viscaceae > Viscum > Viscum album. Next base: position 649,218,776 of record OY728159.1, on the reverse strand, counting down.
AGTTTAATAATTTAAATAAATTGAAATATTTAAGCATAAAAAATCAAATAATCAAAATAATGGTTTCATAGAGGATATATCTACTTTTAAATATTTCTCAAAATTTTTGAATTATCCTCAACATATCCCTCATGAATTTCATACCATGTGTGTAGTAAGTCCCATTGTTGTGTGCTAGTTTATGTTGAAGTCAGGCCCGACACACCTTTTTAGAGTTGTTAACCCTATGTATATTTGTTCTAGAACTGCATCCACATGTTGTATCTAGACATGGATGTCTGGATAAGAATACCCACATAATATCTACATTACCAATATTATTTTATGTTCTTCTATACATATTATTAATTTTTTTTCTTAGGTTTATGTTCTTTAATATATATTTTATAAATCTAGTATCCAAGGTTGTTGTCAGCATTACATTCATACCAAAGGTAATGCCTTAACCCTAGGATCATAAATCCAATGCAATAATTTATTACATTAGAATGATTAAAAATAATCAAATATAGATGTATTGAACTATTTAGAATTTTTGGAAAACAATTTTATATACATGATACCAATATTTCATTAATAAAAATAAAATAATACATAATACATAATAAAAGGAAATAAAATTCATCCATGAGATCTTATTGAAAGAATTATTCTTCATAAAATGGGGAATGGGAAAAAATAATGGTGTGGTAAAATTATATTTACTATTATCTAAATTATAACAATAATTAATTGATGATAATAAATCAACATGATAAGGTAAATAACTAATAACACATGCCACTCAAATGGCTTGATAATTATTAATCAATATAGATAGTTAAGAAACTAAAAAACTTAAAATTTAATGAATAAATTAATAATGATATGAAAAGAGAGATTTTATCATATGAAAGTATCATGGATAATAATAATAATAAAAATAATAAGTACAATATATATAGAGTAAATTCTTAATTATTCGATGTCATGTCTGAGGGACCTGAAAACTGATACCATCAAGAACCTTCAGAAAAATATTTAAAAGTATGGTTAGAAACCACTTTAAGTTGACCAATTTATTTATCTCATGATAAACATTAAATGAATTATGGGGGTATATATTGTCTATGACATGCACATAACTTCTTTTCCAAATCATTCCTTATATATCGAGTGATCGATATAATTAATAAATTATGTTATTTATCATAAAATAACAATATTTTACATATAATAAGGATTTATCAATAACTAATTACTGTAATTTAGCTATTAAAAATGTTTTTTGACGTTTATAAATGTAAATAAAATTGTGAGATCATTAAAACATTTTTAGTAAAATAATCGTAAAACATTCTTATGTCTCCCATACAATTTTAAAACATTAAAACCATAATACCCATAAAATAATAACTTTTAATTAAAATTATAACATAATTATAATAATAATATTAATATTATAACAATAAAATGGGAATTATATAAATCATATAAAAGAAACTATGTGTATAACATTATAATATTCCTTAATGAAATGAAATTTGGACAAAATCCCTTACCTTTTGATTTCTTGTGTGTGAACATCCTTAAAACACCTGTATAATTTTTAAATAATATAATTATATTATTAAAAGACCATATTTATTTTTATGATATCACATATTAACTTCTTACAATATCTTTTTACTCATTTTTTAACAATCAATCAAAAATTTCACTATTTGAGTTGTTAATTGCCAGGATTCCCAAGTATGTTTCAACTTGCTATTTATTGTTCCTATTACCTAGATAATGATTTAATAATAGCTATAATATAAAATATTATTTAAATAACATATATATTTTGTGTGTGTATATATATAAATAATTCTCAAAAAAATTTGGTGATAGGAAATGAAATGGACAATTCATGAAGATGGTAGGTCATATGTACGCATGAACACTACCTTCATTTCTGTACAGTGCTAAAAAACTAAAAATTTAGTGATATATATATATATATAGATTATAATTCTATTATAATCTATATTCTACATATGTAACTTTTTGTATTAAAATCATCTTTTATATGTTTCATGTATAGTGTGAATGAATCACATCACTTGACCAGACGATAGTCCACACTTCTAAAAATGTTGTTATAGTTTTCAAAAACATTTGGAAATCGAGAAATAATGTTCTATATAAAAATTAAATAAGTATTATAAAAAATTAAATATCATATATAACACGTATAAATAGTGTTTCCATCATAATTCCCAGCCATGAGAGGTGGTAAAGGAAAATGAACGGCAACGTTTCGTAATGCAGTAGTTTGCGGTACATGAATGAAATGTTCATTACTCATTTGATATAATATTTGTATTTTTAGGTAGAAACATTAATATATAAAAATATAAATATATTTAAGATACTAGGATTATTATATAATCATGTAGTAGTAAGATTTTATTTGGCGTAGAAATAAATAAAACATAAATATATATTGAAGAATTTTACCTCTTATTCGGGTAACACCTTTTACTTTATACCAAAAAAACATACTTGGTTATTTTTCCAACCGATGTTCTGATCCTAGTGTGAGTTTATAGAATTTATAAAATTAATTCAGAAGAGTTTGGGAAATAAAAAGTCCTTTAGTGGTGTGAAAAAATGGGAGGGGTGAGTTTCTTTTTATATTCGAGGAGAGGCATTCTTGTAAATTTTTTAAAAGGAAATTCCACGTGTGTTATACCTTGTAAAGTTGATCCAATAATGGAAAAAAAATTATAAAATAGAGTATAATATGTAATTATGTAATTAAAAATTATTTTTTACAAGTTTCTAGGTCATTTTGACTATTATGTTTTATGTTTAGACCATGGTCAAGATATTCTTTCTATTAATCCTAGTAATTAATTTTAAAGAACTTCAAATTTATTTCTACGCAAAATTAAATATTACCATATTATAAATTAGAAATTATGATTATTAAAAATATTTAGTTCATTCTGAATAATTATAATCACATAATTTTCAGAAATTTATTTAAATATAATCTTGCAAACCGGAAGACTAAGTGGGTTTTAGAGTAAAATGTACAAAAGTTTTCTATATTTTTATATGCAATTTAATTATTAAATTGATAAAAATTTAATAAATTGGATAAATATATGTAAAATTTATATAATTAATACTTATAAATAATCAAAAATATAATCTAACTATATATATAAATTATATTAAAATGTAGTTTTGAATTAAAATATAGTATTTTTTTACCAGTTATCAATAAATGAAAAATCATAGAAAAATAAAAAAAATATATCCTAACCTAATTTTTACATTAGGATTTCAAAAAAAATTATTATGTCATATTAAATCTATAAAAATTTTAATATTCAGATTTAATGTAGGAGTTTTGTTAAAAGGAGACAAAATTTCATTTTATAAAAATAAAAATTATAAGTACCAATTGGATTTATTCTTACCATATTCCTACCAAATATACTGGATGAATATTAATAATATTTTATATAATATAATATATATATATATATTACACTAATATATATCAATAATTTAAATTATTTTAATTTATTAGTATGAAATTCTTTTTTGAGGATAAAAATATATTGAATGAAAACTTTCCCTTTATATTAGATTGGTTTATTTGTTTATTTCGAAATAATTTATAACCAATGACCTCAACTGTATAATTTTAGATGTTATTAAATATTATTAATAAGCATCAATTTATGGTCTAGGTTTTAGCTTATTATATGAAATAATAAAATTATAATAATATATTGTTGTTTGATAAAACTTGGTCATGCGTGTAACACTAACTAATGAACAAAGACTTCCTTTTGTGCAATGCAAGCTAACTTAGTGTTGCATGAAATAAAATATATAGAATAACTTTATTTAAAATATTTAATATATCTTTATGTATCGAGTCTTTATATTCCATTATATACTTGGTTTTGTATGACATACAGACTATTAAATATAATGATCTTAGTTTAGAATTTCAGGGTGTTAGATATATAATCTATGATTTTTATCTGCATTTTATCTGAGTATAAATTTTATGTGTAATCATTAATAAAGAATCATACATACTAAAAATATTAATTCATAATAATTATATATATTATCCATAAAGGTAAATAATTTTATTTGTATTCTATTCCACTAATGGTGTAGAGCTTCAAATACAATCCTCTTAACTAATCTATCGATAACAAGTTTCAATTAGATATAATATAAAAGAATTTTTTTTATGGGATTCATCATGGGGATAAAAAATATCTACATGAAATAGTAGATCGCTTATGGTTCTAGAAAATAAATACTATGAGAAATAGATTCATTCAATTGTATAAAGTCCATATGTTCAGTAATGTATCACTTCGGGAACTAGCATATTATTCTACAGGTAGTAGATTACTACTGGTGGTTGCAGATATATACTAGAGGTAGATGATTCATCCTGAAAAATAATATATCTACTAGTTTTAGAAGATCTAAATTTACAATGGTATAAATGTGAAGGTTATAGGTTCTTATTCCAAAATAAATTTCAAGTAATTAATTTAATTTTTGAATATTTTATCATTTAAAAAATTTACATATAGTAATGTTGGAAACATGATATTCGCAAAACAAAATAATGAATAGATGGACAGGGCCAAAAAATGTTTCATATCTGTGTCTTGAAGAAGTTCAATAATATTTTCAAAATTTTAATATTATATATTTAGGAAATTATTTTTATTTAACATTAGGTGTTACGATTTTTGACTTTAATACTAATGTATTATATCTTTTTATTGGATATTATCATAACATATTCTAACCATTATGGTTTCAGTTATATTCAAATGATATGAAGAATAACATATTATCCTTTTGTGGATCATGTGATCTATAAAAATATTATTTTAGTTCTCCAGAAATAAAAAAATCAACATCTAATTTTATTTCATGGATTGAGAGATGTAATCAAATTTAAAAAATTCATTATATAACTAAAAAAATTATGCATATAAAAAAATATTTATATTATTTATATTTTCACATGTTCTATATAATATTGGAAAATTAATCCATCAACATGAAGAAAATGTTATTAGAATAAAATTTTTACTTGTTTAAGTTCATTTTAGTTTGATAAACATTTAGTTATTGAGTAAAAAATTGTATAATTTATTTTCTCTTCAATGAATTTTCATTAAAATGCATTATGTTCACTTTCCAACAATGTTTTCCTTTTTGGAAACAAAATTATGTTTTATTGTAGATTATATACATATTTATCTTTCCATATATTCAATGTGATCTTTTCATAACCATTTTCATAATGAGGTTTTTCAAGATTTGTATTATTTCATAAACAAATGTTTGCTGCTTTAGTAATCATATGTTTTATCTATAAATCCGTATAATTTTTTGAAACCAATTTATTAGAAAAAACATAAATTTTAAAATATTTAATTTATTTATTAGGGTATAATGAAACACGCAATTATTTTAGAATTAAATTTTATTAAATAATATATTTTAAATTCTATGGTTTACACAGTATCACGCTTAAATGTACGGAGATATAATATGATTATATAAATTTGACTGTTAATAATTACTTATTATTTCTTAATGTATATACTAGAGTAATCATATTGGTAAATATATAGAGAATTTCATTCTATAATAAAATGAATAATAATTTATTCATTGATTATCATTTGGTTGTAAATGCAGATTAAATCTTTTGAAGGTCATTTTGATGTTTTTTGATGAACTATTAATATATGTGAAATATATTTTCATCAAAATAGATTAAATTTATTCTACTTATATTGAATAAAATTATATAATTAGAATATATTATCAATTGAATGAATTAAAATTTATGTGTTAATGGTTATTATGAGAGTAATCAAAATATATTCATTACATGCTTAAAAAATGGGTTTTACTTGAATTTTTGGAAAAATATTATTATTAACTTCTTTAAAATATAAAAGAAATTAGTTGAAATAATTAAAAAAATGGTTTAATTAAACATATAAATAATATTACAAGGTCATCATATAGATGTTCTTAAAAATAAATTGTTATCAGTGAATAGTGTAATAATATATGTTTTATTGAAAATTGTCGTTTAAATTGTAGTATATAAAAAATATAAATTATACATTAAAATTTATTCAAAGTAAAATTTGTTAATTTGTTTTATTAATAATACAATTAAAATCATCTGAATAAATTTTATTCATGATTTTTTGAAATAACATTTTTTAATTAATAGGGCATTTCTTTAGAAAAACCAATTTTCTTCTAATTTTATAGTTTTTCTTATAAAATATATTAATCCAAATTTATGAATTTAATTTTTAAAATAGATATAATATATAAAATAATTATTATTATTATTAATATTTAATGTGTCTAAAATTATCATTTAATCATAATTAATTGTAAAACTAGTAAAAAAAATTCCCAAATTTATAGTTAAAATAGGTTTACTATGGGGGAAACTAATGAGATATTAGTTTAAATAACCATAAAAATTTCCTAATCATATATATATATATATACCCAATCACATATTTAATTTTGATATGGTCTATTTTGGAGCACTTTTGATTGAGTAATATAATAATATATTTTAATATTTTTAAAATTAACAATGTGTTATCTCCATAAATTGATTAAGAAAACCACATATCCTAACCCCTATACAATTCAATATCCATTTTATTATTCTAATACGTATATAAATAACTTCATGAAATCCCTCCCAATGTGTTAGAGGTGGACTTTTGAGTTGAATACATACCATAGTTGTCATAAGTTGTAATGCAATGAAAGTTGTTTGAAGAAGTGATATAGCTATTAGTCAAATGTTTTTTGTTTATTTATTCTTATACCAACTTCAAAAAAGCTAAAACAATTATTATATAATATCATAATTTTATCCAATAAATATTTATATCATTATTTATTGTGCTAATGTTAATCCATATACTCTACAATCAAACGGGAAAATGAAAACATCATTTTAGTATTTAGTGGACTATTTCCACTCACGATAGGTTGTAATTTATAAATATGGAATTCATTAAATAATTATACATCTATAATGATTTGTTATCTTCTATTTTAATTCCATTGCATCTATTTATGAATGATAACATAATTTTGTAATATATTCTTATTAGAACCTCCACAAATTTATATAATTTAATCTATCACTTCCTTACAATGGATGAAATATAGAAGTGTATTTAGAGAGAATATTATAATTGTCTTTAATAATAATTTTTAAAATATAAAATGTTACTTATTTTCATTAAAAATGGAATTGTTATTCAAGCATATATAAGACATATATCCTCACCTGAGTGTAACATAATTCATTTTTCATTACCAGAATAGAATTATGGTTCGAATATTATAATTAATATATTAATAGGATAACTAAAACAAGAAAAGTATTGTGGAAAAGAAATAATCATGATCTATTATTACAATCCAACCCATGTAATCTATTTTTGAGTTTTGAACTATTCATCCTTAAAACATATGACATAAATTAACTGACTAAGTAAATAAATAATAGATTTCAAAAAATTCCATAAAAATGGATAATAATAATGGAATGAATATACAAAAGGATCTTAACAATGTAAATAAATAATATAAATTAATTATTTAAGATGAATAATAAAATTCTTGACAAATCAGAGTAAAGGTAAAGGATTTCTTGAGTGAATTATATTTTGTTTATACATAAGCTATTTTATTTGGATGTTTTATTTTTGTGGTATAAACTAAATTTTGGATGTATTTTATCATTCAACTCTAAAAATAACATGTTTACATATCCATTCCATATTCCTTACTTTAATATTTCACTTTTTTAAAACATATTTCTCTATGCGTGATATATTTCCTTAAATACTCAATTTAAATGTTTTATATATTTATTTTTTAAATATTATCCTTCTACTTACATATTTATATAAATTTTATATGGATATATTTATAAGGGTAAAAATTAATTATAAGGGAATATTATATCTCTTTTAACATTCATCGCATTTTTTCAATGGAATATTTTCAATGTAATTTATAAAAAAATAAAATTTTTAAAAAATAAAAAATATATGTTCTATTTAAACATATAAAACATTAATACATCTTGTTTACACCATACAAATTATAAATTTTTTGGAATAATTTATTATATTTTTTTGTTTAATTAAGAACCCTCTTTCAATATGTTCTTGGTATTTTATTTTTGAAAATGTTTTTGAGGAAAATACTATATCAATATTAAAGAATGTTTTACATAAGTGTTTAGAAGAATATTTTCATTATCTTGATGATGAAAATTAATAATATTATGTGTTCCATACATTCAATATTTAATGTATATTATTTATGATCATGGGTGATATAGATATAACACACTAATGCATTATGTAATTATACCATCCTAGATAAAATGTTTGTCTTATTTTATGTTTAATAGTAAATATATTAGTTTTTTATCACATCAATAATTCTTTTTGATGATTTATGTAGTTATTGTTGTTGTGTTCTTGATATAGAGGAAACTTATAGAGTAAATCACTAATTTTAGATGTATATCATGTGTGGTGAAAAAGTCGTAGAACCATCATTCAATGTGTATACCATTACACTTTAAATCCGGTTTTTTCATAAGATCATTAATCAATATTTTATAAGATGAGTAAACATTTCTATTAGGATAAACTAGTTATGGAATATTTATACCATAAAATAAGAAATACGCCATAATTCCTTTAGGTCATCATGTTTTTATCATAATAAACCTTTTTTATATTTGGCAAGATATATCCCCATTCATGAAGCCTAAGATCTTCATGATAATTTTTGGTGTCTCCACTTCTTTTATATCAGTTCATCTAGAGGTCAATCTCTATGGAAGTGTTGTGAAACATATCTCTCTGTAAGGGACCATTCTAGTGCGTCATTTCCATTTGTTGTGGAAATAGTGTTGGGATGTGCTTATAGGTCGTAATGATCATGTGTTTACTATTATTTTAGTTTTTATATCTATTGTATAATATTATTCTGAAGGAACACCTTGATGTTTGTTGTGGTGAAGCATGCATGTTTTTAGGGTATGTTTCGAAATTTCTTCTCTATCTCAATTTTTTATGGAATTTGATTCTAAGCTCTAAGAAATTATTCTAGGGACGTTGTTGTGGCCTTATATATCCATCTAGTGGGTTGGATACCATTTCATTTATTGATCAACCAAAGTATGCAGTATTTTATTTTTCCTCTATACTTCGTTAGATGAACTGTAATTTCTAATATTTGATAAAATTATTTATGAATAATTTGACCTGATTTATTTTTTTTAAATGACTTCTGATTAAAGATGAGATTATATTATTTTTTGAAATAATTTTTTTTTTCAGAGAACTATGAAATGGTTTAAAAATAAATTTTCAATAATCTTTGATTAAAATAAAGTGTTTTTTAAATTTTATTGTGAAAATCCATTTTGAAATTGACTTTGTAAATAGAGAACTTATAAATTCTGGGGTACATAGTTTGAAGGAATATATTCAGGGTATCGTCCATTTTATTTTTAGGGGGTTCACTCTTGGGGTGTTTGTCATCTCCCTATTACTATTGATTTAAAAACTAGATGTTGAAACTATTGGGTGGGTTACTTATTGGGTGTTCCAATGCTCATTACCCCTTTTTTCTGTGGACATGAGTACTCAATATTCATTGATTGTGGTATGAGTACTCTGTTATGTAGGAATGTTGGGATCCTTACACTACATACCATTATACTTTGTATTTATATTCTTCTAAATTTAAAATACCAACTAGATAAAAATACATGTAAATTATAATATAAATAATTATTTTACATAAATTTTTTATAACTATTCAAAAATATTAACATTCTTCAAAATTTTGATATGAATGATATTTCCTTCATATCATTGTATGTTGTTTTTACAGATAATTATATTTTTTATAGATAATTTATATGGGAAAATTATAATTGGTCCTAATGATCAGGATTAACTCACACTATATGCACCCCTTTAGAAGTACAAAATAAATATTATCTATTTTGATGCAAGAAAAGGAAAGGAACTACAATAAGGTGTTGAGGATTTTATCTAATGGGTCTTGATAACTAATGATGAGATGGATGGATATTAAAACAATATCACATATAGTATACTATTCTATTTTTCGATTTACATTGATCTTGGGATTGTACCATGGGAAGTTATAATTTTTCATTGGGTTATATCTCAAATTCTATTTCATTTTTGGAATAGCATAGATTTCTTATAGAAGTTATTCAGCATTTTCATTCTTCTTTTGGTATATATTCCATGTATCGCATTTATATTAGCTTAAATCATCCCCTATATTGGTTGTATGATTCTTGAGTTCTATTCCCTATGAAATGGGGATCTGGAATCCCCCTCAGGTATGTGGTGAATCAATTTGGGTACTAGTTTATTAGGGAAATTTTTTATGGTTATTTTAAAATTTTTAAAAGATCTAGGTTTGTCCTCAAGTATCCTTGTTTTGGGGATGTAAGTTTGAAGGGTGATAGTTTTGTCAAAACAAGAGAGGGGTTTTAGTGAATTATTCCCTAGATTACTCTATGATGAGACTCATGTTACTATGGGATGTTGGGATGTGTGTCACTTGCGTTGAGTTCTGGACCCCAATCTCATATTTTTCTTACGGTTTTCTAGTTTAAAATAAGATTATCCTATTTTCTAATTCTCTCTTACATTTTACATAATAAATGATATGATTTAAGAAATTATATGAGATTCAAATGAGGTTATTGTTGATCCTCTTAATAAAAAATCACATATCGATCAGAATCTTATAGATTCCATCTTGTGAGTATTTTTCTAGGAAAAAAATATACCAAGATTGTAGAACACTGATGTTTAAAACAATCCAGGATCAATATGAGATAGATGTCAATCTCGAAAATTATTTTTGGATAACCCACCATAAATTAGAGATGAAAATAATCCTCAACTGGTAAAGGGATAGGTGGAAAAGATCAATAATATCTATAAATTCCAAGATACACATGATTCTATCAATAAAAGTATTACATTATTCATTATTAAGGGTCCAAGAATGATATGGTGGGATTACAGGATACATGAAGATATACATGTGGTATAAAATTGGAATTATTTTTAAAAACACTTATTTCAGTATTTATTCCAAAAATATATGATTATGGAATATAATAAAGTTTCTCAATTTTTCAGTAGAGAGATAATTTGATGTCGGAGTACACCAATCAATGTCTGTAGCGAGTTTTTTTCTATGGATGTGGTGAATAATGATAAGTAAAAATAATAAATGATCCTATATAGTTTGTGACTAGATAATATATCAAAAATATATTTATTAAACCTTTCTACCAGTGTGGGGATATAAGATAAGACTATAAGGAGAGTTTTGATCTTGGTAGGAAAGACTGATTACACATCGCCTCCTCTTCCACCTACTGGAAGCTTCAGTGGTACCTAGGTATGTAATATAAGTGTAATTATCATAACATTAATATAGGTAGTGGTTCTATAAATTTGGTCTCATATACACTATTATTTGTAGATAATAGTGTTCCTATGACTTTCTATAAGTGTGAAAATTATGGAAAAAACAGGCACTCTATTCATATGCCAATAATGATTTGAAATGTGTGTGGTCATTATGACTGTCTACAAAGGTCCTTCTATTCCATGTCAATAACTCATTATAGTTATGGATCATCGGCTCTAAAGGATACTATGACCCAGCCTGATGAATCAATGTCCATAGGGATCCATCCTTAGTCCCCATGAGTAATTCACCTTCTAACAGAGGATGAGTTTCTAAAAGTGGTTGATATAGGTATAGTGATAGTGAGAGGCGACATCATTGTTTAATATTCTCTAAATACTTTGTTTCATACATGTTACTACCCTCATTTATATATCTACATTTTTTGATATGTTTTAATAACCTATAGAGCTCATATACATATTATAGATTTAGATACACTTATCGAGAATAGGATAGGGTAGGTGTATATATTTACATCATGTTATTTATTTACAAATGATATAAATGCGGTCTGCGATTTATTGTTCTCAATTTGGAATTGTTTCATGTCACCATCAGGATAGATTATCCTGTTTTTTATCATGATATTGTTTATTTCTATCATCAAGGTGTCATGTTACATGATATCGATGAGAACTCTCTACTATTTTTGGGAGCGTCGGATTTGAGGTATAGTTTTTTATGACCATCCCATAATGAGATCATAATATTTTTTTCTATAGTTTTGTATAATCCTGATGTGGTTCCTTCTCTTTTTGACCTCCCCATAGTTGTTTGGGAAAATACTGATGCTTTCCCAATTGAAATATCTTATCTTATTCTAGAAAGGCTGGTAGTGTTTTTTATTTAACTTATACCAGGTCTGTATCCATTATTGATACCCTCATGTTGAATGTAATGATTATATTTGATAGAGTTTAATATTTTATTTGATGATCTAAAGAAAAGGGGTTTTCACCCAATTATTTCACCATGGGAAACCATAGTTCCCTTTTCCAATAATTATAATAGACTAATTAAATTTGGTCTGAAAAATTAGATGTTGAGCAAGGATATGGTTAATAATAAGTATCATTTCCCCTCCTGGGGAATTTTTTTGACCATTTAAATTTAGTAAAGTGGTTTTTCATGAATGATCATTGGTTAGGTTATCAAAAATATAGGTTTACGAGTCTAATATTTAGATGATAAATTTTAATTTAAGGTATGGAAATTATGAATATCTTGTAATTCTTTTTAGTCTAACAAATTCTCAAACATATTCTATAGATTTGATAAAAAAAATACATTCCATCAGTAGCTCAAAAATTTATAACTGGATTTTGTCATTAATATTATGATTTACTTGAGATCTAGGCACAATAATAGTCACCATTTTAATATAGGTTTTAAAATTTTAAGGATCCACTGGAATTATATAAACCATTATAAATTTAGTTTCTTGATCCATGAAATAAAGCTCTTGGGACATGTGACCTCTGAGTGTGGCCTGCCAATTGATCCTAAGAAGGTGAAAGATGTGTTTTCCAGGGAGGATCCAGATAATTTCATTGAGATATAGAGATTAATTTGTCTTTATTGATAATATTGGTTACGTTTAGGGATTCTAAAATTTAGCATCAATTTTGAATACCTTTTCAAAGAAATTGGAGAATATCATATGGGATGAAAACTATCAGACATCTTTCGATAAGTTGAAATATCTTATGACATCAGCTTATATTAGGATCTTACCATATCATAACAGGGGTATGTGGTGTGCTATAATTCATTTTGTAATGATATATGTTGTTTTATTATGGGGGAAGATCATGATCTAGACTGTTGATCTTATCATCTTTAGACACATTATAATAATTAACCCACAAAGTATTTATAGTACACATTAGTTATACATGGATTTATTTGCAGTTGACGCAATATGTTTGTGGTAAAATACATTTTTTTTCTAAAAATACTTTTCACTGTAATATCTAAAATTGTATGGTCATGAATATCAGATAATGATGGTGGCTGGATTACCTTCATAGATATGATTTCTACATATCCTATATCATTTAATAGTTACATGTCATCGCAAATCCTCTAAACATGAATATACCATCATCAGTCATCCTAGAATTGGGGAAGAGTGGCACCTTATGAGATGCTTCATTCAATTTTATTTGGATGAAAATTTGGATGTTTCTATTATGTTTCTTAATATCATTCATTCATAATCATTTCTCCTTCATTAAATTTTAAAGGTACAATATAAAGTATATGAGTTTAGTGGAATTTTAGAAACCCTTTCTACTAGGGAGACCATTTCGAGATGGATTATACCTAAAAGTGGTATACTCTTATTGGGAGATCAGTTTTTCATCCCAAAATTAGTGATGTGTTCAGTTTTTTTTTTAATTTAATATTTTTCAAGTTTAATTCATCAACGCACTGTGAAGATGTATTATGATATGATGTAGCAATTCTGATAGTCGAGTATAAAGTAAGCCATTCCATATTTTGTGTCATAATATTATACATACTAGTAGACAAAGGAAGGGAAACTAAAACCATCTAGTTTTCATTATTCCACTCTAATTCATGTTTAGAAATTGGACAAGGTTTCCATGGACATCATTGTATAATTACCATGTAATCACATAGGGAAAAATAAAATAAGGGTGGTGACTGATCGATTGAAAAAATATTACAATTTTATTTCAATTAGATACACTAGTAACGTTAATGATACGGATAAGTTTTAAATATAGTATTTGGTGACATTATATATAAGTCCCCAGCCTTAAACCTTACTTAATCTTGAGTTAATACAATATTACACATTGAGGATCTTTTCAGGTTTAGAGTTTTAGAGAATTAGATCATAAAACTTGCATTACATTCCATATTTAAACAAAGTGGTTACATAAAAGACAGGATTCATTCTTCCCATCAATAGAAACATATTTAAAATAAAACTTGGATTCTTTCTTGACACGTCCTTGACACTATCATCACATCACGTACCTTTCCCTTGACCGGTGAGAAACATTTTAAAAACTTGGGATGAGCATAAAAAAACTCAGTAAGGGATATAAAACTATGGAAAGGAAACATGAGTTCATATATACATAAGAATTAAATCATACTTCACCCATAAAACTTAGACACTTTAACATAACTCATCAAACCATGAATAAATCATAGAAATCATAAGACATAAAGGTAACTTGAGGCATTCATAACATTCTTACATAGGGAGTAACCCTCTTGGTTATGTTTGGAATACCCATCACAGTATATTCCCTAAATCTCTTCGGAGAAACCTTAACGTTTCACTCCTTCGCGTTACCCAATGCATTGGAGAGCTATATCGAGCTCACCCGCCCTTAGTTTATCACGGAACCACCCGTTTTCATAACAATGCCCAAGAACCATAACATAAACGTATCACATAACATGCATAAAGGAAACATAACATTTCCACATTTCAATCACAATATAACATTTTAGTATATTGAAATAATGAATCCGTTCAAAAAGAAACCATTTCCAAAACCATTTAAAACATTTAATAAGGAGATTTTTGAATCAAAGTGTCCCATACCACCTTGAATATTTTAACATTTTAAACCATTAATATCCATATAAATAAATCCTTAAAACCATTTTGAAAACATGGATATTAATAAGAACAAATCATTAAAACATTTAAAGCGATATTTTGGTTAAAGGGTTTTTACCAAAATTAGAGACACTTGAATACAATAATTGAGGAATAACATTTAATCAGAACTTTATAATATCATGAGAATAAATGGATTCATGATATAATATTCCAAAGGACAGTATATACACCATATAAGAGTGAATTGGTGCATAACAACAATGAAGTCTCAATAGGGATGTAAAATGTGATGAAATCCCTTATAAAGAAGGTATCATTAAGTTAAGGATAAATCAATCTCAAAATTATGTGTGACAAATATAAATACACCCAATATAATTTGATATTTAGTGTAAAACAATAGAAGGTCATTCACACATATTCAAAGGATGACATATTCAATAACTACATGTTGAACCCAAAGAAATCGAAATTGGGTTAAAAAGTTCCCTTGGTAAAATTCGACAGCCTAACAGCGTCACTTCAAAAATTCAGAAAATGAGTAAATGAGAGATAAAAAGGGAATCTCATCACTTGGACATAAAATTTACTTCAATCAGGATATAGAAGAACATATCCCAACATAATATTATGTGAATTAAAAGACATAACAAACGAAGTCTTTTAAAAAGAGGAGGGTGAAAGGTCCCCTTACCGAGTTGGGTAACTTTTGAAACGTACACCCCATGGAATAAGGGTCATACAATAAAGATGAAAATACCCATAAATGATATTATACTACACAGAGTGTATAATAATGGGCAGTACATACACCACTCAATGGAAATTGTGTTAAATGTAGCATAAATCTCACGGGAATAAAGGTGAGATGAAAAATCCCTTACGAAAACTCTGCAGCCTAACGGCGCCACTTAAAACTTCCAAAAATGGATTGATGAGATAAAATAGGGTCTCTAATCATATTACAATAAAATTTACAGCAAGTGGAATATAAAATAACATCCCCCATCATAACAAATATGAGCTTAAAAGAAGTGACATAAAGGAGTGTACTTAAAGAGAAAGAGAGGAGTAGGATCCCTTACCTCGGGTCCGACTTGACTCGATCGTTCTTTAAAGTCCTGAATAATAAACTTGATTTAATCTATACTTGCTTAAGAACCTTTTTCAAGTTCATTATTCCTTTTATACCATGTTATGAACATCATGTAATCATTTAAGTTAATAATGTTCATTTTGTCAGTATTTGGTTCTTAAGTCAAAAATAGACTTCTTACACTTACATGTTGTTAATTTGGTCAAAGGTTCGTTATATCCGGAATGATACTAATGATTTGGATAACATATATATCATATATATTCATCATATACATGTATTTATAATATTACATCACATTTAGAGGTAAGAAATGAAATGCACCGTTCTTGGAGACGGTAAGCCGTACGTACACATGAACGCTACTTCCATTTCTATTTCGTATTTTCTGGAATGGAATCATAATGATATAAGAGTATATTATAATTCCAGTATAATAACATATATAATATCATTAACTTTATCCTTTACACATCCCACATATGGTATTAACGAATCAAATCACTTTCAGGGGCAGTAGTCCGTAGTTCCTAAAATGAAGATATCGTGTTTACCCATAATGGAAACAATAATGGTATGCCATAAATGAAAAATAAAGAAGCTTAAGGAAATAATAAACATATTATATATCATATATAAAAATAGTTACATCATAATGGCCACCTTTGAAGGTGTTAAATGAGTATTGAACAATCATCGTTTCGGGAGGCAGAATTTCACCATCCACAGAAACCGTATGTTCTTTAACCATTTGATGTAGTTGTGTGAGATTTTAGCTCAAATAAATCTTATAACATAATCCTAGTATATTTAAGATACGGTTTTTGTTACAAAAGAAGTAAATAAAAAGATTTTAGGGGGTTGGAGAAGCAAAATAAAACAAATGAACATGAGAGAATGATTTACCTTTAAAAGTGTAACTCCTTTTTATTTGAGCCTAAAGGCTTCCTTTGAAAGTATTATTCCCAAAGGGAATCCTCTAGGATGAGTAGAGGGATGTTTAGAGAGTAAATGGGCAGAGGAAGGCCTAGCAAAATGCTTGAGTGTGTGAAATGAGGTAGAGGTGGGGGCCTTTTATAAGAGGAGAGGAGGGGCACTTTTGGAAATCATGAAACTATTATTTAATTTTAAAAAGTTTTTCGAATTTATAAGGTCCCACATTGATATATTTCTAATATAAGATGATAAGTCTTCGAAATATTCTCATCCAATAGTTTTTGGACAAGTTTAGGTCTTAGATTTTATATTATCGTTTCATTTTATTTAAACCGTTTATTAATGAGGTCATCGTTGCATCATCACGATGTCATAATTAAATTAATTTATTTAATGTCTAAAAATTATAAAAAAACTATCCTGATGTAGGAAATCTTTTTATCTTTCCAAATAGTATTTATAGACAAAATTATTATTAGTATAACCCCTTATAAAAATTGTTTTAGTAAAACAATTTATGTTAGTGTCATTTTCACCTTTATTTTTAAAAAAAGGCATTAAAGTCATTATCTCACCCAAGAGGCTCCATAGGGTCCCCTAAATCGACCCATGGGTTTTCTTGGTCGGCCATGACTCATACAATAGGGGTAGGATAAGTGTCATGGTGTTTTCACATTTTTATAATATAATTTTTACCTTAAATTACACTAATTACCTCTAATCGCGATTAATGAAAAAAAGTTACTATTCACCAAAAAATTATTTTCATCCCATTGAACCACATTTTACATACTAATGACAACCATGTATGTCGTATTTTCAAAATTCAATACACATTAGTGGTAAACTTTCATTTAAACGGAGAAATCAGTTTTTTTATAAGTACCACTTAGTGGTTTCACTATTCATCAAAAATTGAAGTTTTTCAGAAAAATCCCAAAAATTCACCTTAAGCTATATTTGATATTCTGAATTCAAAAATGAAGTCTATTTTACAAAATTCAAATCATATAAGTCACATTGATTTATTTAATAATTAATTCCCATTGTCAGAGCAAATAGCGTGTTTTTATGAAACAATAAGTATCAAAAGATTGACACTAGTTTAAGTCTGATTTCAAAGTGAAATTAATTCCAACGACCACTATTGGATTTAATGGTAAAAATATATTCCAATTTCACTTTAAAACCAATTCAAAAGATAATCTAATCATACAAATAAATTATATTAAAAGAGGTTTTGAATTAAAATACAACATTTTACACTATTAATTAAAAAAATGAACTTTATCGTAAAGATACCAAAAATTTACACAAAGTAATGTTTGATTTCCCGATTCTAAAGAAGAGTTTTATTTGGTCCAATAGAATGTATAAGAGTGAAAAAAAACTATATTTAGTGACGGTTTGCCATCAAAAGGCGATAAGTGAACCTTTAGTGAAAACTAGGGCATATACGCCTAAAATTGAATTCTTTCCGTATTTTAAGCCTTTATCTTTTATTGGATAAATGTAAAAACATTTAAAAACATATATAATCATATTTTAGTTATTTCTATCCATTACTTCCAATACAACGGCTACATGTTAACTGCCATTTAAAATAATATTATTTTATTATTAGAGTGCAACGTAAGATTCCCAAGAAACTCATTGTTGCGTGTTAGGTACGCCATCGAGCATAGCGTCCCCTTTAAAGTCATATTAATATTTTATTCACAAATATGGATAAATATGAAAATGTCATATTCTTTATTTACCTGGGGTGTTACATCCTTCCCCCCTTTTTGGGAATTGCATCCTCGCAATTTTAAAATTGGGCTTGGAAACATACTTAAAACTCCCACATCGGAACAAGAGTCGGTAAAACAATCACTTTAAAATAAAGAATGATAAGTACAAAGGTCACCCAAGTTAACCCATAATAGGATTCCATGTAGGAAAACATGGACATGGAAGAAAAAGCAAAGGGTCATGTTCTGATGGAGAGTGATAGAAAACATGTTTAGGAGATAGTTAACCATGAGAAAATCACAAACTTGTGATGGGTTAAACGGTATTCGATTCCCCAGTAGGAAAAGTTAATAGTCAACATTTTTGTTTTAAGTTACTTTTTATTGAGGAATTTATTCATAAGGAAACATAATCACTTATCATGTTGACTTTCAACTTTTACTTGATTCCTTAATCAAACTCATATTTTTTTCAAAAGACGAGTATTTAGGAAGACTTGTTCGCATTAAGAGTACTATAATCAACTTCTAGAGAATCACCTAATCCACAATAGAGAACTATATACTTCCCATGTATTTAGACTCTAACCAAAACCAAAACCAAAAAGGTTAGTACATGATCAGATAATCCAAAAAAGTATAACCCTTTATAAAAAGAAAATCTATTCTTAATCTCCAAAATTTGTCCAACAAAACCCAAAGTTCAACGAAGACCATTCGATAAACAATTTGTCCATAAAATTCTTCAAAGTAAACCAAACTAAGATTGAAACCCAAATATTTGAGGGATTTAGTCACATAGTCTTCCAAGTTAAATCGTAACATTTATCTCCAAACAACATCAGTTGCTCCTAAAGTATCGTATTGAAAAGTACTTAACCTAATCACATATCCTCCATGATAGGTTAATCATTTTCATAAATAACCCAAAATCAACTTACTCTTAATTCATAAAATCATATAACTAAAAAGAATCAGTCAAACTAACTAGGGACTTCACGTAGTCCAGTGGTAGGCGATAAATACCAGTCGCACTTTGGTTGTGGGTTCGATTCCCAAAGCTTTGTACGATGCGACGGGTTGTCACACGGTCTGTGTGTTTTCGTTTTTCCAAAACTATATAATTCTTAAAAAATCCCCCAAAACGAGATAAAATCTTCAAAAAAGATCATAACATATTTTAACCTCAAGTTTATCTCATTACTTTCATTTTCTATCATATCATAGGGTAACCCATAATTACCTAAAAAGTAAGGATCATATAAACCCTAATGGTTACCTTAATAATTATTACCTGAATTTCCACATCGAGTTGTCCATATCGTACATGAAGTATTAGAGAACTCACCGAGGTTGAAGTGGTTGATCATGACTCCTTGATAGTTGGTTTAGAACAACCATGATATTCCTCATTGAATCCCCCATCTCATCTAGTCTCTTAATCAGAGAACCACCACAGTTTCCTTCAAACCCATTTTCACTTTGGTGCCTGCTAGATCCATCCATTCACTAAAAATAGAAATGTCAGTGTGAGTATATCAACAAAACCATCATGTACTAATGAGGAAGGTAAACAATAATATATACTTACTCATTCACTTTATTTAAAACTAGGACTCTTTCGGAAATCCTAACCATTATGGTCATGTCACTTATGCTTAAAGAATACCCTAACCTCTAAAGTTATCTAAACCGACCTCTAATACCAACTATAAGGCCCCAGCCTTAAACCTTACTTAATCTTGAGTTAATACAAGATTACACATTGAGGATCTTTTCAGGTTTAGAGTTTTGGAGAATTAGATCATAAAACTTGCATTACATTCCACATTTAAACAAAGTGGTTACATAAAAGACAGGATTCATTCTTCTCATCAACAGAAACATATTTAAAATAAAACTTGGATTCTTTCTTAACACATCCTTGACACTATCATCACATCACGTACCTTTCCCTTGACCTGTGAAAAACATTTTAAAAACTTGGGATGAGCATAAAAAAACTCATTAAGGGATATAAAAATATGGAAAGTAAACATGAGTTCATCTATAGATAATAATGAAATCATACTTTACCCATAAAACTTAGGCACTTTAACATACCTCATCAAACCATGAATAAATCATAGAAATCATAAGACATAAAGGTAACTTGAGGCATTCATAACATTCTTATGTAGGGAGTAACCCTCTTGGTTACATTTGGAATACCCATCACAGTATATTCCCTAAATCTCTTCGGAGAAACCTTAACATTTCACTCCTTCGCATTACCCAATTCATTGGAGAGCTATATCGGGCTCACCCGCCCTTAGTTTATCACGGAACCACCCGTTTTCATAACAATGCCCAAGAACCATAACATAAACGTATCACATAAAACATGCATAAAGGAAACATAACATTTCCACATTTCAATCATAATATAACATTTTAGTATATTGAAATAATGAATCCGTTCAAAAAGAAACCATTTCCAAAACCATTTAAAACATTTAATAATGAGATTTTTGAATCAAAGTGTCCCATACCACCTTGAAGCTTTTAACATTTTAAACCATTCATATCCATATAAATAAGTCCTTAAAACCATTTTTAAAACATGGATATTAATAAGAACAAATCATTAAAACATTTAAAGCGATATTTTGGTTAAAGGGTTTTTACCAAAATTAGAGACACTTGAATACAATAATTGAGGAATAACATTTAATCAGAACTTTATAATATCATTAGAATAAATGGATTCATGATATAATATTCCAAAGGATAGTATATACACCATATAAGAGTGAATTGGTGCATAACAACAATGAAGTCTCAATAGGGATGTAAAATGTGATGAAATCCCTTATAAAGAAGGTATCCTTAAGTTAAGGATAAATCAATCTCAAAATTATGTGTGACAAATATAAATACACCCAATATAATTCGATATTTAGTGTAAAACAATAGAAGTTAATTCACACATATTCAAAGGATGACATATTCAATAACTACATGTTGAACCCAAAGAAATCGAAATTGGGTTAAAAATTTCCCTTGGTAAAATTCGACAGCCTAACGGCGGCACTTCAAAAATTCAGAAAATGAGTTGATGAGAGATAAAAAGGGAATCTCATCACTTGGACATAAAATTTATGTCAATCAGTATATAGAAGAACATATCCCAACATAATAGTATGTGAATTAAAATACATAACAAACGAAGTATTTTAAAAAGAGGAGGGTGAAAGGTCCCCTTACCGAGTTGGGTAACTTTCAAAACGTACACCCCATGGAAGAAGGGTCATACAATAAAGATTCAAATACCCATAAATGATATTATACTACACAGAGTGTATAATAATGGTTAGTACATAAACCACTCAAAGTAAATTGTGGAAAATGTAGCATAAATCTCACGGGAATAAAGGTGAGATGAAAAATCCCTTACGAAAACTCTGCAGCCTAACGGCGCCACTTAAAACTTCCAAAAATGGATTGATGAGATCAAATAGGGCCTCTCATCATATTAAAATAAAATTTACAGCAAGTGGAATATAAAATAACATCCCCCATCATAACAAAGATGAGCTTAAAAGAAGTGACATAAAGGAGTGTACTTAAAAAGAAAGAGAGGAGTAGGATCCCTTACCTCGGGTCCGACATGACTCGATCGTTCTTTAATGTCCTGAATAATAAAATTGAGTTAATCTCTACTTTCTTAAGAACCTTTTTCAAGTTCATTATTCCTTTTATACCATGTTATGAACATCATGTAATCATTTAAGTTAATAATTTTCATTTTGTCGGTATTTGGTTCTTAAGTCAAAAATAGACTTCTTACACTTACATGTTGTTAATTTGGTCCAAGGTTCGTTATATCCATAATGATACTAATGATTTGGATAACATATATATCATATATATTCATCATATACATGTATTTATAATATTACAACACATTTAGAGGTAAGAAATGAAATGCACCATTCATGGAGACGGTAAGCCGTACGTACGCATGAACGCTACTTCCATTTCTATTTCGTATTTTCTGGAATGGAATCATAATTATATAAGAGTATATTATAATTACAGTATAATAAAATATATAATATCATTAACTTTATCCTTTACACATCCCACATATGGTATTAACGAATCAAATCACTTTCAGGGGGCGGTAGTCCGCACTTCCTAAAATGAAGATATTGTGTTTACCCATAATGGAAACAATAATGGTATTCCATAAATAAAAAATACAGAATCTTAAGGAAAGAATAAACATATTATATATCATATATAAAAATATTGACATCATAATGGCCACCTTTGAAGGTGTTACATGAGTATTGAACAATCATCGTTTCGGGAGGCAGAATTTCGCCATCCACGGAAACCGTATGTTCTTTAACCATTTGATGTAGTTGTGTGAGAGTGTAGCTCGAATAAATCTTATAACAACATCCTAGTATATTGAATATACTGGTGTTGTTACAAAAGAAGTAAATAAAATGATTTTAGGGGGCTGGAGAAGCAAAATAAAACAAATGAACATGAGAGAATGAATTACCTTTAAAAGTGTAACTCCTTTTGATTTGAGCCTAAAGGCTTCCTTTGAAAGGATTATGCCCAAAGGTAATCATCTAGGATGACTAGAGGGATGTGGAGAGAGTAAATGGTCAGGGGATGGCCGAGCCAAAGGCTTGAGGAGTGTGTGAAATGAGGTAGAGGTGGGGGCCTTTTATAAGAGGAGAGGAGGGGCACTTTTGGAAATCATTAAACTATTATTTTACTTTCAAAAGTGTTTCGAATTTCTAAGGTCCCACATTGATATATTTAGAAGATAATATTATAAGGCTTTGAAATATTTCCATCCAATAGTTTTTGGACAAGTTTAGGTCTTAGATTTTATATTATCGTTTCATTTTATTTTAACTGTTTATTAATGAGGTCATCGTTGCATCATCACGATGTCATAATTAAATTAATTTATTTAATGTCTAAAAATTATAAAAAAAATATCATGATGTAGGAAATATTTTTATCCTTCCAAATAGTATTTATAGACAAAATTATGATTAGTATAACCCCTTCTAAAAATTGTTTTAGTAAAACAATTTATGTTAGTGTCATTTTCACCTTTATTTTAAAAAAAAGGCATTAAAGTCATTATCTCACCCAAGAGGCTCCATAGGGTCCCCTAAATCGACCCATGGGTTGTCTTGGTCGTCCATGACTCATCCAATAGGGGTAGGACAAGTGTCATGGTGTTTTCACATTTTTATAATATCATTTTTACCTTAAATTACACTAATTACCTCTAATCGCGATTAATGAAAAAAAGTTACTATTCACCAAAAAATTATTTTCATCCCATTGAACCACATTTTACATACTAATGACAACCATGTATGTCGGATTTTCAAAATCCAATACACATTAGTGGTAAACTTTCATTTAAACGGAAAAATCAGTTTTTTTATAAGTACCAATTAGTGGTTTCACTATTCATCAAAAATTGAAGTTTTTCAGAAAAATCCCAAAACTTCACCCTAAGATATATTTGATATTATGAATTCAAAAATGAAGTCTATTTTAAAAAATTCAAATCATATAAGTCACATTAATTTATTTAATAATTAATTCCCGCTGTCAGAGGAAATAACGTGTTTTTTTGAAACAATAAGTATCAAAAGATTGACACTAGTTTAAGTCTGATTTCAAAGTGAAATTAATTCCAACGACCAATATTGGATTTAATGGTAAAAATATATTCCAATTTCTCTTTAAAACCAATTCAAAATATAATCTAATCATATAAATAAATTATATTGAAAGAGGTTTTGAATTAAAATACAACATTTTACACTATTCATTAAAAAAATGAATTTTATCGTAAAGATACCAAAAATTTACACAAAGTAAAGTTTGATGTCCCGATTCTAAAGAAGGGTTTTATTTGGTCCAATAGAATGTATAAGAGTGAAAAAACTGTATTTAATGATGGTTCGCCATAAAAAGGCAATAAGTGAACCTTTAGTGAAAACTAGGGTATATACGCCTAAAATTGAATTCTTTCCGTATTTTAAGCCTTTATCTTTTATTGGATAAATGTAAAAACATTTAAAAACATATATAATCATATTTTAGTTATTTCTATCCATTCCCACCAATACAACGGCTACATGTTAACTTCCATTTTAAATATTATTATTTTATTATTAGAGTGCAACGTAAGATTCCCAAGAAACTCGTTGTTGCGTGTTGGGTACGCCATCGAGCATAGCATCCCCTTTAAAGTCATATTAATATTTTATTCACAAATATGGATAAATATGAAAATTTCATATTCTTTATTTACCTGGGGTGTTACATTATATGGAGTTCCCTATACAATTGTTTAAAATAAGGTCCCAATGTTTACATCCAAATTCTTTTAAATTCTCTTGCAGGTGATGGGGAATCATAACTACTTTAGTAAAACTAATTATCCCCACACTGATGGTCATATAAAGTGGGAAATTCAGATCATAAAGGATATGGTTTATACATACATTTATGATTTTGGTGGATCATGGGATAACCATATAGGACAATCCTTTTTACTATAAAAATAGTTAGTTGTTACAATTCAAGAAATGTTCCCCTTGATGTTCTGTATGGTCTCCCATTAATATCATCTATTTGTTTAGTAGAAGTGGGTGAGACCATTCGTGTGGGATCAAGTACTATAAAAGATATGTTGGTGAGGATCCATGATATATTTCAGCATCATTTTACATGTCAAATATGAAATAAATCATATGTGGGTCATTGATGTTTTCTATTGGATTTTCCAATTGGTGAACGATTTTAAAAAAGTTATCCTCAGTAATCTCTCTTTTGTTTTGGAAAAAATGATATTCTTATATGATATTTTTGGACCATTTAATATCATTATGTTTAATGGAAGGGTCACTTATCTATTGTAATTTCTGCTTCAGTTGAGGTTTATTAAATTTTTTCACATATCTTGGCTCATAAAATAGCATCACATTCCATCCCATGTTTTGAGTTGTAAAGAGATAAATATGAATTCATATATTTATTTTGTGTGAAATGAAATGAAGACCATTTATTTTTAGGTGAAATTAATTTGTGGAAATAAGATTCCATTAGTCAGTTTTTTGTTTAGAATTAGATTGGATTCTCATGAGACATGGGTCCGTGAATTTTTATTAAGGGAGGAGTAACACCAAATCATTTTGGATCAACCTTCTACAAAATGACATACTAGTAAAGTAAATTATGATGGTATAGAGATATTAATATCCTTGATAAATTTTACATCCTCATATATGTTTAAGAGTATGTTTCTTGAGTTCAATAGAAATTAGGAATTGTTTTATGAGTTTTTATTAGGTCATGTATTAGAGTACAAGCTCCATAGGTCACATACAAAATAAATCCTTGGTTTATAAAAAAAATTATGTATAAGGAAGAATCTATAAATTCTGCTTAGGATGAATAGAGAATTACAACCTAAATATAATTTTTTATGTTTTAATGTTGTTTCTTGGGGTTTTTTAAGCTTATAAGATTTTTTCGGCATACATAAATTATCGAAGACATACACCATAAACCAAGAGTTTATTCCATAAATAATTTAACCCATTATGATTTAATCAAATTTCATGTCATATGATCCATATATTTATCATGAATTCTCCTATTTCTTAAACCCTATGATCTAAACATTGATATTGAGTATATCAATTCCTTTTGTATCACTTTGTTCAGTGATCAATCTCTCTATTGGTGATGAAAACTCTTCTATCCTTGTAAGATACCATTATTTTTTTTATTCCATTGGTAATAGAAACACCATTTGTATGTATTTAGATCATCTATTATATAATATTTTATTATCATTTAATTCTTTTAGATCTTATGTGTGATATTTTTCTAATGGGTGACCCTCATTTCTGTTATTGTTTGTTGATTGTTTTAATTGAGTCATATATTGGTATCTCTTCACAACTAAATATTTTCTTTATGGAATGTAATTTTATGTTTTGGTGATTGACTATTGGGTCTTCATTGTTATATTTTCTATACTTCTAGTGTGGTGGATCCTGTTGCGGGTGGTTTTCAACCTGAATTTCAAATTGGCAGTTCCATATCTATCATTTTTTTATGAATTTTAATTCCTACATTATTATAATTTGTATTATAATTAGTTTGGCATTATATACTATTTTCAATAAAAATATTAGTGGTAGAATATGTTTTTCCCATTGTCATGTCAATGAAATGGTTTCCTTAAATCATTATGAACTACATTGTGAAATGGGGTTTCAAATATGTTTTGATGAATGCAATGGTTTTTTAGAAATTGTCATCAAAAATAACATTGGAACCTGAATTTTTAAAAGGATCTCATTATAAGACTTATGTACATCGGTTCAAGGTGTATCTTAGGTCCATCATCAATTTTATTAGCAGTTGGCGTACATATTTTTTTTTATTTTTCTAATTATTTCTATTGTTCTAGGAACATGATATTGACATTGTTTTGGTTATCATTCATATGGTGTCCCACTTCTCCTTAGTCATGTATTCTAATGACTTGTGTGTGAACTAGTCATTGATTATGGTAAAATTATTTTTATATCCTAAAATTTTGTGATTCATGGAAAATTTACCATCGTTATTTGTCTTAGTATTATTATGGATTTGATATAGCTACTAGATAAATGTTTATTGAAATTATTCTATGAAAAACACTATATCTAGATTTTTTATATCTATAAAAAGAATAATGTTTACCTTAATTTTAATAAGAAAATGGAAAACTTACTATAGTGACATTTTTTTTAATTTTGAATATTATTATTTTTAAAGAGATTTTATATAGAACGCTTGAGTAGAAAAATACTAATCCTATTTAGCCCACACCCAGCACACCACTTCGATGGTGTATAGTCCTAGTTTGGTCATTTGATGTTGGGAAAGGAATGGCACTACTGTGAGGCAATGAGGACCTTTTTTAGGAGGATTTGGATAATAATAGGCTAGATGGTGGAATGTTTACCACTTTTTATAATAGATTAGTTGGTTCATACACATGAGCCTTAGCCTGGTTGGTAAGGACTCCGTAAGTGCATCCAAGTGACCTAGGATCAAATCCAGGTGGAGGCATAATTTCTGGGTATTGTAGCTGGTACTGTAATAGTACTGTAGCGGGAACTGTGCAGTACTATAGCAAGTACTGTAGCAAGAACTATAGCATGTATTGTTTGGCACTGCTGCAGCCGGGAATGTGCCCTTGTTTGGGCCTTTGTGCCATCGATTTGGTCCCCGAGTCCTTTAAGGCCTTCAGGTCACCCAGGCCATTGGGTTAGTAATGCCTTCAGGCCACCCCAATGCCTTCAGGCACCTTTAGTGTAGATACAAACCAGAAAACCTATAAGGAACAATCTCTACAAGGAGGATTAGAAAAAGGAGCTTTCACCACTGCAGAAGCTAAATGGATTGCAAGAATGAAAGGTTATAGGACCTGCCATTAGGATAAGCATGTGCATGCATGGGAATGTCTAGCCTAAGATCCATGTGAAGGTGGAGAGCTGATTTCACAATAAAGATGCTGGGGAAGATAAGTTCCAAGTAGTTAGGTTGGGTTGTATGTAATGTTTGAAGCCTAGATGTAATGAATTCCTCTAAGTCCTATGGGCCATGTAATACTTATGTCTATGGGCCTTGTAAGGGTTCCACCTCACCTGTTGAATGGTGGATTATCAAAATCAAAAAAAAATGAAGGCCTTCGGTCCATTGGATGGATGGAATAGTTGGTTCATGATTTGATTTTTCATTTGATATTGTACTTTTACCAATGGGTTTTATCTTCTACTAGGATTTGTATCATATTTTTTGTTTCCTTTTTATAAAATAATATATGTCTTATTTTTATTCCTCCATGATTTCATTTTATTATGTGTATCACATATTTCATTCATGATTGGAGAATTAATACACCTATTGGTTGTCTTATGCATGGTTACTAGTTGTTAGCCCATTGGAATTAGGAATGAACATCATGTATATAGCGTATCAATTAAGGATCTAGTTTCTTAAGGTGGTCCATGTATGTTGGTTACGATAATTATTATTTTTTTATAATAATTTTATATGATTTTGACTAAATATGATATTCTATTTCTAAAAAAATCATATAAATGTTCTTTTTTGGTTTCAATTAATATATTATCCTAAATAAATCACATGATTATTTTTATTTCATGTAATGAGTTTTCAAGTAAATAATTTTAATTCAAAGGGAAATTTAATGACCAATTGATTAAAACAAAAAAATTTACCATTTCACGGTAAAACGGTAACATTTTGATAAATAAAATTCTAGAGTTCACGTGTTTTATAATAAACCCCCATTGTTATTAATTTTCCATTATATTTTCTTATAAATTAAAATAAGACATGAATTCATAAATATAGATAAATTTATGTCTATTAAAAATATTAATTGTTACAATGGTTTACTTAGGTAATTTAAATATCTTAGTTTTTGATATGATCGTTTTGAAATGAACTAAAGGGTTTATTTTATCTTTTTTATATTTTCTTTAATTATATTATTATAAATATATGATATTTTCAAATGTTTTTTACTTCGTATAAGGATGAGTATGAAGAATGATGATGTCACATAAAAATCATTTATCTTTTTCATGAAATGGAGACATAATTTTTTTTAAATCAAATATAGAGGTTGAAATGGATATATAGAGGATGTTCTTAACATTTAATTTATGGGTATGTTGCTTAAGGGTTACAACCTCATTTTATAAAACTCTAATCCTACAATGATCATGGATAATTGAAGAAAAAGAATTTTATTTGGAAATTAGAATTATTGGTTGAATAAGGAATTGGTCTGTATATTAATGTTAGTAAAACTTTATTCAATTGAATATCTCTATTTTTAGGGTGTTGATAATTGGGATTTATCGTATCTAAATTTGTTGATAAATCAGAAATTTGATATATACATGACTTTTTAGGGACTGTAGAATATCAAAGAACTCATCTAGAAATCCACTATACATTAAATGATGTGTTTTGAGTATAAAATTAGAGGATATAAATACATAAAACATTAGGTGTATTGTATTGAAATGATATATAATTGTAACATGATTAGTTTTATTTGATAAAACTAATGACGATCATGGTCTAAGGGAAAAAGTGTATAAAAACTACATTACCCTCCTTGACATGGTTATGTGGAAAATTAATATTTTTATGGAACTTATGTGTGATCTTGGAGATGTAATAAAAAAATTATATATATTATCTAATGATTTGTAATATTTTTAATGCAAAATTACAGTAAGGGTGGGAAAATTCAAGACTCCATGATTTTAGATTTTATTTTTTCCTTTAAATAAATATTATGTTGAATATAATATTTCACACAGGACACTAAAATAAAATATAATATAATTTATTGAGTTACTAATATTATAATTGAAGATAAATATTAATACATTATGAGAATATTATATAAGTCAAAATTATGAATTGTATAATTGGAATAAATACACATGTTAATAAAAATACAGTGAACAAAAAATAATTATCTACTTTTTATCCAAGAAGATCATAAAAATGATTGACACTTTAGAAGTAATGAAATGAATTATTATTATTATAGACCTTTTGTGATATAAATAAATAAATATTATCAATGGTTTTACTAATGAATGTAAGGCTATATATAAGAATATACATTGACATTATGCAGATACAGTATATATACCGATATAGTCATTGCGATTATAGGTCTATTCTAAAAATATGTTCATTGAGGTTATAAGTTTTCTCAGTTTATAAAATCATTGATATCATCACTACATATGTGAATTTTTCATGCAGAATATAATTATAATATAATTATTATAACTGTCTAATTGTTCATTTATGTACAAATAGGAGTAAAAAATTATGAAACATATTTAGAAATAGGGAGAAATTTAATCAAATATTTTAATTTATCAACATAAGTCTCATTTGTTTATGAATTAGATGGATGGGTCCTCAAGAGGGTTCTACAGATAATACTTTTATGCTAAACATCAACATGTATAGATGGATTGAAATTTTATATGGGAGAATATCATAGTCATATAAATCATAATGAGATCCAATATGACTTAATCACCTCCTATGATAGCCATCATTTCATATGTAACCCCTAGTTATTATGTAAAGGTCCTAAGTGGATTTCTATATATATATACAAATTTAACTACCTAGTAATTAATAATGTAATAAATTTTATTTTTTCGTTATTATTTTTATTTTAACCATTTTTAATTTCCACCAAAAGTAAAATTAAATAATATATTTCATTAAATAATAATATATTTATTTATTAATATTATATTTTTTATATTTACTTAATTTTTATTAATCAGTTAATCAATTATATTGAACCATGAATAAAATAATTTAATTATACTTTTTTCTATATCATTGTCATAATAAACTAAAATTTTTATTTTTTGTATTAATGATGTAAATGATTTATATTAATAATATAAAAAAATTATGTTAATATATGTATAAATAATTTTTATTTTCAAATATTAAGAAATAATTCCCCATATTCATAAAGGATATACTTTTATTAAAAATGAAAATCATTAAATTTTTTCAATATTAATATTTTGTACTATTATAAAATCTATTCAAATGGTTTTAATATTTGTAATGATCATGTTAAAATAAAATTACACGTTCAAATATATTTTTTTAATAATTTAAATGTCATCAATTTAATCATCGTAATAATGGTATGGAAAAACTGGGTTATTTTAAAATAATTTTTTTAATAAGGATTATTTTATTTTTATATAATAAATTAAATTGAACTATTTTAAATTATGAATCAAATGTATTTATTGAATATATTAACAAATATATTTTAACTAATTAAAATTATTTATTTTTAGGAAATATGACTAAAAAAATATATTATATAAAACATAATTTCAAGCATATACTATTTTTTATATATTATAATTATTTTAAATTAAAATTTTTTTATAAAATTATAAATTATATTATATTAAATACATTCCATATTTTTTATACCCAAATAGTAATATGGAAATAGGTTCCATATTTTATTTTATTTAACCAAATATTTACCATTTATTTAATTAAAAAATTTAATATATAGAAAAAATTGGTAAACAAAAAAAAGTATTGTATTTTGTTAAATCATCATAATAGTTAGAAATAATTAATGAAACTTTTTATTTTTATATGTTAAATATAAATTCCTCATAATTATTTCCTTACATAACTCACCCATCTTCAACTGAATTCAATCCTTACACTTCTCTTAAACCTAATTTTCCAAAGAAATTTCTATCAATTTCACCGAAAAATGATATATCCTCTACTAACATTGAACACATATATTACACTGAATTTATCTTCATTAACAATATATTATCCTCTAAATGAGGCATATTCTAAGATTGGTAGACCCTGGTGAAAATTATTTATTCTATGATATCAATTTCGAAGAGGCCCTCTACGGGGTGAATTGGGAACTCAATGTGAATATCAACTTCTCCCTAGCCATTTAATTTCTATAACATTCATCCATTTATCATACATTTAGATAAAATAGTGTTATAACACCTAATGTTTAACTAAATACTTCTATGATAATTATATTATATTAAATAAATCCCTTTCAGAGTAAAAATCATTGATATAGTGTTGCATATTAATTTTCAGGTTTGTTTGACCAGGTATTTGAAAGATGTAATAAATTAAAATAATTGATGAATATGAAAAATAATTACTTGTAATATATGATAATATATAATAATCAATGTAATTAATATGGTTTTATAAATGTAACATAATTATATTAATGATCTATATAAAATAACTTGTTGTTATTACCCTATACATGTTCATTATAAATTCCATTTTCATATACCATACCCATGTCGTAAATAAGGTTAAAATGTGAGTATATAATTCATTGTAAAACATTTTTTCAACTAATTTGAATACTCTTTTAATTGGGAAGATGATAAAAATAAAAAAAATATCATCTCCATTACAAAACATGCATGAAACAAAATTATAAACATGCAATGTTGATGATAAACTATAAATAACTAATATATGTGTAATAACTGGTTATAAAATAAGTCTATAAAAGTTAAATTAAATGAATAGGGTTTGGATAAAAGTGAATAATATTCTTATTTTTATTGCATATAAAGATAAAATTTATTTTATCTAGTTATATTTTAATTTAAAGGTTTTCTATGAACCAACTTCATTCTAGGAGTAAAAAATTTTCCACATATACTATGGTGTTTTATGATTAATTTAATTTAAACTATTTTTATATATTACTAAATTAAGATATTAATTATTACTTATTTTCACTTTTTTTTAAAACCATTTTTAATGGGCATCATAATTCGTAATTATGATATATGATAAGGTTTTGTAAAACTACATTGTCTTTCATTGAGCCATATAATTTATTCCAAAAAAACATTTTATATGTCTTCTTTCATAAAATAGTATTTTTGTTACATTTTATTCTTAACTTGTGTTTTAGTTATTTTATATGGTCACACATAATTAATTTTGAAGGATCCATTTCTCTATAACCATTGATTATTATAATGAATATTTCCTATATTTTTTTTTCATAATCAATTTACCACATGTATATAATCTTTAATTCCATGAATATTTTACTCACATACATTGATTGATAAAATTCATCATTATCTACCCTCTTCATATTAATC
This sequence comes from Viscum album, assembly GCA_963277665.1. NCBI lineage: Eukaryota > Viridiplantae > Streptophyta > Magnoliopsida > Santalales > Viscaceae > Viscum > Viscum album. The sequence goes on along the minus strand of OY728159.1, from coordinate 649,184,921 downwards.
ATTATCTCTTTTCTAATTGATGTTTTATTACTATTTCATTTTATGGAAATTTCTCTTGAAATAACTAAAAGGAATAAAAAATAAATTTTAGTTCACATTCATCAAATATGTATGGTCCATATAAAATTTTCTAACTTGAGAACAATTTATTTTAAAGATAAATCTATTGGTGAATTTTTTAAAATAATTTTTCACAAAATAATTAAATAAATTTAGGTAAAATTATTTTATAATGTTACTCATAACATAATGATAAAATGAAAATAATAAAAATGTGTTATCAAATTTGTTTTAATGATTTACTATATAGTTCCTTATATATCCAAAAAATATATTTTTATGGGTAAGTTTTATGAGAAATCAAAGAAATATAACATGATATACTTCTTGGGGGGAATGAAATTTCTTTGAAATAAACAATATATTTATTAACATCATTTAATGTGATATGAATTGAATATATTTTGTAACCCATTTTCATTCCTTGGTATTTCTTAAGGATAATTATGGTTGATTCCATTTTTCATATAAGTATTATATATCATTATATAGTTATTGGTGTGCTATATATATCTCTAATTAATTTTTTGATATTGTGTGTGTCATGCGATAAAGATTTTATACATGGATATTTTTTTATTCTCTACATTATGTGTGGGAATAATATATCTTCTCACAATGTTATGAAAAGAAAATGTAAATTATGTTACAAAACTTATGTATGGGCCTATATATCATTTAAATTGTTCATAAGGTTAAGTTTTATTATGGTTTTTCATATAACACATTTTATATTCCTCATTTCAATGTTTTATGCCTATTTCATGATCAATGTGTCATGAATATTATCTAATGTTCCAAAATCTCAATATCATTGTATATGAATAGTAATTTGTGGTTATATGTCCTTAAATCATTCAATATGGAAATTTTAAATATTTTTTGGATCCTTTTTTTAGATATTTGTACAATGTTATTTTTCTCATATATTCTTATAATTTAATAAGTTATGATATTTTTAAAACATTTTATTTAATGATAATTTGACTATAATCCATATTGTGTCACTTCCATAGGGAAATATATATAAGACTATGAATATAATAATTCTATATGAGGTGAATTTTGTATGATATGTTAAAGATAGGAGGTCTAATAAATTATTTGAAATGGATGTCTCTAAATTAAAAAAAATATTATATTTTATAATTTCTAGATTATAATAGATGTTTGATGTCAAAATTTTTAAAATGATGTTAAAAATATTCATTTTTTGATCTGGTAATCCAAACTATCATCCTAATTGTTATTATAGATCATTCTTAATTTTCCATATGAATTAATTTGGTGAAAGGCATCAACAGTAGTCGAACAACTCTCCCTAATAATGGTATATATCTAAATCACATTAATTTTGAACCATAAGAAAAATATTTTATATGAATTACTAGCTTCTATATTTTGTATGATGTTATTACATGATATATCACAACATAAATAAGATTATATAATGAAATATATATTTTTATTTTTACTCATTATAAACCATAGATAAAAAAATAGATAATATATATTTTTAAAATATGTGAAACTATTTTCATTATCTTACAAGTCTTTACAGGTCTTTTCCTTATTTTGGTGTGATATAAAGAATTGTTGAAAAAGGCCTGATTCTTATTAAAGATGAAATTTTCTTTCAAATATTTTTTTAAATTCAAACATCCTCATGACTGTATATAACATGGTCATTGCATACAATAACAATTACTGAGGAGAGAAATTATTATATACATAACTAATGACCCAAAAACATTTCATGTAGTCCATCTAGAAACATTAAATTTCATAATATAACTTATGACTTTTATTACAATAGGATCAACACATTTTCTACATCAGATCCAATTGTTCATATATGAAATCTATTTTGGTGTGGTTTAATAATTATTATTTTCACATATTGAACTATTATTCTTTTAGAATATCTGTTATGTTGTAATATAGACTCTAGAAACATGATTTAATATTTCAAACATAATATTTTTTTACATGAATTTAATCCTATAAAACAACGTTTATGGCATTATTGAACTATTATATCCAACAGTTTAATCTATAACCAAAAACTATATATAAAATTATCCAAAAATTGGTTAATTCCTTCTATCTAAACACTTTCAACAAGAATTCTAATATAGACTAATAAATTCTATAACACAATTTATATCCATAAATAATATATTAAAAAACTAAATATCAAAAATAAAAAATTATAAACAATTCACCCAAATCATGGACATGAAATTTTACCATCAATTTTCTATACCAACATCATTTATATAATGTCTAACTAGCCAATTTAGTGACTTTAATACTTCATCTATAAATTCTTCTTTTCTAATCCATGATTTTTAATATTAATTCTGAAGATATCATTGTAAAAAATAATTCACTAAGATTTATTTCAATATCTAGTATCCCTAATCATCACCATTAATGTAGAGTTATACTTCAATAAGTTCTCACAATCCAAGATACTAAATCATTATAATATTTGTTATTATTAATTTTATTTCATCATATTACCTTTTTGAGTGACTCTTTTCTCCCACATTGGATTTTTTCCAAATTATCACCATGATCACCATTAGATTCAGTAATATATAACCTCTAATTAAATAATTATTATACACCACTCCATCATTTATAGTCATCCATCTTCATAGAAAAATTCATCAATAACTGAAATATATATAATTCTTAATTATTTTTGGAAGTAAATTTACATTATAGATATAACTATAATTTTTTTTAATATATTGATATCATGATATTACGAGTCATTAAGATTATAGTTCGGTCTATAGTAGCGTGCTACATGGGTTATCATGATGGTCATTAAAGACTTACATTATTTATTTATTTATTTATTCCTTATATATGATCATATTAATTGGAATACGTTTTTTATATTACATATATATATATATATATATATTATTCTCCTTTTTTTAATGATCATAAAATCATGTTTATTAGGATCATAATGTGCTTTATGTTTTTTGTTATAAATTTACATTATAAAGAATATTAGAAAAAATTTGTTTATTTTTGGAAAAGCCTCATCACCCAGCATGTATCACCATCAAAAAAGTCTCACCACCAAGAAGTCTCATTGCCAATGATGTATCACCACTAAAATTTAATTTATCTATGTACTAGAATAATTCATCACTAAGATGGAAATTTGAAAAGAGTATGAAAATGAGTCACCACCAACTATGTCTCACCCCCAGAATGAAAAAATTTCAATGTGTCAGAAAGACTCGCTGCTAGAGTGGAGTCACCGTTGAATCATCCTACCAAAAAAACAAATTTGGTAAATTTTTGTTTTACTATCATCTAGATACACCATTATAATGTCTCACCACTAGACCCTAAGTAAATTCTAGATCAAGGAACCACCAGATTAAGACACTTCCAAAACATGTCATTATCCAAAAGTGTCACTACCGTAGAAATTCAATGTTCTAAATACTAACCTTTACTATTTTAATTTGTTTTGAATTTATTTTCTCTAACATATATTTTATGAAATATAGTTCCCTAACTTATTTAAATAAGTGCTTCTTAATTTGTGGATAGAATTCATTATTTTATGTGTCAAACATCTAGTATGAGGATCACAGAGAATTCAAATGATCCAATTTCAAGTTGATGCTATTAAAAGATGAATCATACTCCCTCATGTAATAAGGGATGAACAAGTGTAAACACATAGATACACTGATATTACTATACATGAAAAATGAGATGATATTATATTTAAGAACCTGAATATCTCCACAACCTAAATGCTTAAATGCTTTCACTTGACTAAGGAAGACAAAGAAAAACATATATCAAATGACTTCCTATAGTAAATATAAAAGAATATATTACTCTCTTTTCTATATTAACATCCAAAAAGAATACATGAGATACATTTCAAACTACATTCACATACTCATGAGATGCATAGAAAATAATACAGAGAACAACTATTCATCCAGCACTCGTATATTCTCTATTTGTTTATTTCTATTTTACATTACAGTTAGTGTGTGTATACTCTGTTTATTACACAAATACACTATCTTCTATATTGTACTTTAAGATACATAGATATCTTACCAACAAATATTAATCTTTTTTCCTATGTGTTGGTGTAGAGGTCTGTTTTTGGAGTGTTTTATCCATAATCCCACCAATATTATGTAAGATGTCTCTATTTTTCATGGAGAGTTGTTTTACTTTCATAATATCCTAGCTAGGTTGGGTATAAAATGTATGTTTATATAAAGTACTAGGAACAATGTGATTGAAAAGGCGATGGGAATAAGCCTATGCATTAGATTGAACCAATTTTATTCAAATAGTGGAGTATGTTTTATTAATATGTTTTCTTTAACATGGATATACTTTAAACTACATATAAAATAAACACCTTTATAGTTATTCATAATTTGTGTTTATAAATGATTTTGATTTATTAAATTGGTTTCAAATATTAATGTAATATTATATATTATTCTTATGTGAAACTTAATCAATCTTTGAAAAGTCTTTTAAAAGGTAAATATTTATATTAATCTACATTTATGGTTAACTGGGTTGTTTTATTTAAATTTGGGTTTTTTAATTACATCCATTTTTTTAAATAATTTTTTATTGGGTGCTCAACTGAATCCCTCTTGGGATACTCGCTCTTAGAAACATTTGTTATCAATGGATTACACTTTGGTATCAATTATTTTAAAACCCTTTTCAAATGTGATGTTAGTTTGGATTTAAATATCGTAAATTTATATAGTAGATATAAGTTTAAATTATTTAAATGGATAATTTATAAGAAGTGTCTTACACTAATAGACCAACCTTTTCAGTGGAACTAATTATGATTAGTGGAATATTAAAATTAAAATGTATGTTGAAATTCTGGGTTTTGATATTTGTTTTACTATTGAGGATAGGTATGAGTTACATATGATTTCACAATGTAAATGGGATGATGATACAAAACATTCCTATAATAATAATTTCATATCTAATAATTCCTTTTATTATTCTTTAGGATATGAGGACTTCAATATAATTTCTTCTAATAAAAAATGATTTTGAGATTTGGGACACAATAGTTGTTTCACATGAAGGACCAACTAATTTTAAAGATGTGAGAAGGAATAAGTTATCTATAAAGTGTGATAATATTAAAAATAATCATGATTAATTAAATTATTTTAGATAAATCAGGTTCAGTGAAATTGTGAACACTATGATCTCCCTTGTAAATCCAACGTTTGAGAAGGATCGGGTAATAAAACATCTCAAATTCCTTTTTAAAAGATGAAGTGTCACATCTATTTCAATTAATGAAATCGGGTGACATCTGAAAACTTCCATTCAATGTGTGTATTGGTAAATTGATTATGTATGAAGAATAATTTAATGTTAAAATAAAATATGATGATGTTTCAAAAAAATCAATATCTTTCAAGTCAACTATATCCAAATGAAGGAAAAAGAAGAAATATAAGACTCTAGTTGAATGTTTTAGTGATAGTGAATCACCACCTAACAATGATGAAGAGATGCTTTGTATGGCTAGAAGATTTAATTGGTTTAAAAGAATGAAGTGGGTTTTCAGAAATCCTAGTTATAATGGAAAATATGATACTAATGGAAACTGGAAGAATGATGATAATGAAATTACCTTTTATGAATGAATGAGAAAAGGACATTTTATGTTAGAATTTCCAAAATTAAAATATAAAAAATAAACATGAGGATAGGGAAACGAAGATTCTGAATCCATTAAGGAAACATTGAGTGCTCTAAAGATATCTCAAGTGACTTTAACTCTGATCGAGAACAAAATTCTGACCGATCCAATAAGTGATTCATGAAAAAAAAAAGTATCTCAGGTACCTTCTGTATCTATTATATTACCATTCCTTAACTATAAAAATCATAAAAAATAACATAATGATGATGAAATTTCTCTAGACTAAATGTTTGAATATTTAAAAATTCTATAAGAAAATTCCAATGTGTGTAATGATAAATATAATGCTATTAAGACACATCATGCATTATATACCAATAATAAATCAGATCATATTGTTGAGGAAGGGAAAAAGGATCAGTTATGAAAGGATAATACTAAACAAAAATTATATAAAGAAAAACTAAATAATTATTATAAAATTATACCAATGTATTACACAAATTTTAGATAAACAAGTTTCACCAAAATATGTTATAGTTATAGGATACCTACCTAAACAAAGAAGAATAGTTAAGAGCATATTTGTACCTAAATATAAATCAGATAGCTCAAATCAGAGCCATTTTATAGAGTTCCAAATGATGTTTTTATTTCAAAAATCACATAATCTATTTATAAGAGACCTATTAATCCTAAAAAGGTTCTTAGATACGTGATTACCAGAACATTTGGTCCCAATAAAACTCAGGTACCAAATTCCTTAATTGTATAAATTTTGTTTTATAGGAAAAAATCTTAAAGTCATCCTGTAAAAGTATATGGTACATGGATATCATATTTTTAATAAATATTACATGATACTACTCTGTTTCAAGGGAGTAAAAAAATTAGTTGGTGGTTATGTCACCTTTGGTGATAATGTTGAAGGAAAAATCGTCGGCATTTTCCAAATTGGTAAAACCACTTATTTTATAATTTATGATTTACTATTTGATTATGTTTTGAATTATAAAATTATTAACATCTCAAAAAATATTATGATGGTTTTGATGATAAATTTGAGAATAATACATGTAATTTTTTTGATTTAAAAGATGATTCAGCTTTTACTGCATTAAGGAATGAAAATATTTGTGTTGTTGATCTTAATTCTTAAATTTCTCAAAATATTACTTTCTTCATTCCCTTTGATAAATAATATTTTCTTTGGCATAGGAGACTATCAAATTATAATATTCACTGACTTGGTAAGCTTACTAAGAAAGGGTTAGTAAAGGATCTACCAAAACTAGAGTTCCCAAATGATAAAGTCTCTAACCCATTTCCAAAAGAGAAAAACCACTAGATTTATTTTAAATTAAATAATTATATTTCAACTTCTATTAATCTAAAGTTGGATAATATGGATTTATTTGTTCTATCTAGTTTTCCAAGTCTAACTAGGAAGCATTGTGTTTATGTACTATTTGATGACGTTTATAGGTATATTTGGTATTCTTTTTGTCTCACAAAAGTTAATCTTGTTCTTATTTTACCAAGTATTCTAGGTATATAGAAAAAATAAGTTGACTTATAATTATTACCCAATTAATTTAACATGGTCTTGAGTTTTAAAATCAAGAATTTGAATCTATTTTCTCACAAATTTTTATAGTCATAACTTCTCTACTTCTAGGAAACTCAACAAAATATAGTTGTAGAATGGAGATATATAGAACATTATGAGATATCTCGTAATATGGTAAATGAATATTACTTACATTTATACTTTTGGAAAAATATATAAATGTAGACTAGTATATATTTAATTTAGTTTTAATTTGACTAAAATTATGGATGGCATGTTATGATCTTTTTAGAACAATATGAAGACTAAGGTAAATTAGATTAGAGTTATTTTGTAATGTATTTATTCACAAAACTGAAGAAAATATTGACAAACTTTCTTCCAAAATTGTTGAAGAAATTTTCCAATGTTATTAAACATCGAGTAAATCTTACATTATTTTCAATAAATGAACCCAGACTATATAAGAGTCTATTCATATTAATTTGATGAAACATATCAACAAGAGCCTAATACCTTTTTTTAAAATATTGAGTATAATTTATATTATTTAAACCTAAATTCCAAACCTAGTTATTCTTCTCTAAATAGTTATAAAAATCATTTTGTTTTGTGGAATATCAAAAACATCTAGAACCTAAACCTTAAAAGAACCTGAGGTGACCAGCCCTACTATTTCCATAGTTGTTAAACCCATTAATTAACATCGTTTAGATGATGTAGTTGGATACCTAGATAGAGGTACATATACTAGATATTATTTAATAAATATGTTTGAACAGCAATCACTATTGTGAGAATATGAACCAATGAACATTAATGATGTAATTACTAATAAATGTTGGGTAATTTCCATACAATAAGAAATAAATCAATTCTAATTAAACAATGTATGGGAACGAGTGGTTAGATCCAAGAAAAAGTTTACTCTAGTAACCAAATGGGGGTTTATAAACAAGGTATATGAATTAGGAACAATAGTAATAAAAAAGGAAACATAAGTTTCACAATGTTAGAGTCAAGAAGAATGAATAAAATATGAAGAGACCTTTTCACAATTATCCAGACATGAATCCATTAGAATATATATTTCTTATGCAGCTCATATAGATATCAAACCTGATCAAATTTATGTCAATAGTTCTTTCTTAAATCAAAATATATTTTAGGTTGTATTTTTAGAAAAACACAATGATTTTCAAAATCATGTTTTCAAAATATCAAAAGAATTATATAGTTTGAAATTATCTCAAAGAGCTTGGTATGATAGGCTCAACACTTATCTTCTTTCATAAATATTTCCAAAAAATATTATTGATTCAAACATTTTTATTAAACAATTTTCAAAATATTTTTTATTTGTAAAAAAAATTTATATGGTATTATTTTTGGGTCCTCAAAAAATTAATTATATTCTAATTTGACAAGAATAATGTAAGTTATGTTTTAAATGATTTTAATAGGTGGAATAATTTTTTTAGAATATAGATTTTTAAAAACAAATATTGAACAATTTTGAATTGATTTGAATAAGCAAGGGATATTTAAAAACGTTTTGGTCTAGATAACCCCAAGAGTATTGATAATCTTATGAGTTTTTACTATACGATGGATCTTTATTAAGTTGGGAAACTAGTGGATCAAACCCATTATAGTCGTATGATTGAAATTCTTCTCTACCTAACTGTTATTCTACCTAATATTATTTATAATGTGTATATGTTTTCTCATTTTCAAGAAATTAATAAAGATTCACACTTCATATATATAAACAATTTCAAATACCTCAAATATACATCCAATATATGACTATTTTAACCTAGAGGAAAATAATTTAATATAGTTATTTATTTTGATCCTTATTTTTATATATCTATTTTAGATTGAAAATGAACATCTATAACACATTACCTTTTTATAAGGTCTCAATATTCATGGTGTAGTATGAATTTTTTTTTTGTATTTTCTACTACATAAGATGAGTACATAGCTATAGGTAGATTTTATGAACAGACATTGTCGATGAAACACACATTAGAAGACTATGGATACCCATTCTGAAATTTCCCTATAAATTGTGACAATAATACAGCTATAAATATTTCTAGGAATCCTATATCACAATATAGAACAATACATATTGAATTAAGACATAACATAATGAGAGATACTTTTTAAAAGGGTGAAGTCACTCTTGAATACATTGTTACAAAACCTAATCTTGCTGATCTATTTACTAATCCATTGAATTCTGGGAGAATTAATTGCATCAAATCATAATTAGGTGTGATCAATTTTGGTTATGTTTAAATTTTATATGTCTCAACATCGATACTTATCACCATTGTGTCATATCACCATTGTGACCTCTCACCATTGATACTTATCACCAATGATTCTTCTCACCATTGTGACTTCTCACCTGTGTGACTTCTCACCCTTGTGACTTCTCACCCTTGTGACTTCTCACTATTGATATTTCACACAATTCAAAATATATCACCATTGGAACTTCACACCATTGGTTTGGTCATGAATTTGTTAATTTTTTATTTCACTTATATATTTTAAACCCCTAGTTTTTTTCATTATGATTTATTTAATTTATGTTTTGATTTTATTGTATCATTTCAATTATGATTGTGTGAATCCCTAAAAAATATCAATAAATGCGGCACTTTGTCTAGTTTGAATAAACTCTTTCAATGTGTGTTTTCCTTGATGCATGTTCCGAATACTTTCCTTTTATTTTAACCCAAACTGACCAACTGGTCCAATGTTAATCATCCTTCAATGTCTTCATTGGACAAGTAACATTCATAAAATAAATATAAAGGGGGTTGAAGTTGTTTTACTACAATTGAATTGGTAAATATCAAACTCTCAAAATGAGTGGTTTTTTGAAAAAAGGATGTTCACATAGAGCGGATGCTTTTGGGTAAGTCTTTACTGCTAAATGTTATACAGAACTAAGGAAGGATGGAATGGTTCTATTAAAAATCTAGACAATGTTATCCTAGGTTAGTATAAGAGTTTGGTTATTTTTTGGTGTTCTATTTTGAAAAAAAAAGAACAATAATGGGAAAGAACTAGGATAAATTTTCATATAATCATGTTTTATTCAATGAAGTGGTATGAATGACATCATTTTTTTCATAAGGGTGTTTTTCATTATTATAAATGGATTATTCGAGAGTTTAGTGATGATTTTTTATAATGATACTTTTTTCTGAATTCACATAATGTAAAGTTTTTAGAAGAATTATAGTTTATAAGTTGAATGGTGGATTATATTTAATTTTAAAATTAATACAACATATGGGGTGTGTAAGAATGATTGATTTTTCTACACTAAGATATCATGGCATCTATCTTTTATATCACCAGAAAAGAGGACACATGATCAGCCTCGAGAGTTATCTTATTCTTCACATGATGGATGTGATTTATCATACTTGAAGGTATAATAATTAAATCTATCCCAGGTTGAATTATACTATTGTTAAAGAAAACGTCTTAGATTATTATGATGAATAATATAATATGGATTGTGTTGGATTATTCATTAAAATAATAACAAAAAAGTGGATGAAAATAAGTTCAAAACCATGGAAGAAACAATGTGTATCTGATTTGGAAATGGTGTATGATGACTTTAATATACTTGTACACTATTCAAGACCCAATTATTGTGTTGAACCTGGACTATAAACTGATGAAATTGTAGAGTATTCCGTATTTTGAGGATGATAAATAAGATGATATTTATGAAATGAAGAAGAGGAATTTTCAGTCAATGATGGAAGTGACTTTGATTTTTCACAAGTCACCTCAAATTACATATGTATCTCTTAGCCCACCTAATAATATCCCTAAAGGATAGATATCATTATGGAATATATTGATGAAAAGAAGATCAAAATATCAGTATAGGTGAAATTCAAAAGTACTTCAAATCATCTAATGGTGAAAATGGTATTGAGGAATAAGATGAAGATGAAGAGGAAGAAGTTGATGAAACTGGGGATAAAAATGAAAAATGAAGTGGAAATGTTGATTATGATGATGAAGATGAGGATATAGGTTAGGAACCTAGTGATTTAAGTGGGAGAATTAGAATATAGGATGTTGAAATTCTTCAAGATCTACTTACTTCTATTGGAGGTTCTATTTCCATATCCAATTAGAGGACCACTTGTTTGTTGAATTGGATCTTAATGCTAGAGAAGAAGAAGATTAATCTATGGAGTATAGAAATCCCCAAATAATGGAATTCATCCAGGGGTTTATCAGGTTTATGGATTTTATTATTTATCTATTAATGATAATCAAAAAATTCCAGATTCAACTATTTTTTAGAAGATAATAGTTATTGTTGATGATGAATAGTTAGTGGATGATTAGAGAGTTGATGAACATATATATGATGAAATTTTTTTGAGATAACTATTGATATTGATTTTGGAGGTGTGGTTTATACTAATGAGACTTCTATTAATGAGCACATGGAGGATGGATTTACCATTTTCAAGAAAATATCCATTGAACCTACTATTGTATTACCTGTTATAGTTATATGTACAGTTTTTGAGTCTTTTGTTGCTAATAATTATGAATTATGGAAAGACGTAATGTTTAAGGAATGGGGTCTGATTATTTTTAGTCCACCAAAGTATTCTAGACTATCCATTTTATATATGAATGATCTAGATTAATCATTCGTTTCTTAGATTAAAATTACTAGTATTTTAAAATATTTTGCTTCCGATAGAGTGCTTGTACAACCTCTTATTCCTTCAGTTCAAGTGGACATAGTCACCAATGGTGAATTGGATGTTTTAATAAAAAAATATTATAACATATTTTGGAAATATTTTTAGGATTCATGAAACACTAATTACTTATTTAATTGAAAAAAGACATGAGGTACTTGTTCAAATTTTTTATCCAACATATTCATCTATAGATGGTTCACCATATTCAATATGTTGAAATTCAGAATAACTAACTTTTCCATGAGCTGGAGGCTGTGAGATCTATTATGCAAGGGATAAAATCTTCTTTTATAACCTCTATTAATTCTATTATTGATAAATTAAAAAATATTTCTTTAGTAGCATCTAGTTATATTGGTCCTCCTCCTCCTATTTTTTTGATGAGATAGTTAGATATGTTATTAGGGAAGATGTTAAAACTATCTCAATTTTTTTTTAAATTTTTCGTGATTCCTTGCCTATATAAATTTTTATAATGTTCTAGAACAAAAAATTTCAGGCTCAAATAATTTTAAGGGAATACATGGAAGACCTGATAGCTGACAAGGACACTATAAAAAATCCATAAAGTATTATCTGTCTCAGATTTTTACAATGCATGATCTGAATTATCATTTTATGATTGTTGCTAAGAGTATGATGTTATCTCAAATAGTACAATCCTTTAAAGATTTGGCCAACCTGTTAAATATTATTTACTCTGGTACTATATCATTTTATTAAAGAAAAGGGATACTTCTTCAGTGCACTAGATTGAGGGGAAAAATAATCAGGGACTACATCAACCTTATCAAAACATTTATGCATGTCCATGGAAAAAAAATTATAACTTGGGAATAAATTACTCGTAATGATTATTTGACACCTCCAACAACAAATATAGAGTATTACCCTTTTGGAGTGATATAAATTCTCATTCCCCTATGCCATCCTTTTTCAAACTATTCTCTATGTCTCTCTTAGACAAGAAGTTCATAAACTCAAACTGTTAATCATTAGATAAATTCCTACTCTTTCTAGTTTTTCTACTGATATTCCTCAAGATTTGTCATATTTTGATTTTGTTCCTTTTACCTCAGGCATGTATTGGAGAAAATAACCTTTTATACCTTTAACCCCTCTAGAGAAGAATTGATTGATAGACATTGTATTTTTTAAGTGAATGAGTTTTGTGTCACTTTTTTTTGAAACATTTTAATTGTTCCCTTAATTCATTATTTAAAGGAAATTTTCTTCTTAATCTTATTAGTTTTTTTATATTATATTTTCTTCATATTATATTATGTTTCATGTTTTATTCATCTTCTGTTTTAGTGCCTTTTATATTTCATTATCCTTTTTGATAATCCTAAAAATGGGAGAAATATAAAAGGGATTTTATTTTGGAGTGATTTTTTTATTGTTTTCATATATTTCTCTAGCATCCTTTGATACTATGTAATATCTTTCATTCTTTTACATTATTACCATAATTATTTATGTAACCATTTTCCATTGATATTTTTTCTTATATACCTATAAGTGATATCATGTGTGTTTTACATTCATTATTTGATATAACCTAATCAATTTTTTTATTATATTTTGTCCTTTATTTATAATTGATTATATAAGTAAAAAATTTCATGACTTACATTTGATTCCATTAATAAACAATTCCATGATTTTTCATCATCAAAATGGGGGATACTATTGACCTCCTTGTTTTAATGATCATAAAATCATGTTTATTATGATAATAATTATATTTATGTTTTCTATTAGAAATTTAAATTATAATTAAGATTTGAGAATTTTTTTACTTATGGATATGAATCACTGCATGGAATGTCTCACTATCAGCAAAGTCTCTCTGCAAAGAAGTCTCATCACCGAGGATGAGTCAGCAACAAAAATAACTCACCATTTGGATTTAAAAGCTTCAATATACTGGGATCAGTCACTAATGAGACATAAATTCTATTATGTATGGAAAAGATTCACCTCCATCTATGTCTCACCACTAGAACAAAAAAATAATATGTTTTTTAAAAACAAATTTCTAGAGTGGGGTCATAGTTGAAGAATTATTCCACTGGCATGAAAATTTGATATTGTGTTGAGTTACCACCAGTATGATGCATCATTCTAATGTCTCTTTTCCAAACTCTAATTCACAGCTAGATCAACACAATACTATAACGTGTCACCATTCCAATGTTTCCATAACAGAGATATTAACGATTATAAAGACTCACCTGCTACTACCTTAATTTATTTTGAATGAAATATGTCTAATTCTAATTTTATGAAATTTAATGCCCACAATTATTTTAATTATCTTTCCTAAATTGGTCAACAAAATGCATTGAAATATGAGCCAGACATCCATTATGAAGATGACTTTGGATTTAGATTATTCTATTGTCTTCTACTATATCTATTGTTAAAATATGAAGTTGACTCCCAAATTTGATAAGGGATGAAAAAGTTTAAACATGTAGATAGATATAGAAAGATAAACGTAAAAAGTGAGTATAGAGAATATTTAAGAACCTAAAGAATAAAATTATCTATAATCGTGTATTTTTACAGTCAACATTGGAAAATGAAGAAAAACATACATCTAGTGCCTTCTTGTATTCAAAAGCAATAAATCTATGAAAATATATTTTACAAAAAAATTATAAATAAGACTCAAGACACATTTTAAACTACATTAAATATTTCATGAGCTGTATCTCTTATCAGGAATTCAAACACTATTAATTATACACTCTTATCTACTATGTTTGATTATTTTTCTTTTACATTATGATAAGTGTGTGTATAACCTATTTATTACATGCACATTGTTTTCTTTTTTAAATTTGATGAAACATAGATATATTCTCAAAAACATTACTCATGTTTCCTAGATGTTGTGGTAGTGATCCGATGGTGTCTTTCTTTATCTATACTCTAGAAAATACAATGAAGGAGGTCCATGTGTTGTCGGGATATATCTTATATTATTGTAATAGATGATCCAAGATTTGTATCAAATGTTTATTCATATATACTTCTTAACATCGGGTGATTTCCAAGTAGAGAGGACTAAGTATCAGATTTAGATGGAACATATTGTATTCAAAATAATATTTTGGATTATTTCTATTTTTTCATTAAACTGAATATGTTTTAACTATAAAAATCAACACATTGATAGTTAGCCTTAATTTTTTTATATAATATTTTAATATAGTAAATTTATTTTCATGTTTAATGTAATATTATTTGTTATTTTTAATCAAGACTTTATAAATCATTGAGATATATTTTAATAAGTCAATATTTATATTTATATGTTGTTTTGGTTAAATAGGATGTTTCATTAAACCTTTGGTATTTTATTTAAACCCATTTTTAACAAGAAAATATTAGGTATTCAATTCACCCCACTATTGAGATACTCTGACAAAAAATATCATTACTATTTATTAGGATGTATTATTTAAATATATATTTTATGATTTTACATAGTTATATTAATTAGATACCATATAAAAATTATTTATTTAATATATATATTTATATTCCTAATGATATAGTCTTCCAAAATCTCTTCTAGATGATTTTTTATATTCAAAAACCTCTAGTATATTGTGTCGTATGATTCATGTGATGTGAGGACCCTATATATGAAATTGTTTTCAGTGTTGTGATATGTTATCAGTAAATTATATTAGATCATTTTATATATTTAATAGCATGTATATATATGGAGTTCCTAATTATTTGGGACTTCAAATATAGTGTATTAATTTAATTAATCAAACAATATATATTAAAATCTCTTATTTCCAAGGGAAGTCCATAAATGTTCAATGGTTGAGAGGGTTCTAAATATATTATTTTGTGGAATTGATTATAATTTTCAAAAACTAATATTTTTAATGTTTTTTATTTTTATGAATCATGGGTGATCAGATAGAGATCATGAACTATGTTTAGAATATTCTTCCTGATGAGAAAAAACAAAATGTGTACTTTTAGGGGAAAAAAAGGTGGAACATATTCCTCTTATTGCTAAAATATCACAATAAATAATTTATTACATATTAATTATATTTTTTAATTATTTTTATTATACCAAGTTCTAAAAATAATACCTATGTTTGATAGCATATATAACATGAAACACCGAACCTAAATGAAACATAAAAAAATAATATTTATATAAAAGCATTATAACATAGTTGGTAAATTAATTTATATGAATATGATTAACTAAATTATGAAATATATTTTAATTATATACTTAATTAATATTAATGTATTAATTCTTATAAAAAAAATAATAAATGTTTTGTAAAATTAGTTTTCAAAAAAATATTTTTTCTATAAAAATAGTTTTTATTTCATGTTTTCTGAAAATATTATAACCAAATTTTGAATAATATTTTAATTTTATTTTATAAAAATGATAAAAATTTTTAATTATTCATATCAGAATAATCATATGATTAATTTTTTATTATTTATTAAAGTAATTTTCCTTTAAATGAATAGTTACAATATTTAATTTTTCTTAAAAATAATATTTTATTTTCATGTATACAAAAGTAAAATTCAATTTTAGATTATTTTTAAAATTTAAATATTAAACTATTATTAAACATAATCAAATTATATCCTTTTAAAAAATGTACACTTGAATCTTGTTTAAAATATATATATAATTAAAAATATTTTTTTTTGAAAAAAAATTTATCATTTCTTTTTGAATTTTTATTTTAAATATAATTCTAAAACATTAGTGATTTAATTTTCTAAAAATGGAATATAAATTTTGAATTAGGGGTTCAATTTTGGAAAATATGATTCTTTTTTTGCCCTTATGAATGGTAATAATAGTATTTTTATTGCTATAGTAAAATGTAAACAATGTAATCAAGGATAAAAGTAAAATGATAAAGACAAAAAATGAAACAAACACTTAACTTAATATTAATTGATACTTGATTCACATTATTAAAAATACAAAAGTTGAATATATATCTTTTTCATTCCATTTGTCTATGATTTTTACCTTTATATTATTTTATCTAATTAAAATTATAAAATGAAATTATATTTATCATAATATATTTATATATTTTAACTAGGGAAAAATAGAGAAAATATTGATTGTAAATTTTATATTTAATGCTAAATGATTTATGTTACAAAGTTACATTTTTTTATTTGTATTAATTAAATAATTTCCTTAAAATAATACACAAAGAGCACATAGTAATTATTCTCTCAATATAAAAATGATATAAATGATGACAATGATATTAAAAGTAATATAATTTTAATGAAATATTGTGTTAACTGAATTATATCAAAAAATATAAAATATTAGTTATGTATTAAAAGTGTGTATTCAAATTTCATTTTTTTATGATTTTTTCAATCTCAAGTTAAATTAATAGTCCCAAAATTGATATTAATTATATCTTATAATAATTAATATTCTATTATTTAATGTGATATTTCTAAAAACTATACCATTATAGAATTGATTTTGATAATTTTTAAACCCCAACCCATGGTTAATTTATGGTTCTTATGTCCATTTATAAAAAATATCATAAACCTTAAACATTTAAAAATCGTGTTATCATTGTAAGACTAACAATAGTCAATAGAGGGTTAAAAAAATATTATAATTAAATATTATCAATTTTGAATCATCTTAAACTAATAATTTTTTTATATTATTTTAAAATGTTATTACATTATAGGAGTGACCATGTCCACTTTTATAAAAGGAAGCCCCTTATTATCTCTTATTCACACTCTTGGTTACTTTTCTATTTGAAAAAATACCTATTTGAATCCCTTAATAACATCTATATTCATGTTCTACATGTTTAATTTTGCATAGAATGCCTACATTAGAGGACCTAATTATAAAGAAACTGAGACTATCTTAATTAGAGGTAATGTTTTTAATCGGGGGTTTTCATTTTTTATTCTATCTGAATATTTCTTCAATAATTATAAAACATAACCCCAGTATCATTCATATACTAATATTTTATTATTTTAATTAAATAACCACTATCATTCTCTTATTAAATCAAATGATAAATGAAAATTTCGTTTTTTTGCACAATGGACTACCATCTCATGAAATAATGTAATTTATTTTCCCTAACCACCTATCATGTATTGTTATATAGATGTATATAATATGTATATATATATATATATATTATAAATAAAATATTTATCATTCTTAAAATCCAATATATCATAAAATTTCATCCCTTTACTTCACTAAAAAATTGATAATTGTGTTCATGTGTAAATGTGGACTACCTCCTCTACGAAGTGATATGATTCATTTTTTATTATAACAACACACATATGATATATATATATATATATATATGTTTATTTAAAGGAGTACTATTTTATTAAAAATCTAATTATATTATAGGAAAGGTAAAATAATTCATACCCACTTTCCATAATTTTGGTTGAAAAATGGAAACTTTAGTCATGCATATGTATAGAATATCATATCCATGGTTATAACATAATTCGTTTTAAATATCCATAATTCATTATTTTTTAAAATTATTATTTATGTATTAAAATAATAATTATATCATGAATTTTATTCTGAGAAGATTGAGTGGTGACCTCGTAGTTCATTTCAACATATTAATTCCGTTTGGAAATAAAGAACTGAATGTTCTCAAAACACATGATATAGACATAAATTATTAAGAAATTAAATAAATAACTAAAATAAATGAAATATGTTCTTTAAGGGTGAGGTACTATTCAAGTAAAAGGTTCTCATGAATCAAAAAAATATACTTTTATTATATAGGAGTTTAAGGAAATATATTGTATTTATGGACTATAAGTAATGGTTTTTGTTTCAAGTAGCCTTCATAGAAGTATATTTTAATATTGTGAAATTAATTTAATTTATAATACTTATTTTATATCCTATCACATATTATTTCATGAACTCTAAATGAATCATGGTATTTTAGTTTATAATTAATATTAATTCGTCCAATGGTATTGTACTTAAATGTTACCAAGTGGTAATGTATTTTCAAAATCAATCTCCTGATATTTGGTTAAAAACATCCTCTTTAATTATATTCTAACATGATTCTATGTGAAATGATCCTTTTTTGATTTATGGTTTATTTAACTTTAAAAATCTTGGATTTATAGTTGTAACAAATAATATATCCATATATTAATTCTCAATTCATGTTATGATAATTTCAGGGGTTCTCCATGTCAAAATATCATTTTCATGAGACATGATTCCATTGTGCTCCACATTTTCCTTTTATGGTGTACATACATCCATATGAATGAATTTTGGATATAAATTAATTATTTTATTTTTATTTAATTATTTATATCAGAAGCCTACTTTAAGGACTTATGATTTGAATGTTACAAAAGATTTATGAACTTTTGGTTACAACCACCTGTCTTTTAAAGATTGTTCATGTTAGAGGATTATTTAAAAAAATCACATTTTATTATTTATAAAAAAGGTGTATATTTTATTATAATATATTAATAAACATATTTTACATGTTGAGTTATGATTTCATCCCTTACTAATCAATGAATCATAAATAATGTTTTTTGTATGTTACACTGGTCTTCTATCTTTTTTAGATCGTGATTCATTACCATAATTTTCAATGTTTTGTAAAATGATTTCAAAAATTTTAAAATATAAATATAGATTTTAAAATATATATATATATATATATATTCAATAATTTTTTAATTTTTTAAATTTATTCTGAAATTAAATTTCATAAGGTTATCCAAATGTGTCTCTTTTAACTCTCCTTTTAAAATGATTCAAAAGAAGGATTATTTTGTTCAATTTCCTCATGAACTCGTTTTCAAATAGCCATGACAATATGTACATTGAATATTTATTTATTTTCTTCCATGTTCATTTTCAAATAAAAAATAGTGTCAATATTTTGTAAATTTTTCTAAAATAATATAAAGACAATTTATTTTCCCAATTTTTCAAAGAAATGTTTTAAATTTTCATTTAAATTTATTTTCCTTTATATAATCCTACTTTAATGATTCCTATAATTCATTAGCCATCTACATACTTTCCTGGGATACATTAAGATGATTTTTTTAAATATAATTCCATGAATCGTTTTCTTTTATATTGGTAAATCAAGTTATTATGTAATTAAGGTGTTCATTAAAAGATTAATGATGGAAATATAAGTTCAATAATATATATTATTGATCGGGGCATAAAAATTATTAATGATGATGGGTGAGATGGATATTTCGTATACGATGTATTGATTCACAAAATAGAATAAGGGAAAGCCTGATATAGACTATATAATGGGTTGATCCCAATTTTTTTCCCGATTCAAGTTGATCTAAACAAGTTTTATACAACAGGTTGATCCCCATAATAAGTTAAAAGTGAGCCTAATGTATCTCATATGATGGGTGAACCCCATTATATCTTTCAAATGCATTGGGTAACGATAATACTGGATGTTGACTATATTGATATTCTTATTTTAAGGGTTCATTAATGGTTATATAATGATAATGTTCAAATATAAAAATAAGTTATCTTTATGATTGATATGTGTTTTTAAGGATTTTGTTGACTATAATTTATATCACTTGCTTCATGATTATCGATTCTTATGGTGTATTTCATTTTCAATACATTATTCCATGTCACATTTTTTATATATAGGTTTTAATGGTGATGGGGCCTCTAAATTTATACTCACAAACTTTGATTATGTCTCCATGCCCTTATATTAATCTTATGTTTACTGGTGAAAATTAATTTTTAATTATTTTATTTACCCTTACAGATTATTTGATCTAACAAATATTTTCTTCCCTTTCTAATGGTTTTTATTAAATATTTTATGTTTTGATTAAGAAGGTTATTATACATGAAGAACATAATGTGAGATGGAATAAATTTTTATAAATCAATTGTCTATGTATCTATATAGTTATGAAATATTTTATCTTATTTACCTAAAAAATTACATAAAAGTTTATTTGGTGTATAGGTGATCAAAAATTTCATATTTAAGTTATATTTTTAATGATTCAAATTTGGTCAAACATAATGATTTCAAATATAGTAATGAGATGACTATATTTTTAGAATCATATTTGGGAGTGTGGGGTTTTGGGTTATTATACATGGAATTAGAATTGGTTTTATATATCATTGGAAATTATGATTTTTTTAACGTGATGTGACCTCAAGATATAGGGATATCTTCAAGTATTTATAAGTTTAGGTTTTATCAAAATTTAAAAGGCTTATACACCCATTTTGAGGTTTTATGTGATGGGATAATAAGGTGATTAAATATTTTTTAGGATAATTTTTATAGTATTGAGAAATATATATAACCCTTAAGTTTAAAAGAGGGATTATTTAGAGATAATGATATTAAATCTTTTTTTATGACATTATGATTGATTTATGATAATTATATATATTTATATTCAATTAATCAAAGAAAAATATGTTACAAAATACTTATAATTGTGGCTTTCGAACTTGTTTATGAAAATTTTGAAAATGAATAATGTTTCTCATTAGGGTTTATTACCGAGTATTTTGAAGTTAATATTTTTTTTATCATATTAATGTTTAGCCTTTTTTGAAATTATTTTACATTGTAAAACCCATTTTTCGGGTTAATATATTTGGATGGGAATTACAACATGTAATCCTTTTGTGGGTTATATGATCCATTGAAATATTATTTTAGTTATTTAGGAATGAAAAATCCATCATCAATACTCATTATTTGGAGAAAATATGATATTGTTTTCTAAACTGATTAATGAATGAAATTGAAGTTTTCATTAATCTGTATTTTTTTATGTTAATGTTATTTATGGTATTGTGATTCCAGAACATTAGTAAAGGGATCATGGAATAAAAAATATTATACATTTTTGAAAACTCTCTCTCTATCTATATAAAATATATAATGTTATCTCTTAGATTTATTTTCATTCCAAATAAGTCTTTTCACTTCCTCCTAATTTTCTCCTTAAATGAAAAAAATGATTTATGTTATTCTATATTACTGTAATATTTTTATTTCTATCATTTCAAGTGGAAATTTTATAAGCAATTTTTATTATGTTGGATGTCAATAATGTTATTTTAAAATTTTAAAACATTGATTAACAATTTCAATTAAAAACCCTGAGGAAATAATTTATTAAAGGGTGATAATGTAATATCATGAGTGACAAAAAGAATGAAAATGTTTTGAAGCATATAAGACATGAAAAATAGGGTCTCATTAACAATAAAATAGTGTTGATTATGTGTAATCTTACCCCTTATCATTGGAATAAGAGGGTGATGAGATGTATCATGGACTTTAGAAACATATCATTTGTGCTAAAGGTTAGAAATAAATTCCAAAGGGATTCAATACATGTGGGGGATGATATTACATTTATGAATACATCCACTAGCTAAAACAATCTAGATCCAAAAAAACAATATATGATACATGATAACAAAGAAAGACAATTCAAAATTTCATTTATCAAAATCATACTATAATCAAGTGCTACAATGTAAGACTAAAATATCATAATAAATATAAGAAAACCAATTAATGATACACCAATATAACCTCAAGACTCAAAGATCCACAGGCTCTATGATCCAACACCATCAAAATGACCATGTATCATGAAGTTGTGATATAGATGTTTGATGCTTTACCTTTTCCCATGTGAGGTACATGACATCTATAAAAGAGCAAAAATACCAAAGAAGGGGTGAGTACTAAAACTTGGTAGGTCTTCCTCAATGACTTCCCAACTCATGATAATAGGATAGAAAATGTTATCATTATTTATATAAAAAAAAATTCAAAAATAGTTTACATAAAAATATAAACAAAGGAAATTGTCAAAATAATTCTAAGGAAAGAACATAAATAATTATTTATATCATTTAACATTCTATTTTGGCATACACCCTCCCTTTCCACACAACCATATATCCATCCATGAATTCAATTAGTTGACATCCTTTTACTTGTGATTGGTAAGTCATCCTTCCACTGATATATCACTTAGTGGACCACTTTGATAGAGGTAATTATTTACCATATCCTTCCCAACCTTTTGATATGAGTACTTCACTCCTTTATCCATTCCAATATATATGGATACACAACACAAGACCATGCCAAACACATTCCAAATATATGTTTCTTAAAACCATTTCAATATAATAGAATTATTTTAATTAAAACCCACTTTCTTCTAAAGAGATAAACCATAAACTATTTTAAAATCAACATCTTAAAATCATGTTATCAAAAAACATTCCAATAGCATACCAATTTCTCTAATTTATAAAAATAGAAACTCAAGAGGGTTTTACCAATAAATTCATTGTCGATAAATGATCAGTTTAAATCCTAGATAACAATTTGAAACTAAGAATTCATGTTCTAAAATATAGGTGTTGAGAGTAAAGCCACCTACCTTTAGAGTTTTGGAAAAAATGATAAACAACTCAAAAAATCATGACAAAACCGGATTGAATCTTCATGAACACACCATAGATATCTTACCATATGAACAACATGAACCAATATAAATATATTTGGAATATATAACCTTATATCTACCCAAATCAGGTATAGATCTAAGAAAATGAAATGATGGGAAATGTAGATCTATGAAGAAACCTCATGATCCACAAATAATGAAGCGTTACTACAAAAATTCTGAATCATGGAACCAAGTAAAGTCTTTGTATTGATTAATATTCACATAGAAAAGGTTCTCTAACCATTGAGATACTAAAATACTGAGTTATGCACATTTAGGGTAAAAATGTGTCACTTAGAGGTCAGACTGAGTTAGATCCACAATTTAAAGATATAATATTGATTCGTACATGGATTAGTCACATAGTTAGGCAAACCATGTGCTAAATGTGCTCCTACTTATTCCTTACGAGAGACCTCTCATGGTCACTTTTGATGGTCTATGAACCGTGTGCTAAAGGTTCAAAAGCCACTATCACCAAAAGACTAAACCAAATTTTAATGAACATGGTTTCTACTAGGAAGAAGCATGGTATTGAAAAATCATGTGTCACTCATGATCCTTCTCTTTTTCCTCTATCTCAGTGTTCATTGTTCCCTACTAGTTTTTCATGGTTTCCTCAAATTTTTCACCACTTGTGACCCTATAGAAAAGACCCAAAAACACATTAAACGTTCCCCAAACTCTCCCAAACTTCACCCAACCACTTTTTATACATAAAAACCTAATGAATGGGTTACTTACTAAAAAAATGGGTGCTACATTATCCCAACCATTGGACTTTTCATCCATGGAAATTAAAAACCCATCAGTGTCTTCAAAGAGTCATTTCCATTTCGTGTTCATCTCCACCTTGTGTTCCCAAGTTTGTTCCTCAATTTTATCATGTTTTCACTAAAACCTCACAAGATCGATGATTTTTTCACAAAAAAAATTCTCTTTCCTATCCATTATCTGCACTGGGAAATTTACCAATGAAGTATCTATATCTTTATCAACATTATCTTATCTCATCACCTGGTCCAGATTAGGCTGATACATTTTCAATTAAGATCTGTTGAATCCATCGTGCACCACACTAAACTATGGTAGTAATGCCAAATGATAATCTACCCCTCCCACCCATTATAGTATCTCAAAGGGACTATTTATATAGGAGTTTTATTTCTCTACATCCCCAAATTTCAATGTATAAGCCTTATATAGACCCTCAAGAACACATGATCACTCACTACGAACGTCAACGACCACCAATGATTATCTGCATACGATTTTTAACGACTCTTAGTCATCTCCATCTATCTCATATTCAATGTAATCTTCTTGGTTGTTTCTTTGTCAAGGATTTTCCAAAATAGTTAGGCCGCACCAATTTACACAGAAAAATATTAAAATGACAAGTATGCCCATACAATTCCTCAACTGGAGGTGTATGTGTCGAGGCCTAGTAGATATTGTTATATGAGAACTCCACCAAAGGAACATGATCTTTCCATGAGCCACTAAAATCCATTACACAAGCCCACAACATGTCCTCTAACATTTTTATCATCCATTAGGATTCCATTCCATCTGAGGATGACACACAATGTTCATAGTAAACAAATTTCCAAGGAATTTCTATAAGGATTTCTAGAAACTAGGTGTAAACCTCAGATCTTTGTCTGACATGATCGAAACTGGTATTCCATTCCCCTTTCAAATATCTTGTATAGATATTTTTGATAGATTCTTCACTATATGAGTTTCAAAAATAGGGATGGAATGATCTTTCTTGGTAAGCTGATCCACTATCACCCATATGGAATCGTGATTCTACACCATTATTTGGAGACCTATAACAAAATCCACATCTATCTTCCCCTATTTCCACACTAGGACAGGTAAATACAATAATATATCTACTAGTAACTGATGTTTTTCCTTAACTTGGTGACAAGTTAAGCATCTAGAAACAATCATATTGACCTTCCTTTTCATTTCGATCAACCAAAACTCCACCTTCAATACCTTATATATATATTTTGTATTCTAGGATGGATAGCTTATCTTGAATTTGGGTAAGCGAGAAGAAGTTACTCCTGATAATTCATAGGTACAACCATCCAATTTGAAAACAAAAAAACAAAAATCTCATTTCGCCTCTATCCCTCAATGGTATCCCAACCATTGAGTTTTGACCTCATTAAAAAACATTATTCATAGGACTTATGTGCCTCCTATTCTAAAATTACAAAATTAGAAATCACTAAAAATGAAAATAAATTTCCAACATCACCTATTTCTTCACATTCCACATGTATGTCAGCTAGGATCGACATCAAGTGCCAGTGATCCGAATCATCTATTTCCATCTGAGTGTATGAATTTATACTTTATGAATAGGTCATCAAATTCCCTTTACTCAGTGTACACATCAAAACAAAGTAGAACTTTTGAAAACACTCCATCTATTTTATTTTTCGTATATTCAAATCCCTTTGTGATAAAATATTCTTCATGCTCTTATGATCGGTGAACATAATAAATTTCTCATTGTATAGATAATGATGCCATGTTTTTATGTCATGGATGACTACAATTAACTCTAAATAATGTTTTGGGTAGTTATTCTCCTTCAATATTTACTATCTTGAGACATAATAAACAACATGGTCTCCATGCATGATAACACACCCCAACCGATATTCTAAATCATTACAATACACCACATACCATTGTCATGGTTTTGGAAAAATCATGATCGTTGTGGATGTAAGGTGAACCCTTAAAACATGAAATTATTAATGGAATTCCTCACTCCATTGGAATGGAACATTATTCTTTTTAAAAACATTATATGGTGAGGATATCCATGAAAATTCACCCACAACGAAATGGTAATGAAAATAAAGTCAAAGTAAACTCTGTATCTCAAAGACATTATTTGGCAGTTGCCAAGAGATAAGAACATCTATATTTTACAAATGCACTAAAACACTTCATTACAAAATTATGTGGCCATGAAAGTATAACTCCTGTATCCAAATATCAAACTTTGATAATTTTTCATACCGACGATGTTCTCCAATGATTTCCAAAACCATCTCCAAGTATTTCTGAGGCTCATCCCTTTTCCTCAAATACACCAAAATGTCAACCAAAAACACCGTACACAAAAAATATTGATACCAATAAAAATATTTAATTCATCAATACCATAAAGACCAATTATATACTTGTAAGACCAAAATTCATTACCACATACTCAAAATGTATATATCTTCTTAAAAAAGCTTTTTTCAGAATATACTCCTTCTGAAATCGCAATTGACGATATCCTGGTCGCAATTCAGTCTTAGAGAACCACTAAGATCCCCTAAATTGATCAAATAGATTTTGAATATGTGGAAGTGGATACATATACTTTATCATAACTTTCTTAATCTTACGATAATCCACACATGTCCATATAGTTTTATCTACTTTATTCACGAACAAGACCAGTGCTACCCATGCAGATGTGCTCAGCTGAATAAATACTTTGCATTATAGATCTTTCATATTCACATTCAGATCTCATAAATTTCTTGGTTACATTCGATAAGATGACATTGTAGTGGATAGGTCCTCAGAAGGAGATCAATCATAAATTTTACTTATCTCATATGTGGTATCCCTGATAATTTTTTGGGAAATGTAACCAAAGAATAATGAAAAATAACTTCTCCCAACCAGTTATATTGATTCCAAGGACAAGGCCACCAACTGGTAAGATATTGTTCCTAGAACTAGTTACAACAAGCTCATTACACCTATTATTACATCCCTTTCTCCTCTAATGAGATGTTCAACACCATCCTTGGTTACAAAATTAACTATTCTTTTATAATATTTTATGTGATCCGGGAATTTTTTCAACCAATCCATACCCAATATTACATCATATAAAACCATATACAACACAATGAAGTCCCATTTCATCATGTCTCCATTAATAAATATAGAACATTCTCTAACTAGTAAATATCTTAATTCTTATTTCCTAAGAGGAGTATTATGTTTTAACACCAAGGCCATTATCTCATGTTTTCAACTCAAAAAATATATATCTTGAGAATCAATAATTTAATGTGATGAATCAGTATCAAAAACCACTTAGATAACGGTAGAATTAAAAATAATTTTATATATCACTATAGATGGTCCATCTTGATAATCCAAAATCACTAGATCAACTCTATATAATTTCTTTGTCGATGTCCTGTTCTTATGGTTTATTTGTTGATATTTCCCTACATGAGGTGTCATGGTATTCCAAGAATCATCGTGGATAGCTCTATTCAGAGAACTAGATTATATTTGTAGTCCTTATACTATCATAGCATATGATGATTGTGACACTTAAGAAGTGTCCTGAACACATGACCTTGGAGCATTGCGTTAATAGAATTGAAGACACCCCATCTGGTTTCAGTTATGGAATTCTCTAGGTTGTACATTACACTTTTAATTTATGTGGTCATGAAAATTATATTAGAAACATCTGTATTTTTACTTGGGTCATAGAGTAAGGTTCACTAATCCAGTAATCTGATTTCTATTTACACTCCCACCTAAAAAGTAGGTGTCCCTATTCCTATTTCTCTCATCATTAGAGTTCCCACCATCTTCCATGGGTGTTAACATACTTACTCCTTCCATCACTCCTAATATGTCTCTTTCATCCACCGTTTCCCTATTGACCATCTTTTTATATCCTGTAATACATAGCACAACTATCTTTGAGTGAATTGGATTCCTTATGCCCAATTTAATGATATGTTCCTTGAAGGACACACTAGATGAAAATTGAGGTTAAAAAAAACCATGTTCATGAATTTTGTTGCATACTTGGGTATAGATATATTTTCCTAATTTAGGCTGAAAAATAATATCATTACATTAATATTAAATGTGTCAGGATATGATTTTTTTTTTTGAACAATTCATTAAGATTATCCCAACTATGGAATTGATCTGGAATAACCTACATTGCAATATCCCACCACTAGAATGCAAGATCCTCGAGCATATATAGGGTGAGCCTGACTTTCAAGTCCATTTGTTCGGCAATTAAATCAATGTTAGGATTCATCCTTTTCAGCCACACCTCTTCTTTATCTATTTCAAAATCACCCCAAAATATGTGTGGATTATTCTTCTAGAAATGATATAAATTCTCCACTTTTATTGGAACATTCCTCTGATTCCCAATGTTCATTGCTTAAAATGATTGGAAAAAACTCTAAACCTACTACTAGTTCACCTGTGGCTCAGGTGAAACCACATTCTCCACAACTTCTTCGGATTGTTTTATAAGAAGTCTACCAAGTGCCATTTTCATGATAACAAATAACTCCATTTTTCTCACACTCTATTAACTGAATCCTTAACAATTTCTAATTCTACCATATCCACTATCATAACATTACTTTCCAAAATCAACTATTCCATGTTTACCCATTTTTTATAACCATAAACACACTTTTTGAAAAATAAAAAAAAATTCAAAAAACATCCATCATACTCTTTTTAAAAATAATTCATTTCAGAGCACGTTCAATTTTTATTAATAATCAGCACTTTTTCATAAAATAGAAATCATTTCTCAAAATAATGTATGGAATCCTAGTGGGAAGTTGTTACTCTAATTTAGGGATTTCTCATCTCATTGGATAATCCCATGATAATTATCTTTCAGAATAATATACCTATCTCCAAAAAAAAATATGTACCCAACTCCTTGGTTACATGAAGTTTATCATAAAATTGTTAGCAATGTATTTTATGCAATAAATTTAAATTCCCAACAATCCTACACCATTGTATAATCCCAACTTCTAGAATAGTCATGAATAAATTCAACTCCAAGACCGAAAAAACCAATGACTAATTGTTCCATGGGGAAAGGAACAAACTGATACCATTTATCTCAAAAAGACTTTGGACTGAATGAAACTAATACCAATTATAACTTCCCATTCATTCCCATTGTCTTGAGAGGGTTATGATATGTTACTTGGCCTTAAGTGACATCCCCAAGGCACCAAAGGCTAACAAGAAATGAAGAAGGGCTTCAAAACATGTGGGGGAAAATTTTCCCTTTAAGAATAAAATCACTAAACAAAAAATCTATATCCAAAAACCACTATATAATGCTTGATAATAATTAAAGACAACTCAATATTTCATTTATCAAAATAATACTACAATCAGTCAACACAATGGAAGATTAGAATATGAAAATAAATAGTAGAATACAAACCAACACCACTGAAAGATGACCAAAAGACTCCAAGCTCTAAAACCTCCAATATCTAACTTCACAAAATAGCCTAGGTATCATGAAATAGTTCTAAATACACATGAGACGCTATATTTTCCCATTCCATGGTAGAATACATCTGCAAAATCACTAAATTTCCAAATCATTGGGGAGTATTAAAACATGGTGGATTTTCCACAATGACTTCCATACTCACACCACTATGATAGAACATGTTAGAATAATTTATATAAAACAATTTCTAGAAATAGTTTATATTAAAATATAAACTCAATAAAATGTACAAAATATTCAATGGAAAGTAATAAGCAATTTTTTAAATCATTTAAAATCCCATTTTGGCATAACCCCTTCCTTTACACACAACCATACATCCAACCATGTCTGTTATACATGGACCTCCCGGTACTAATGAGTGATTATCCATCCTTCCACTAAGCCTCTACTTAGTGGACCACTTAAATAGGGGTTCTTTATGTCCATATTCATCCCAACCATTTTATGTTTGTACTTCATTCCCTAATCTGTCCCAATGCATAAGAACACACACCACAAATCCATACCAAACTCATTACAAAACCAAGTGTTTTAAAAAAAATCAATAAAACATCATTATTATTATTAAAACCCACTTATTTCCATGCATAAAAACCAGCAATTATTTTAAATTCAACATTTTAAAATCATGTTATCAAAACACTTTCCAATAACATACTAATTTCCCCAATTTATAAAAATCGTAAATCAAGAGGGTGAAAATTATTTTGACATAGTATAAATGATAAATTTAAATCAATGAAAAAATTTGAAAACAAAGACATGTTTTCTAAAATAGGGAAGTTGATAGTGAAGCCACCTACCTAGAGAGTTTTGGTCAAAACTATAAATGAAATAAAAAATGTTACAAGATTGGGTTGGATCTTCATGAACCCACCTTAGATCTCTTCCCCTATCAACAGAAAGACCCAATATAAAAATATTTGGAATCCATAACCTTATATATACCCACAAAATGTATAGATCTAAGAAAATGTGATGATGGGCGAAGTATATTTTTAAAAACGCATGATGAACGACAAAGAACAAAGCCTTACCTTAATAATCAGTGTCAAGGTGCCACAGAAAGTCTCAAGATCGATTCAAATTACATTGGGAAGGGTTATCAAACATTTAGGAGACATAATTTCTGATTTAGGAAAATTTTAGTGGATAATTGAGTCACTTATAGGTAAAACAGAATTAGATCCACAATTTAAGGTTCTAACTTGGACCTGCGCACGGTTTAGTCACATGGTTAGGAAAACCATGCACTAACCATGTTCATTATTATGCCTTAAGAGAGACCTCACATGGTCACCTTTCATGTTCTACCAAACATGATCCAACCGTGTTGAAGCCACAACCTCTAAAATACTAAACCATCATTCATAGTGAATAGTTTCTACTAGGACACTACACGGTTTTGAAAAATTGTGCTTCACCCATCCTCCTTATGTTTTTCCTTGTCTCACTATTCATAGCTTTGTAAAAGTGTTGTATGGTATCCACAAATTGTGAACCACCCATGAACCTGTAGAAAATCCCTAAAAATACTTTAAAAGTTCCCCAAACTTTCTCAAACTTAATCCAATCAATTTTAATACTTATAAAGAATTAAGAAAGGGTCACTTACCAAAAATCGGGGGTTAAACTATTTAAATAAGATTGTTATAAAATAGATGTTAAATTGGTGGGTGTGAATCAGATTAACTAAATTATGATAATTATATAATGTTACTACTTACTAAAAATGTATTAATCAATTTATAGAAAATATGAATTACATTTTTAGTAATGTCTATTTATTTTTCAGAAATATGTTTTCATCTAAATGGATTTCACTAATATTCTTGAGTATATATTATAGATAATTTTAAAAAAAATAAAAAAAATAAAAATATTTATATCATTTTTTATTTATCATGTTTTTATAGAATTTTGAGATATCTCTGAGGTTATTAATATTTCAGTGGTTACTGAAAAATATGAATTTATATTGAAATTGTTTTTTACATTCAAATATTTACAAATTAAATTTTTTATATTAATATATAAATTTTACCAATACCATTTTATTTTGAATATTCTAATTACTTCCTTTGGAAATAATTTTATACTTTTATATGGTAAAAAATATTTTAATACTTAAGAAGAAAATTTTCTAAAAAACCATTTTCCATTATAATGGTTTTTTTAATAAGAAATAAAATTCTATAACTGATGTGACTAAAATAATTAATATAGTTTCCATATTTTGAATCATGTTTCCTTTAATTGGTAATTTTACCTCTTTATTTTTGGACAACAACTATATTAGTGATATAAATTTTTCTTACCGTGGTAAAGGGTGCATCCACAAATTAAGCCTAAAAATAAAATGATCAGTGAAAACAATTACCAAAACACATAAATTAATTTTATTATAAGATTATATATCATCCATAATCATCTATAATTTAAATATATGTCATTTTTATTATATTTTTCAAAGATTTTGTCCTTTTTATTTATTTAGGTAGAAAAAACTAAAAAACATCATTCTCATTCTTTTAAAAAAAAATATTTATGAAAGGATAAAAAAAAAAGATGTTATTTTTAGTTTTAAATATTATTATTAATTATAATTTATTTTTTTTCATTGTATTATTTTCAATTTTTTGACTAAATTATTACATTAATAACTTAAGCAATGTTGACACAGTGATTGTTTGATAAATAAAATTATAAAATAATTTTTTATAAAATATTGAAACTATTATAATTTGAAATTATTATTTTGTTCCATCAATGTTGTAGATAAATATAAATTTTTGTTTATTTATTAAAGAGTTATATTTTAAATACAATATTTTTATGATATATTCAACTACAAATTAAATGAAAACTTCATAAATATACATTAATGTTTTTTTATAATAGTTAATATTACATTTGATGATTATAAATTCCTAGATATTCAATAATTAGTTAACTAACTAGGATAATATTTAAAACATCAATATTGTTCCATTTATGGGTTTTTTCATTTATAGTAACTATCTTTACCCTCAATTCATAAAAACCTTATTGTCATTATAATAGTGAAAATGGTTAAGTGATGGTCAAAGAAATAAAAAGGATAAAAATTTTGATATATACTTTTCAATATATTAATGGATTATATAATTTAAAATAATACTTATCATATCATCAAATAGATTAAAATTTGAGCCATCTAAACATCAGTATTAATTTAATTAATTTAATTTTTTAAATACTTCCAAGAGTACCCCTCCATTTATTTATAATAGGGAACCACTTATTCTAATTTCATATAACTCCAAATGTGTTATGGATTGGTTATTCCATTCTAAATCTCCCCAAAAAACACTCTTTACAATCTATATATTTATTATTTATCAAAATGCTTACCATATAGAAAAAATAACTATAAAGGAAAAAACATTATCTAGAGAGGAGTTATAGTTACTAAACAATCATTTTCATTTTCATTCCTATTCAACTTGCTCAAGATATTTATAATATATTATATAATAATAAAAATATTATCTTAAATATAATTATATGTTATTTTTTTAAAGAAATAATCAATATCCATATCCTCTTTCATCAAATGGGAATAGAAGACATCATTTTTTTTAAGATGGACTTCCTCCTCACAAACTAATGTAACTCATTTTCTATAACCACCTTTCGTGGATGGTTATAATAATAGATTTGATTTTTATATATGATATTTATAAAACATATATCTTTATTAAATATTCATGTCTGATTTTTTTTATTTCCATTACATTCATTGAAAAATGATAACTTCTCTCATGCATACATGGGGAATACCAACCCCGCGAAGTCATGTGATTTGTTTTTCATCATCTGGTCACTTGAGAATGACATGGATAAATGTATCTAAATTAATAATATGATATTAATTTTTTAATTATATTTCTGGGAATGTAAAACAATACTTACCCTTTTACAATAATTATCGTATAAAAATGGAAACGTTACTCA
Source organism: Viscum album (assembly GCA_963277665.1). Lineage (NCBI taxonomy): Eukaryota > Viridiplantae > Streptophyta > Magnoliopsida > Santalales > Viscaceae > Viscum > Viscum album. The sequence continues at coordinate 649,150,830 of OY728159.1, read as the reverse complement.
TGAATACTTACAACATAATGTATCCATGATTGTAATATTGTTCAATTGTAATAACCATCATTCAAGATTACTTTCAAAATTATAATGGATGTTTGAAAATGAAAATTATATCATTAATATTTTTTAATATATGATTTATTTTTGAACTCTTTTTCCATGTCAACATACCAAATTCATTTTGGAATTATGAACTGAGCATACTCAAAACAGACACTATAAATATAACTAGTTATGTACTAAAATATGTAATTAAAATAAAAGAAATAATTTTTTCAAGGATAATTTATTTTTTCTATAAAATTTTATTATAGCATCCCATTACACACCTTTATGTAATTACCTTATATTGCCTTATTTTCATAATTCATAGTGTTCATCTTGGGACTCCCAAGAATTCAGGGCATTATTGGGGGAAATGACTTGATGTTTGGGGATGAATGTTTATTTGAATTAATAGAATCCTAATGAAATTGTGTTAATGATTTTTAGAGGTTATCTCTGATTTCAAAGGATTCTCAAGTAGGTTTTGATGTTTTTGTTGTATTTTGTGTGATTACACAATGTATAAGGGGATTATAAGCTGTTTAATTGTCACGATCATAGATTTCAAGGTAATACATGGATGAATTATCATTTAATTCATTTGAATATTCTTTTTATATCAACCTAGAAGTAATAACCAATGATTTTTGGAGATTATAATCTATCCAGATTTATTAGTTCGGCATTGTATCACTATTGCAGTTGGAGTTTGTCTCTCCAAGTGAGTAGGCATTTCTGATTCTTTGTTTTATTGGTCACGATAGTACCATAACATTTCATTATCGCATCTTTGGATATGAGGTGACTAATAATTTTTTTATCTTTTAGTTTCAGGGTGGGATATATTTTTTGGGGTTATTTCTTTTGTTGGTTATGGTGTAGGTGATGCACGTCGCTGAGGTATGTGTTGATTCCACTTCTTTTCTAACCCTTTTTAAGTATTGAATCAATTCTTAGATGTGTATATTGGTTCTAGGGAATCCATGTTTTTCTATGATCTTATTATTGGTATATCAATTATGGAAATGTGTGACCTTGATTTTTAGGTAGTTGGATCAATCACTAGCATTTGTTGATGAAATTTTATTTCTCCTATTCTTTTAATATATTGTTTTATAAATGGTTTTGTAATGATTTTTTTGTTCAAGTAACTATATTTTCTCTTAAAGGGGTTTTCCTGGGTATTTGATAAATTGAATAAGGGATATTTTTACTAAATTTAAATTATCTATGAAATTAATCATATGGGATTCCATAGGTATATAGATGGATGGTTTACCTTAGGTACATTATTGATATTACCATAATGATATTTTCTCATTGTGATTTTCTCTAGTTCCTAGGATAGTTATTAAAGTGAGTTATTACTAACATTGATGGGGGTTTCAATCATGGGGTGTTTATCTACTCCTTAGTACTTTGTTATAGGGACTTGTTGTGCACTAATAATTAGTTTTGGTATGAGTAGTATGCCAGCTTGGCCTGTTGAGTTACACAGAAAGATTTACCTTTACATGGAATTATAATATTTTTTATATGATTTGGATGATTTGTATTATCAAAACTGATACAGTAAATTATTATTTAAATGGATATAACTACCTTTTATGTAATTTTTTTAAAAAAAAGAACAATATTTGAAATGATTTCGAAAATACTACTTTAGTTATAATTCTGACATGTTTTATTTTAAATGATCATACATGTTTTTTTACTGATACTTGTTATGTAATACCTAGGTGGAACCGTACTGATAATGTTAGCTCACACCCTATGCAATTCATAGTGGTTGACCAGACCATTGTATTTCTTTTGATGTGTAGAATGGAATGGAACCGTAGTGAGGTTGTGTGATTTCTGGTCAATTTAGTCTAGGTAGGTAGTGGTGAGATAGTTGGGGTTTTCCCATGATATCATATAGAGTTGTCATTTTTACTTTTTAATATTCCACTTTGGTTGGAATTGTACATTGATATTGTATCTTAATTTAGTGGTCTTAGATTCCATAGTTTGTATCGATCATGGTATATGTATTTATTCTACCATTTTTTATTTTATCTATATATATTCAATTTTTTTGCTTTAGGGTGGTCAATATCATTTCTTTAGTTTGTTGTTCCATGATTGGGTGATAGTCTCTAGCCTTAGGGTAACGTAAATTCCCCTCTAGAATGTCTTGGGACATGTTAAGTATTAGTTTGATAGGGTATTTAGGCTAGTTAATAATAGTTTGGAATCAATGCTGTTCTTTCTTCAAGATTCCATCTCTTGAGATGTTTGGTAGAATGGGTATAGGATCAATGGGACTTGAGAGGTATATTTCGGTAAGTTCCTGGAAAGATCTTTCTGGGATGAGACTCAATTTACTATGGGATGTTGGGATATGTGTCTCCTATTTGAGATCATGATGTTAATATCAGCTTTTTCTTATGGTTTATCGTCTTTGAATTGATATTGTTCTATTTTCTAACCATTTATATTTTTTTGTGGTGATGGAGTATTCCTTAAAGTAGTTTTCTACATGTTCTTCAAGAGGGTGTAGTTGATTCTTCTCAATTAAATCTTCCGATGGATCATAATTTTATCATTGTTTTCATCAGAGATCTTCAGGTTATTGATCATAATGTTCCACAAGTTTAGAACACATTTATCTAGATATGGATAGAATATGGTGGATATATTGATTTATTAAGGGAGTTCATTCCTGAGAATCCATTATCCTATAAATGTATTAATGTACCTAAAGCGGTGGAGGACTAGATTGACAAGATTTATAAGATCTTTAACTTATTGGACACACCTGAGAGTATCATAGTGAAGTTTACAATGTTAAGAATTTGGTTCCTAGAAGTAATTTGTGGGATTCAATGATATATACAGATAAGTATGTGGTATTTTGTTTTAATTGTTTCAAGACTATATTCTTCCAGAATTATTTTCCAAAGTCACACTGGTGGATAAATCTATGGTGTTCCTTTACATAATGCAGGGAGAGTGCGTGTTTTCATCTTACTCTAATATTCTTTCAGATTTGTTTTTTTTACAATATGTTTTTAATAATGAAAATTTAAAGGATTAGAAGTACCTTCAGGGTTTGTGACCAAATATTAGATCACATAAATCTATACTAAATCTTTGATCTATATAGATATATTCTACATGGATATGATGACTGAGATGAACTTGGAATGAAATGTGGGATATTTTACCCCTTCTCTTCCACCCATTGAAATCATTAGTGGTTCATTGGTGAAAATGTGGTAGTATAAGGGTCATCTTAGGAGAATTAGCGGTGGTTTTGGGAAGAATTAATCTCCAGAACCTATATAAACATCTATTGGTGTGCCTTTAACTTGTTATCAATATAGAAATTTCTGAAACAAATAACATTATTATCTTTCCCCAAAAAATATATGTAACATTTATTGATGTTACAATCATCTAAATCACTTTTAGTTGGCCATGTATACTCCTTGATATGGTTAGGGATCATTATCTGCAATGTCTACTAGGTTGCATTTATATGTTTCAAATATTATAGGGCTTTATCTATAGACCAAAAGAGTGAAGCAACATATCTCAATATATTAGTTTCCAGTTGATGTATATGTGGGTCCAGTGATAGTGATAGGTACCATAATTATTACTTCATATGAATTGGTTTATTTTTTTGATTTTATTTCTTAACACTCATTAATATGTACCCATTTTATGGATATGCTTATGTTACTAACAGAACTCATCCCCTTTGTCTACTGTTGCAGTTATTCCTGATGATGTTTCTTATATTTTTGATCATCTATATTTTTTTTGATTTTCATGATGTTTTCCCGGATGATTTCTCTGGGAGTACTCCAAATTAGTATGTTGAGTTTCCCATTGAACTAGTTCCAATGAAATATCTAATAACGATACATTATTATCATATGAAACTAGAATTGTGTAAAAAGATCAATCTTCAGTTGGATGAACTAGTGAAAAAATGATTTTGTTTTCACTTGTGTTTCTCTATGGTAAGACCTAGTGGTATTTGAAAAGAAGGTATATGGTTCAATTTGGTTGTGAATAGACTATCGTAAGTTTAACTAGATAAATTTTATGAAAAAGTATTCTTTTCCTCGTGTTGATGATTTTTTTGATCTGTTAAAAGGTCAAACTAGTTTCCCAATATTTATTTTTAGTTAGGTTATCATCAAATCAGTGTTAGAGAGTTCGATATACCAAAGATCACTTTTAGGATTAGGCATTGAAATTTCAAATATATCGTGATTTAGTTTGTTATGAATATCACTCATATAGTTTTCATGTATTTGATGTATCAGATATTCCACCAATATCTCAAAAAAATTGTGGTAGTGTTCATAGATAAAATTATGGTTTATTAATGATCTATGTGAAATCATGAGAACCTTCTGATTTTGGTTATAGAAATTATAGGAATCCAAATTATGTGTGGAATGAAATATAAATTAAATTTATGGATTCCAAAAGTTAAATTATTAGGGTGCATGATATATAATCATGGAATATCATATTATCTTAAGATGTTAAAGGGTTATTTATCATTAAAATAATCAAGAAATGTCTTTTATATTTATATCTTCCAGGGTTTTTCAAGATACTATCAAATGTTTTTCTAGGTTTTCTCAATATTGACATCACCATTGAATATTATTACTAGTAAAGTGGTGAAATTCATATGGGATGTGATGTGTTTGTATTCCTTCATTAATATGAAGTGACTTCTAAAATTAGCTCCTATTTTGATCTCTCCTAAGGCTGGTATGTTATTCATGGTTTTTAGTGATGCTTGAGGAACCAGTTTGGGTTGTGAGATAATGTAGGATGATAATTTGGTGGATCACTATTCTCATCAGATTATACCACATGAGAATAATTAAAACATTAAACATTTAGATATTTTTGTTTTTTTGATTGTTCATATGTCTTGTATTTATTATATTTATGGGGAAAATATCCCAATATTTTCTAACCATAAGGGATTAAGCTATATATATTTTATAAATATTTTAATCTTGAGTTAGAGATAGTGGTTAGAATACATCATGAAGTTTGACATTGATATCTCCTAGACCCTGAAGAAGGGGAATATCATTGTAAATTCTCTTAGTAGGAACATGTCATGGAAATATGTTTTCGAATCGATGGATAAGTGGAACCTTATAGTTTTTGTTTCTTAATAACATCTGATCCTTAGGTGGATGTTGCAGGTATGGATCCAACCAGTGTACATTTATCATCATTTATACATTAGTCTATTTTGTAGAATCAACAACAAGATAATTATTTAAGAGGTATTTGGTAAACCTTATATAGTGGGGATACTATTTTGGGATGGAGTCTCTCTTCATATGGTACTCTTAGTTTAGGGGTTTTTTTGTCCTAACATTAGTGAGGAGCTCTATTTTGTTCAAATGTTATAGTTATACATTAGTAGTTCATCTAGCCTCCTTTAATATGTATTATGATATGAGATGTTTATTATGGGGGCTATATATTAAGCGTAACATTACTACTTATGTGTCTCGCTATTACACTTACTAATGGATAGATGAAAACCATATGAAAACCTCTAGTTTGCTTCAGCCTCTCTCGGTTCCTATTTCAAAGTGCGATGAGGTATCCAGGAAAATTTTTGTTAGATTACCATGGAATCCCTGAGGAAAAAATTCTATATGGTTGGTGATTAAATAGTTGAAAAAGTCAGTTCATTTTATTCTGATAAAAGAAACTACAAAAGATGATGATCTGGTAAGTTGTACGTACATAATGTTGTGAGGTTACATGGGATTTAATTATCCATTATTTCAAACAGGTTTCTTCATTAAACATTTAGTTTCTTGAAAAGTCTTCAGTTGGAAATTTGGAATCAATATACATTGAGTAAGAATTATCATCTATAGATATGTGCTCAGATATAGCTTGATATTCATGACTGGGAGGATATACTTTGTGCATTTGTCTTTGATTTTAGTGGATCTTGGGTCAGCCATCTAGGACTGGTTGAGTTTGTTTATAATAAAAATTAATAGTCATAAATCTAAATTTATTCATTTTAATCTTTGTATAGACACCCATGTAGTTCATCTCTTTTTTAGGAAGAGGTGTAATAAGTCTCATTGGTGAGACAAAGTTTGGTTCATAGACAGTTTTGAGGATTCTAGGGGTATGTTGTTGTCTGGTTACAATATAAAGTCTGTAGAATTATTTTGAAGATCAGCAACCTTTTTATTTTTATTTTTCTTTAGGTGACCTGTATTTTTTGAGTTATTCTCATCAGATGGGTCACTACTATCTTGGAAAACCAGGAATGTTGTCTCTGAGATATATGGGACCATTTGAGTTCATTGAGAATCTTGGGAATGTCACTTATTAGTGGGAATTATTGTCTCTGTTGATAGGAATTCATGATTTTTTCTATTTATTTTATCTTAGGAAATATAATCCAGATCTCTCTCATGTTCTGATTTGGGAAGAAATTGAGTTATATCCTGATGATTCGATTATGGAACTACCTATTCAGATCATTGACTATCAAGTGAATGTCAATCATGGTTTGTTTATTCCATTAGTCATAGTTCTATGGGAGCATGAAACAGATTATCTAGAGACTTGGGAGTGTTTTTCTTTAATGAGGAAGATGTTTCCTTACCTCATTATGTACCCCATTCTTTGACATGACTTTCCAATGAAAAAAATTCTTATAGTGGGGAGTTTGTAACATTATGTTTGTAACGACCCAATGTTTTTCAATAGAAATTCCCTTATTATATTTATGTCATAAAATAACATGAAAGAATAACATAATGAACTACTAAGTGATAAATGACCTTTAAACATAGGTTTTTCACTTCTGTGTTTGGAATTTCAAAAATCCGGCATACATGGTCGTGTTCAAGATGTTTTTTGGAGTCTAATAAAACAAAAATAGTTTTTTTTGAATAGTAACCAACCCTAATGAATAGTAACATACCCTTATGAATAGTGATATACCCTAATGAATAATAACCCTACCTATGGTGGTATAAAAATAATATTCAAGTTGGAAGTACGATATACCTATATTTTAGAATAAGTTAATGAATGTTTTAAAACTGGTTTTGATAATAAATTATTATTTTAATTAAATATTAAAATAATCATATTTAGAAAATTATTTTTTAAAAATGGACTTCATTTTCAGATTCTAAATGTCGAAAAATGGGTAGGGTGAATTTTTTGTGGTTTTTCTGAAATACTTGAATTTTTTATGAATAGTAGAATCCGATAATTTACAATAAATGCTAAATAATGGATTAATTGAGTCATTGATGATGATCTACAGATGTAAGCCCACATGGTTCAAATTTACATGACCCATTTACTCTTCTTGGTCATGTAATACTTACTATTCCTTGTCTTGTGAAGAAATAATAAATTAATGATTATTATATTTTGAAATCCCTCCTCTCCTCCACTATAAAACCCCCTTCATTCCCTCTTCTCTCCACTCCTCTCAAGCTCCAAGACTTCACTAAATTCAGCCCAAATATCTTCCCATGGTCCTCCCCCAAGTCCAAAATCACTCAGGCTCCTCAAAATACCAAAACCTCTCCCATTAATAGGTTCTCAAAGGAGGAAGTCTCAAGAGGTAAATTCCTCTTCCCAAATTTATTATTTTCTTTTAAGTTATTTTCTTTTTTATTTTCTTTCCTCACCCCCCTTCACCATAATAGTATTATAAATACAGAAGCATATATTTACTAGAATTTCTTCATTCTAGTGGTATATTTCATTATATTCTCTCATTTCCCCACCCTTTTATTTGAAAGAAATGAAAGCACTGTTTGAGATGTGCTAATTTAGCACATTCAAGGACAGCGGTTTATCAATTTATATTATTATATTTAATTTTGGTCATGAAACCATTTCTATTATGGTTGAACCAGATTATTATATATGTAATATATCCTATTTTTGGTTCTATAATCTTTTGGTACAAATGGAATTAATTTATAAATCAAAACACATTCTTTGTAATCAAACCCACCAAATAACAAAAACGGTTATCACTAAGGTTATATATGTAATAATTCAACATCACTCTAGGTAATCTAATTAAAATTAAAACCATGTAATCTCCTGGATATGAAATAAATAATATAACTTCAATTCTGGACAACCACTTTCATCTACCATATAATCCAAACTTGAATATAAGTGAACCGATCTTTATAGCCAAGTAAACAAATGAGGTCGAACAATGAAAATGAACCTTATAACTAATAAAAAAGGCTTTGAATGAACTAAAAAGGGTTATAATAAATAAATTACATAAATAAGGGGTTCTAGACTTATTAATTAATAATCCTAATTTGTTTATTCATGTCATTAATAACAAGTGGAGAACACCACCATATTTAAGGTAAGGGATCCTTCCCTTTTCTCTCTTATTCAAGATTTTCCTCTATACTTTGCCTTTTTATGTGTACTAGAAAATGATGGAGTATGATTAATAACCTCCCCCGTAATTAATTATGGATTTATAAGTGATGATAAACCCCATTTCTCTCTCATCAATCCCTCTTGGTCACACCCCGACACCATGCCGATAAAATCATAACGAATTCTACCCAAACATTCTTTGTTCTTTCGGGTTTCCTTATCTTTCTTTCAAAATGGTGTTATCTTATCTATATATGTGAGTCTTATTAATTCTAGTTATTTTTACAAGATTATTATATCAAGACCCTTTCATCGCATTCTTTCAGGGATATAAATGATTTTGAAAGATTCTCTCCTTATAAATTTCCGATAAGCAAACCTGTTTTAATGGGGCTTCCCAAAATTTTTACCCAAATTTCAAGTGCACTATATCCTATGTTTTAAAACACCATTGTATTTATAAATTCAGTATGGTTATTATGAAAACATTCTTGGTTCAATTATGGTTCTATATAAATTAATGTCCTCTTTTCTATTTGAAAATCTCTAGAGTGTTTTCCTTAAGACCGCACAAAAATCACTACCACAAAAACAGTTTTTCGCAGCGCCCCCCTTTATCAGCGCTTTTGTTAGCGCTGATAAAGGGCCCCCCTTTATCAGCGCTTGCTTAGTAGCGCTGATAAAGGGTCGACTTCAAAAAAAAATTAAAAATATATTAATATATAAATATAGTTATATTGTTATATAAATATAATATATAATTTTTAAATATATTTTAGATAAGTATAAATGTACATTTACACTTATTATACTTAATATTTAAGATATTTAGTGAAAATGACTTCTTAAAAAATTAAAAAAATCTTTTTAATTAATATTTTGATAATCATTATGGAGTAATAGTCATTTAATAACAATTTGAGGACTAAAAAAACTAAAAAAATTTAAAAAAGATCCAAAATATGTTGAAAACGCAACTCAAACTTCAAACGGCCATAACTTTTGATCCGGGTGTCCGTTTGAGCTCTACCACATATCAAATCGAAGCCTGCGACGAGCTCTACGTCTCTGTGACTTGGGGGGACACCAGTCAAGCGTTTTTAGAGGCCAAAAGAGGCCCAGAAGGCCTCCAAAACTGAGTTTTTTGTCGGGGTACCCAGATTTTTTAACATTTTGTGGATTTTCAAACTCGTGTAAGGGGGTATTGTTGGCTTTTCTTGGTGAGGACTAAATTTATTACAAGGTATTACATTAATATTGATATTATGTCTTTGAAATTTCATCCTTTTTTATAATTAACTGCTATTTATAATAAAATATATAACTATATGTACATATTTTTTATATATTCGCACCTAAAAATTAAATTTTTTAAATAAATAATTAAACATATTTACATATAAAATATATTAGCTTTATCTAAATAATAACTAATATCCATTTTATTTAAAATACCAATATATGAATATTTATATACTTATATATTAATCTAACTATATATATATATTAATCTAACTATATATATATTAATCTAATAACTATATATATATTAATATAACTACATATATATATATATTAGTATTACTATAAATATATATATTAATATCACCATAAATATATATATTAATATCACTATATATATATTAATATAACTATATAAATATACATTCATATAACTATATATATGTTAATATAACTATATATATGTTAATATAACTATATATATGTTAATATAACTATATATATGTTAATATAACTATATATATGTTAATATAACTATATATATATGTTAATATAACTATATATATGTTAATATAACTATATATTAATATAAATATATATTACTATACGAATAAATATAACTAAATATATATATATATATAGATATAGATATATATTAATACCACTATATATATATATATTAATATTACTATATATATTATAATATAACTATATATATATATATATATAAATATATATTACTATACGAATAAATATAACTTAATATATAAATATATATATATAGAGAGAGATATCATGAATTGGAAAGCAAATCAAAATAGAGTAGTGGTAAGGGCTTAGGCGCGCAGGGGGGAGGTCTCGAGTTCAAATCCTGGTGGAGGCAGGGGTGCGTGCGCATGGGGAATATTGGAGCAAGCGCTGTTAAAGGGTGGAGGGGGGTGCGTGGGGTGCGTGGGGTGTTGTAGAATGGCTGAAAAGCGCTGTAAAAGGGGGGGTTCAAGCGCTATAAACCCCCCCCCCCCCCCGATTGGCAGTATTTTTTAAATTTTTTAAAATTTTTTAAAATATTTTAAAATTTTTTAAAATTTTTTTAATTTTTTTTAACTTTTATCAGCACTTTTTTAAAAGCACTGATAAAAGGGTCCTTTATCAGCGCTAAAACGAGAGCGCTGATAAAGAAAGCGCTGATATAGGACCCCTTTATCAGCGCTAAAACGAGAGCGCTGATAAAGGGGTACTTTTATCAGCACTTTTTTTTAGCGCTGATAAAGGACCCCTTTTATCAGCACTTTTTTTTAGCACTGATAAAGGGGTCCTATATCAGTGCTTTTCAGAGTTCTGATAAAGGGGACCCCCCATTTATCTATGCTGGCTTTATTAGCGCTTTTCTAGCGCTAATAAAGGCTATTTTTAGCGCTGATAAAGGCCGTGTTTATAGTAGTGAATGTTTTAATGCTAATGTTTCTAAAATACATTTTTTATATATTGTCACTCATATTTGACACCACTTACCATTTTATATTCCTATATTACTCTATGAATGTCCATGTATGTTCTAATCCTTTACTTTCATGGACACTTTTGTGATACGCCCATTGGATATGTTTGGTGTCATGATTGTGGTACCCAATTCTTTCCATGGGTACCTTATGTTTATGTATGGTTGATTATGTATGATTATTTATGTGGAAAGATTATTTATGTGGTAAGAATATTCATGAATATGTTGAGATGGGTGCTCCCAAATAGCGCTCTAATTCATTGGGTAAGGTTAAGTCTCGTGAGATGAGATGTGAAATGGGATTGGCGGTTAGCCTTGACCCGTACTGAAATGGGAATCGGGATTGGCGATTAGCCTTGTCCCGTACTAAAGAAATTTTTTATAATTCTTCCACATTTATATGATTCCATGTTTATATGATCCCATTATTATATTAAATGATTTCATAAGTTTAATGTTGTGGATATCATTATGTCATGCCTCTTAATTCATGTACTTGAGGTGTATCCTTATGTTCATTCCCTTACTGGGCATTTTTAGCTCATCCCTTTGTTCATGTGTTCCCCAGGGTACCCTAAACAGATGTAAGGGATCAAAGTAATTTAGGAGATAATTATAGAGATTAAATAAAGAAGTGTTTTTTATCCCCATGTTTTATGTTATATGTACCTAGTATTCCAAGGCACTAGACTTAACAATCCTTGGCTTGTACTCTGATGGTTATTTATGCTTGAATTAATGTAATGTTTTATGTAAAAGGATCGGGTCTCAATAGTTGGTATCAGAGGCATGGTCTAGTTATTTTTGGATATTAGGAATAGAACACCTTAGTGAGAACCTTACGGATGAGATGAATTATAATAAAGCATCCCTAAATTTTGGAATGTATAGAGTAAGTAGTTTATCAAGAAAATAGATCCCTATCTGGATACGAGCAGGTAGAGGCGGCTCTAGAGCAGATGTACCTAAGAGTGAAAACTCTGAAAAGGATTCTTGGGCTTGACCCAGTGTATCCTGGTACACGACAATGGGCCTTGTTGCACTCTTGGTTACGACACTCCTGAGGGATTTTCTTTGGTAGATTTATGAGCTCAGTACAAACCATTATTATGGCTGGGGGGATCCCATAAAAATATAAGTCAATAAATAGATCGAGTATAGCCTATGTTTTAACCTAAGGAATCACAAGTTAGGATATACTTATTCCTTATAAGTTTATCCTTTTATGTTGAAAGTTTCCTTTTATTCTCAATAAATAAGTATTCAAGCCCCCTAATTGTATGTTCTTCTTTCCTGGTTAATGGAGGGAAATAGAAGAATGTGTGCCAACAATCAATGTGATAGGAAATGTGACAACCACCCTAATGATATTCCTGATATGATGGGAGCCCAAGGTGAACATATTGTGAACTTTCCAAATCAGCTATTGAAAATCACAATCAAAAATTGGTACATAGTTGAATTCCCAAATTCATCAAGGAGGAGGAAGATGAAATCTCAAGGAAGTTCATCTGATAAAGGTGATAAAGGAAAGAAGACCAAATTTATTTTGTGAAAAAAGTGTGGAAAGAGGCATCAAGGAGAATGTCATAAAGAAACCAAGAGATGTTTTAATTTTGGGAAGGTGGGGCATAAAATAGCAAATTGCTATAAAAATGGATAATATAATGAATGGAGATAAGGTTATATCTAATGTACCTTATACTGTTCATTGTCGTTAATGTAGAGAAGTTGGAAATTATCCAGGAAAATGATCCATTGGAAGGGATGAGAAGCATGATGAGCATCAACAATATCCAAGGACAAGGGGACAATGCAAGTCCAATTTTGAGATAGATCATGATGACTGAAGTACATGTGACCTCTTTGAAATTATTATGTATGTCATGTTGTATTTCAGTTCATTCCCTATTATGATGTCTTAAATGTTTTTTAGGAACATTGATTCGCTAATTAAAATGATTTTATATCATTTGGGGAAAACTTCTATGATTATGTATCACATGTTGATGTTTGTGAAATTGTTCATCTTTGAAATAATATAAGTCTCCCTTTAGTGGAATTCGATGGAATTTTTGGCAATTATTGACTTTATAGATCCAAAATAAAAAGATTCAAATAAACTCTTAGGCTATGTACTAATGAAAAATGATAAAGTGATATTCTATACCTCGCGATAGTTGAAAATCCATGAGCAAAACTATCCCACGCATGATCTGGAGTTGGAGGATGTGATCTTTGCGTTGAAAATCTGGTGGCATTATCTCTATGGGGAAAATTTTAGATATATACTAATCACAAGAGTCTCAAATATAAATTCACACAGAAAGAGCTTAATATGTGCAAGAGAAGATGGATAGAGCACATCAAGGATTATGACTGCTCAATCCACTACCATCCCGGTAAGGCAAACAAGGTGGTGGATGCTCTTAGTAGAAAGGATCCTACATCTTTATCAATGATGAGAATTGAAAAGCATATGATCTTCTTGGATTTAAAAAGGATGGACATGGGAATCATTTAGGGAGAAACATCATCAATCCTTTCTCAAATGATTGCTCAACCATCCCTCTTGGAGAAAATAAAGGTTTCTCAAAGAAAGGATGTGGAAATTCAGAAAAGGCTGGAAGCTGATAAAAATGGGAAATCCTCCAATTTAAAAAATGATGAAGAAGGAGTTGTAAGATTTAGGACACGATTATGTGTACCATATGATCCAGAGATAAAGAAGGAGATATTGAATGATGCACATAGCTTGACCTTCTCTATCTATCCTGGGAGTACCAAAATGTATCGAGATCTCCGAGAAAACTTCCGGTGGGATAACATGAAGAAAAAGATTGCGGAATATATATCAAGGTGTTTGGTATGTCAGCAAGTTAAAGATGAGTGACAAAAGTCCAAAGGTATGATGCAGCCATTGCCTATACCCATGTGGAAATGGAAAAATATTACAATGGACTTTGTCACAGGTCTCCCGAAGATGTCGAAGGGAAATAATGTGATATGGGTTGTGGTTGACCGACTCACCAAGACATCCCATTTCATCACTATTCGGGAAGATCTCTCTCTTGAACAACATGCAAAGTTATATGATAAGGAAGTGGTGAGACTGCTTGGTGTTCCACTCTCAATTGTCTCTGACGGTGATCCAAGGTTCCCATCTAAATTCTAGAGGAGCCTTCAACATTCTTTGAGTACTGAATTAAATTTCAGCATGGCCTATCACCCCCAAACTGATGGCCAGTCTGAAAGAACTATTCAGACACTTGAAGATATGCTTAGAGCCTGATCTCTTTAATTCAAAGGTGGATGGGATCAGCATCTACCATTGGTTGAGTTCTCATACAACAATAGCTTCCACTCGAGTATTCAGATGGATCCATATGAAGCTCTATTTGGAAAGCGAAGTAGAACTCTAACCTATTAGGATGAAGTTAGAGAAAGAAAGCTACATGGACATGGTATTGTTCAAAAGAAGACAGATAAGGTTCAAGTCATCCAGAAACACATCAAAGCTGCTCAAAGTCAGCAAAATTGCTATGCTGACAACCGTCGAAGGGACTTGGAGTTCGACGTTGGAGATAAATTCTTCCTTTGAATATCTCAATAGAATAGAGTCATGTGATTCGAGAAGAAAGGGAAGCTAAGTCCAAGGTATATTGGCCCCTTTGAGATCCTTGACCGCATAAGAGCTGTGGCCTATCGGCTTGAACTTCCTCCAAATATGGATCTAGTTCCTGATGTTTTCCACGTATCACTCTTGAGGAAGTACATACCTGATCCATCACATGTACTAAACTCAGAGGTGGTGCAGTTGGAAGATGGTCTCTCCTATGAGGAGTATCCAGTAAAGATTCTAGATCGGAGAGATAAGTTTCTACGCAACAAGACAACTCATCTTTTCAAATTGTTGTGGAGGAAACATAAGTTTGAGAAGGCAACATGGGAATTGGAGGAAGAAATGATGGAAAATTACCCTCACCTATTTTATTCTTAGTATGTAAAAGGTAATTTCGAGGGAAAAATTTCATAATGGGGGAAGAATATAATGACCCAAAGTTATTCAATGGAAATTCTATTCTTATATTTATGTCATAAAATCACATGAAAGCACAATATAATGAACTTCTAAGTGATAAGTGACCTTTAAACATAAGTTTTTCACTTCTGTGTTTGGAATTTCAAAAATCAGGCATACACAGTTGTGTTCAAGATGTTTTTAGAGTCTAATAAAACAAAAATAGTTTTTGGTGAATAGTAACCTTCCCTAATGAATAGTAACATACCCTTATTAATAGTGATATACCCTAATGAATAGTAACCTCGCCTATGGTGGTATAAAAATAATATTCAATTTGGAGGTACGATATACCTATGTTTTAGAATGTGTTAATGAATGTTTCAAAACTGGTTTTGATAATAAATTATTATTGTAATTAAATATTAAAATAATCATATTTAGAAGAAAAAAATTGAAAAATGTACTTCATTTTTGGATTCTACACTTCGGAAAATGGTTAGGGTGAATTTTTTTTATTTTTTCCAAATACATGAATTTTTATGAATAGTAGAATCTGATAATTTACAATAAATGCTAAATAATGGATTAATTGATTCATCTATGATGCTCTGCTGATGTAAGCCCACTTGGTTCTTATTCACATGACCCATTTACTATTCTTGGTCATGGAATACTTACTATTCCTTATATTTTGATGAAATAATAAATTAATAATTATTATATTATGAAATCCCTCCTCTCCTCCACTATAAAAACCCCCTTCACTCCCTCTTCTCTCCACTCTTCTCAAGCTCCAAGACTTCTCTAAATTCTTCCCAAATCTCTCCCCAAGTTCCTCCCCCACGTCCAAAATCTCTCAGCCTCCTCAAAATACCAAAACCTATCCCCTTAAGAGGTCCTCAAATAAGGAAGTCTCAAGAGGTAAATTCCTCTTCCCAAATTTCTTCTTTTCTTTTAAGTTCTTTTCTTTTTTATTTTCTTTCCTCACCTCCCTTCACCATAATAGTATGATAAATCCTGTAGAATAAATTTACTGTAATTTCTTCATGATAGTGGTATATTTCATTATCTTCTCTCTTTTCCCCACCCTTTTATTTTATAGAAATGAAAGCACCGTTTATGATGTGCTAATTTAGCACATTCAAGGACAACGGTTTATCAATTTCTATTATTATATTTAATTCTGGTCATGAAACCATTTGTGTTATGGTTGAACCAGATTATTATATATGTAATAAATCTTATTTTTAGTTTTTTAATCTTTTGGTAAAAATTTAATTTAGTAATAAATCAAAACACATTCATTGTAATCAAACCCACCGACTAACAAAAACAGTTATCACTAAGGTTATATATGTAATAATTCAACATCACTCTAAGTAACCTAAATAAAATTAAAACCATTCAATCTCCTATATATGAACTAAATAATATAACTTCAATTCTTTACAACTATTCTCATCTAGCATATAATCCAAATTTGAATATAAGTGAACCTATCTTTAAAGCCAAGTAAACAAATGAGCTCGAACAATGAAATTGAGCCTTATAACTAATGAAAAAGGCTTTGAATGAACTAAAAAAGGTCATAATAAATAAATTACATATATAATATGTTCTGGAATTATTAATTAAAAATCCTAATTTTTTTATTGAGGTCATTAATAACAAGTGGATAACACCACCGAATTTAAGGTAAGGGATCCTCCCCTTTTCCCTCTTATTCAAGATTGTCCCCTATACTTTTCCTTTTTATGTGTACTATAAAATGATGGAGTATGTTTAAGAACCTCCCCCATACTTCCTTCTGGATTTATAAGTGATGAGAAACCTCATTTATCTCTCATCAATCCCTCTTGGTCACACCCGACACCATGCTGATAAAATCATAACAAATGCTACCCGAACCTTCTTTGTTCTTTCGGGTTGCCTTATCTTTCTTTGAAAATGTTGTTATCTTATCTATATATGTGAGTCTTTTGACTTATAGTTAGTTGTACAAGATTATTATATCAATACACTTTAATCACATTCTTTCAGGGATATACATGATTTTGAATGATTCTCTCCTTAGAACTTTCTGATAAGCAAACCTGTTTTAAGGTGGCTTCCCAAAAATTTTACCCAAATTTCAAGTGCACTCTATCCTATGTTATAAAACACAATTGTATTTATAAAATCATTATTTTTATTATTAAACCTTCTTGTTTCAATTCTGGTTCTATATAAAATAATGTCCTCTTTTCTATTTGAAAATCTCTAGAGTGATTTCCTTAACACCGCACAAAAATGTTTTAATGCTAATGTTTCTAAAATGCATTTTTTTATATTTTGTCACTTATATTTGACATAAAATACAATTTTATATGCCTATATTACCCTATTAATGTACATGTATGTTCTAATCCTTTCCTTTCATGGAAACTTTCATGATACACCCATTGGATATGTTTGGTGTCATGATTGTGGTACCCAATTATTTTAATGGGTACCTTATGTTTACGTATGGTTGATTATGTATGATTATTTATGTGGTAAGATTATTTATGTGGAAAGAATATTCATGAATATGTTGATATGGGTGTGCCCAGATATATCTCCAATTCATTGGGTAAGGTTAAGTCTCTTGAGATGCGATGTGAAACGGGATTTTCGGTTAGCCTTGACCCGTACTGAAATGGGAAACGGGATTGGCGGTTAGCCTTGACCCATACTAAAGAAATTTTTTATGATTGTTCCACATTTATATGATTCCATGTTTATATGATCCCATTCTTATATTAAATTATTTCATAAGTTTAATTTTTTGGATATCATTATGTCATGCCTCTTAATTCATGTGCTTGAGGTGTATCCTTATGTTCATTCCCTTACTGGGAATTTTTAGCTCGTCCCTTTGTTCATGTGTTCCCTAGGGTACCCTATACATATGTAAGGGCTCAAAAGAAGTTAGGATATCATTATGGAGATTAAATAAATAAGTTTTTTTTATCCCCAAGTTTTATGTTATATGTACCTAGTCTTCCAAGACACTAGACTTAACGATCCTTAGCTTATACTCTGATGGTTATTTGTGCTTGAAATAATGAAATGTTTTATGAAAAGGTCTCGGGTCGCTATAATGTTACCTGAATTTAGGTAATTATCATATATTTTACCATTTTCCTTTTTAATTGGGTGTGTCTTGGGACTTTAGAAGCTGGATTTCATTATTGGGGGAAATAAAATATTGTTATTGTTTGGTTGTCAGTTTTAATTAGTAGAATCTAAGTATAAATGTGATAATTTTTTTCAGGGTTACTCATGAGTTTAGAGGATACCCAAGTTGGTTATAGAGTTTTATATTTAATGTTGGGATATTAAAAACATGTAAGGGGGTTACATGAAATGTATTTGGACTCCATACAGATGTAGTGAAATTTATAACTTGCGGCAAATGATTACTTTCCGTGAAAAACATAGAAGTTGTTTAATGTTAAAATATTGATTTTAATTAAAAGGCTGATGGGTTATTCAATGTGTGTAATCCACAAGGATTACATGGTGTGTAAAGGGATTATATTTTTTGTAATTTTTGTGAGAATAGGTTTTTGGGATCCGCTCGGATGAAATGTTATTTCATTCATCTGAAGATCCTTCATCTCCCAACCTAGAAGGCTCCTCTAGTGATTTTGGGAGACCAAGTTGAATATGGATTTTCCCTTTTATAAATTGATCACCATATTAGTTTATTTTCTTCTATCTAAGATATTAGGACATTCTAATTCCTCATTTACTTTACCAAGGTGGAAAGGTTTAATGGTTTTATCATATTCATTGATCAACAGTGATGATTCCTTTGATTCTCTTGTATTTTTTTGATCTTGTTTTTAGTTTCATTCGATTGGTTACTTATGGCATGGAAGGTGTATATACATGAGGAATATATTGATTCCTCATCACTTCTGACCCTTTTTATGAGTTTTTTTTATTCTAATTTTTGTAGATTGGTTATAGGTCCCCCATGGTTGTTGTTACGATTTTCATGTCAGTGGATCCTTTTTGGGAATGTGCGACCCTCATATTGAGGTAGGTGGTTTCATCTCTCGCCTTTGTTGATGAAACTATATTACTCATGTTCTTTTTATAAATTGTTTTATAAATGGGTTTGGCAAGCCTTTTCTATTTGAGTAAATGGATTTTTTATAAAAACTTGTTTTTTCATAGTTTGTTTGTAAATTTTAAAAAAGGGTTATTGTCAATGCATTGTGATGATTTATAAAATACATCACGTGGGAAGCCTTAGGTACTTATGTGTAAATCTTATCATATGACCATAATCCATATTTTAATTGGGACATTTTATGAAGTGTCTTTTATTTTCTCTCTATTCCAATAGTTATAGGGACTTGTTCTTTACATTGATTGGTGTTTCACTCATTCGGTGCTTCTCTACTCCTCAGGCATGTGTTCAATGGACTAGTTGTCAACTAGTTATTTGTTTTTGTATGAGTGGTCTACTAGCATGACATGTTGGGTACAATGGTTTGATTTACTTGTGTTTGGATATGTTATATTTTAGATAAGATATGCATTCTTCATATTTTTATAAATGTTAATGGAAATTATTATTGAAAATGATATACATTATTTTTTGGGAATTGTTTGAAAAAGAAAAAATAATTTTCATGAATTTAATAAAACTTCATTAATTATTATCATTCCATGTTTGATTGAAATGATTATACTTGAATTTTTTGTTCAAAGACTTGTTATAGAACGCCTTTATGGCTTCCTACTAATACTATTATCTCACATTTTGTTCACTTCCATGGGTTTATGTAGACCTTTTCATATCTTTAAATTTAGGGAAATACAAGGTGTCACTGTGAAGTGGTGTGGTTTTTGTTCAGTTGAATCTAGGTATCTGGTGGTGAAATAGTGGGGGTTTTCCCATGCTATCACATGGAGTATTCATTTTTTTTATTTTGGAAGTCCTTTCTGGTTGGTCTTATACTTCGAGAACATGTCTACATTGAGTAGTTTCAGTTTCCACGGTTTTTTCACTTGTTGGATATATATTACTTCTAAAGTTTTCATTTTTATAAATATATGTGTATTTTTTTCTCTTGGTTGGGTGAAATCATTCCCTCTATTTTTTTAATTCCCATGTGCGAGTCACATGCCCGTACTGATTTGGAATGCCCTTTTGGAATGTGTTTAGTCAGGTTAGGTTCCAGTTTTAAAGGGTATTTAGGATATTTTTTCATAGCTATTTTGAAATAAAAATATGTATATGTATTTATATTGTAGATAAAGGTCATATAAGTAATTTAGAGACTCTAGGTAAGGTATTTCCTCTCAATTTCCCTTTATTGGAGTATATTTTAATTTTTTTCAAATATTACATTTTTAAGATATTTATTCTATTTTTTAATATCTCATATGATAAAATATATATACTTCATGGTATTTTATGTTACAATTTAAATTATTTCATCAATGGGGATTTTACGTGGTTGTTACAATGTGGAAAGGGTTTTCGTTAATCAATCACATCATATTCAGTTGAATCACTGCAACACTGGTTATATTATGCCATGATTATGTGTAAAATATCCTTTTTTATTTACATTGTATTTCCACAGTCCACGTTGATGATTTAGATATTTTACACCTAAAATATCAATTGAATATTTATTAATTAAATATTATGATCAATTAAAGGGTACTATATGTCTCAATATTATTTTACTGAGACAAGATTAATATTCTATGCTTTTATTCTTTATATGGTATAATTAATGTAATGGGAATACATTTTGACATAATAATTCATGAAACTAATTTTGTTTAATGTGCCATAAAGAAACACTTAATTCATTGATTTTTTATTTGAATGTTACAAAAGTAATAATGACTCTATGTAACGATGTCATATTTTTGGGATTGTTTATGTTCAAGGATCATTTGGTGGAAAACATGTGATCTTATTTAGAGACTTTCTTACCATCTAGTTATCAACATTGTTTACATTTTTATAATATATTTCATCCATTATTTATTAATTAATCATCAATAGAGTTTTTTATATGTGACACTGATCTTGTATCTCCTTTTAAATTTAGAATCACTCTCTTTAATATCCATGTATTTTATCATGTTTAAAAAAATATTTTTTATAAACATAGATGATTATCTATGTATTTTTATGGATTTTTACTTTATTTTAAATAGTTTTAGTATGATATTTATTGGTGTTTTCTAATGGGTCATGCATGACTCTTATCTAAAAATCTTCGAAAATCAGATTTATTATTTTAACATTTTCATCATGAAAATTATTTACCACATTAGACTATTATTTTCATTTTTTATTAATTTATATGAATACCAATATGTTTTCAAAGAAAATATTTTTCCAAATGTGTATTAAATTTTAAAATGTTTTACATAGAAGGGGTATTTTTCATTATTTTCAAAGAAATTTCCTAGTTGTTCTTTTAACGGAATTTCCATCTATATCCTACTCCTTTTGTTTTTCTTCTAATTCTATTCTATTATGATATTATGACACCATCCACCAACAATATAAATAATTATTAACACGATTATTTTAAATAGATTTTCATCTAACCGATTTATTTTCCATTTGTATGTCATGTTATAATGGAATGTATTTTATTGTGAATAGATTGATAATGGAAATTCATGTTTAATGGGTAATATTATTAAAAAGTACTTGGAAATAATAAATGTTGATTGTTCATCCCTGTTAATCTTTTTGTGATGGGATGATCCCCAATATTTATCACAATTGAGCCCAATACGTATTCTATAATGGGTTGAGCATCATTATAGAACTTGTTACTTGGGAACATGACATAGTATATATGATTGGTTAATCCCCATGTCATCTCATGCTTGATCATGAAATATCTTATACAATTTTTGAGACCCATTATAACCCTTCAATTCATAGGTTAATGATTATGTTGTAATTTGACTATATGTTTATTCAAATTGTCTGATTTTTTTAAGGGATCTTTGTCGATAATTTTATAATATACTAATGTGTTTTATATAATATTTAAAAAAAAATTAATGAATCCTTTGACCAAGACTATATTCACATGTATCATGAATAATCATTATTATGGATCTATCATTTTTTATTTTTCTATTCCTTGTTATATGTTTCTTGATCCTTGTTTTGATTAGTATGACTTCTATTATGATATAATCAATCACATTGATTATATCATCAAACCCATATGTTCATTTTATTCTCAATGATGAAATTCAATTATCAATTCAATTGTTTACCCTTTTTGAGAATTTGATGCCACCATTATTTTGTCCCCCCATTTTTTGAATAATGGATCCAAGTATGTTATTCTTAATAAGGTTATTATATATTAAGATCTTAATGGGAGAATATATTGATCTATCTAGACCATTTTTTATATATCCAATTTGTTATGTAAGATTTGTTTTCAAATTTTATAACTTTATAAACCTAAAAGGTCCTTGGGTTTGTATGTAATACAAATATTTTAATTTAATATTATATATTTGAAGGTTTAAATTGGGTTACATTTTTTCTGTTATAGACAGTGATATGATTATTTTTTTATCACTAGCTCTATGAGTGTGGGTTTCAGTGTTTTTGTAGAATTAAAAATAATATAAGATATATAATGTTATAATGGGATTCATTTAAATTAGAATAATTGACATGAATTTATTATAAATTTATTATAATATGATTCATATTTAATATGGGTTACTAGATATTTTTTATATCCGTTTTTTGTTTATGAATATTTTCTTTAGGCTATTGAGGACATTTTATGTTTTCTAAGAAATTTAGGCATTAAAATAAATATTGAAAATTATTTTTTTAGATAATTGTTAATGAAAAGTGAAAATATTTACAATGAAATATAATTTTAGGGAAATGTTGATAATATTTGTAAATAGGGTCTTGATGGTATTTTTTGATGAATTTTGTTTATCAATCAAATATTATATAGAAAACATTGTTTTATACTTATATTTTTAATAATTTGTATGATGTGTACTATTAATTTGGTCATAATTCATAAAGAAAAAATAATTTAATGTGATATAAAATTTATAAAATATCATATGATATATTGTGTATTGTTTCATTTTAGTTGTATGTTTTTTTATGGAATGTAAAGTGGTATTCAATGTGAGATGATTTTTCATTATCTATTAACCACCCTTGGAAAATTAATGGTGACTTAAAATGATAAAATAACGATTTTCCCAATAACTCCATATGATATAAACATTTGAATATATAATGGTGTGATTATTTTCCAATAATAACATGCACTACTAAGATTAATGTTATTATTTATATCGTTGCATATTATGTGTAAAATTATATTCTATGTTTTTTATACAATGATATTATTAATAGGTTATAAGTTCGATCCAATGGATAATTATTCATTTTCCTAATTATTAAGGTTTTTTATCTCAATTATTTTGTATTTTTATGTAAAATAATATTCACATGGGTCTAGAGTGTTTTTGTGGTTATTTTATAAAGATGTGAATTAGAGATATTTCTTTTTAATTTCACATTTATTTATGTTAAATGGATTGTATTTAGATCTGGGACCTACAATGAGTATTCAATATGAGGGATATAAAATGAAAATTAATATAGTATTCTCTATATTTTATTTCATTTGGATATGTTACATTTGATACTTTAAAATTTTACATTGGAGTAAGTTGTGTTTTAAAATATTTTTATGTTACTGAGAATTAGGTATTATTGTTTGGATAAAAGTGATAAGGGCATCTCTATCATTGCTTGGAATTATGTTAGAGGATGTGATATGATAAGATATTTCTGGGTTAAATGTTATTATTTTATTATTTAAATGATGTTCATATAGTTACATTTGGAAATAGAATCGGTTATTTCTTCAAGTTACATGGATTAAATTTAGCAATTACAATTATTTCATTAGAATTTTTTAGAAACATATGGATGAATGAAAGATTGGTATTATGTAACATGATCAAGTTCATTTAATGTAATATAGAAATAAATATACTCATGTATACCTTTATTATCATTTGGAATGATGTGCATTAAATTGGTATGTATGTAATTCTTTCCTTATAAATTCTTATGATCGTAATGGAAAATTAATTTTTTTGGACATTTATTATTATATAGTTCATTGTAGATGATTTAATGAGGAATTATGAAAATAATTTGTGTATAAAGTATAAATATCAACCTAAATGTGATTGGTACATGTGAATAACCTATAATAATCATATAATTAATTTATCATTCATTTAATATTGGAATGGGAATTTAAAAAATGTTTTAATTACTAGGATGATTGAATAGGAAGGGTAAAAATATTATTTTTTTGTGTATGATCAAGGATACCAAGAGAATTGGTATTAATATATCTATAAAAACATGGTTATAGTTATCATATAACTTAATAAAGATGAATTACTTGACTTGAGAGGATGAGTCACTATAAATTATTAGATTAAATATTAGAAAATTATTTCCATAATGGTATTAATGGTAGTGTATTTTTTATGTATTATTAGTCAAAAGGATGTGACCTATTGTCAGATTAATAAATTAATTATGTTGTTAACATAAAATTTAACAATTAATGATTCTCTTTATTATTGTCCATTGAAAAATATCTCAACTAAACCATATTTTTTCATTCAATTATAAATTATTACTAGTTAGATATTATATTGAAAAAAATATTAATTTCTACATCTTCCTGAATATTTCTATAAAAAAATTTGATAGTTTTTTATTATTTAATTATATTATTTTGATTCATTAATGATAGTTTTATTCTTTATATTTTAAGTTAACATGTTATTGGTAGTCATAATTATTAATATTTTAATTGTATTTTATTATGATAATGGTGGTCTTATTTTTAGTATTATTTTACAGGCCAATAAAAATTATAATTTTTTCTATTCATTTTTTATTTATGATATAATTAATGAGTAGATTTTATAGTTTTAGGATTAGATTATAATTAAATTATTATTATTTTATTATCATATTATTTTATGAATTTATCATAGAATATTTGATCTTTAATTTTTAAAATATACAATCATTATAGATGAAAAATATTTCAAATGAAATTGTTTTGAGTCAAAAATTATTGGTAAAAGGATATAATATAAATTATTTTTCATTTGTATGATTCACTTTAATAATAATAAATAAATATAAAATTCCATGTGTTTTTTATGAAAAATAAAATCCATATCCAATATTTTATATAATATATTTTTTTCAAAAAATAAAATCATAAGAATAATTCATTATAAATGTACAAAAAAAATTATTTCTTCTTAGTAGAATTTAAAAAATTATAATAAATTATGATATTTATGTTACATTATTTTATAATTTTGATGTCATATTTTTAAAATTACATATAATAAGTCTAAAATAATTTTTTATTATTATAGATATTATTAAATTTAATAAAAAATGTAAAAATAGAATTATTTATCTTATAATATCTCTTAATATCTTGAGGACTTGGAGTTATTTTTGATATTTTTCATTTGAAAATTGAGATATAAAATGAATATTAAACTATTAATTTCATTATTCTAAATTTATATTATGGTTAAAGGGGATTTATGTTTATAGAAACATGGTTTTGAAATAACTTCATGTTAGACTTGTGTAATCTATTAGGAATAGGGGGTCATGGATTTTTAATCATTAGTGGTGTGCCATAATCTGAATTAATTCCATAAAACCTCAATAATAGAGAATGGATTTTAGATATTGATAAATGAGAATTTTTAAAATAAAACTCCTCATAATTAATTCCATATGAAATTACTTATTCTCTATGAAATTATTTTGAGATTTATATTTTATAAAAGAAATATGCCCAATAAAAAAAGAATGAAAAAATAGAGTCTAATGATGTATTATTAAAATATATAATATTATGATACCATATAAATTGGTAAAATATTATTTTAAGGACATGGATTTTACCAATTTTATTTTTAGAAATTATTTTGGAAAATTATGAGGCTAGGTGTTGAGACGGAGTCTAATTCTGAGTCATGGGGTGCCTGTGACAATTCATTGATAAATGTTAAGTTTTTAGTATCACTTCTACATAACTATCTAAAAAAGGTGGAATGTCTTATAGACAGTTTCTTTGATCTAAGCTCAGAATAACGACCTTATTTTAGGGGCGACCTAGCATTGGTCGGCACGGGTCATCTGAAGAAAAAGTCACCAAGGATGTAATTGTAAAAATAATAATTAAATAATATTTTTTAATTTTAAAATAATCATAACTCATGAATGGTGAATCTGATTGGAAATCTAAGACCACCATTGAGTTCGTAATGTGGTTTTTTCTCTAGGCATTACTTTACTTCATTCGGTGTCGGTTTTCTGTGTAAAACCCCCAAAAGGGCATAATAATCATTAAATAATTTAATGAAAAATTATTTTATTGTTGTAAAAAAATTTATTTTTATTATGCCTTTGATAGGAATTCAATTTTATCACCATAACCCGGGAATTACTCTAAGGCATGGATATGAACTCTCTCGATAATCAGCAATAGATTTTGAATCGATGATCAACACACAACTAAATAGAAGGAATCTTGACTACGAAGACAACGACACAACAATCTAATGTCAGCGTATTAACTAAATCAAGGTAGTGAAGATATTTATTTTTGACATTTTTCCACATTCTTGGTTTTCATGTTGAACATAGGTCAATCCATGAACAGATTGATCTGTAGTTCGATAATTGTGGGATTGTTATAAAATGATCGGTTTATTTTGGGTGTTTTTTAAATTCTTCTTTGTTTATTCTAATAATTAGAACAAATTGAGTCCAACATTAACAAATTCCAAGGATAATTATTTATGTGTTCTTGTTATTTTCTCTCCCTCTTTATTAGTGTTCTTTGTCGATGGATCCTCATGATCACAGCTCGACTTTTTTGGAGTCTCTAAATCTGAATGTACCCCAGAATTAGATGAAGGATGAAATAGAAGTTGGATTAGTGGAGATCGAGACCTAAGGTCACATATATTATTTTATTTCAGAGATTGGAACACTTGAGGAAGAATAGAGGTGCAACGCAGCCAGTGTCGCGTGGACCAACGGATACCGCCTCATGAGACCAGACCATAGGTGACTACCCAGCCCAGTTAGACGTTTTCAAGCCCTCGAAAAATGGTCTATGACTGAAAGAGTCAGGTCAGGACCAACGGAGACAGACCAGGTAAGGTCAGGCTCAGGGTGGCAGGACCAGACTACGGTCGACCGAGATACCATGTGGCAGCAAAGGATGGCTAATGTTCAACCACCATTGGAGTTCAAGATGATTTGGTGCTATTGACTCTAGGTGAAGCCAAATTGGGTGGTCGGCCATCATGGTCTAGTGATATATCGCGAGTTAGTCCATAGGCCCATTGAGCTCCGTCTTCTAAAACATCAAACACCGATAACATTAAAATAGTGCTCGTGTTTGACAAATCTCCTTCGACGTTGGGACCCTGATGATGAGAAGATCTTTTTGAACTATTATGTTGATTTTTCATCTTAGACCAGTAGAAGTTCAGAGTGTTCCCTTTTAACCATTATTAGAGGGTTCTAAATGGAATTATATCTACATCACTAGACTATAATCCCCTCTAGAGATTGAGTCCCAAATATATTCAGGCATATCTCCCCGGGACTAGAGTGTGATCCTCTATTACCCCTAGTGGAGTTTTTGGGGAATCAACTCAATCTCTAAGATTAGGCCATTGTTCCTACATATAGTGGGTGTATCGATAGGGTATGTGGTATCCCCCAGAGTATCTAGTCTTGATCGATAGTATTTCTCATGGTGTCCAATCATGATTCCCTACATTGCAAATTGATCCGGATTGGGTATGTGGTATCCTCCAGTATATTTGGGAATGATATGAGGTATCCCCTATAATATCAAGGTGTGATCCCCTCTCTATGGAATCATAATGTTTCTTTACTAATACATTCTCATTTTGGAAGAGAAAAAATGAGAGAGGCCTATTGGTGAGTGTCTTAGATGATATCATGGATTGTGGAGTGGGATCTCCCGAAACAAGCGTGCTTTGAGAAGAATATTATGGTTGAAAGATGGATAATAATTCCTAATGTATTGGTGTTTCTCATTAGTATATCTAGATGTTCTTGTTATATGTGTTGTTCACATTTACCTGTTTGGAGATTACTAATATTTTCCTTGTGGTATTTCCTTTGTGGTACCTCCTTTATAGTATTTTTCATTGTGGTTTTAGGGTTTCCTATTGAGTATTTTTATACTCGCCTCTACAAGGGATTTTCCCACATGTGTTTTATCTTTTGAAGATGATCAAGCCTTCGGTGGAGTTCCAGATAGATCAGGAAAAGGTTGTTTCTTGTGAGACTGGATATAATGAAGTGCATTCCAATAACTTTTTAGATGAAATTCATAGTACCAATTACCTTAAAATTTATACTTGGGGCTACAAACACTTTTATTTTGGTGGTCTTGTTTTGACCTTGTTTACATTCCAGTACATTAACTGATGTATTATTTTTGTGGGATATAGTAGTTTTTATTCATTTTTTACTTAGTGTTTTTACATTTAATAATTTTTGGATTGGAGATATGTTTGTGCAAAAAAGAACTTAATAAAATGCTTCCCATTTGTTGGATATGGATACTTTGTGCTAGTCACCAGCCCCTGGCCTATTGGAGGAGGGATTTGTGTAGTCCTAGCATGGGCCCCATTATGATGGGTCATGACAGAGTGGTATCAAATGAGGGTTAGTTATACATTAAGACCTAGAATTTATGAGGTTGGTTTGGGGATACACTTTTATTTCTTTAGATTTTATCTTTCAGGCCATGGACTCTAGAGTTAGTGTGGCAGACGATGTATCCATACACTATGACACTAACTATCTTCTTTTTAACTTGGTATATGAAAATATTGGTTGCCGTGAAAATGATACTACATTCATCATATAGTACTGATTGTGTTTTCCATGGCCTTCTTGAGTCAACTATCCAAATATACTCTATTGAATGTGGTATATCTTTTTTTACATCAGGATGCCTCCACATAGATATCCAACTAGGATTCCACCACATAAACATAAGGATGATCTGCTGGGTGACGACACATCGGTATAGGTATTTGTATTGGAGAAAGCACCTCCATGTGGGGAACTAGCTATACCACCACCTTTAGAGTAGTACATGGTGCCCACAATACCATCGGATGAGGAGCACATTTTGAGCTCGCTTCTTGAGTTTCATATATATAGACCCCTCGTGTTCTGATGCAATCCAGACTCTAGGTTGCAAATGATTGGCTAGAGGTAGTCACCCATTATTTCTTCCTTGTGAGGACTCCTACTGATGAGATGACAGTCCTCACCATGATACTTTATTAGATCTCTATGGGGAGAGGGTGAAGCATGGTGACCTAGTCTCATGATGAGAAAACTCTCTGCTAGATAGACTTTGAGAATCTCATCAGGGAGGAGTTCTATCCAACCTTGTTTTGATCAGTTCGCATACAAGAGATCTTGCATCTACAGTAGGGTATCATAGTCATGGTTTAGTACTCAGAGAGCTTTACAAACCAATCATGCCACTCCATGGACATGGTATGAGACCAGTTATTTAAGTCCCAGACCTTTGATTAGTGCTTATTCTAATAAACCAGGGTTCCAGTGGTATCCTTTACCATTATTACTTATGTTGGGGGTACTTGAGTGAGTTCTTCTAGTGGAGAGTTTTCTAGGAGAGAGGAAACTAGTAGTTGAAGAAAATAGTGGGCACCAGGTCGTTGAGACCTCAGTAGAAGGCAATCGATGGTAGTCACATTGATCCAAAAAGGTCATGCGCTTCATGGGTAATCTTATGATGTGTGGTCATAGGTGCGTGGATCTCAGGGCTGCTCGATTCTATCCATATACATATGGTGTTACACATGCGGTCATCAGGGACATCTATTGTGATATTTCCTAACCAGTCGTATAGCTGATCGGGGGACGGTCAATGGACTATCTAGGTAGAGGAAAATATAGGTGTAGGGTTTTCTCTAGGGTGGGGGATGTGGAAGATAATCATGAAGGGTAATAAGAGGTAGTCAAAGATTAAACCTATTACCACCACCACCACCAGGTGGTCCACACTAGGTTTAGAGAGTTATTGGATATGGATGAGGACAGATAAAGGTGTTGAAGTCTTATGAACTAAGGGCTCCATGGATGATTTGAGGTATGATAAGTTTCTTTTCTAACATAGCTAAAGTTCTGATTGACATGGGTGATAGTCATTCCTTTCTTTCCATGAACATTGATCAGGACTCAGAGGGTCCAATTAAACTATTGACTTGACATTTATTCTTAGAGAATCCTATGATATAAGATTCAATGATCTCACACTGGTTCTGAAAGTGTTACCTAAATCTTGGATGTGTGATTTTCAGTTGGTGTATCTTGTTAGCTATGTTGAGTGCTTACAATGTAATTCTTGGTATGTGGTTGTTATAAACAATTCATGCACAGATTGACTATTTAGGCATAGAGTGTGGTGTGTACAAAGTAATATGGATAGGGTTTTCCATTATTAGTTAAAATTAAATGCATGCAGCATAGGATGGATGCAAAAATTGGAGGGTGCATCTAATTACTCATCATTTGGCCAGCCACACCATCAGTTCTGTGGATGATATGAGTCCTCGGTTTCCTATAGTGGTGGAAGAGTAATAAGAAATCTTTCATAAGGATGTTTTAGGTCTACCTCCCTACATAAAGGTAGACTTATACATTGATATATACCCTATTATAGAACTAATAAGTACATCCTCATATCAGATATCCCCCGAAGAGCTTCATGAGAAGAGGGTAAAGTTGTAGGACTTATAGAGGAAGGGTTTCGCGAGACCTAGTGTTTCACCCAGGGTAGCCCTAGTCTTGTTTTCAAAGAAGGAATACGGAAACTTGAGGTTATTTCTAGACATCTGATGCCTAAACCAATTGTCCTTAATGAACAAGTATCCACTATCGAGGATCGATGGCCTATTTTATCAGTTGAAATGGGGCTGCGGTTCTCAAAAATCGGCCTCAGGTTAGGATACCACCAGTTTCAAGTATGGGATGAGGATATAAAAAATATATATTATATGTTTTTATGGTCACTATGTGTACTTGGAGATTCCATTTTGAGTGAATATTTCATCAACAATGTTCATGGGACTCACGAACAAGATAATTTAGCCTTACAG
This sequence comes from Viscum album, assembly GCA_963277665.1. Taxonomy (NCBI): domain Eukaryota; kingdom Viridiplantae; phylum Streptophyta; class Magnoliopsida; order Santalales; family Viscaceae; genus Viscum; species Viscum album. Next base: position 649,119,238 of record OY728159.1, on the reverse strand, counting down.
GGACCGGTTCATGGTGGCCTTCATTAATTACATCCTAGTGTACATGGTGTCCAATGAGACGAATGTGAGACACTTTGGGATGATCATTGACACACTTTGATAGAATTATCTTTACAGGAAACACTTGAAGTGTCAGTTCTAGATTCGAGGGGTCCATTTTATAGGACACATCATCTTAGAGGATGGAGTTACTGTAGATCCAGTGAAGGTTGAAGTGGTTCTTTATTAGGAGCCACCAAGAGTGTTACTAAGGTGCGGAGTTTCCTTGGGTTTGATGGGTAATATCGGAGGTTTGTACCCATCTTATCTATAGTTAAAGCACCCTTGATATATTTTACATGAAAAGGAAAACCTTTTATGTGGGTGGAAAAGTTCCAAGAGTGTCTCTAGTAGTTGAGGCAAATATTAACGTGCACTCCAATCTTGAGATTACCAGAGGAGGTTTCCAAGTATGTAGTGTTCTGTGATTCCTCAAGTATTGGGAATCATTATGTCCTGATGAAGAGAAAATATGTGATTTCCTATGGTTTATTCTACTTGATACTAAATGATCATATCAACATGACCCATGATATTAAGATAGTAGTGGAAGTCTTCACATTGAATATGTGGTGACAATAATTGATGGGTGAGTAGTTTATCATCTACTCTAATCACAAGAGTCTTATGTATATCTTCTCTTAGAAGAATATGAACACGAAACATAAGAAATGGATAGAGTTCATCTAGGACTATGCCTTTAAGATTTTATATACTCCCATAAAGGGGAAAGTGTAGGAAAATGCTCTCAGTATGAGATATAGCAAACAATTGTTGAACAAGGCATCGAAGAAGTTGGCCTCATTGTAGTTATCCTTCATAGATGGAGATGGTGTAGCTTACCTCTAGTGGATGGTTTTCACCCTCCACAATTACAATGATTTAGGGATTCAATGATTAAGGATACTGAATATGAGACTCTTTGTGCTCATATTTCCACATGGAATTCCCCTAATGGATATTCGAAAGGTGGTGAGCAACTCTTTATTTTTAGAGGGCACACACCTATACCAATGGTGCTGTGAGAGGATGTTTTGAGAGAGTTTGAAACCTCCCATTTAGTATTACATCTTGGTGTGGTGAATATGTAACAAGAACTATGTTTTCAGTTTTGGTGGCCTGGGATGAAGAATGGAGTTGCAGAGTTCATCTCTCGATGCCTCACATGTCAGTGAGTCAAGGATGACCACTGAGTTCTAGAAGGTTTAACCCAACAACTTGAGGGTCCAGAAAGGAAGTGGTATAGGATATTTATGGACATCAGGATAGGCTTACCACATATGTCTAGGGGACACAATTCCATTTATGTGACCATTGACTGACTCACCAAGTCAGACCACTTCCTAGGTGTCTAAAAGAAGATTTCAGTAGAGAGCTGTGGACGAATATGCGTGTAAGAGATAGTTCAACTCCATAAAGTCCCATATAAAATATTTAAATATCATAATGATCTCTTTAAATACTAGTTATAGAAGGGATTACAATAGGTTTTTGGGAGTCAATTACACATGACAACAGTGTTCCACCCATAGATAGATATCCAAACTGAGCTGGCCAGTTAGGTTCTGGAGGAAATGTTACCAGCATGCATGTTGGGTTTTTTCCTGTAGTTTGGAGGATCACCTACTAATGGTGGATTTTTCATACAAAAAATTTAATCACTCCACCATTGGTATGGAACCATTCTAGGACTTTTATGAGTGACCCTTCTAGTCACCACTTTGCTGGACTAACCCAGGAGATTCAGCACTTATGGGATCATAGTTGGTGTGAACTACTACTAAGAAGGTGTAGATCATACAGGAGAAGATGAAGACTTCATAGAGCTATCAGAAGTCATATATAAACAGGTAGTAGAGACCTTTGGAGTTTGATGAAGGAGACCATATATTCCTGCAGGTCTCACCTCGATGCAGTTTAAGGAGATTTTGGCTTGGGTAGAAAGATCTCTCTGAGGTTTATTAGACCTTTCCCAATACTATATAGAGTTGGCAAGGTGTAAACCCGCTTGGCTCTACAATAACAGTTAGAGAGGGTACATGATGTCTTCCACATGTTGTATTTGAGGAGGTTCGTGCATTACCCATCACATGTCATTGACTGGGGAAATATAGACATTGAGGATGGGGTGACTCTTACAGAGTACCTAGTGGAGATCAAGGATCGGTAGGAGGGGAATCTTCATGTGTGGTTAATTCCAATAGTGCATCACTGCTGGAAGCACAAGAATATTCATGAGAGAACATGGGAGTAATAGGCTGAGATTCATGCTCAGTACCCTCATCTGTTTGGGTAGCCCTTGTTTTGGAATTTGATGGATGTCAATCCCTAGGGTCGGGATAATGAAATTAATATTATTTTCCTGAATTTTTTTAGAAATTATTTGGGAGATTTAGGGGACTATTCACTAAGATGGCATGATATTCTAAGGACTATGTTCCTAGAACAATTCATTGAAAAATGTTGTGTTTTAATAGCAGGCAAATATGGATTTCCAAAAAAAAGTGGAATATCTTTAAAATGGGTTCTTGGGTTAGAAATATGAGGGCACCATTGAGCTCAGAATTCCATCTTTACACAAGGCGAAACCTAAGATTGGTTGAAGCAGGTAATATGATGAAAAATTCATCAAGAACTTAAGAATAAATAAAATAATTGAATAAAAATATTTTATTTTAAAATACTAAATTACTCATGAATGGTGAGTCAGATTGGGAATCCAAGTCCACCGTTGAGTTTGAAATGTGGTGTTTCCCCTATGTACGACTTAACTTCACTTGGTGTGTCTATTCTATGTAAAAACCCAAAAAGGATGTTAATTTTCATTTAATAAGTTAATGATAAATTATTTTATTGATGCAAAAAATATTATTTTTATTACACCTTTTTTAGGAATTTATTGTTATATCTATAACCCTAGAATTCCTCTGAGACCTGGAGAAGAACTCTCCTGAAAAACGATGATGGATCATGGACCGACGATTGACCCACATCTGATTCGAAGGAATATTACCAACGATGAAAACAACACAATGATCATTCATTAGTGACTAATCCAAATCATGGTAGGGAAGTTATTTATTTGTGATATTTTTCCCCATTCATGGTTTTCATGAAGAATTTAGGCCAATCCAAGAACAGATTTATCTACAGTTTGATTTTTTTGGGATGGTTAAAAACTGTGTGTAACACCCCAAGCTTCTACGGTACGCTTCTCTTTGAATAATGTGATAGCGTGTGTTGTACGCAACACCGAGTTCTAACACACCATAACCAATCAAACTAGCCGTTATGAATAGTAATACCTACTTTTTGAAATTATATATATTTTATATTTTAAAATGGACTTCATTTTTGGATTCGGAATATCGAATTTAGCCTAAGGTGAAATTTTGGTACTTTTCGGATAACTTTCATATTTTGATGAATATTGAAAATTACTAAATTTTAATTAAAAACAACTTTTTTAATCAAAATAATTAATAGTGATAAATTATGAATTTTAGTGGTTTTAAAGTATATTTAGAATATATTTTTACCATTTAATATAATTTTGGTCATTGGACATAATTTTACAATTAAACCGAACATAAACAAATGTCAATCTTTTGATAGTTATTATCTCTTAAAAACACGCTTTTTGTTTTAACAGCGGGAATTAATTTTAAATTAATTTCTGCCACTTCTGTGTTTTGAATTTAGAAAAATGGATTCCATATTTGGAATCAGGATGTCCAAATTGTGTAAATTTGTAACTTTTATTTTTATACATTTTGAATAATTACTGCGGTAAATATTTTATTTACCATGGTTCAGGGTAAATCCGGTAAATAAGGGTTAAAAAAATAATATTATAATAATACTAAATTATCCTAAAACGTGTCCTAGCCTTATTGTTTGATACATGTTCGACTATAGGCATATTTGGGTCGATTTTGGGACCCCATGGTGCCACTTGTAGGTGATAGGGACACTTTATTTTAATTAAGTTAAAATGAATACAAAAATGACACAAGCATATATCTTTTAGAAAAACAATTTTTACATAGGGTTATATATGTTGGATTTTAGATTATAAATATTCATTAGAAATATATAAATCTTTCCTACATATTTATATTTTATTTATAATTTTTATACATTAAATAATTTAATTTATTTATGACACAATGATGATGAATTAATTACTATAATAGTGAAAAATTAAAATAATTGATATTATAAATACCCAAATAAATATAATATGAAACTTTTAATGAATTAAACTAATTTTATAGGATAATATTATATATTAGGATTGATTTAATTGACTTTGTTCGAAGTAATCAATCTGTTATGAGTTTCACAAAAATCAACTATTGAATAGTGTCAAAATTGACATAAAAGAGTTCTTAAAACCAATATTATATTATTAATTGATATTAAATTCCTAAAAATCTAAGGTTCGGCCAAGAGACTTATATCAGGATATTTTATTCATTAATGGACCACTTGGGGGTCTCTTGGATGTATATAGTAAGTTTATTAACCATATTATATAAAAATACAAAGAGACATTGTAAAAGAGAAACTAGTTAACTTAGAGTTAATACTTAAAGATAAGGTTAATATAAGTACCCAAACCTGTCTAAATTCTATTGGTTGAGTTTTTTTCGACCTATCCCCACCTTAAAATTTAAATAATCAACTTTGGAGCCTTTAGAAACCGAATATGAATTTATTATAAATTAATATTTCTAGCTTTTCCAAAGGTGCCCCTCACCCCTCTTATAAAAGGGCACTCCTCCTTATCATTTCTTCGCACCTTCAAAGCCTTTTGGTTTGGCCAAAATCTGCCCAAATACTCTCCCAACTTCCCTCAATACAACCTAGAGGCCTTAGTTTGATCAGAAAGCCAACCTAAGGAGCCCTTTTGATCAAATCAAAAGGAAGAACCCGAAGAAGAGGTAATGTTTTCACCACCCCTTTTCAAGTTCCTTTCTTCTTCCACTTCTTCTTTCTTTGTTATTACCATTCTAAAATAATAACTCTAGTATCTTATATATACTGTGATGTTATTATAAATATGGTACAACCATATTCAGTATTCTATCCACCCTTTTAATAACATGTCACCATACGTGCGTACGTACGGCTTACCGTCTCCACGTCGTGGTGTAATTGTTATTCAATATATTATTATTTGGATGGGTATAATAATGATATGTAACTCATGTAAATAATAAATATAACATGTTAATGATTCTGTATATATGATATAACAACCATTTATATATTATTTTAATATCAAAAGAATGATATTGTCGCTCGTGCGTACGTATGGACTACCGTCTCCACGAACGCGATGAGATTCATTCTCCATCGTATCCATTAAAGTATAATTATCATTTTAAGATTTAAAAATTATGTTTGAGGACTTGATATAATTCTGGATATGAATAATATACAACCTATCTATTACAAACATGGATTACGTAACAAAACATATAAAAGAAAACAAGTAAGTTAACACCTGAAACAACGATAATACTAAGATATTATTATCAAATCAATATTAAAAGATCATATATGATATCATATTAATATATATGATTCTTGTATAATTTAATAACAATTATTTCACCATTATACAGGAGTTTAACCTACCCCAACCAAGGAAAAGTACAAGGTAAGGGTTATTTCACAATCTCTTCATTATCCGAGGTTGTTTATATGTAATAATCTATTGGGATCTCTTTATCATCCACATCCATGTTTTCTTAAAAATGTATTTCAAAACATTTTTATTATTTACAAGAATAAGGGTTAAAGTCATTTATACCCTTGTTTGACTTTTTATAAGAGGAATCTTTCCGTCATTTTCAAAACAAGGTCCTTTTAACCTTTTCGACAGAATTAAGGTAAGAATGTTTTTTTAACTTATACGGCGGGTGCGGTTATTTTCCGCCGTTATAAAATCTTCAAAGCTTTCATTACAATCTTATAAGAATATTTTCAAAGAAAATGTTTTATTTTATAAATATATGACTCTTAAATTATTTCAAAAATAGAAAGATATATTTCTCTAAAAAGAGTTTTGATTTCATCTATGTCAACATCCTTTGATGGATTTTATGCTTATTTGAAGTTGATTTATTATGATACAAAACTTCTATATTGTATTGAAGTTTTTGTGATATGTTTGACTGTGGATGTGCTATTTTTATACCATTCATAGTTTATGGTGAAATTATTGACATTTCGTATGCTAGTTATAATACGAATGTTTATGTTATGTCTAAACCTTTTCATATGGGAATGCATTGGACATAATATGTAACGGGTGGAGCCCGCTATAGCTCCTCGATGCATCGGTAGGTCTCATGAGACAAACTAGTGTCTTGGCACAAGGCCTTGAAAAAATCTTATGTTTAGTCTTGGCACGAGGCCTTGGCTATGTGGTTATGATAGTCTGGAATTATCCATTCCAACATTATGAAAGTGGTTATTGATTTTTCATGTGATTATTCGATTAGTTGAATATCCATGTGAATAAGTAAATGGAATTATTTCATTTTATTTATGCCATACCATGTTGAAAGTTCAAGTTTGAAAGGCTTTTGTTTTAGTTATACATTGCCTTAAATGTTTATTCTTATTTATGAAAGTTTCCACTATATTGTTATCCTTACTGGGCATTTGAGCTCACCCCTTTTCTATGTTTTATTTTTCCCAGGAAGTGAAGAAGTAAATTATGATTGACCTATAGGGATATTATGTGGGGATATGAGTGTGGAATATGGAGACTATGTTGTTGTATTAGTTTTTCACTTTGTGATGTAATGTAAAATTTTATGAATATATCTAGTGTTTCCAAGGCTACTAAACCAATCGGTCTTTCGAGATTTGATCTTTCTTGTGATCATGCCAATGTTATGTAATAATGCACCGACTCTGGGTAACTAGGGTCGGGGCGTTAAAGTTGGTATCAGAGGAAGTTTAGTACAAACCTTGGACTCTAGATTTAGATAAACTCTGATTAGAGCACGTAGACCTAAGATGAACTTTGAGGATTAGTATAGAAGAACTTCCTAGAATTTTGGTATTGTAGATATTTTGTGAGTTTTCCGAGAAATACATCCCTGTCTGGATACGAGCAGGTAGAGGCAGCTCTGGCAGAGATGTACCTAGGGGTAAAACCCGAAAACACCGCCTTGAGCTAGACTCGAACGGGAACTGGTGCACGACAACGGGCCTTGCTGCACTCTTGGTTACGACACTCCCGGGGGATATGCTTAGGATAACTCTCATTTTCTTTACAAATCATTATGAAGGGTTTATGAGTATATACTTACTCAAAGAAAACATTTTTATGATTATGGATTATATCCATAAATAGTTCAATTTATGTAAAGTGTTTTATAAGTATGGGATTATGTATTTTGATTCATAAACTGATCTAGTTTATGCCATTGTTTAGAAATGGCACCTAGTGGAAGAAATGGAAACTGTATCAATGCATGCACTCCATGTAGGGATTTCCCTCCTGCTCAAGATAATTATAGTGGAGCTGGTGATGCAACTGGTGCCGATCAGCTAATCACCATACTGAGACAACTCACTCAGGTTATGAATAATAACCTTACTCGTATGGAGCACCCTGATCCACTGCGTGGAGGATCAATGTTAGACCGATTCATGAGGAAAAAACCACCAACGTTCAATGGGAGTACAAATCCCTTAGTAGCTAAGCAATGGATATTTTCCCTAGAGAAAATATTTCAGGCTTTGGGGAGTAGTGAAAAGGAAAAAGTTATCATGGCAGTTTACCGCCTCACTGGAGATTCTGATCAATGGTGGTCATTAATTCAAAATACGAAGGAAAATGATGAAGTATCAAATATGGAATGGAGGGAGTTCAAAGATCTGTTTTTAGAAAAATACTTTCCTCGCGACCATCGAGCAGATATGGAAAGGCAGTTTCTAAGTCTGAGACAGGAGGATGAGAATGTCACAAAGTATGAGGCTAACTTTACAAGGTTAGAAAGGTATGGTGGTGATTATATACATAACTCAAGAAGTAATATTGATTGTTTCTTTGATGGGTTAAAACCATTTCTCCATTGAGCATTAGTCTCACAATCCTTTTCATCGTACGAAGACATTGTCTCATGTGCTATCAAGACCGAAAAGTAATTCTCTAAGTCTTATGACTTTAAAACAAAGCAAGAGAAGAAGAGGCATACTGATCAATCTGGGAATGGAAATAAGGGGAAGAAAGGAAAGGTTGAATATCCATCCTGTGGTAAATGTGGGAAGAAACACCCCGGTACTTTCTTGAAGCGAATGAGAGTCTGTTACAAGTGTGGTGAAAAAGGCCACCAAGCTCGTGATTGCAAAGGGAAGAAGGAAGACACCAACGTTCAGTGCTACAATTGCAGGGAGATGGGACATTATGCAAATGAATGTCCTAAGAGTTAGGAGAACTTACCTCAGAAAAGGCCAAGGGATCAAGTCCAGGCTTATGTTATCACTACTGCTGAGGTAGAAGCTCCTAAAGACGTGGTGGCAGGTAATTTAATGGTTTCCTCAAGTTTAGAAAATGCATTATTTGATTCTGGATCATCGCATTGTTTCATATCTTCCCAGTTTGCTAAGAAAATTAGATATTTCCAATTTGATTTAACAAGGGAGTTGTCAGTTAAAACTCCTAAGGGAAGTATCATTGCAACAATGTTTTGTGAATCAGTCCCCATTAGAGCACATAAATGTTCATTATCTGCTGATCTCATCGTCATACCTGTGATTGAGTTTGACATAATCCTCGGTATGGACTGGCTTTCAGACTATGATGCGAAGATTTATTGTAAGAAGAAAGAGGTTACGATTCTTGAAGATAATGATAAGGAACACCTTATCTTTAGAGCAGAATCATCACCACCTAATTCTTATTTAGATCCACCCTCAATAGCTCAACTAAATTCAATTATTTGGGAGGAATATAATGAAATAATTGTGGGTGAGGAAAGTAATGTTCAAATAGAGGATGTACCTATTGTGAAAGAATTTGTAGATGTATTTCCGGAAGATTTACCTGGACATCCTCCAGAACGATAAGTTGAGTTTTCCATTGATTTAATTCCTGGATCAAGGCCTATATCGAAGACCCCTTATAGAATGGCCACTGTAGAGTTAGTCGAACTAAATAAACAACTAGAGGAGTTGAGTAATAAAGGATTTATTCGCCCTAGTGTTTCCCCATGGGGAGCCCCTGTTCTTTTTGTTAAAAAGAAAGATGGATCTATGAGGTTATGTATCGACTACAGGGAGATCAATGCTATAACGATAAAGAACAAGTATCCCCTACCTCGCATTGATGATTTATTTGACCAACTGCATGGAGCTCAATACTTTTCAAAGATTGACCTTCGATCTGGATACCATCAGTTGTGTGTGAGGAATGAAGACATTCCGAAGACAGTATTTCGAACCAGGTACGGGCATTACGAGTTTACTGTAATGCCTTTTGGATTGACTAATGCACCCTTTGTATTCATGGATCTAATGAATAGAGTTTTCAAGGAGTATCTCAATGAATTTGTGGTGGTATTTATTGATGATATCTTAGTATACTCTAAAAGCTACGAAGATCATGAAAATCACTTGCGCATTATCTTGAAGACTCTGAGAAGACATGAATTATATGGGAAGTTTAGCAAGTGTGAATTCTGGCTTCATGAGATTTCTTTTCTTGGCCATATTATCTCTAAATATGGAATCTATGTTGATCCTTCTAAGACCAAGGCAATCCAAGAATGGCCAGCACCTATGAGTATAACTGAGGTACGTAGTTTTATTGGTTTGGCAAGTTATTATCGACGTTTCGTCCAGAATTTTGCCCGATTGGCTAACCCATTAACAAAGCTCACACGTAAAGGGGTTAAATTTTCTTGGACAAAAGAGTGTGAAGAATGTTTCGAAGAACTGAAGAGAAGATTAGTCAATGCTCCTATATTGACTCTACCATATGGGAATGATGGGTTCGTTATTTATAGTGATGTATCGAAGAAAGGACTTGGTTGTGTCCTTATGCAGAATGATACAGTTATTGCCTATGCATCACGACAGTTGAAAATTCATGAACAAAACTATCCTACTCATGATCTCGAGTTAGCAACTGTAATCTTTGCTTTGAAGATATGGAGGCACTACCTCTATGGCGAAAAATGTGAGATTTATACTGATCACAAGAGTTTGAAGTATATTTTCTCACAAAAAGAACTCAACATGAGGCAAAGGAGATGGCTTGAATTACTCAAGGATTATGATTGCACGATACACTACCACCCGGGGAAAGCAAACAAGGTGGCAGATGCTTTGAGCAGAAAAGACCATGGAGTTTTGAACATGATGAGAATTGGAAGGGGTCCAATTTTTGTGGATCTAGTAAAGATGGACATGGGTATAACCAGGGAAGGAGAAACATCAATTCTTTTTCAAATGGTTGCCAAACCATCTTTACTAGAAAGGATTAAGAGTACTCAGACCGATGATGAAGAATTTCAAAAGAAGATTAAAGCTGTGAATGATGGGAGATTGAGAGACTTTGTGTATGAAGATGGAATTTTGAAATTTGGGAAGAGACTTTGTGTTCCCGATATACCTGATCTAAAAAGGTAATTGTTGGATGATGCTCATAGTTCCAATTTTTCTATACACCCTGGGAGCACCAAAATGTATAGATATTTGAAGGAACATTTTTGGTGGGACAACATGAAGAGGGAGATTGCTGATTTTGTGTCAAGATGTATGGTTTTTCAACAAGTGAAAGCTGGAAGGCAACAGCCTGGAGGAGTCATGCAACCTCTTCCTATACCGGAGTGGAAATGGGACAATATTACGATGGACTTTGTCATGGGGCTACCAAAGACTCCTATAAGGAACGATCCAATATGGGTTATTGTTGATCGTCTTACCAAGTCAGCACATTTTCTTTCTATAAGAGAAGATCTACCCCTGGAACGTCTAGCAAGACTATATATTAATGAAGTTGTGAGACTTCATGGAGTACCCCTATCGATTGTTTCTGATCGTGATCCCCGTTTTACTTCAAGATTTTGGAAAAGTCTTCAGAAATCCCTGGATACTGAACTTCTTTTGAGTACTGCTTACCACCCTCAGACAGATGGACAATCAGAATGGACTATTCAGACCTTAGAAGACATGTTTAGATCTTGCTCACTTGACTTTCAAGGTATGTGGGATCAATATTTACCTCTGGTAGAATTTTCCTATAACAATAGCTTCCATTCGAGTATTCAGATGGCACCATATGAAGCGTTATACGGAAAGAGATGTCGTACACCAACCTGTTGGGATGACGTTGGTGAAAGAAAACTTGTAGTCCTAGAACTGGTGGAGGAAACGGTGGAAAAGGTGAAGGTAATCCAAAATCACATCAAAGCTGCTCAAAGTAGGCAGAAGAGCTATGCCGATAATCGAAGGAAGGATTTGGAATTTCAAGTCGGTGATCATGTTTTCCTGAAGGTATCTCCATGGAAGGGAGTTATACGTTTTGGTAAGAAAGGTAAATTGAGTCCCAGGTACATCGGACCTTTCGAAATTCTAGAACGAATTGGGGCTGTAGCTTACCGATTGGAAATGCCCCCAAGTCTCTCCAAAGTTCACGATGTGTTCCACGTATCTCTGTTGAGGAAATACATGCCCGACCCAACGCATGTACTCATCTATGAAGAATTAGAACTGGAACCCGATCTGTCTTATTGCGAAGAGCCCGTCAGGATTCTTGATACGAGAGAACAAGTGCTGAGAAACTGGACGACGCGTCTGGTAAAGGTTTTGTGGAGAAACCATAAGATGGAAGAGGCAACGTGGGAACCCGAGGAACTTATGATGAATAATCACCCGAGTCTTTTCATGTGATAAGTATTCTAGAAATTTCTAGGATGAAATTATTTGAAGTAGGGTACAATGTAACACCCCAAGATTCTACGGTACGCTTCTCTTTGAATAATGTGATAGTGTGTGTTGTACGCAACACCGAGTTCTAACACACCATAACCAATCAAACTAGCCGTTATGAATAGTAATACCTACTTTTTGAAATTATATATATTTTATATTTTAAAATGGACTTCATTTTTGGATTCTGAATATTGAATTTAGCCTAAGGTGAAATTTTGGTACTTTTCGGATAACTTTCATATTTTGATGAATAGTGAAAATTACTAAATTTTAATTAAAAACAACTTTTTTAATCAAAATAATTAATGGTGATAAATTATGAATTTGAGTGGTTTTAAAGTATATTTAGAATATATTTTTACCATTTAATATAATTTTGGTCATTGGACATAATTTTACAATTAAACCGAACATAAACAAGTGTCAATCTTTTGATAGTTATTATCTCTTAAAAACACGCTTTTTGTTTCAACAGCGGGAATTAATTTTAAATTAATTTCTGCCACTTATGTGTTTTGAATTTAGAAAAATGTATTCCATATTTGGAATCAGGATGTCAAAATTGTGTAAATAGGTAACTTTTATTTTTAGACATTTTGAATAATTACTGCGGTAAATATTTTATTTACCATGGTTAAGGGTAAATCCGGTAAATAAGGGTTAAAACATAATATTATAATAATAATAAATTACCCTAAAACGTGTCCTAGCCTTATTGGTTGATACATGTTCGACCATAGGCATCTTTGAGTCGATTTTGGGACCCCATGGTGCCACTTTTAGGTGATAGGGACACTTTATTTTAATTAAGTTAAAATGAATACAAAAATGACACAAGCATATATCTTTTAGAAAAACAATTTTTACATAGGGTTATATATGTTGGATTTTAGATTATAAATATTAATTAGAAATTTAAAAAGATTTAATACATAGTGATATTTTATTTATAATTTTTAGACATTAAATAATTTAATTTATTTATGACACAATGATGATGAATTAATTACAATAATAGTGAAAAATTAAAATAATTGATATTATAAATACCCAAATAAATAAAATATGAAACTTTTAATGAATTAAACTAATTTTATAGGATAATATGATATATTATGATTTATTTAATTGACTTTTTTCGAAGTAATCAATCTGTTATGAGTTACACAAAAATCAACTACTGAATAGTGTCAAAATTGACATAAAAGAGTTCTTAAAACCAATATTATATTATTAATTGATATTAAATTCCTAAAAATCTAAGGTTCAGCCAAGAGACTTATATCAGGAGATTTTCTTCATTAATGGACCACTTGGGGTTCTCTTGGATGTATATAGTAAGTTTATTAACCATATTATATAAAAATACAAAGAGACATTGTAAAAGTGAAACTAATTAACTTAGAGTTAATACTTAAAGATAAGGTTAATATAAGTACCCAAACCTATCTAAATTCTATTGGTTGAGTTTTTTTCGACCTATCCCCACATTAACATTTAAATAATAAACTTTGGATCCTTTAGAAACCGAATATGAATTTATTATAAATTAATATTTCTAGTTTTTCCAAAGGTGCCCCTCACCCCTCTTATAAAAGGGCACTCCTCCTTCTCATTTCTTCACACCTTCAAAGCCTTTTGGTTCAGCCAAACTCTGCCCAAATACTCTCCCAACTTCCCTCACTACAACCTAGAGGCCTTAGTTAGATCATAAAGCCAACCTAAAGATCCCTTTTGATCAAATCAAAAGGAAGAACCCGAAGAAGAGGTAATGTTTTCACCACCCCTTTTCAAGTTCCTTTCTTCTTCCACTTATTCTTTCTTTGTTATTACCATTCTAAAATAATAACTCCAGTATATTATATATACTGTGATGTTATTATAAATATGGTACAATCATTTTCAGTATTCTATCCACCCTTTGAATAACATGTCACCATACGTGCGTACGTACGGCTTACCGTCTCCACGTCGTGGTGTAATTGTTATTCAATATATTATTATTTGGATGGGTATAATAATGATATGTAACTCATGTAAATAATAAATATAACATGTTAATTACTATTTATATATGATATAACAACCATTTATATATTATTTTAATATCAAAAGAATGATATTGTCGCTCGTGCGTACGTACGGACTTCCGTCTCCACGAACGCGATGAGATTCATTCTCCATCGTATCCATTAAAGTATAATTATCATTTGATGATTTAAAAATGATGTTTAAGGACTTGATATCATTCTGGATATGAATAATATACAACCTATCTATTACAAACATGGCTTACATAACAAAACATATAAAAGAAAACAAGTAAGTTAACACTCGAAACAACGATAATACTAAGATATTATTATCAAATCAATATTAAAAGATCATATATGATATCATGTTAATATATATGATTCTTGTATAATTTAATAACAATTATTTCACCATTATACAAGAAGTTAACCTACCCCAACCAAGGAAAAGTACAAGGTAAGGGTTATTTCACAATCTCTTCATTATCCGAGGTTGTTTATATGTAATAATCTACTGGGATCTCTTTATCATCCACATCCATGTTTTCTTAAAAATGTATTTCAAAACATTTTTATTATTTAAAAGAATATGGTTTAAAGTCATTTATACCCTTGTTTTACTTTTTATAAGAGGAATCTTTCCGTCATTTTCAAAACAAGGTCCTTTTAACCTTTTCGACAGAATTAAGGTAAGAATGTTTTTTTAACTTATACGGCGGGTGCGGTTATTTTCCGCCATTATAAAATCTTCAAAGATTTCCTTACAAGCTTATAAGAATATTTTCAAAGAAAATGTTTTACTTTATAAATATATGACTCTTAAATGATTTCAAAAATAGAAAGAGATATTTCTCTAAAAAGAGTTTTGATTTCATCTATGTCAACATCCTTTGATGGATTTTATGCTTATTTGAAGTTGATTTATTATGATACAAAAATTATATATTGTATTGAAGGTTTTGTGATATGTTTGACTCTTTATGTGCTATTTTTATACCATTCATAGTTTATGGTGAAATTATTGACATTTCGTATCCTAGTTATAATACGAATGTTTATGTTATGTCTAAACCTTTTCATATGGGAATGCATTGGACTTAATATGTGACGGGTGGAGCCCGCTATAGCTCCTCGATGCATCGGTAGGTCTCATGAGACAAACTAGTGTCTTGGCACAAGGCCTTGACAAAATCTTATTGGTAGTCTTGGCACGAGGCCTTGGCTATGTGGTTATGATAGTCTGGCATTATGCATTCCAACATTATGAAAGTGGTTATTGATTTTTCATGTGATTATTCGATTAGTAGAATATCCATGTGAATAAGTAAATGGCATTATTTCATTTTATTTATTCCATACCATGTTGAAAGTACAAGTTTGAAAGGCTTTTTTTTAGTTATACATTGCCTTAAATGTTTATTCTTATTTATGAAAGTTTCCGCTATATTGTTATCCTTACTGGGAATTTGAGCTCACCCCTTTTCTTTGTTTTATTTTTCCCAAGAAGTGGAGAAGTAAATTATGAATGACCTGCAGGGATATTATGTGGGGATATGAGTGTGGAATATGGAGACTATGTTGTTGTAGTAGTTTTTCACTTTGTGATGTAATGTAAAATGTTATGAATATATCTAGTGTTTCCAAGGCTACTAAAACAATCGGTCTTTCGAGATTTGATCTTTCTTGTTATCATGCCAATGTTATGTAATAATGCACCGACTCTGGGTAACTAGGGTCGGGGCGTTACAGTTGGTATCAGAGGAAGTTTAGTACAAACCTTGGAAGCTAGATTTAGATAAACTCTGATTAGAGCACATAGTCCTAATATGAACTTTGAGGATTAGTATAGAAGAACTTCCTAGAATTTTGGTATTGTAGAGATTTTATGAGTTTTCCGAGCAATACATCCTTGTATGGATACGAGCAGGTAGAGGCGGCTCTGGCACAAATGTACCTAGGGGTAAAACCCGAAAACACCGCTTTTAGCTAGACTCGAACGGGAACTGGTGCACGACAATAGGCCTTGCTGCACTCTTGGTTACAACACTCTCGGGGGATATGCTTAGGATAACTCTCATTTTATTTACAAATAATTATGAAGGGTTTATGAGTATATACTTCCTCAAAGAAAACATTTTTATGATTATCGATTATATCCATAAATAGTTCAATTTATGTTAAGTGTTTTATAAGTATGGGATTATGTATTTTGATTCATAAACGGATCTAGTTTATGCCATTGTTTAGAAATGGCGCCTAGTGGAAGAAATGGAAACTGTATCAATGCACGCACTCCATGTAGGGATTTCCCTCCTACTCAAGATAATTATAGTGGAGTTGGTTATGCAACTGGTGCCGATCAGCTAATCACCATACTCGGACAACTCACTCAGGTTATGAATAATAACCTTACTCGTATGGAGCACACTGATCCACAACATGGAGGATCAATGTTAGATCGATTCATGAGGAAAAACCCACCAACGTTCAATGGGAGTACAAATCCCTTAGTAGCTGAGCAATGGATATTTTCCCTAGAGAAAATATTTTAGGCTTTGGGGAGTAGTGAAAAGGAAAAAGTTATCATGGCAGTTTACCGCCTCACTGAAGATTCTGATCAATGGTGGTCATTAATTCAAAATATGAAGGAAAATGATGAAGTATCAAATATGTAATGGAGGGAGTTCAAAGATATATTTTTAGAAAAATAATTTCCTCGCGACCATCGAGCAGATATGGAAAGGCAATTTCTAAGTCTGAGACAGAAGGAGGATGAGAATGTCACAAAGTATGAGGCTAACTTTACAAGGTTAGCAAGGTATGCTGGTGATTATATACATAACTCAAGAAGTAAGATTGATCGTTTCTTTGATGGGTTAAAACCATTTCTCCATCGAGAATTAGTCTCACAATCCTTTTCATCATACGAAGACATTGTCTCATGTGCTATCAAGACCGAAAAGGAATTCTCTAAGTCTTATGACTTTAAAACAAAGCAAGAGAAGAAGAGGCCTACTGATCAATCTGGGAATGGAATTAAGGGGAAGAAAGGAAAGGTTGAATATCCATCATGTGGTAAATGTGGGAAGAAACACCCCGGTACTTTCTTGAAGGGAATGGGAGTCTGTTACAAGTGTGGTGAAAAAGGCCACCAAGCTCATGATTGCAAAGGGAAGAAGGAAGCCACCAACGTTCAGTGCTACAATTGCAGGGAGATGGGACATTATGCAAATAATTGTCCTAAGCGTCAGGAGAACTTACCTCAGAAAAGGCCAAGGGATCAAGGCCAGGCTTATGCTATCACTACTACTGAGGTAGAAGCTCCGAAAGACGTGGTGGCAGGTAATTTAATGGTTTCCTCAAGTTTAGAAAATGCATTTTTGATTTTGGATCATCACATTGTTTCATATCTTCCCAGTTTTCTAAGAAAATTAGATATTTCCAATTTGATTTAACAAGGGATTTGTCAGTTAAAACTCCTAAGGTAAGTATCATTGCAACAAAGTTTTGTGAATCAGTCCCCATTAGAGCACATAAATGTTCGTTATCTGCTGATCTCATCGTCATACCTATGATTGAGTTTGACATAATCCTTGGTATGGACTGGCATTTGGACTATGATACGAAGATTTATTGTAAGAAGAAAGATGTTACGATTCTTGATGATAATGATAAGGAACACCTTATCTTTAGAGTAGAATCGTCACCACCTAATTCTTATTTAGATCCACCCACAATAGCTCAACTAAATTCAATTATTGGGGAGGAAGAGAATGAAATAACTGTGGGTGAGGAAAGGAATGTTCAAATAGAGGATGTACCTATTGTGAAAGAATTTGTAGATGTATTTCCGGAAGATTTACCTGGACATCCTCCAGAACGAGAAGTTGAGTTTTCCATTGATTTAATTCCTGGATCAAGGCCTATATCGAAGACCCCTTATAGAATGGACAATTTAGAGTTAGTCGAACTAAAGAAACAACTAGAGGAGTTGAGTAATAAAGGATTTATTCTCCCTAGTGTTTCCCCATGGGGAGCCCCTATTCTTTTTGTTAAAAAGAAAGATGGATCTATAAGGTTATGTATTGACTACAGGGAGATCAATGATATAACGATAAAGAACAAGTATCTCCTACCTCGCATTGATGATTTATTTGACCAACTGCATGGAGCTCAATACTTTTCAAAGATTGACCTTCGATCTGGATACCATCAGTTTTGTGTGAGGAAGGAAGACATTCTGAAGACAGCATTTCGAACCAGGTACGGGCATTACGAGTTTACTATAATGCCTTTTAGATTGACTAATGCACCCTCTGTATTCATGGATCTGATGAATAGAGTTTTCAAGGAGTATCTCGATGAATTTGTGGTGGTATTTATTGATGATATCTTAGTATACTCTAAAAGCTACGAAGATCATGAAAATCACTTGCGCATTATCTTGAAGACTCTGAGAAGACATGAATTATATGGGAAGTTTAGCAAGTGTGAATTCTGGCTTCATGAGATTTCTTTTCTTGTCCATATTGTCTCTAAATATGGAATCTCTGTTGATCCTTCTAAGACCAAGGCAATCCAAGAATGTCCAGCACCTATGAGTATAACTGAGGTACGTAGTTTTATTGGTTTGGCAGGTTATTATCGACGTTTCTTCCAGAATTTTGCCCGATTGGCTAACCCATTAACGAAGCTCAGACGTAAAGGGGTTAAATTTTCTTGGACAAAAGAGTGTGAAGAATTATTCGAAGAACTGAAGAGAAGATTAGTCAATGCTCCTATATTGACTCTACCATCTGGGAATGATGGGTTCGTTATTTATAGTGATGCATCGAAGAAAGGACTTGGTTGTGTCCTTATGCAGAATGATAGAGTTATTGCCTATGCATCACGACAGTTGAAAATTCATGAACAAAACTATCCTACTCATGATATCGAGTTAGCAACTGTAATCTTTGCTTTGAAGATATGGAGGCACTACCTCTATGGTGAAAATGTGAGATTTATACTGATCACAAGAGTTTGAAGTATATTTTCTCACAAAAAGAACTCAACATGAGGCAAAGGAGATGGCTTAAATTACTCAAGGATTATGATTGCACGATACACTACCACCCGGGGAAAGCAAACAAGGTGGCAGATGCTTTGAGCAGAAAATACCATGGAGTTTTTAACATGATGAGAATTGGAAGGGATCCAATTTTCATGGATCTAGTAAAGATGGACATGGGTACAACCAGGGTAGGCGAAACATCAATTCTTTTTCAAATGGTTTCCAAACCATCTTTACTAGAAAGGATTAAGAGTACTCAGACCGATGATGAAGAATTTCAAAAGAAGATTAAAGCTGTGAATGATGGGAGATTGAGAGACTTTGTGTATGAAGGTGGAATTTTGAAATTTGGGAAGAGACTTTGTGTTCCCGATATACCTGATCTAAAAAGGGAATTGCTAGATAATGCTCATAGTTCCAATTTCTCTATACACCCCGGGAGCACCAAAATGTATAGAGATTTGAAGGAACATTTTTGGTGGGACAACATGAAGAGGGAGATTGCTGATTTTGTGTCAAGATGTATGGTTTATCAACAAGTGAAAGCTGGAAGGCAACAGCCTGGAGGAGTCATGCAACCTCTTCCTATACCGAAGTGGAAATGGGACAATATTACGATGGACTTTGTCATGGGGCTACCAAAGACTCCTAGAAGGAACGATCCAATATGGGTTATTGTTGATCGTCTTACCAAGTCAGCACATTTTCTTGATATAAGAGAAGATCTACCCCTGGAACGTCTAGCAATACTATATATTAATGAAGTTGTGAGACTTCATGGAGTACCCCTATCGATTGTTTCTGATCGTGATCCCCGTTTTACTTCAAGATTTTGGAAAAGTCTTCAGAAATCCCTGGATACTGAACTTCTTTTGAGCACTGCTTACCACCCTCAGACAGATGGACAATCAGAATGGACTATTCCGATCTTAGAAGACATGTTGAGATCTTGCTCACTTGACTTTTAGGGTATGTGGGATCAATATTTACCTCTGGTAGAATTTTCCTATAACAATAGCTTCCATTCGAGTATTCAGATGGCACCATATGAAGCGTTATACGGAAAGAGATGTCGTACACCAACCTGTTGGGATGACGTTGGTGAAAGAAAACTTGTAGGCCCAGAACTGGTGGAGGAAACGGTGGAAAAGGTGAAGGTAATCCAAAATCACATCAATGCAGCTCAAAGTAGGGAGAAGAGCTATGCCGATAATGGAAGGAAGGATTTGGAATTTCAAGTCGGTGATCATGTTTTCCTGAGGTTATCTCCATGGAAGGGAGTCAAACGTTTTGGTAAGAAAGGTAAATTGAGTCCCAGGTACATCGGACCTTTCGAAATTCTAGAACGAATTGGGGCTATAGCTTACCGATTGGCAATGCCGCCAAGTCTCTCCAAAGTTCACGATGTGTTCCACGTATCTCTGTTGAGGAAATACATGTATGACCCAACGCATGTACTCACCTATGAAGAATTAGAACTGGAACCCGATCTGTCTTATTGCGAAGAGCCCGTCAGGATTCTTGATACGAGAGAACAAGTGCTGAGAAACCGGACGACGCGTCTGGTAAAAGTTTTGTGGAGAAACCATAAGATGGAAGAGGCAACGTGGGAACCCGAGAAACTTATGATGAAGAATCACCCGAGTCTTTTCATGTGATAAGTATTCTAGAAATTTTGAGGACGAAATTATTTGAAAGAGGGGAGAATGTAACACCCCAAGCTTCTATGGTACACTTCTCTTTGAATAATGTGATAGCGTGTGTTGTACGCAACACAGAGTTCTAACACACCATAACCAATCAAACTAGCCGTTATGAATAGTAATACCTACTTTTTGAAATTATATATATTTTATATTTTAAAATGGACTTCATTTTTGGATTCGGAATATCGAATTTAGCCTAAGGTCAAATTTTGGTACTTTTCGGATAACTTTCATATTTTGATGAATAGTGAAAATTACTAAATTTTAATTAAAAACAACTTTTTTAATCAAAATAATTAATTGTGATAAATTATGAATTTGAGTGGTTTTAAAGTATATTTAGAATATATTTTTACCATTTAATATAATTTTGGTCATTGGACATAATTTTACAATTAAACTGAACATAAACAAGTGTCAATCTTTTGATAGTTATTATCTCTTAAAAACACGCTTTTTGTTTTAACAGAGGGAATTAATTTTAAATTAATTTCTGCCACTTTTGTGTTTTGAATTTATAAAAATGTATTCCATATTTGGAATCAGGATGTCCAAATTGTGTAAATAGGTAACTTTTATTTTTAGACATTTTGAATAATTATTGCGGTAAATATTTTATTTACCATGGTTAAGGGTAAATCCGGTAAATAAGGGTTAAACAATAATATTATAATAATACTAAATTACCCTAAAACGTGTCCTAGCCTTATTGGTTGATACATGTTTGATCATAGGCATCTTTGGGTCGATTTTGGGACCCCATGGTGCCACTTTTAGGTGATAGGGACACTTTATTTTAATTAAGTTAAAATGAATACAAAAATGACACAAGCATATATCTTTTAGCAAAACAATTTTTACATAGGGTTATATATGTTGGATTTTAGATTATAAATATTCATTATAAAGATAAAAAGATTTACTACATAGTGATATTTTATTTATAATTTTTATACATTAAATAATTTAATTTATTTATGACACAATGATGATGAATTAATTACTATAATAGTGAAAAATTAAAATAATTGATATTATAAATACCCAAATAAATATAATATGAAACTTTTAATGAATTAAACTAATTTTATAGGATAATATGATATATTAGTATTTATTTAATTGACTTTTTTAGAAGTAATAAATCTGTTATGAGTTTCAAAAAAATCAACTATTCAATAGTGTCAAAATTGACATAAAAGAGTTCTTAAAACCAATATTTTATTATTAATTGATATTAAATTCCTAAAAATGTAAGGTTCGGCCAAGAGACTTATATCAGGATAGGTTCTTCATTAATGGACCACTTGGGGGTCTCTTGGATGTATATAGTAAGTTTATTAACCATATTATATAAAAATACAAAGAGACATTGTAAAAGTGAAACTAATTAACTTAGAGTTAATACTTAAAGATAAGGTTAATATAAGTACCCAAACCTGTCTAAATTCTATTTGTTGAGTTGTTTTAGACCTATCCCCACCTTAAAATTTAAATAATTAACTTTTGAGCCCTTATAAACCTAATATGAATTTATTATAAATTAATATTTCTAGCTTTTCAAAAGGTGCCCCTCACCCCTCTTATAAAAGGGAACTCCTCCTTCTCATTTCTTCACAACTTCAAAGCCTTTTGATTCGGAAAAACTCTGCCCAAATACTCTACCAACTTCCCTCACTAGAACTTAGAGGCCTTAGTTTGATCAGAAAGCCAACCTAAGGAGCCCTTTTGATCAAATCAAAAGGAAGAACCCGAAGAAGAGGTAATGTTTTCACCACCCCTTTTCAAGTTCCTTTCTTCTTCCACTTCTTCTTTCTTTGTTATTACCATTCTAAAATAATAACTCCAGTATCTTATATATACTGTGATGTTATTATAAATATGGTACAACCATATTCAGTATTCTATCCACCCTTTGAATAACATGTCACCATACGTGCGTACGTACGGCTTACCGTCTCCACGTCGTGGTGTAATTGTTATTCAATATATTATTATTTGGATGGGTATAATAATGATATGTAACTCATGTAAATAATAAATATAACATGTTAATGATTCTTTATATATGATATAACAACCATTTATATATTATTTTAATATCAAAAGAATGATATTGTCGCTCGTGCGTACGTACGGACTACCGTCTCCACGAACGCGATGAGATTCATTCTCCATCGTATCCATTAAAGTATAATTATCATTTGATGATTTAAAAATGATTTTTAAGGACTTGATACCATTATGGATATGAATAATATACAACTTATCTATTACAAACATGGCTTACGTAACAAAACATATAAAAGAAAACAAGTAAGTTAACACCCGAAACAACGATAATACTAAGATATTATTATCAAATCAATATTAAAAGATCATATATGATATCATATTAATATATATGATTCTTGTATAATTTAATAAAAATTATTTCACCATTATACAGGAGGTTAACCTACCCCAACCAAGGAAAAGTACAAGGTAAGGTTTATTTCACAATCTCTTCATTATCCGAGGTTGTTTATATGTAATAATCTACTGGGATCTCTTTATCATCCACATCCATGTTTTCTTAAAAATGTATTTCGAAACATTTTTATTATTTACATGAATATGGGTTAAAGTCATTTATACCCTTGTTTGACTTTTTATAAGAGGAATCTTTCCGTCATTTTCAAAACAAGGTCCTTTTAACCTTTTCGACAGAATTAAGGTAAGAATGTTTTTTTAACTTATACAGCGGGTGCGGTTATTTTCCGCCGTTATAAAATCTTCAAAGCTTTCCTTACAAGATTATAAGAATATTTTCAAAGAAAATGTTTTATTTTATAAATATATGAATCTTAAATGATTTCAAAAATAGAAAGAGATATTTCTCTAAAAAGAGTTTTGATTTCATCTATGTCAACATCCTTTGATGGATTTTATGCTTATTTGAAGTTGATTTATTATGATACAAAACTTCTATATTGTATTGAAGGTTTTGTGATATGTTTGACTGTGGATGTGCTATTTTTATACCATTCATAGTTTATGGTGAAATTATTGACATTTCGTATGCTAGTTATAATACGAATGTTTATGTTATGTCTAAACCTTTTCATATGGGAATGCATTGGACTTAATATGTGACGGGTGGAGCCTGCTATAGCTCCTCGATGCATCGGTAGGTCTCATGAGACAAACTAGTGTCTTGGCACAAGGCCTTGACAAAATCTTATTTGTAGTCTTGGCACGAGGCCTTGGCTATGTGGTTATGATAGTCTGGCATTATGCATTCCAACCTTATGAAAGTGGTTATTGATTTTTCATGTGATTATTCGATTAGTAGAATATCCATGTGAATAAGTAAATGGCATTATTTCATTTTATTTATGCCATACCATGTTGAAAGTTCAATTTTGAAAGTCTTTTGTTTTAGTTATACATTGCCTTAAATGTTTATTCTTATTTATGAAAGTTTCCGCTATATTGTTATCCTTACCGGGCATTTGAGCTCACCCCTTTTCTATGTTTTATTTTTCCCAGGAAGTGAAGAAGTAAATTATGAATGACCTTAAGGGATATTATGTGGGGATATGAGTGTGGAATATTGATACTATGTTGTTTTAGTAGTTTTTCACTTTGTGATGTAATGTAAAATTTTATGAATATATCTAGTGTTTCCAAGGCTACTAACCCAATCGGTCTTTAGATATTTGATCTTTCTTGTGATGATGCCAATGTTATGTAATAATGCACCGACTCTGGGTAACTAGGGTCGGGGCGTTACACTATGGGGTTTATTTTGGGAGTTTTGTTAACCTCCTCTTCCTTTTTATATCTAATGAGAACGAATTGAGGACAACATAAACAATGGAAAAGGTTTATTCTTCATCGGTTCTTGTGATTTTATCTCATTCATTCTTGGAATTCTTCATAATTAGATCCTCATAATCTCTAATCAACTTTCTAAAAGGCACCAAACATGATTATACCCTCAAATTAGAGAAAGGATGAATAGCGGTCAGATTAGTGTAGATAGAGATTCAAGAATTTCATATATACATTATTTTCAGAGATTATAGTGCCAATGGAAGTACGAAGACTCATGGAAATAGAACTGATGGTTTTCGACGCTGGAGGGGGTGCACGGTGGCATGACGTGGTCAGTGCTTCATGAGACATAGAGGCCACAGGTGGCGGCAAGGCTAGAGGATATGGGTAGTGGCCACATAAAGTGGCGGGGTGCTATGTGGACCGATGGTAGTCATTGCAAGCGACTATGTGAAAAGGATTGTCCCACACATGAGTGGGCCTGGCTAGAAGAGGTGGGCTGGCCCATTCGATTTGGTTCAGGCCCAAGTGAAATGGTTCGCACCCAGAAGAGTTGGGTCGGGACCAGCAGAGACAGATCAGGCTGGGTTGGACCCATCAGGTCGGGGTGAACCCATAAGATCTGAGCAGACTCAGGTCATACCAAGGGTTGTTGGACAAGGCCATGGTAAACTGAGCTACTTTGCATCCATTGCAGCTGGCAGAGTGTTGACCACCATGGAACCTCTAGATTTTGTATCACATTAAACCACCACAGTCCGTGGACATACACTGAGTTATTCAACATGCCCAGTTACCCCACATCTTATAAACCTTCAATACCCCATAACATTCAAATTGTGCATCCATTTGTTGAGTCGTCTTCAGTGTTGGGATCCTGATGATGAGATGGAACTTTAAATATATTGTAGTGGGTTTTTTTCTTGGACCAGTAGAGGTTGAGAGAATTCCATTTGGTCCTTTCCTCAAGGGTTCAATATGGTATTTCATCCATGTCATGGTACTTTAATCCCCTATAGATTATGAGTCCCAGATAGAGTTAGGAATCACTCCCCAGGGCTAGAGTGTGATCATGTATCACCCCTCGTTGAGTTTTTGTGGGTTCAGAAAAACCTTCAATAGAATCACATTGGTCCTCTATCTAACAGGCACATCGGTAGGGTATGTGGTATCTCCCAGAGTATTTGGGAATGATCCATGGTATCTCGTAGGGTGTTCAGGCATGATCCCCTACATTGTAAATTGATCCATATTTCCAGCGTGGTATCCCCATGTATATCTGGGTGAGATCTGTGGTATCCCCCCGTGTATTTTGGCATGATCCCCTCTCAATTAAATTATAATATTCCTTGACCAATACATTATAATTTGGTAGGTCCCAAATGATCTATACCTCTTGGTGAGTGTATTGAATTATATCATGGCTGAAGGAGTGTATTATCCTAGAACGAGCATGTTTTGAGAAGAATCATGTGGATGAAAGTTGGATAAGACCGCACGATGGTGTGGTATTTCTCAGAAGTATATCTAGATATTCTAGTTATATTTACTATTCATATATACATATATAAAGATAACTAGTATTTAATTTGTGGTATTTCCTATGTGGAATTTTTCTTTCGGGTTTCAGGTGTCCTATTATGTATTGTTATAATCACCCTTTCATGGGCTTTTCCTCTATGTTTTAGGTCTTGTGCAGACAATCAACCCATTGATGAAGTTCTAGGTAGATCAGAATAATGTGGTTCCTTGTGAGAACAGATATTTTGAGGTTTGTTCTGTAATCTTTTCAGATGAAAATCCTAGTACCTCTTACCTTAAAAGTTGGACATGTGGCTGTAGAATCTATTCTTTCGGTGGGATTTTTTGGCCCTGTATACTTTCCAGAACTTTCACTGTTGAACTCTAGTGGTGGGATATAGTAGTTTGCATGCATTATTTACATTTTTTCATATCTGTATTTGTGGCTTATATATGTGTTCATGTGTACCGGTAATTAGGAAAATTCCCCCCATTTGTGGGATATGCCTACTCAGTGCTAGTCAGCAGCCCCTATCCTATGGGAGGCGGTCTGGTGGTAGTCATAGTATATGCCCCTCTAGGATAGGTCATGATAATTATGTAATTTTGTTAAATTATAGATAAATATTCATTTATAAAATTTTACTACATGTATGATTTAGTTTTTTTATGATGGATCCCATGACCAATTTATGATAATATAAATTCCATTAAAAATATTAGTCTAAAATTTATAATTATACATATATTTCCAAATTATTTTATACTCTATTTGGGAGAGTATTTTTATATAATATATATTACATAATAAAAAATTGGATACAAAATAATTGATCATGATTAGAGAAAGAATATATATACTATAAATAATATGGATAGAAATAATATAATTGTGACAATTTTACAACACTTATAAATAAACCATTATTGAAAATATTATTTTAGTGTTCTAAAATGGAAATGAAAATTATGTTTCATTCTATTAATGAAAAGTTTATTGGGTTTATATAAAACATATTAAATTCAAATAACTGGAAATAAATTTATTCTAAATTTTCAAATAACTAAAAATATCCTAAAATAGTTTTTTTAGATTTACTAATGATATATTTAATTAACTTTCTACTTTGAAAATAATGTATTACATATATCTAGTTATTTTGGACCCTTAAGAACAATATATGTGAACATGTATATATAAAAAATATTTTGCAACATTAATGGTTATTAAATGAATAAACTTAATAGGTAATACATTTGTGAATACAATAGGAACCTTTTAGAATAATATTTACTCTAACTGGGAAATGGTGTAGATAAATATGATGAATTAATCAACCAAGTGTTAAAAATTCATATTATACATGTATTTACCATTACGAGATTTACTAGACTACGAAAATATTGTAGTTTTAACACTCACTTTGGAAATAATGTTTAGTTTTAAAAAATTACATTGCTTCTAGAAGACAACTACATATGAAAATACACAAAAAGATTTTTCAAATTATGATTTCATTAAATAATAATAAAATATTTATACACAATGTCTGAAATAATTAAAATTGATTATTTGTGGGAAAAGAGTTGAAACCACTAGGATCATTTAATTTATTTTTAAATAAAAAAACATTATGTGTGAGGTAACCTAAAACCCCACATTCCAAAGCCCAAATTACTATAAAATGAATTCATGAAAAAATTATTAAAACAAAAGACCTGAAATACCTGAAATAATTAAAAATAAATAAATATTTTCATCAATATATAAACAACCAATATGATGGAATACAAAAATCACCATAAAATAGAATCATCATTGTTATATAGGCATCGTTGTAAGTGTCGAGGAATATTTTCCTCAAGAATTTTATTCAAATGATACAATATAAAACATATACAATACATTCAATAGTATCTAAGAACATTAATTAAAATAAATTGGGTTAATAATATGTAACCACCATGTAAGGGGGAAAATCCACCACTAGGTATGGAGACACCACCAACATGGAATAACACCAGTAAATTTTGATAGGGTTCATCATGAAAAAATTTGTATTAAAATACTTAATAGTTATTTGGGATAAAATGAAATTATTTGAATAAGAAAGAAAGAAATATAGATGAAAATAAATGGCATAATGTCTAATACAAACCTGAGTTGTAATATATTTTATGACATAAAATATATCACCATAATTGGATTCCTTTTATTCAATAATGAAATAAATGTAATTGTAAAAAAGCTAAAAATTTCTTGAACCCCGGACCACCATAAAAGAATTGAGGGAGACCTATCCCACTTAATGGAGATAGATATCTATATAATGAGGTACATAATATAACCTACTTTTGATTATTGTTGGGATGATATATTTAAGGGTAGAATGTCCCACCATTGACTAAACTAAATATAGTTATAGTATAGTAAATATAGATATGGAAAGGAATGATAATGTTTGAAAATTCCTAATGAAAATGAAAATACATCATTTCTGAAGGGGAGGTACAAATAACCAAAGGGAGAGGATCTATGAAAGGGGTATTGAACTAGTGGGTTAAACAAGAGATCATGGTAGTTGCTAAACATGTTAGATAAAAGGTAATAAAATATGAAAAAATGACAATGAAAAAAGAATAGGTGAGAGATATAGTGTTTATCACTACCTAAAAAAACATTGTAAAACCTAGTGAGAGAATCCTCATTATGATTGATGATAAATTCTAAAAGTAAAAGACTTGTAACCACAATATATACAAATAGATTAAAATAAAGGAATAAAATATATATTTTGAAACCAACTTATCTAGAATTTCAGTTGTTCAATAATTATGATCACATTATGAACAATAAAAATAATTCATATAATAATTTTTTTACAATATTCTTTAATAAAGGATAAAAAAATTAATTTTAATTCTTATAAGGACATAAATAATAAACATAACATTTAATATGTGGGAATATAGAAATATCATGTATCTTTGTTAAAAAATCATTATAAAAAGGGAAATTTTTCCCATATAAGATATAAAAAATTGAATGTATGAGATAGATATTGAGTAACAATTATTGATGCATTCATTTAAAAATATTATTTTCATTAGCATGGAATATAAAAAAAATATTTTTTGATGTAATAATTTATATCTTGATTATTTCATTACATTTTCCATATAAAAACAATAGTTATAATTGATT
Source organism: Viscum album (assembly GCA_963277665.1). Classification (NCBI taxonomy): domain Eukaryota; kingdom Viridiplantae; phylum Streptophyta; class Magnoliopsida; order Santalales; family Viscaceae; genus Viscum; species Viscum album. Next base: position 649,089,898 of record OY728159.1, on the reverse strand, counting down.
ATTGTACATTCTAAAATTATTTTGTATCAAAACACTAATATCCATTAAGTTTAAAACATCGGGAATATTTTTTAGTGAAATTTTATCCTATAAAGATGATATTTACCATATTTTCTCTATTATGATGATTCTTTTGATAGTGAATCTGATCAAGGAAGTTATTAGTCTTATTAGTATTCGTTATTGATAAATGTTACCTATGGAAATGTATTATCACCTCACATTATTTTTAATTTTTGGAAATAAAAATAAAAATTTATTATATATATATTATACAACTATGTTACATTTTCAAAATGTATCAAGGTCACATAATTTCATTAATGAAATAATTCCCAATTAGAGTGTTCTATTACTAGAGGTTTTATTATCAAATAATTCCTCACCTTTTTTATTATATTTTTATAACATTGAGATAAAATTAAGTTATGTTGGAAATATTAATTATATAATATATCAAATCCAATGGTAATTTAAATTATCTGAAATTCAGATTCCATGTCTTCATTTTAGTAAAATATACCCAATTTCATCTATAGATGCTGATGTCCTGGATGAAAATATATTAGAACTATGTAATAGTGATATTACCATTCCTTTTAATGGATAACCTTGGATTTAAATTTATTTAATGGTTATAGTTGGACTAAAACTCAGTTATATCTAATCCAATCCATTACTAAATATATTATTATTATTTTTAATATTCTATATGATCATAATATATTTCACATATTTAATATTTTGACATAATTACATACAATAACTAGTAGTATTTAAATTATAAACATAGGGATCATTATTATCAATAAACATTATAGAGTGATAGATAATTTAAAGTATTTAGATTGACTATCTTTGAAGTAGTCCAAAAGATTTCATTTGTTGAATATTAATGGAATAATTTTTTCTATTAATTCTCATTTAGAATGTTTGAAAACCTAAAATAGTGACATTTTATAAATATTCATATAATTTAAATTCTATAAAAATTTTAATGATATAATAATATTAAATTTTCATGGATTGTTATTATTTATGTCATTAAAATTCATCTCAATTGATACATATATAATTGAATTAGAAAAATTCACAAAATTTACTTATGTTCACTTATCTCAATTGATGGATACTCTGAAAAATATGAAATAATCTATATATTTTAATATCACTTGGTAAAACTATATATTATTTTTTAGATTTAGTTAATGAATAGTTGAATGTTTTTGTACTTATGAATCATTGAAAATTGTTTTATGTGGATGATGGGTTTAAGAAATAATTTCGGAATGGAAAACCCCATCAATAATGAAATAATCATTTATTTTCTATAAATATATCTATATAATATGTTTAAGAATGGTGGATTAGGATAACGAAATAATATTGATATTGGAGGTTTATAAGAGTATATTCAATTATGATTTAATTAATTATATGTTCAGTCCATGACTAACATTTCATGTAATGTATATTATTTCTTATTAACAATATATATATTCAATTAATATATCTCCAATTATTTTTTATTTTGTCTGATTTGTCATAACATGTTTAATAATTTCTTATACAAATGATAGATATAGTGATGTATAAATTAAAATCATTAAAAGATACGGGCCAGTATTCAATAACTTTGATTATGATGGATGGAAAAACATATATGTTTCTCCATAATATGGTATTATCTACACTTTTGTTCTGGTACCATTTTCATTAAATATTTTAATTTATTTTTTTCTCAAATTTATAAAGTATTCTCCAAAATACTTTGGTAATACCATTTTCATTAGGTATTCCATTAGATAATTATAATATAGAACTCAATTTTACAATTGATGAAAAATAATTATCTTATAAAATAGTGTCTATATGACTATGAAAGGAGTGGTGATAAAAATTACAATTAATAAATTATTTATTTAAATGAAAAATTTTAGAGATAAAAATATTAATTATTATAATAATTTATTGAACATATATAGATAATAAAAAGGAATAAATATATAGGAATATATCAGATTTTTGAAGAATGGTTTTTTCATAATTTTTTCATTTCATATGTTTGGGGTGTAATTATATGACACTAAGTAATTATTTGGCTACTTAATAGGGCACTATCAATTTATGTCACACACCATATGTATCATGTTTAGAGGAATAATCCTATTGATTATAATAATGAGATAGTTTAATATCTATAAAAACTAAGATAAAGTAAACTTTTATATTTTGTTTTTTATAATCAAACAATCTACAGTAATAATTTTTTATATATATGTTTATCTAAAATACATATCCTTATTTATTTTTATGACACGTCTATACATTAATAGAGATTAAAATGTTTAGTAAAATTTTAAATTCATTAATGTATATATTATATGAATAACAGAAAAATGATAATGTATTTTATAATTCCATAGCTTCTAGAGATTAATTAATAAAAAACAATAAGTTTTTATTATTTAATTTTTTATATCAATACTATCCTAAATTATATATAAATAAATATTTAGTTCCAAAAAAATGTTTTTCAAAATGTTTTTAGGAGATAGATGAGAAATGTATTATTTTTATAATTTTTAAATATATATTCCATGTATAATATTTAAATAAATTTTTTATGGTCAACATTTTAGTTTTCTCATATTCAAGAAAGTTTTGAATTATTATTATATTTTAATTGAGATATTGTTTCCATTATAATGTTGATAAATAATACTTATATTATAATAGGTTAAATTTTGGGGAATGAATAAATCATTATATAATTGTTTTTTAATTTCAATGTTTTATTCAATTTTTTCAATTTACTTATTCATATTAATGAGGTATTATATGAATATAATTTATATGAATATTTAATCTCACAATGTAATAGTATTATCTATTTATTGGGCAATGAGTATGTTTGTCATTTGTGAGGGATAGTTTTTTGAACATATTTATGAATAGTGTATCAAAAATTATGGTCTTCTTTCTGTATTCATCAACATCCTTTATATTAGAGTAATGTTATTATTTTGTATATGAAACAAAAAATACTAAATTATACAGTTAGTAAATAATTTATTATATTTTGAGTCAAGAATGATAGCACGAGATGAGTAATTTTAAGTGGTTATGAGTTTCTTATATAGTTTATTTTAGAACATGTCTGGTAGAATTCCTTGAATGATTTCTTCTTTTAGGCGATCAATTACATTAAATCAATAATTTTTTAATATAGTACCCCTGAATTATATAATTATGTTGATTTATTAAATATATTAATATTAATACTATATTCATGGATATAATTTATAATCTAAATTATATATAATACATGTAGAGGTATATAACTAATATGAAAATTTGCATCATATGTAATATAGAGATATCAATGCAGACCTAGTGGTGTAGATTTGATGGTAGATCACCCTCTATATGTTTTTCATTTCAATGGTCTTCCTAAAATAGAACTCTTGTATATATGACTATTTTATAATTGAACATAAAAATTTATTTATGTGAGATTAATAAATATTGTTATTTAATTTTAATAATTATTGTATCTCGAATTTATTATACTAACTATTAACTAATGAATCTATTTGAATATCTAAGAGTATTCAATTATTTTCCATTTATCATTTATCATACTTTTATATTTAGTTTATGAATTTTTAACATCAATTTCAGTTTAATAATCTATAGAAATTTTATAAAACATATAAAGATTAAAAAATAAGAATTAACATTATTTTTATTTAATTATAACTATAGATGACCATCATTAAATTTTCTAAAAATTGTATACTTTTAGTTTAGGAGTAGTTTTAGCTATCTCTATATTAAAAACATATTTATTTTATAATCTATAATAGATGGATTCTACATATTACTTAATAGAAATAGTTTTATATTTCCTTTTTTAATTAAAAAATAAAAATAATTAATAACCCAAATAAAAATAGTATAGGTTATTGTAATAATCAATTATCAATGAAAAATATTAATAATAGTAATGTAATCATAAAAATAACTAAAAAATCATATAACTCATAGAATTTACTTTGTAACATTATTAGTGAATAGATTATTATACTTCGAATATATATCGGGGGATTCATGTTTTAGTATTGGTAATTGAATGAAGTGTTGTTTATTTCATAGAGTATATGAAATTAAATTATTGAATTTTTTAATTCCAATTGTATTGTCAATAAACTGTCATGTAGAACTTGATAAAAAAAATTGTTGGGATTATTGAAATTAACCAAAATAAAGGATTTGGTGAAGGGTTACATTGGCCAATTAGTATAAGAATCTTATGAGTAATTATTATGAATCCTAAAGAAATAATGCTCTATAATAAATTATTGAATGAATTATGGGGTTTTTTATATTAATGATAAATAACATATAATAATAGAATATGATACCGGTTGAGGATTGAAAAATATAATTGGAGTAGAGATGAAGGATTTAAGTCCCAAGGACTAACATGTAACAAGAGATTATAAAAAAATTATTATTATGGATGAAATGAATTAAAGATAGAATTTAGTAATTAACCTCTTGTATAAATTAAGGATTTGTTAGTCATGATAATTCCTATGTGGTTTTTTAAATTTTATGTGATTGTACATGACATTTTAATGTTAGTGGGTTTTTTGTGGTTGAATTATCTAATTCCAATGAAGTATTTTTTAGACTAATATGTTGATTTTAATTCCATTGATTATTTATTATTGGAATAGTCCTTTGAATTCCTTGGATGATATTTTCTTGATAAATTTAATTTAGACCATTAATGTGTATACTCATGCTTATTGAAATTATATTGTTATAATGGATCAATTTAATGGTGTTTTCATATATATATATATTTATTATATATTTATATGTTTAAACAATAACTGAGATTATTTTAGGGTAGTTTATAGAAAATGATGATAAATATTTGACTTCGGATAGATGTATGATTTGATATGAATAGATGAATTTTTCATAAATAGATAAGTAGTTATAAATTTATAGTTCAAGAGTGCTTCATAAATGGGTTCATGGTTTAATAAATTTACCCCACAAGATTTCATCTTATGTATAATTGAAATTATAATTTTTTTAAAAATAAGGTAATCATGAACAACAATCAATAATATTTTAATAGTTCATATAGAAAATATATTTTCATTATAAAGTATCTTATCAAAGTCTAAAATGAATATTGTAATTATTTGAAAATTTTATTTGACATTTTATAGGATTAATTAGTTTTGTGTGGATTTTTAGAAACCTATGAAATCATTTAAAATAGAAGAATATTATTATTTTGTATGTACTTATTATGTATTATATTCATTAAATGATGGGAGGTTTTCCAATTTCCAAAAGGATATTTCTTAGGGTGGTGTTCCTATTTACTCAATAAATCCTCTCTACTCTCACACCACTTATCTCATATATCAAAGTGATACAGGGTGTTTGAGTCATGTTTGTCTTTTATAAAAATTTCATATAAATGAAAAAAATGTTTTTATTAAAGAATTATTGTGTTCCTAATTCTCATCATCTATCATGTTTATTTGTGTTGTTTTGTGGTTTTATATATTCCTTAATCATTTCACAATCATATTGATTCAAAAAATCAGACATGATTATTGGAATGGTTAGGTTTTTAAACGTTATTCATTTATGTGATATTATTATATATTAATTCCTCTATAGTGATGTGAATGTATAAAATGGACCAATAAATATTCCCCATTTTTTAAAAAAAATTAATATTATTCATGTGGTGTTAGGGGTAATATAATGAATTAATTAGATAATAATTGGAAGGTTTAGTAATGTCATTTCTATGGTAGTTTGATGAAAAGTTGAGTTAAAAAAATATCATTAGTGTGTTTTATGATCAGGGAATGTTATATATTAAGTTGAATACCCTAACCAGGATAGATATCCTTCTTGTTTAGAATATTATTTTTTCCTTTCATTTCTATAATTGGACACAATAATGTTCATTGGGAAAAACAAAAACATTATTCTTGAAAAGTATGGTATTTTCTTGATATACTGTAAACAAATTGATTATATGAAAATTTAAATTCTAAATAAGTTAACATAATTATTAGTGAGTATTAAATGTTAATAAAACAATGGCATCACTATATTATTTATTTTTAATTATGTGTTTTGTAAATTTATAATATAATTGTAAAAAAATTGAATGATTTATCATATGGGTTGGTTGTTTAGTTAAATATTATTATGATTTATGCATGATACGACATCAATATATGGGTTAGGTGACCTAATACCTGATATCATTATGTTATATATATATATATATATATATATTTGTGTCTGTGTGTTCATGTGATATTCTTTATAATGCATAGAATAGTTGGGTTAACAAGAAAAATAGATGAAATCAATTATAAAATGTAATTAAGTTAGGTATTTGAATTATGTCAAGAATGTTATTGAAAAGTTTTCTACTCATTATGTACCTTGTTTTTAATATTTTCATTGTTTAAAATTACATTAAAATTTTTTAATTTTCTAGGATATAGGAGGGTATTTACTTCATCACCAACATTGGATTGAATTGGAGTGATTGAGGAACGATTAGTGGATGGTAGGATACATTTCATATTTTGAGTATCATTGGAATACGTGGTTACTACTTCTAGTTATTGAGATATGATATGGATATAATATCATTAATATTTATGATTCCCTATATATTGAATTAGGATTGGATTTTTATCAAGGTGAATTATCAGTTTTTTAACTCAGTAATCGGACACGACTTGGTAAATATTTATTCTAGGTAATGCATTAATGTAATGGGAGTGTATCTCAATTATAAAAAACTCAAAATTATAGGCTATAATTAGTTTTTCTACATGTTGGAATGTTTTATGGGCATTGGGAGATCACCAAGGATGAGATCCATTATATGGGTTTAATTGGTCAATATGATGGAGAACCAATATAATGTGTTCATTTGTTCACAAAGTCTAGAGCCTAATGTGATAAGGTTATTTTTCTATATGTCTATAATGTTAGGTTTTGGATTATGAATTTTTATATAAGATTAAATTTTGTTTACCTAAATCTCAATAGAACATTGATATGAGTAGAATACAAAAAGTTACATCTCCATTCAATAGTCAAAAAATTAGGCTTTAAATTTTCACATCACCGAATCATTAAGATACATGTTCACATTGGCTTATCAATTCATGTGAACATTATAATTTCAATTGGATAAGTTAGTCAAATATCCCTAAAATTGAAGAATATTCCATCTATAATATATCAAATATACATGTTATTGTGATATGATATATCAATATTACACTGTGTATCCCAACTATTGTGATTGGTCCCACTATGAAATTCCATTATAATTATTCAGCCTGTATAAAAAATATTTTATGAGATATTAATATTAATTATATAAAAATAAAACCAAGAAATAATAGTGTCTAGAGTTCTTAGGAGATCATATATATAATAAATAATTATATGATGAACTAAAAATTCATTCATTTTTATCATCATAATATTATCCAATATAACATCATAATATTATCACCAAATCATATATTCTTGTGTTATACATAAATGAGGTGATCTAAAATCCTGAAAATGTGATAAAACAAGGTGAACATAACAGTGATATACCATAAGAGGAAATAATAATAATGTGTAATTTTAAAAGATAAGGAGACTATACTATTAGAGAGAAACAATTTATGAGAGAGAAATGACATTGGAATGTCTTATATATGAGAATTGTAAATTTTTTTGGCATAGATAATACATGTTATCGTATATATTATCAGAGTCTCATTTCTAAGAATATATAATAGAATGTAAAATTCTAAATAGACTATGTAGTTGTAAAACTTATTGTATAAATATAAGAGTTCCAATTTAATACATATTAATTTCATTATATAGAAATGAATTACCTATTTACTAGATGGTATATAATTTTTTTCCCTAACATTCACATCGTAATATTTTATGTATATTTGTGCCAGAAGGAATCATGAATCATATAATAAGAATAAACATAAATTCAAGAAATAAGAATGAAATTATTTAAATAAATAGTACCTAAATCATAGTCAAACATTGAATAATTATAAAATTATATATTAAATTTTATGTTAAATAGTAGAAATCAAATAAAAATAATATGAGAAACTAAGTGAAAAATAATAATAGTGGATAAATAATAATAATAATCCAGTAGATGAATAATTAATTTTAAAAATATAATTTTAAAAAATATATTTTTTTACATTAAAAAAATAGTAAGAAGGAATAAAAAAGAATATCCCTAGAAAAAAAATATAACAACATTTTTATCCAACTATTCCTTTCCCATGATATTTGTATCATTTCTAAAAAATCATTCCAAATTTGTACAGACATTGGGACATATTAAGGACATAATAAATGGGGCATTGGTCAAGGGTATGGGATGTTGTATCATCCCTTAAAATTATTATTTATAGGAAAATGAATCTCTTATTGATTTTAGTCACATTCTATGAATAATTCCTAATAAAAATACTAATTACATAGGAAATTATGGAGATAAGTTGTGATTGAGATTGTATGTGAAATTTAGAATTTATCAGAGGTTATCCATATTTATATTTTTAGTTAATTATAATATTTCTTAAATCTGATGAGTTTGGAATTCCAGAATTTATCACCATGTAGGGATTTGGTATGTAAGTATCCCCTGAACCCGCACTCAAAGAGATAGTTCTATGTGAAAACATTACACATTGTATTGGAAACACATTTATAAATATAATATGTTTCTCACATAAGGTTAAAAATTAAATTCCATGGAACATGAAATGAACTGGCTCAGTATTCCATCAAATCTGACATCTTACATGGCTTGTTGTATAGCCTGAAGGGCGTTCCTGACCCCCATATACTACAACAAGTAATTTTCATCGAATAAAACCTTTGAAAATCATATTCTTATAAGAATAAAAAACAAATTCCATATAAAATTAAACCACAAAATTTAAAAAATGTTTTCAAATAATAAATTTAAAATAAAACAATAAAAATATAGTTAACTAGTTAATTTTTCAAGTATATTTTTCAAACAAAACAAAAAGATAAAGTTAGGTAAGGGGACCAAAAAATGGAAGAAAACTCCTTGCAGATTGAGGTCTAACAACTATCATGTCACCACCAACAACACATACCAAAAAATATACCTCTAGAATGACTTCCCACCATCATAAAACCTGGAAATACCTTTACCTTTATTAGAAAAATAATTTTCTACATACACCCATTTAGTGTATCTTGATTGTGACCTTGATTTTATTATAGTATGCCACAATAAATATCCTTAATAATATGAAAAATGAATTTTTTTAATAGAATGTAAACAATTTATTTTTAAATCATGTTTTAGTTTTAAAATAAAAGTGAACAATGACTGAAAGTTGAAAGAAAGTAAAAAACCACAACATAAGAACCACGGGAAACTCATATGTAGCTAGTTATATGGGGTTCTAGGATAATCATACTCTATGTTATAGAATATTTAACCATCCCATGTATGAGATGATGGAGATGAAAAACCCTTGTTCTAGTAGTAATATCCCATGTCATAATTTTTAGTTAGTGTTGCATCATAATCCCACAAATGATCTAGGGCTAAGTCCTTACTGACCCCCAGGACATAATTTTCTTAACTTTACTATTTATGTACATTAGTTTCCCAAGTTCTTATTCCATATTAAAATTATACAAATCCCATTATAATTTTCAATCGAATCCATCATAAGAAAAGAACAAAGTTTACAACTATCTCAATATATTAAAAACCATTTTCAAAATGGTATATAGGCAAACACCATTGAATTGAAAAATTTTCAAACATAGAAAATTTTAGATACCATTTATAAATAATGGAATGCGTATTTAAATCATCAAATAATAACTCAATATAGAAACTCCAACATTTTTCTTTTAAACCCTCGCTAACTACTATGAAAATTTAGTCTAAGTAGTGTGGGGAACCTATGTGTAACGTCTTTCCCCTTCCCATTGTCTTGAGAGGGTGATGATACATTACATTGTATTAAGAGACATCTACAATGTGCCAAAGGCATGTAATAAATGTCGAAGGAATTCAATACCTGTGGGGGATAATATTCATATTAAGTGTAAAACTACTAACCAAAACAATCAATATTGAATCAATAATTATATTATGCATGATAACAATTAAGGAAAACAAAAAAAATTCAATTATCAAAATAATACTAGAATCATGCGCCACAATGTAAGACTACAATATGAAAGTAAACTAGAGGAGAGAGACTAACAACCCTTCAAGATACAATAAGACTCCATGATCGATAAGATCCATGCTCCAACTTTAACTAAAAACTCAAATAGCCCAAATTGGTGTTAAATACATGTGATACTTTACCTTTTCCCATGTCCCAGTAGATGACATCTGCAAAAGAACCAACATGATAATGCAGGGGTGAGTACAAAAACTCAGTAGGTTTTTCCCCAATGACTTCCCTACTCACACCACTAGAATATTACATGTTAGAATTATTTATATAGAATAGTTTCCAAAAATAGTTTCTATCAAAATATAAACAAAATATATTATAAATAGTTTTCAAAATAAATGACATAAACAATTCATTAAATAATTTAAAATTACATTTTGTCATAACCCTTTCCTTTCCAGACAACCATATATTAAACCATGAACATAATCCATGGAACTCCCTATATTTTTGAGTGGTGATTCTTCCTACTAATAATTTGTCTCTTAGAGGACCACTTTGATGGGGTACTTCACACCCATATCTATTCTAACCAATTTATGTTGATACATCATACCCTTATCCATCCCAGCTCATATGAACAAATGACATCAAACCATGCCATACTCATTCTAAATCCCAGTGTGTTCAAACCATTTAAATAAAACAGCATTATTTTACATTAAACCCACTTTTCCATGTAGAAAAACTAGTAATTATTTTAATGTCAATGTTTTAAAATCTTGTTATCAAAATAGTTTCCAATAACACACCAATTTCTCCAATTTTAACAAAATTGTCACTCAAGAGGGTTTTAAAAATAATTTCATAATTGATAACTGATCATGTTCAATTATAGAAAAACGTTTCAAACTATTCCTTGAAGTTATAAAATATAGGAGTCAAGAGTTTGGAAAACTAGGATGTGAGCTTTGGAGAAAACAATAAACCGCATGAAAAACATCACAAAAATGGGTTGCATCTTCACGAAACTACCTTAGATATCTTCCCCTATTAACAACAAGACCAAATAATAAAATTCTTGGTATCTATAACCCTAGATATACCCAATGAAGGTGTAGATCTATGAAAAAAAGAGTAAGGGTGAGATAGATCTAATAAAACACATCAAGAACGATGAGGAACGAATCCTTACCGCAATAATCGAGAATCCAGGAACCATAGAAATGATTTTGATCACTTCTAATTTTCATGGGAATTGTTATCCAACCTTTGAGAGACCAAAATTATGATCTTGGACTATTTTGGGGGAAAACAAGGCACTGATAGGTAAAACTGAGTTAGATCCACATTTAAGGATCTAAGTTTGACCTGTGCACAGTTTACTCACTTGGTTAGGAAACCCATATGCTAAATGTGCTCATGCTTCTACCTTAATGGAGACGTCACACGGTCTCCTCATACGCTCTACAAACTGTGTGCCAACCGTGCCTAAGACACTACCTCAAAAACACCAAAACAACTTTCAATGCGCATTGTTTCTACTTGGTAGCCCTATGGTTCTGACAAACAATGTGTCTCCCATGACCGTTCAATTTTTACTCTGTCTCACTATGCATGGTTTCCTACATGTGTTACATGGTTTACACAAACAAATCTCTACCTGTGAACCTATAGAAAATCCCTAAAAACACATTAAATGTTCCCTAAACTCTCTCAATCTTCACCCAACTACTTTGTATACATAAAAAGAATATATGGAGGGTTACATACCATAATATGGGGGTTCGTAATTCTACACACCATTGGAATTTCCATATCTAGAATGTAGAATACCATCAGTATCTTGAAAGACTTATGGGCATTGCACTTTCATATCCTTCTAGGGTTCCCATGACTCTTCAAGAATTTGACCATGTTTCCACAGAACACACACTAGACCGATGCTTTTTCCATGAAAGGATTTCTATTTCCTATCCATCATCTACATTGGGAGATGTACCATTAAGTCATCCAACTCTAGGTCAACATGATCCTATCTGATTACACAGTTAGGATCAAAATGATACATTTTCAACTAAGATAGGTGGAATATATTGTGCACCGTAATGAACCATGGTGGTAATGGCAGCTGATATTTCACCTCTCCCACTCTTTCTGGTATCTCAAAATGGAATATGTATCTAAGATATATCTTCCCTTCCTTAAAAAAATTTCAATTTCCAAGACTTGTAGAGATCCTCAAGAACAACTGATCACTCATTGTGAATTCCAATGGCCATCGATGATGATCTTCATATAATTTCTAACAACTCTAATCCATCTTAATTTTTTCCCTGATCAACTGAATCTTATTTTTTGTTTCCTATAAAAGGATATCCTCATCTAGTGAAGTCTCATCAATTTCAACCAAACAAATAGGAGAATGAAAGGGACTCACATATAATGCCTTAAATGGAGACATATGTATCAAGTCCTGGTAGTTGGAATATGAGAACTCCCCTGATGGAACATGTTCTCCAAATGAGACAAAAAATCCATTACACAATCCTAGAACATTTCTTCTAACATTTATATCATCCTTTTTCAATATCCTATCTATCTAAGGATGATACATGGTGCTCATAGTCAAATGATTTTGAAGGGATTTCTCTATGGATTTCAAGAAATGGGACGTAAATATTAGATATCTATGTGACAATATAGAAACAGGTAAAACATTAATCTTTACCACTTCTCAAATATAGATTATGGATAGATCCTCCACCATAAGAGTTTCACTAATAAGGATGAAATGGGATGACAGGGTAAGTTGATCCACTATCACCCGTATAGAATATTTCTTCCGAACTGTACATGGGAGACCTATAACAAAATCCATGGATATCTTCTATAATTTTTACACTTGGATAGGTAAAGACTGTAACATACATGATGATCACTGATGTTTCACCTTAACATACTGAAAATTTTAGCATCTGAAAACAATCACAATCACATTGATTTTCATTCCCATCCACCAAACATTTTCCTTCAACACCTTATATATATTCTATATTCTAGGATGGACATCCCATCTCGAATTTTGGGAATAAATAATAAGTTTCTCCAAAGAAGTTATAGGTACAACCATCCTATATCATAACAAAAAAATTAAACTCTCATCTAGCCTCCAAACCTCAATGGTCTCCCCACAATTGAGGTTTTACCTCATAGAAACACATTCTACATTGAATATTTTTGCCTCCTTTACCAGATTTACCAAATCAAGAACCACCATAAGCTAAAACAAAACCACAACATCACCATGGTCTCAAAATTCCACATGCATGTCAGATACGAATGACATTAGCTACCACTCATCTGAATATTCTTTTGCCAATGGAGAATATGACCTTCTTCCTCGTGCATCAGCCACCAAAATTCTATTACCCTATGTATAAATAAAGTCACAATTAATCATTTGGAGATACTCCATCCCACTTCATTTCCTTAGATTCAAATCCATTTTTGAGAAAATATTCTTCATGATCTTATAATACATGAACATAATAAGTTTCTCACCAAAAAGATAATGATGATATGTTAAAAAGACATGGAAAACTATAGATAAATCCAAATCAGGTGTTGGGTAGTTATTATCATGAAATATTAACTTCAATGATTCATAAGAAACAACATTATCTCATTATATGAGAAAAAACCCCAACCTGGATCTAGATGCATTGTATTAAACCATGTACCATTATCCTGATTTTGGAAAAATAAAGATCTGTGCGAATGTAAAGTTAACCTTTAGCTATTTAAAAAATATATTTCATTCCTCAATCCATTGGAAAGGATCATTATTATTTTTAAAATATGATATTAAGTAATTTTAATAACCATCTAGACCAAGAAAACATTGTATCTCAAAGTTGTTATTTGGAGGTTGTAATGATAACAATTTTCTATCTTTTTTGGATCAACTGAAATTCCTATTTAAGAAATTACATGGATAAGAAAGAATACCTCTTGTATTCAAAAATCACACTTTGATAGTTAGGAATACAAATTATGTTCTCTAAATATTTATAACACTATCTCTAATTGTTCTTTATGATCAAAACATGTCCTTGAATACACCAATATGTTGTCCACAAACACCACAACAAAAGAATCTAGTATCAAAGAAATATATCATTCATAAATTCCATAATGTCTTATGGTGAATTCATAAGACTGAAAGGCATTACCACATACTCATAATGGAACTATCTTGTTCCAAAAGCTGTAGTCATATTATCCTCTTTCCGAACTCAAAATTGTTGATATCCTGATCACAAGTCAATCTTAGAGAACTTCTGAGCACCCCTCAATTGATCGAATAGATCATCAATGCATGGAATTGGATACATATTCATTATTATAGCATGGTTAACCTTCTGATATTCCACGCACATCCATAATGTTCCATCATCTTTCTTCACAAACATGACTCGTGCAACCTACAGAGATGTGCTCTACTGAATGAAACCATTTCTTTCAAGATCCTAAAACTACAATATCAACTCCCTTAATTCTAGTGGTTCCATTCAATAGGACATAAGTGATATTTGACTTTTACCTGAATGAATATCAATCATAAACTATATTTTACTTACTAGTGGTAAACCTGATAATTATTCAAGAAATAAATCCAAAAACTAATCAACATCTTCCAAAAAATTAATTCTTCCAAACTCTTATAATGATTCAAGGAAAATGCCATCATCTTGTAAGATATCATTCCCAAATCCGGTTCTAACAAGCCCATTTCACCTACCTTTACATCCCTTTCTCCTCTAAATAGAAGTTCAATGCCATCTCTAGTCGCAAAAATGACTTTTATTTTATAATAATTGATGTGAGACTTGAATGCTTTCAACCAATCCATACCAAGGATTACATCAGATAAATCCCTCTCCAGTACAAACAAATCCCATTTCAATTTGGCTCCTTCAATAATTATAGAACATTCTCTACATAGGAATTCTCTTCATTCTCTTTACCTAAGAGGAGTTTGATGTTTTAATATGGAGGGTTTCATCAAATGTTTTAAACCCAGTAAATAAACAACACTAGATGAAATAATGAAATGTGACGCACCAATATCAAAAAAAGTTTCATACGGGTACAATTTAAAAGAATCCTACCCCATGATGTAGATGATACAACCTGATCATCAATAATCATCTACTCAACTCCATATAATTTCTTCATCACTTCACTTTTCTCTTTATTGCCTTGTTGTGATTTCCCTCCCTGAGGATTCATGATATTCCTAGAATCGCCATGGCTAGATCACTTTTACAGACGAAATTGGTTCTACCATCCTCATCTCGTCGAATCATACTATGTCTAAAACACCTGAGAAGTGTCTTGAGAACCTATCATTAAACACTATGCCAATAGTGATAAAGATTCCCCATTTGATTATAGTTGTGTAATTATCTAGGTTTTTTCATATTTTATTGATTTTGTGGTCAGGAAACCCACATTGGAAACATCTTGATTTTCTCTTGGGTCCTAGATAAAGGTTCACTAATCCAGCCATATGATATTAATTCACACACCAACGGTGGAAGTATGTCTCCCACTTCCTCTTGCTCCAATAATTAGATTTACCACTATTTCTCATGGGTGTCAACATACTTCCTTGTATATCTTATGATATGTCCCTTTTAGTCAATTGTTCTCTATTCATCATCTATGTATTGTTCATAATAAGAAACACATCTATCTTAAAGATAATCTCTTTCCTTATACCTGATTCAATGATATGTGCATTCAAGGAAGCACTGGCCATAACCTCTGGTGAAAAGAATACTAAGTTCTTGGATTTAGATTCAAAATTAGTGGTAGTGGTATTTTCATACTTCATATTGAAAAATTACTTCATTCTATAAATCCTGAATGAGTGAGGATAGAATTATTTTTTGAACAATTCTTCAAAATCCCCTCAAATAAATCCTTTATATTATTTATCCTTTTCTCCTAAATCCATTCCCTTGGCTGAAATATCTTCAAGAATATACATCACTATTTTAACTTCAATTTCCACTAGTGTTCCGATGAAATTTAAAATATTATTCATCATGTTTAACCACACCTCTACCATTTATGGTTCTGAGTCACACTAAAATATGGGTGGTTTCTACTTTTGGAACTAGGCTGAATGGTCTAATTTCCTTGTCTCATTCCTCCAATTCCCTATTTCCATAGCTTGAAATTATTGGATGATACTCTAAATCATCTCTTGGTTCACCAGTGGATTAGGTGCAACCACATTCTCTGCATCTTCTTCAAGTTGGTTTCTACGACGCCTACTAGGTTCCATTTTTAAAATAATAACAAACTCTGTAAGTCTCACTATCTATTAACTAAAGTCTTCACAATTTTAAATTATACCACATCAAATATCACAATATTTCATTCCAAAATCATCATTTTCTATATTTAACCATTTTTTAAGACATTAAACTTGATTTTTAAATATCAATTCTTTTTAACAATACCTATATCATGCTCTTTTTCAAAATATTTTATTTGAAAACTCCTTCAAAGTATTTTTAAAAATCATCACTTTTTCACAAAACATCAATCATTAATCAAAATTTTGTATGCACTCCTAGTGGTAATTCATTCATCTAATGTTTGGAATGATTGTATCCTTGGATAAATCCATGAAAATGAGATTTCAAAATAATATATTTGTATCAAAAAACACTTATGTACGCAACTCCCTGGAAACATGAAGTTCAGCATAAAAAGGTTAGCAACGTCTTCTTATGATAAACATTTCATGTTTCAAAAATCCTACTCCTTTCAATAATCCTAACTAAAGTAATAGAAAATAATGAATTCAACTCCAAGACCGAAAAAACTGATGATTACTTGTTCTACTTAGAAAGGAACTAGCTGATATTGTTTTTCTCAAATAGACTTTGGGCCGAAAAAAACTAATACCATTTGTAATTTCATTCCCATCATCATTGGCTTGATAGGGTGATGAGATGTTACGTGGACTTAAGCGACATAACCAGGGTTCTAAAGGATGGAAATAAATTCTGAAAGGCCCCAATACATGTCAGGAAAGAATTTCCCTTTCAAAATAAAAATACAAACCAAAATAATCCATATCCAAGTAACCGGTATATGAGGCATGATAATAATGAAAGGAACCTCGAAATTTCCTTTATGAAAATCCTACTAGATTCAAGAGACACAATGGAATACTATAATATCAAATGAAACAGTGGAAGACAGACTAAAATAGTCAACAAAAGACTTCAACCTCCATAAAAACCATGCTCCAACATCACCAAAATCCCTAAGTATCACAAAGTAGTACTAAGGAACTATGATAGATTGATTTTTTCCATGTCTCGATAGATGGAACTTATAATAGAACATGAAGTTCCAAGGATCGAATGACAACTGAGAAGGGGGGCTTGAATCAATTGTTTAACTTTTATAAGTTTCAAGACTTTAACAAACTTAACCCTTGAAACCTGTTAAGATTAATTTCCTTATCAAACTCTAGCAAGATAATCAAGCATGAAAGAAAGGAAAACCAAGAAAGGCATACAAGATTTACAAGGTTCGGTCTCAATAACAGAACCTACATCCTTTCCATAGCCAGTCCCATGGGTCTATAGAAATCCACTATAATGAAGAAGTGAGTACAAATTGTGCCAACTCACGTTGGACACCTTCTATCTCTCGATAGGAAAGATTATACTGACTCTCGTCAGTTTACAATGTTTTCTTAAAGAACAAATGAACCAAACAGAAGAATAAGAACTTTGATAAGATGCTCCACAAATGCTCACTCTGAATGATCACTCTGAATCTTCAATCCGATTTATTGAATCTGATTTTCTGAAACCGATCTTCTTAGCAAGATAATGATGGTTCCGCACAAATGATGACTCCAAATTCTCAATCTGGTTTCCTTGAATCCGGAATTCTGAAATCAGTCTTCTCAGAAAGATAATGATGGTTCTTCAAAATGCTCACTCTGAATTCTCAATCCGGTTTCCTTGAATCTGATATTCTGAAATCGGTCTTCTCATCAAGATAATGATGGTTCCGCACAAATGCTCACTCCGAACTCTTAATTCGGTTTCCTTGTATCCAATATTCTGAAATCGGTATTCTCAGCAAGATAATGATGGTTCCGCACAAATGCCCACTCTGAATATTCAATCCAGATTTTCTTCTTCTCAAACAATCAAGGAAACTTCTTCAAGATGGTAGGAACTTTTCACAAAGAATTCTCCAGCGCTCCGCCTTTTCTGCGTGTGTAAAAAGTTGAAAATGAGAGAATGGTCTGAGCACATATATATATAGGAAACTTAGAAAACAAATGCGGTAAACTTGAAAATCTTTCCCGCTTTCCTCAAATCTCAAAAACTCAGCAAATATCTTGTATTTAATATCCAATCTTTGACTTCTTCAAATCTTCTTAAATTTCACTGAGATTTAAGTAAAGTTGAAATTCTGGTTTTCTTGAACTCAGAATTGTCATTCCGAATTTATCAGCATGTTGTTTCGGATTTTCATTCCAATTTTCTCAGCATGTTGCTCAGGATTGTCATTCCAAATTTCTTAGTATGTTGTTCAGGATTGTCATTCCAAATTTTTGGTTCAGGAAGTACACTCCAAATTTCTGGCTCAGGAAGTACACTCCGAATTTCTGGTTCAGGAAGTACACTCCGAATTTCTGGTTCAGGAAGTACACTCTGAATTTCATGTTTAGGAAGTACACTCTGAATTTCTGGCTCAGGAAGTACACTCCGAATTTCTAGATCAGGAAGTACACTCAGAGTTTCTGGTTCAGGAAGTACACTCCGAATTTTTGGTTCAGGAAGTACACTCTGAATTTTTGGCTCACGAAGTACACTCCGAATTTCTGGCTCAGGAAGTACACTCCAAATTTCTGGCTCAGTAAGTACACTCCAAAGGTTTAGTTCAGGAAGTAAACTCCAAATTTCTAGTTCAGGAAGTACAGTCCGAATTTCTTGTTTGGGAAGTACACTCTGAACTTCAGGTTTAGAAAGTTGACTCTGAACATTAGGCTCAGCAAGTAGAGTACGAATTTCTGGCTCAGGAGGTAGACTCCGAACTTCAATCTTGGAAAGTAGACTCCAAACTTCATGCTCAACAAGTAGACTCTGAACTTCTGGTTTAGCAAGTAGACTCTGAACTTCAGGCTCAGCAAGTAGACTATGAACTTCAGGCTCAGCAAGTAGACTCCGAACTTCAGGCTACGCAAGTGGACTATGAACTTCAGGTATAGCAAGTAGGCTCCAAATTTCTGGCTTCAGAAAGTAGACTCCAAATTTCTGGCTCACGAAGTAGACTCTGAATTTCTGGATCCGAAATTTCTCAGAATTTTTCTTAGAGAAAAACACCAATCTTTTTCACCATTTCTTCAACCAGCTTTTATCATCAAATTTTTATGATTTGTGAGAACATTAAGATCATAAAAGCATCGTCTGATTTTATTAAGAAAGTTTGTGATACTTTCTTAACTTCTGACTTCTTATTCTTCAACATAATCTTCTTAAAGAAAATCTTCAGTAACCAGCAACTTCAACTTTTCTGTAACTAAAAAACATTCTTCAACAAAATGATTAGTTATCAACAAATACTTAACTTTCTTAAAAAAACACCATAAAGGTTCTTCAATCTCCCCCTTTTGATTTGTTTGCAACCCTTGGTAACAAGTTTTTACCTCTCAAAAATTTTACATCTCAAGTTCTTTAATTTTACCAAAACATAGCCTTTCTCAAAAACAGTGTCCTGACACCACACTACTGGATAAAGTAATGTTATTAAAGGATTTCCATCCCTCAGTGACAAGAAAAATTTTCGGCCATGTAAAGATAAACTTCACCTTACGCAAACTCCCCCTCAACTTTTATCTTTTTTTTCTCACTTTTATTTTCTTCTCTCATTTTTCTTTCTCTCTCATTTTTCTTTCTCTCTCCCCCGTTATATGATAACCACATATTTAGATTCATAAAAGATAACTTACTCTCCCCATTTGTCAACATAATCCAAATCACGGTGGGGGATACTTCCTTATGAGTTTTAGGAATTCATGGTAGGAGGCTGAACATAGAGTTGCAGCCTCAGTTTAAAAAACCTCTCCTTTGATATTTCTTTTGTGAAAATATCAGCAATCTGATACTTTGTTGAAATATATTCCAGCAAGACTTCTCCAGTAGCAGCTTTCTCTTTTAAAAATGATACTTTATATCAATATGATTTGATCTTGAATGTTGAACTGGATTCTTGGAAAGATCAATGGCACATTGATTCCCAGAGTATCTTCAAAGGTTTAGAAACTTTCACTTTCAAATCTTCTAGTTGAACATTCATCCACATCATTTGATTACAAGCCTGAGTAGCTGCAATATATTTAGATTCATCTGTGCTTAAAGTTACTGAGCTTTGTTTCTTACTGTGCCAACTCACACAACATTCCCCTAAGAAAAATGTTCCTCCTGATTTTAATTTTCTATCATTAAATCAACAGCCCAATCAGCATCAGTATAAACATGAAAATTTATCTCATTGTTTCTCTTGTATAACAACCCACGTGAATTTGTTCCTTTAACATATCTCAGAATTCTCTTAACTTCCAACATATGTGATTCTTTTGGATTACTTTGATATTGGGAATAGAGATTCACTGCATAAACAATGTGAGGCCTTGAAGCTGTAAGATAAAGAAGACTTCCTATCAACTTTTGAAAGTCTTTCTGATTCACACTGTTTTCTAACTCATCTTTACTCAACTTTGCGCTCACTGATATAGGGGTTGAAACATCCTTTGATTCTTCCATCCCAAACATCTTTAACAATTCTTTGGCATACTTTTCTTGGGATAGGAAAATGTTGTTTTCTTGTTGTTGAAATTGTAAGGCAAGGAAGAATGTTAATTCTCCCAACATTGACATTTCAAAATTTTCCTTCATCTCTTCAGTGAACTCTTCACAAACCTTTTCTTCATCTCCAGCAAAAATTATATCATCCACATAAATGATTACAATTAAAGTTCCAGATTCAACATCTTTAACATACAAGTTGCTATCAACCTTTCCTTTAGAAAAGTTCATCTTTCTCAAAGAATTTTCAAGCTTTGAATACCATGCTCGTGGAGCTTGTTTCAACCCATACAAGGCCTTATTTAATTTTCAAACGTTGTTTTCATTCTCATCAAGAAAAAACCCACAAGGTTGTTCAATGTAAACTTCTTCCTCAATCTCGCCGTTTAAGAAAGCTAACTTTACATCCATCTGATAAACCTTGTAATTCTGATGAGCAGCCACTACAAGAAACATTCGAATAGTTTCCAACCTTGAAATAGGGGCAAAGGTTTCATCAATATCCACACCTTACACTGGTGCATACCCTTTACACACAATCCTTGCTTTGTTTCTTGTAACTTCTCCATGCTCATTCAATTTATTTCTGTAAACCCACTTGGTTCCGATAAAATTCTTATTTGCTGGACTTGGAAGAAGATCCCATGTTTCATTCTTCTCAATCTGATCCAGTTCTTCATTCATAGCATCCACCCATTAATTATGTTGAATAGCTTCTGAAACAGATTCTGGTTCAACTTTTGAGATAAGGGAAGTCTGATTTTCTAATCTTAACTTCCTTCTTGTCTGAACTGGAGCCTTCTGTTCCCCAATAATATTTTTAGGTTCAACACATTTTTGTAATGTAGGAAAACTCACACTTCCTTTCCTAGCAACACTTTCTTCCCCATGTGACTTATCTGAGTCACTCTCACTCTGGTGGGGATTCTCTGATTTATCTTCCTCAGTATTCTTAACAAATTCTGTGAAGGAACTTGGATTTTCAATTACCTTCAAATCATATGAATCAACCAACTTCTGTAAACGTTTGTTCCAACATTTTTAACTTCTTACATTCGGTTAATAACCCATAAATATTCCTTCTTCAGCTTTCTCATCAAACTTTCCTAAGTCTAGATTTTTGATTTTGAGCAAGCATGGACTTCCAAAAACATTGAAGTAATTAAAAGAAGTTTTTTGTTATACCACATCTCGTAAGGAGTCATGTAGGTTTCTGGTCTCAACAATCATCTATTTTGAACATGTACAGCAGTGCTAACAGCTTATCTCCAAAAGAATTTTGAAATTTTGTATTCTGATAACATACTTCTTCCCATTTCCACCAAGCTTCTATTTTTCCTTTCTGCAACTCTATTTTGCTGTGGTGTATAGGGAGTACTATACTGATGTTTGATACCAAGATTCCTTAGGTAAGTTTCAAAATCATTTCTTGTGAATTCGGTACCATTGTCTGTTCATAATTTCTTTATAGAAGCCCCCAATTATTTCTCAGTATCTCTTCTGAAGAATTTAAACATTTCAGTAGCCTCTAACTTATGCTTCATGAACATGATGTTTGTCATCCAATTGAAGTCATAAATAAATGTGATAAAGTATAAATCTCCTTTTTTTGATTGATATCTCATCATACCACATAGATCGGAATGAATATGCTCAAGTGGTTTGTTAGATTGAATCTCAACACTTTTATGGCCTTTGTTAGTCATCTTTCCTTTTTGGAAAGTAATACAAACATCTTAATCTCTTCTTTTCAGTTATGGAGAATTCCGAACAGCATCAAATTTAGAAAGATTACTCATGTTCTTCTACCCAAGGTGGCCAAGTCTTTGATGCCACAACTTATTTTCATCTTCGGCACTCAAATAACAAGAGTTATTGGATTCTTCAATTTGAAAGAGATTCTCACTGGTTCTTTCTCCTTTTGTAATTACTTTTCAATTTTTCACACTTTTGATGATACAAGAATCCTTTCTGAAGATAACTTATTTTCCATAATCACAAAGTTAACTTACACTAAGTAAGTTATGTTTTATCCCATCAACAAGAAAGACTTCCTTAGATTTCAGTTTCTCTGCATCAATCTCTGTTGTTCTGATTCCCTTAATTTTTAGGGAACTATCATTGCCAAACGTAACCTCTCCTCCATCATGACTTTCAACATGTTCCAAGATTATTATATTACCTGTTATGTGTGAAGAACAACCACTATCAAGAATCCATGGTTTGTTCCTCTTACTTGCTTTCAGAACTGTCTCAACAACAAAATCTCTCTCATCAACCTTCTTATTTTCAGCATTATTTTCTTACTTATCATAAGAAACTTGTTTTGGAAGGAGTGACATACATCGTTCGGCATGATGACCAAACTGTTCACATCTTCAACAAACTTCTTCCAAACATTCAAATTGATTCTTTTTTGTAATGTTTCTAACATCTTGAGAATTCACCTTTTCAACTTTCTGTGAGTATGGAGAGTAACTATTTCTTCCACTTTGCTCAAACCTTCTTCCAGGTATAGATAAATTGTGCCAACAATTATAAGCTCTATGCCCATATATTTCACAAAACCAGCAATATCCCTCAAATCATGATTTTCTATTGGTGAATGATCTTTCATTATAG
Source organism: Viscum album (assembly GCA_963277665.1). Lineage (NCBI taxonomy): Eukaryota > Viridiplantae > Streptophyta > Magnoliopsida > Santalales > Viscaceae > Viscum > Viscum album. The sequence continues at coordinate 649,066,062 of OY728159.1, read as the reverse complement.
AAACTTTGTTGAGGTTGATAACTTCTTTCAACTCTAGAAAACCCAGGATATAGGCTATCTCTTCTTTTGAGTGAGTCTTCTACTTTTATGGGATTGATAGATTTCTTACATCCTTTCTCCACCCAAGATTTACTAACACTTCTTTCGAAACCTAAAATGTTATAAGAATCAGATGAAACATTATTTTTGGTAAGAGAATATTTCACCTGATTCTCGTAATGAGCCTTCACATCATTTTTAGAGGTCTCAGCTTTCACTATTGTAGCTTTGTTGAAGTTTTCATTTTCTTCCTCAGGGTATTTCTGAAATCAAGGAGTTTTGATTTCACATTGTTTACTTTTTATTCCTTAGCTTCCAGCTTCTTTCTAAGATCTTCAATCATCTTTCCTTTTTCATTAATTCTATGTTTGTAACTTAAAATTTCTTGAATGTATTCATCTTCCTTCTTGGTGACATATTTATTTACATCAGGAAGTTATTCATGATTTTTCTTCCTCACGCGAATTTATTTCTTGAGAGATTTGTTTTTCTCAAGACATGAAAGGATTTCGGATCTTAGTTGATATTATTTGTAAGATTCTTCACCACCTTCACTTTTTGAGGAAATATTTTTTTTCTTAACTTTTGCAATGAAGGTTCTGAATATTTCTTTACTTTCATCTTCCGAGGAATCATTGTCATATGATTTTGATTCAACCTTCTTGTTCAAAATACTTATTTTCTTTCCTAAAAACTTCTTCTTGAATTCTTTTGAAGTCTTTTCTTCATTTTCATTCTTATTATACTTCTTCCACCGAGAATTCTCATTAGAAACATCTTGATATTCTCTAACTTTCTTCTTAGGTAAAATCATATCAAAGTTTCCAATTCCACCACACTTAAAACATTTGAGAGTAAGTTTCCCTCCATAATTTCCTCTTCCTCTTCGATAGTTCTTGCATATGAGAGACATGATTTTTTCATTCAACTCTTCACCTTCCTTATCAACAGACTCAAAAGGGTCAGCTTCTCCATCATCTTGGATTTTCATCTTTCTCATAGCTTCAAAATCCATTTCATCTTTCATCTTCTTCTTAAATATTAGAGCTTTCCGTATTTCATAGGCAACAAGAAATTTATGCAGTTCATCAAGAGATAAATCATCCTTATCTTTTAAAGCTGAAATTTTAGAATCAAACCTGTCTGGAATGTTTCTCATAAGTTTCTTCACAATTGTAGAATCTTCCAAGTTTTCTCCAAATTTCTTGATGTTGAATATAATTTCATTAAATCTGGTGAATTATTCATCAATTGTTTCATCATCTCTCATCCTGATGTATTCAAACTTACTACGCCAGATTTGCAGCTTGGCCTCCTTGACTTTTGTGTTTCCTTCAAAAAAAATTCCAACTTGTCCCACATTCTTTTTGATGTTGTGAGACCCATAACCTTCTGATAAAGATTTTATGATAAGGACATGAGAATAAAATTTCTATCCTTTCTATCAACTTCTATGTTTCTCATGTCAGTAAATGCCATAGGAGAATTTTTCTCAATAGGTGGAAAGCCAATAGTAGCAGCATCAACAACTTTAAGGAAAAGAGATAGCAGATAAAGAATCATCCTATTTTTCCATCCATAAAAATTATTGCCATAAAATGTAGGGATTCCTCTACTTTTGAAAGAATTGATATTCTCCATGATAAGGATTGAACAAGGGAACATCGCTCTGATACCACTTGAAGTTCCAAGGATCGAATGAAAACTGAGAAGGGGGGGTTGAATCAGTTGTTTAACTTTTATAAGTTTCAAGACTTTAACAAACATAACCCTTTCAACCTGCTAAGATTAATTTACTTATAAACCTTTAGCAAGATACTCAAGTATACAAGAAAGGAAAACCAAGAAAGGTACACAAGATTTACAAGGTTCGGTCTCAATAAGAGAACCTACATCCTTGCCATATCCACTTCTGTGGGTCTATGGAAATCCACTATAATGAAGAAGTGAATACAACTTGTGCCAACTCCCGCTGGACACCTTCTATCTCCCGATAGGAAAGATTATACTAACTCCCGTCAGTTTATAATGTTTCCCTAAAGAAAAAATGATCCAAACACAAGAATAAGAACTTCAAAAAGCTGCTCCACAATTTATCAATCTGAATGATCACTCCAAATCTTCAATTCGATTTCTTGAATCGGATTTTCTGAAACCGATCTTCTCAGCAAGATAATGATGGTTCCGCACAAATGCTCACTCTGAATTCTCAATCCGGATTCCTTGAATATGATATTCTAAAATCGGTCTTCTCATCAAGATAATGATGGTTCCGCACAAATGATCACTCCGAATTCTCAATCTGTTCTCCTTGAATCCGATATTCTAAAATCGTTCTTCTCAGCCAGATATTGATGGTTCCGCACAAATTCTCACTCTAAATATTCAATCTGTATTCTTTTCTTCTCAAACACTCAAGGAAAGTTCTTCAAGATGGTAGGAACTTTTGACAAATAATTCTCCAGCGCTCCGCCTTTTCCGCATGTGTAAAAAGTTGCAAATGAGAGAATGATCTGAGAACATATATATAGACAACTCAGAAAACAAAGGCGGGAAACTTGAAAATTTTTCCTGCTTTCTCAAATCTCAAAAACTCTGCAAATCTCTCGTATTTAATCTCCAATCTTTGACCTCTTCAAATCTCCTTAAATTTCTATGAGATTTAAGCAAAGTTGAAATTCTGGTTTTCTTGAACTCAGAATTGTCGTTCCAAATTTCTCAGCATGTTGTTCAGGATTGTCATTCTGAATTTCTCAGCATGTTTCTTAGGATTGTCATTCTGAATTTCTCAGTATGTTGTTCAGGATTGTCATTCCGAATTTTTGGTCCAGGAAGTACACTCTGAATTTCTGGCTCAGGAAGTACACTCCAAATTTCTAGTTCAGGAAGTACACTCTGAATTTCTGGTTCAGGAAGTACACTCAGAATTTCTGGCATATGAAGTACACTCTGAATTTATGGCTCAAAAAGTACACTCCAAATTTCTGGTTCAGGAAGTACACTCTGAATTTATAGTTCAGGAAGTACACTCCGAATTTCTGGTTCAGGAAGTACACTCTGAATTTTTGGCTCAGGAAGTACACTCTGAATTTCTGGCTCAGGAAGTACACTCCGAATTTCTGGCTCATGAAGTACACTCCAAAGTTTTGGTTCAGGAAGTACACTCCGAATTTCTGGTTCAGGAAGTACACTTTGAATTTATGGTTCAGGAAGTACACTCCAAACTTCTGGTTTAGCAAGTAGACTCTGAAATTCAGTTTCAGCAAGTAGACTATGAATTTCTGGCTCAGGAGGTAGACTCTGAACTTTAGGCTCAGCAACTAGACTCTGAACTTCAGGCTCAGCAAGTAGACTCTGAACTTCTGGTTGAGCAAGTAGACTCTGAATTTCAGGCTCAGTAAGTAGACTCTGAACTTCAGGCTCAGTAATAAGACTCCAAACTTCAGGCTAATCAAGTAGACTACGAACTTCAGTTTTAGCAAGTAGACTTTGAATTTCTGGCTCACGAAGTAGACTTCAAATTTATAGATCACGAAGTAGACTCTAAATTTCTGGCTTCAGGAAGTAGACTCCAAATTTCTGGCTCACAAAATAGACTCCGAATTTTTGGTTCCGAACATTCTCAGAATTTTTCTTAGATAAAAACACCAATCTTCTTCACCATTTCTTCAACCATCATTTATCATGAAATTTTCATGATTTGTGAGAACTTTTAGATCTTCCAAGCATCATCTGATTTTGTTAAGAAAGTTTGAGATACTTTCTTAACTTCTGACTTCTTATTCTTCAACATAATCTTTTTTAAGGAAATCTTTAGCAACCAGAAACTTCAACTTTTCTGTAACTCAAAAACATTCTTCAACAAAAATATTAGTTGTCAACAAATACAAAACTTTTTCAATCAAAAAACCACAAAGGTTCTTCAGAACAAATTTTCCAAAGTAGGTGTGAGTACTAAAATTTAGTAGTTTTTTCCCAAAATACTTCCATACTCATGCCACTAGGATAGAACATGTTAGAAACATTTATTAAAAACAATTTCCAAAAACCCTTTGTATCAAAATATAATCTAAATCTACTTTATATAGTTTTCCATGTAATGAATGTAAAAAATTCTTTAAATAATTTAACATTCCACTTTGGTACAACCCCTTACTTTCCACACAATCCTACATCCAACCATTATTTCAATCCGTGGACCCTCCCCTATAGTTGCAATTGGTGATTCAAAATTCTATAAATTCATCACTTAGTGGACCACTTTTATGGGGTTACTTCACGCCCATATCTGTCCCAACCTTTTAATGAGGTTATCCACACATATATCCATTCAAATTCAAATAACTAATGCCACAAAACCATGAAAAACTCATTAAAACACCAAATTTTTTAAAATTACATGAATAAAAAACGATTCATTATATTAAAACCTACTATTTTCTAGAGAAAAACCAGCCATAATTTTAAAATCAACCTTTTAGAATCATGTTATCAAAACACTATACAATAACACACCAATTTCCTACTATCCACAAACCGAAACAGATTAGGGTTTTAAGAATAATTTCAAAGAGGGTAAATGATCAATTTGAGTCAATAAAAAACTTTAAACTAATCATTCAAATTGTAAAATAGAATATTTGAGAGTGAATCCACCTACCTTTAGAGTTTTGAAGAAAAAAATAAATAGCACAAAAACATCAAAAAACCTAGTTGGCCCTTCATGAAACTCCCTTAGATCTCTTCCCTTATCAACAAAAAGACCAAATATAAACATAATTTCCATCCATACCCTTATATATACCCACAGTGGTTGTAGATCTAAGAAAATAATATGAGGGATGAAGTAGATCTAAAAAAAACATCAACAATGATGAATAATAAAGCCTTGACTCAAGAATCGGGAATCAAGGAACCAAGGAAAGAATCTAGATCACTTTCAATTCACATGGTGAATCTTAAAAAACCTTTTAGAGACCAAAATATTGATTTAGAAACAATTTGGGGAAAGAATAGGCATATATATGTGAAGATGAGTTAGATCCCCAATTTAATTATCTAACATTGACCCGCATATGGTGTAGTCACATGGTTAGGAAAAACATCCACTAACAATGATCTTGTATATACATTAAGGGTGACCTCCCATGGTCACCTCCCATGGTTTACAATTCATGTTCCAAACATTCGAAAACAACTATCTCAAAAAACCAAACCAACATTTAATGTGCATGGTTTATACTATAAAACTGCTCGGTTTGGATGAATCATTTGTTTCATGTGCCCCTTTCTTGTTCCCCTGCCTCACTATACACGATTTCCAACAAGTGTTGAATGGTTTTAAAAAAAAATTCACCACTCATTCATCTTTAGAAAATCCAAAAATAAAACTCTAAATGTTCCCAAAACACTCCCAACTTTTAACCAACAACTTTGTATACTTAAAAAGTATAAAAAGGTTTACTTACAAGAAACTGAGGGTGTTAAACTATGGTAGAACAAACATGACACAACTAATAAAATCCAATCCAAATAAATTAGATTCATCCCACTCTTGGTTACCACAACCATAGAATCGAATAAATACCAAGTTGAAAGGTGGAAGAAACTAGGGTGAAATAGTATAACCAACATACTTGTATAAATATTCAATAAACAAGATAAAACTACCTAAGTATTGGAGACAATAAAGATATGTAGGATATTGTAGGAGTTCCTATAACTAAGAGGTCCAAATGGGTGAAATGAGTAGGTAAAATTGGTTATAATCATGGAGGTAAACTTTTGGAAAGACATAATTTTAAAAACCTAGGAAGGGAAAATGTTTTAAAAACATAGTCTACCAGACCATATTGAAATTATGGTGTCCCCTCAACTCTTAAAATATTTGGTCACAATGTTTGAGCTGCATGGTTTAAAAAACTATGTGATTTATCATGCATGCACTCCAATGCCACTATCTATTATACATGCTTCACTAGGGGTTGTCACATGGCCATGCACCTAAATAAGTAAGATCTATAGTTCCTCTATCATGGATTTCACGGTTGGTGAATAGAATATAGTTTCTACTAACTGGGATCTAATTGTGAGCCATCCTATGTAATCCAAAAACATTTATTTTTAATAAAAACACATATAAAATATATAGAACATTTGTGAGATAAAAACATGAAGATAAATACTTGAAAAGAACCTTGTAGGTGTGACAATTGTACCCATTATCGTAGGTTGTACCATTATATGTCAAATTGTAGTTTTATCATGGAATAAGGGAGTTCAATACCTCTCTATCTAATATTTTTATTCGCAAATCTCTTGATCCTCATCCATGAGAAAATACATGACATGAACTAATCGAATAGATTTTTCTTAAAGCAATTTCATCTCAGATTTCACAAACTGAATAATCTACTCGGCCTATGAAATATTATGTTCTAATTCAATATCATCCCAATAAATCACATGATAAGGGTTCAAATTATACTTAATTAGATTACATAAACAAAAATTCATTAATTTATGACTAATGGGAAGGAAACTCCAATTGATAATCGACATTGCAGATCTACTCAATTGTTTCAAAAAGTATAATATACATCACTGTGATCTTCCTATGCCTTAAAACAATTCAATGACCAGTAATAGGTGTTTCCTTTAAAAATTCCAGGTTACCCACTGATGATTCCAAATCTGAGAATTGAAAATTAGAAATGGAATTATAATGAGTTTGATCTATCTCAAATTATTTCTAGATTATTTGAATCATTCTGGCTATCTCCTACAAGATGATTAATCCCAATATGTATGTTTCACCCACTTTTGTTCAACATAGATGTGACATAAATGCTCAACCATACAACAATTAAATGGGATCAATCATTATAATGATTTGAAAATAATTATTTTAAGAAAATTCAAACAATACATGTTTGTTATCCCATGAGCCTCTTAAATCATGTATGAATGAGTACAATAGGTCTTCTATAATCTATTTTCCTACTCTATCTAAATATAATTTTAATGATGGTATATAATTATAACTCTAACCTACAAACCCATTTTTTCTAAAGGAATTCCTAGAACAAATAAGTAAAACATGGTTCCTTATTAGGAGTAATGGTAGAAAATACACCAACCTAGATCTAGAACTCTTTAATATACAATATGCCAAGTTCTTACACCATGGTTGACTCATTGACTGGAATTATATTTATACATTCAGTTAGAAAATCAATCACCATCCAAATCATGTTCATTACTCTATCTATAAAGGGTAATCCATTAATGAAATCCATTTCTAACTCATCATACTTATTTTTAGGAATGAGGATAGTATCAATCAAGACTATGGGATACTAGTTCTTTGAATTTTATTACTAACAATTATTACATCACAATACAAAGTTATCTATGTCCATTATTATACAAAGACACCAGAATAAGTTATTCACATCATAAAATATCATTCTTACACCATGATGGATATCCCATTGAGATTGATAGTAGTCCGATATCATCTTCTTTCTCAAATAAAAAAACACAACCATGCATCCAGTGCAATGGAATACTCCCTTTGTAGATTAAGAGCATTCACTAGTAACATACCCACCATTTGGATATTAAGTAGATCACTAAAAATCATCATTTTTATTTTAATCATGATTCAATTATAGAAGTAAAGAATTAAAATGGATTATTTCTAGGAAAATTCCATCCATATCTTATATGGAATCTAGATACTCCTATGAAAAAAACCAATTTACTCTTACTCACCATAGCTATACTTTAGAGCTTGGGTTGAAATTATTCTTCTAATGAATCAGGTACAACAATTCCCTTCCCAAGGGTGTATATGATATTGAAGTCAAATCCTAGAAAGTATTCGATATTTCATTGCTACCAATGTTTGAGTTGCCTATGTGATAAAATAGATATCAATATTTTATGGTCCTAATAGGCCATATAATTCTTTAAAAATAGGTACTAATTCCATAACTTATTGTCATTCCACACCATCTCATGCTTGGTGTCATAGGCGGGGTAATTCATATCGTGTTGTAGAGTTTCTGACCACCATATTCCACCATATAGCCATGATACCTAAACTCACATCCCAATACTATACCTACAAGATCATAATAGACCAGGTTACCCTATTGGACCTTAGGATTGATTATGATAGGGGTGGTGGTAAATCATCTCTTAAGCTCCTCAAATTACTCTTTTCATTATAGTGTCCATGAATAATGTACCCCACTATGGGTGAGGGACTTCAATTGAAATAACTTTTCTGATAAACCCCTGAGGATACACCTATAAAACCCTTCTAAAAAATATATACTGATCTTAAAAGAATTCATGAGATCCTATCATAATACCACTACCATGACTTTTTCTAGGACAACTAAATCCCCATGTTCCAAAATTACATGCCTCGTAATCTTAATTACATTTATCTAGAAGGTTCACATTGAAACGTTTTTATAAATAGGTTGGTCTCAACACATTTCCAAAATAATGGGAAATATTATATCATGATCATATTTATAATCCAAATGAACAATGAGGTAATCCAAAAACACTGTGATAATGGTATCAATCTTTCTATGAGAAAGTAATATCATAAGAACAATAAATCCCATTAGATAATTTTTCCAATTAGAATGGAATTACAAAATACATGGAATGGTAGAACCTGCTTTAAAAAGGAACCATAGGAACATCTACTTCTCTCACCCTAACCTAAGGATATCCTAAACAAAGGTAAATCATATAAAATCACATTTAACCTTTAATATGATCAATGTGGTAATCAATATGGGAAAAGATTTATTTATTCATGGTGGTTAAGAAAATTATCCTCTATTAGTAAATTTAAGTCCTGATGGATCCATCATATTTCATGGAAAGAAGAACTAGAGCCACCCAAGGAGACATTCTTGTGTTTATGAACACTTTTGATTTTAAATTATCAAGCTATATCAATAATTACCTTAATTCAGTGGGGTACATATGATATGGGGGGTATATATTTTTGTTTTATCCATCAAAAAAGTTATTTTGGACTCCATCTAACAATTTTTTGGAAAACCTAAGAAATCTTATCGAGAAACCTCTAGAAAACCACTCACTATAGAAGGAACCCCTCTCTATGAGGCTTTCCCATAAAACAAAAAAGTACAAATGAAAACTGACAAGATTGTTTTCATATAACTAGAATTGGATTTCCAACTCAACCATATTGTGTAACCCATTATCTTTTAAATACTCGTGTACTCTCATATTATGAAGAGAAAGTCACCAATTGATTGTATCAACCAATATTGTCCATAAACAAATGACACACTCCATCCATATGATTATTTCATAATGGTGCATTTCCTAGAAAATGATATAACATTTCAACTCAACCTTTTTTGGGGATATATCATAAGATAGACATTAAAACCCTTCTTCATTCCCTTAATATGTGGCATAAAAACTCTATGGAATATTTCTTATCAATGGTTGGATGTTTCAACTGATCCACCTAGCGAGTAGAAAATAATGAGTGATATAAAACCATTTCAAAAAATGAAATTTATATAATAATGAAATAAGACCAATATCCTCTACTTTAATAGGACCAAGATCTGATTTCTATGGTTCTTAATTAACATAATAATCATTCTTCATATTTTTATTTTCCATCTGTCCTCTATATACATGTGTATATTCCATGAGATGACTATAACCATAAGATTATCTAAAAAGACCACTATATCCTTCATAATGAGACCCCATAACTATGGATGCATCTAATAGTGAAGTTTTTTTCCATATTAATATTGTTCTAAAACCAATATAGGAATCAAATACAGCACTACCAAACCATTATAGATGGACTATTCATCTACATGGATGTCTTATCATGAGTGGGGTCATGCATGTGGACCGACTGTTCCTATTGCTCCAACACTGATAACACACAATGTTTCAACAATATAAATCTATTTTTGAATATGGTTAGAGTGGTATATCTAGAGCTACTTCAACCCCCTTTTCCATATTCTTCATGAATCCTATTCTTTTTAGATGAGCTAATCCTACTCTGGCTAAGTGGTGGAAGAATTCTAGACATTTTTAACATACCAACTCGGTCAATCTACAACATTAGAGCCTAGTCAAACACCTCAACATTGGTCTTAAACCTAAAAAAATAATGCCTGATATTGAATGTCCAGCCACAACCCCATTGTAATCTTCAGTTCTTCCATCTTTTCAATCGTAACTACATTCAAAAAAATTTAAAACTATGTGAAGTGACTAGAATAAAACAACCCCAATTTATCTCCATAACAGAGGCCCATAAACTCCCCACTCTTGGTGAGGGACAACTTAAAAGGGAAAAATAGATCAGTGAAGGAATCTGGGATTTCCTTCCATCACATATGATTTTTTTAACTTTATGAAAAAATACCTACCAAAAACCATTGATCCAGGGTTTCAAACATTAATAGAGTACACATTACCATGACAACATCATGAGTATTGAGGAACTCAAATATCATATCAATTTTTCCTACATAATCATCCAATTCATTGTGATCTATATTTCCCTAGAATAAAGGTTCTTTATGATTGGAAAACATATTAAATTGATCTTTTTTCATCAAGGATTCATCTCCATTAAACTGATCTAGACTGAAACATGCTTCCTTATCCGGGACTCGAAATGCCTAAACCACTTCATCTATTAATATATAATTATCTACTAATATTGAATTCTCTATTCCCTCAAACCATGGTTTTATAGGTGGTATATGGGGAGGTATGTTTCTATAAAAAAAGTATGGAGAGACCCATAAATAAATTAACCCATGAAAAATTAATGGACAACATGATTAATCACTATCACAAAAAAAAATTATGCAGTAGTAAATCAAACCACATGCCAAAAGAATCCACCCTAACATGGTTCCCATACCCCCATCTATAAATTGTTCATTATACATGAAGGGGTTCAAATTAGATTTCCTACATCCTAGTCTGACCCAAACACCCCAGTCATAATAAGAACCTTAATCATGAACATCTCGTTATCTCATATATCTAGGAATTCCCAATTATCAAGACTCAAATGAATGATTACCCTCATCTGATTCAATTTTTTCACAAACAATATCTATTATCCATTTATCCTGACACCCGACCTAGATAGTGGCATGTCTTGAAAGAAATATCCAGTACCCATTGTCTAGAAATTAGTACATGGGAATCACAGATCTCCTTTATAAAAAATTCTTACATATGAATAATGGAAATCCAATATATCAACCTAAAGTACAACAATGATATAAACAATTAACACAATTAATTAAAAATAAAACTATAAAACAATTTATTTAGAGGATCTTTTATCATATAAATTTATAACAAATACAAAAGGGGGAGAAAGGGATGGGAACCAATAATTTATAAAAAAACCTCATTGTGGTGTGAGATCCAATTCCCCCCATGGTAACACCAACAACACATTCCACAAAAGATACCTTAATCATGAGTAACCACCATTGAAATATGTGGCTAGTATTTGACCATATCAATCTACACAATGTATATATACATACAAATGGTGTATATTAGATTTGATCATACATTCCAGGTAATATACCACTAATTTTTTCATTCATAACAATTGTAATTTTAATAATAATACAAAATATGAAATAAAGTAATCAATTTAGTTTAAAAATTTTATTTACCTTTAAATGGATAGTGGACATGTGAAGAAAGTTTAAAGGCATTTAAAATACAGTTCCCATGGCCATCTTATAAGTACCTAGGTTAGTAAAATTCTTGGATCATTATACTCTCAGTGATCGAACATATAACCTCTCCATATATGAGCTACTGGTGAGGAAGAACTGATGTTCAAACAACAATAACCCATGTCACAATTCAAAGTGATTCATAATAATCCTTATTGATAGACTAGGCTAGGTCTCAAGTGAATCAACTTGCATAATAGTCATTTCATTCCTTCTTAGGTACCCTATCTTCCAAATTTCATGTTCCATTTTAAAACTACAACTATATCCTTTAAAATCTAACACTTATCATTCAATTATTACCATTTATAACCATTCCCGTAGTAGATAAATCATTTTCATAGATTTACAGACACATACTCTCTTTTAATGACTCATATTCAGACACATAAAAAATTTTAGAACATATTTATAAATATAAGAATTGGTATTTCAATCATAATATAATACCTCGACTTGGAACCATTAACTTTTTCTTTTGAAATCACTACTAAATGGTTGTAAACATGAAAACAAGATGTGTTAAGATCCAATGTAATTAGGAACACATCACAATAATCAATACCAAATAAAAAAATTATAATCAAACCTACTATATGTCACCATAATAATCAAATATAAGAAATCCCAAGAAGTAATTAGGAAGAGAATAAACAGAAATACGAGGAGGAACATATGAGGTGAAATCTTGAACATCCAAGAAAAAAGAACACAATGATTAAATCTAACAATGAGGTGGAGGAGAGGGGAGAAGTTATATGGTATTATAGGTCTTAATGGGTTTAATGAGGATTTGAATTTAGTTATAATCCGTGAGGATTAATTTTAGAAAAAAAAAGAATTAAAACCGTTTCTAGTTTCATGGTCTTTTTGGATGGTATTCTAGATTTTGCACCAACCATTAAGGATCCTCCATCTAGATAGGTAAAGGATACAGAGTTTCGGATACCTAGTTTTACAAATATTATGGCTAACTGTGAATGGAATCTGGTGCCATAGTATATTCCACACTATCATCTAGGGTTAGTTCATGACTATACGCCTAACCATGAAATATCCTTAGAGTATCCATCAAGTATTTCATCATTTTTAGAGGTTGAAAGATAGTTTCTACTGACTATGTACAGATCATTCTCCACCTTCTTCCCCTCAAGAAGAATAATTTTAAAAAAACACCTTAAAAATATATTTAAGAAAATTAATTCCACTAATTAAGGAGAAACATGTGAAAAGAACACAATGGTGTTATATAAAATTTAGGTTATTTGTTTTATAAAATTAGGAATAATATTAAACTAGTAGAACCGGTGATCAATATAATAAATTGACATTTCTTACTATGTATGAAACTATTTTTACCAAAATTAGTCTTTGATATCACTATTAAATTCATCATACAAGATGATCTTTAGGATAAATAATATATAATTAAATTTTCATTACATTGGAAAATGGATACACAATATGGTTTGAGCTCAAAATGTTAGTAAGGAGAAACATAAGAGATTAAAATCGTTGAGAATAAGTGGGAATATAACGAATAAAATACTATAATAAAATTAAATAGAAAAATAATAAATGACTAAGTATAAATAAATTATAAGAAGTCATGGAATAAATAGTTTTATAATAAATAACATGAATCAATGATTGAGTAATAATTATCCATGAAATCATGGCATATTCATAAGAATATGAATAATATTTTACCACACAGATACTTATAGAATAAATATTTGAACATATCCTGGTTTTTTCACACTTTCAGTTGTCACAAAATCCAATATGCACACACTTATATATGTCAAATAATCCATGTATGTCCACACATAGTTATATTAAGAGATAAAAATAATTTAAGATGAGATGGATATTGATATAGGATCCCACCCATCACCTTCCATTAATATGTGTATCACTTGGAATCAATAATTATTCATATCATAATTATATCATGGAAGTAAAATGGGTTTTATGTCATTTTCAAAGAGGATCACATAACAAAACCTTTCAAAATCCTATCATCATAATCTTATGGAATGTTTATGGGTATCAATAGATATTTAATAAAATTATATAAAAATAAAATTCAATTAAAATAATGTATGATTGGTATTTATATAATACATATAAATGGAATATAGTTTAGTTTTTAATTTACTCATCCTATCAATATATGTGAATTTAGGTGAAATATTTTCGATCAATGTAATGGAACATTGTGCATTAAAATGGACTGGCATTTGAAGAAATGAAATTATATATATTCACTATGGATTGTTAGGAAAATAAAAATGAGATAAATCTCTCATGTGACCAAAATGAGTATTACATAATCAATATAGAGAAAAAATGTTTCATATAGTGTTTTTAATGGAAAATACAACACCAAACATCTTAGGGAACCCTCATGATAGAGATAAGATGGTATGATGATAACTCGGCAATCAATCCTTTTTTATGTAATGGAGATGTTGTGATTAAATGAGTTAGCACTAGGTTTTTTTATCATTTTTATTTTCAAAAATATGGGTTCATTCCTTATAGTTATTAATGGTAACTCCCAATGATTCCCACATCAATATCTTGGTTTAGAACTTCTTTCCATGGGAAAGTGGTCAGTTGGGGGATTAAATCCAACAATTCTTAGGAACTCACATTGTTCAATAGGATGGAAGGTTAGGATCATCATATCCTTTTGGGGGAAACATTATTCATACTCCATGAAACTATTATAGATTTATGATATGTTCATGAATATCCAATTAATCATGAAATTGGTTCAATCATCCTAGAAAAACGACCACATGATAAAATTCATTCCATTCCACAAACGAAATCAATTTCTCCCATAAAATGTCCATTAGTTGAATCTATTTTAAACATGAAAGGAAATATTTTATTGAATATATCTGTATGTATTCAATATTCTACATCCATTTCCCTTTATGGGTATCTTCTTATATTTTGGTGACACATAGGAGGGTGATTTTGAATTTCAAGCCATGTTGGATGGTGTTTAACTTGTTGGGGATGGAATTGAGCCTCTACGAGGTGTATTACATGTCATATTGATAGAATGAATCAAATACCACTTATTTTATTGAAAATATTGTGTTTAACATCATGTGAAAAGGAAATATGTGTGGGAACATAGGCCTTGGGTATTTTAGCTCGAGTTTCGAGGAAACATCTTACGTATCCTAGTTATGGAAACAGTCAGAGTTATCATATTTTGATCAAACCCTTAGGACTGGACCCAATGTGAATGTAATTATATTGATGGTTACATATCATGCCACTTATCTAGGATTACACACAAAGATTACCAAGGATGTTGGAGATTCATGTTGTGAATGATGTGACTATTTGAACTCTCTAAACCCACATGATATCTGCTCGATGTTAGAAACAAGGGATATAAATTTTTTTGTCCCACTACATATAGATGTAGGATATATGTATTAGGACAACCCTTTTGTTTTTAATATAGATCTCAGGACATAGGATGATATCCTACGTATCCAGGTTATTTCATAAATCAGAGTTGTAGAGACCCCAAACTTGATTTACATGGACATTACATTAATTTTGCGGAATAATTAATAAATAACAAAAACCAACACTCAAGGACCATAATAGTTTATTGTCTTTGGAAACATGGAACATAATCTTCTAATCATGGTGAAAGATCTTCAACATCTCCCATAAAAATCTTCTCTTTTTGTTTTCTTACATAAAACCTTTATTTATATCCTGGGGAAAAGAAAACATATAAAGGGTGAGCTCAAATGCTCATTAAGGGTAAGAATGGAGAAAATAAAACAAACCATATACATCTAAACTTAAAAACATGAACATAATGTTTAAACATCAAAATCTTGAGCAATGAAATAAAACATGGCAGTACGTAAGGAATAGATCATAATAGAACATCAATCATGATAACATAGCATGGGAATAAAGCATATAATTGTGGAAAACCATTAAGTACTTGATATGATTTCCATAGTAGCCAAGGCATTGCTGCCAAGACCATCTTAGTGGACAAATTCCCTTACTAAATCGAGTTAACTCCTCATTCCAGTCCTGTATCACTGAACTAGACTAACTTTTCATTCCAACCGTGTCTATATCATGATATATAAATCTTTACCCAATGAATTTGAGGGAGATATAGGTCCCACCCATATCATAATGAAATCATTCTTCATGTTCCACAAAATAAACATAAATCATTTATCATGACCCAAAGAATAAAATGGGTTTCATAAACATCATCCCATCATAACGTAATCCATATGAAAAAATGGATATCATTTCATCATAAGAAGAATCAAACCATTTAAATAATAGAGAAATTATACATAAAACATAATCATACTTAATAATTCATCTTAGATGTAAAATAGTTTTAACAAAACACTTGAAATGAATTCTTGACAAAAATATCCTTTATTCTTCAAAATCATTTTCTTTTCACAAAATGTCATTCAATTTTAAAATAAGGGGATTTTTTTGAAAAATATAATGAAATATTGTAGATTAATATTAATGAAAATAAGGTGTTATGAATTCATAAAAATCTGTCCATGTTTTATAAGTTAAAAAACATTTTTCTCATACTTTTGGAAAAGTCAAAAAGTACCTCGTATGGTAAAAAAAGAAAGATACCTTACATACCATGTTGTAAAAGTAAAAATGGGTAAAAAACATTAAACACACATGAAACCATTTTTAGAAAATAGGGTCATGGATGATAAATATAACCCCAGTAAATACTTACGAATAAACAATCTCAGATAAAAAAACGAGATTGGAAAAGTTATCCCTTACCTTATGTCTGATATGATTCGTATGTATCCAAAAATCTTCTATAATAATTTAAATAATGACATTGAATTATTTAAGAATCATATTAATTGTTATTATATCATATATGGTTCACTTATGGCATTATATTACCCTTTCTTTGGTAAATTCCATGTTAAAGCAGCATTTTGGGTAAAATCATTTTATTTATCGTACGTGTTTGGACATGTTGTTCTTGATATTATTATTACTTATATCATGATTTACTTACATCCAGAATATAAATCATGATTTATATATCATTTATATTTAGTATATATATATAATAGATATATGAAAGAAATGAAATACACCGTTCAAGGAGACGGTAGGTCGTACGTACGCATGAACGTTGTTTTCCTTTCCTTATTAACTTGAATGGAATTATGTAGATGGCATATATATATATATATACATAAATATAGTAGATTTATTATGTCTTATATTTCATTATTATTCATTATATATACTTTATAATCATTCTTGAATGGTTAACATGGAGAATGAATCTCATCACGTCGTGGAGACGGTAATCCGTATGTTAGCACGAGCGATGATATCGTTCCCATACTTATTGAATGGAATTGGAGTGGATTATATGATATCTCAGAATCATTATGATGTTATAATAACCATATATAGTTATTATTTACACCATTATACCCATCCAAGTAAGGTGGTGGTGGAAAAACAGATTACACCACGGCGTGGAGAGGGTATTCTGTACGTACCCACGCGCGGTGATTTCATTTTCTGTAGGATGGATAGAAGGTGAAATGGGGTTGTTTAATATTTATAATAACATATAAGTATATTATTGATACTTATGTTATTACTTTATAATGAAACAACTAAAGCAGAAGAAGTTGAAGAAGAAATAAACTTCAACGAGTCGGTAGAAGAGATTATCTCTTCTTCAACGCACCTCTTTTAAGCTTCCACTTCAGGCACTAGAGTTGGTCTTTTGAGGAGACCAGAACCTCTATAATGTTTATAGTGAAGTTGAGATGGGAAATGGGCAGGTTTGGCCAATATTTAAGGCTAAAAATTTTTTAAATAGAAGACGGAGGAGGTTCCCTTTTATAAGGGAGGAGAGGGGCACCTTTGGAAACCTCAAAAATATTAATTTATAATAAATACAACCCCACTTAAAAACCACAAAAAATGACTCATATTATAAGATTACATGATATAGGGTTTTAATATCATTAAAAAATAAAATTTAGACATGTTGGAAATTTATTTTAAACCGTATCAACTTGATTTATCCTTATTTAATTTATTTAATCTTATTTGTGGTAATAAGATTCTAAATTTTAAATTGATATAAATAATTACTTAGGTGTTTTGAATTGTCCATAATTGGATAATGTATGACATTTTAGACCATATAAATTTTAATTTATAATTTTTTAAATATTTTTTTGTGATTTTTAAACAATTTTATATTATGTTATTTTTATAAAATAACAATAGTGTCTATTTTGACACTATTCATTTATTTGAATTTAAATAAAATCCACACAGAAGATATGTTCGAACTAAAATATTTAACAAAATTATAACATGTCATATTTATCTATAAAATTAGTGGATAATATTAAATAGTTCATACAATATTTATTTTAATATTTTTAAAACCATTTATTTTATATTTCAATCAATAAAATAATTTCAACATCACAATTGTATCACCTTTAATGATAATTATTTAATCCATAAAAATTATAAATAAATTCACATGATGTGGATAATTTTATTATATTTTTTGAGACTATTAATGTTCGATGTTTCATGGAGTTTATCACTAAATTAAAATTATTATACTTATAATATTTAAGAGAGTGACATGTTGTCACTTTCTTTGGTTTTAAGAATAATTAAATTATTTTCAGGGTCAAAAGTCCATAAAATGAATCTATTCCGACCCTTAGGTGATATGGGTCGACTTTTAGTCATCCAATAGAATTTTTTCAGGTGTTAGGGTAATTTTATAATCTTATTTTTACCCTTGATTACCAGATTTACCTTTAACTGGAGTAAATAAAAATTACCGTAGTTACTATTCATAATATCAAAAAACTAAAAGTAACCTATTAACATAATTTGAACCCACTAAATTAAAATATGGAATCCATTTTTCAAAATTCAAAACACAGAAGTTGCAGTAATTAATTTAAAATTAATCCCGTTGTTAAGAAAACAAGTTTTAAAAGTTAAAACATTGCCAAAGATTGAAACGTTTTTACCTATGAATTCAATGTAAAATTAATTGTAATGACATAAATTATATTAAATGGTAAAAATATATTCTATTTATACTTTAAAACCATTCAATATTATAATTTATCCATATAAATTACTGTGATGAAAAAATTTGTTTTTTAATTAAAATATAACGAGTTTTTACTATTCATTAAAGTATGAAAGTTATCAGAATAATATGAAAACTTTATCCAAAGTAAATTTTTATATACTTATTGAAATAAATAATTTTATTTGATCAAATTGAACTTATAAATGTGTCAAAAATTATATTTAAAGTGGGTGCGACATCAAAAGGTGGAAAAATTGCATTTTTTGAAAAATACTTCTTTTACCCGAATTTTTTTTTATACCATGTTCTAGAAAATGTGTAAGATGAATAATAATGTTATAAAATTAAAATTTTAGTTAACACTATTCATAACGGCGAGTCCATAATAATATTATAACAATTTATCTTTGTTTAGTGAAACTCGGTATTGCATACAACGCAAGATATCGAGGAAGGTTACTCTTCCGTGTAACACAAGCCAAGAATAGTTTTTCATATACTACAAGCTAATATGGTGTTTATTATAGCTAAATATAATCTTGGTGTATCATACAACACAATACATCCAATAAATTAAAAATAATAATTCCCATAAAATCTCGGGATGTTACATTCTACCCCCCTTAAAATGAATTTCGCCCTCAAAATTTGTCGGGGTTATAAATCATTTACTACTTGAAAGTTTCATTCATAGAAACCCACATCGTAAAAATGAATACTAAAACTTAATTTTAACAAGTGAATTATGAAACATAACGGTTACCCAAATTAACTCATCACTGGGATTCCACATAGAAGAACATAGGTGAAAATATGGATATGGAAGAGAAATATAACCATCAACTTTTGATGAAGAGTGGTAGAGGACACGGCTATGAAAAATCCAACAATCACAAAGCCATAAATCTGTGATGATCTAAGTTACCATCTGATTCATCAGATATGAGGGCAATTGGACAACATTTTTGGTTTTCAAGATCATTTCCCTAATGTTGAATAATTTTTTAATTAAAAGAAATATTTACTTGATTTTGGTACAATCTCACTGTTGTTCATTACATGAACAATTTCCACTTCATATCTTAAAGAAATGAAGTTTAATTTTTCTTCTGTGAAGTGTTAGCGGATCATGCGATATAATGATAGGTAATTCCATTTGTCTCAAACATAAAGTTTGCAATAATTATATACATAAGTCCATCTATGGTGAGATTAATCGTATATGATTCTAAAAATGAACTTATACTTCATCTATCATACCTCTTAATAATATAAAACTAATTTATACTAACTAGGGAATTCTTATAGGCCATTGGTAGGCGATAAAGGCCTATCAAACTTCAGTTGCGGGTTCGATTCCCGCAACCTTGTCCGACGCGACGGATTTTCGCCCGTCCTGCAGGTTTTCCTTTTTCTAAAACTAAATTATTATAACATTCCATCAATAAAATCTAAAAAGTTCTATCCTTAAAAAATACTAACTTATCTTCAACATAATCCATTCTAATCTTTAGTCTTATCTAAAATACTTCTATCCAAGCTCATAGTATAAAGATAACAATTACTAGAAATGTCATCTACCGAGCTTGTGAATACCGTCATTTATCCCCCATATATCTTACTATATATCTTGTTGGTCACATTCCAAAGAAGTGAATACCTTAATCATGTATTCACTTGAAAAATGAATACCCATTGAACCTTAGTGAAAACATGAATGCTATCAAAAGTTAACTCTTTCCACATGCCAAAATCCCAAAATTTCTATATACTCAAACCATGATATCAATCATGAGCTCATTTCATTTTCTATTTATCCCTTCATTATGCGCATATCATCTTCTTTCCAAAAATATTTCAATCATTTTTCATGTCTACCGGTACCATATAATTATTGAAAACTAATACATAGATATTCCAAAATTCTACGATACCATAAATGAGATTTCGTGATACTATTTTGAAATCCCATTACATAAATACTTAATAATTCCACAACATCATTATCAAACTCAACATCACAAATAGTGATGGCATGTGACTTCCCTTTATCCTTTTCCTTAAGAGGTTTCTCACGTTGATCATCATTAACCCTTGGATTAGGGCATTGATTAACATAATGCCCCATTTCCTTGCACTTGAAGCATTGAAGTGTTGGTGGAGCATTCTCTATAGTCTTTTCTCTATTCACATCATTAGCTACCTTATTCCCATTACATAGATACTCAAGTGCTTGATGACCTTCCTTTCCACACTTAAAACATTTTATAGTACCTTTTAGGTAATCTCCACCATGCTTCATTCCACACTTTAAGCATAAAGTAACAGTCGTCTTCTTTTCACCGTTGTTCTGAGATTTTTCCTTGAACTCCATCTTTCATTTCTTGTCAAAACCATGATATGGACATGTAACACCAACTTACATTTCTACCTTGATAGCACAACACACAATTTATTCATAGCTACTAAAGTCTTTTATATATAATTCCCTTCGAAGACTTGGTTTTAATCCACTGAAGAATCGATCAACTTTACTTTCATGTTGGATGATAAAGCCAGGTGCATACCTTGCAAGCCTTGTAAAATTCGCTTCATATATACCAACAGATTCATCATCCTTTTGATTAATCTCAAGGAACTCCTTTTCCATCTTTGTTCGAAGA
The DNA here is from genome assembly GCA_963277665.1 of Viscum album. Classification (NCBI taxonomy): domain Eukaryota; kingdom Viridiplantae; phylum Streptophyta; class Magnoliopsida; order Santalales; family Viscaceae; genus Viscum; species Viscum album. The sequence continues at coordinate 649,044,379 of OY728159.1, read as the reverse complement.
ATACGAGGGAAGTACTTATTGAAAAATAAGTTCTTGAACTCATCCCATTCCATGGATTCAATTTCATCTCGGGGCCTCGTATTCTTAATTAGAGTCCACCATTGGTCTGCTTCACCTTTTAAATGGTAAATAGCCAGAATAACTTTTTCATGTTCTGAATAGAAAAGTTTGGAAAATATCTTTTCAATGGTACTGATCCATTATTCAGCAATAAGTGGATTAGATGACCCACTGAAAGAAGGTGGATGTTGCCTCATGAAGGACTCAATAGAATATTGTTCACTTCTCTGTTCATTTAGAAATCTAGAATGATTCATAGCTTTTCTAAGTATAGCAATAAGATTTTTCACTCCATCTCCCATAACATTGGTTTGTTCAGAAGGACAATCACTGCATTGTCCATTACATTGATCAACACGGTTCCTTCGGGTTTCATCCATCATCTAAAACCGAAAAATAATAGTGTGAGAGGAAAAAATCATGTTAGGGAAAACAACATAATAAAGGGGGAGTACCTTCAATATCTAACATCTTATGTTTAATTATAATATCCTTACCATAATTCTAGGACTATAACCTATACTTATACTTAACCTTAGGGACATCCCTAGACATACCTTAGAAATATCTCTAGGGATTTCACTAAAGTTTTCTCATCCTAGTTTCCAAAGGTTAACTAAACCTTTCCTCTGATACCAGCTATAGAGACCCCAAACTTGATGTACATGGACATTACATTACTTTTGAGGAATAATTAATACATAACAAAAACCAACACTCAAGGACCGTAATAGTTTAGTGTCTTTGGAAATTCGGAACATAATCTTTTAATCATGGTGAAAGATCTTCAATATATCCCATAAAGATCTTCCCCTTTTGTTTTCTTACCTAAACCTTTATTTATATCCTGGGGAAAAGAAAACATATAAAGGGTGAGCTCAAATTCTCATTAAGGGTAATCATGGAGAAAATAAAACAACCCATATACATTTGAACATAAAAACATGAACATAATGTTTAAACCTCAAAATCTTGAGCAATGAAATAAAACATGGAAGTACGTAAGGCATAGATCATAATGGAACATAAATCATGATAAAATAGAATGGGAATAAAGCATGTAATTTTGGAAAACAATTAAGCACTTGATATGATTTCCATAGTAGCCAAGGTAATACTATCAAGACAATCTTAGTGGACAAAGTCCCTTACTGAATCGAGTTCACTCCTCATTCCAGTCCTGTATCACTGAACCAGATTAACTTGTCATTCTAGCCAAGTATATATCATGATATATAAATCTTTACCTAATTCATTCGAGGGAGATATAGGTCCCACACATCTCATAATTTAATCATTCTTCGTGTGCCACAAAATAAACATAAATCATTCATCATAACCCAAAGAATAAAATGGGTTTCATAAACATCATCCCATCATAACGTAATCCATATAAAACAAATGGATATAATTTCATCATAAGAAGAATCAAACCATGTAAATAATAGATACATTATACATGAAACATAATCATACTTAATAATTTCATCTTAGATGGAAAATAGTTTAAACCAAACACTTGAAATGAATTCTTGAGGAAAATATCCTTTCTTCTTCAAAATCAATTTATTTTCACAAAATTTCATTCAATTTTAAAAGAAAATGATTTTTTTTAAATAATCATGAAATTTTTTAGAGGAATTTTCATGAAAATAAGGCTTTATGAATTCATAAAAATCCGTTCATGTCGTATAAGTTAAAAAAACATTCTTCTCGTAATTTTGTAAAAGACCAAAAGTACCTCGTATGGTAAAAAAAAGAAAGATACCTTACATACCATGTAGTAAAAGTCAAAAATGGGTAAAAAGGACTTTAAACATACATGAAACCATTTATATAAAATAGGTACATGGATGATAAATATGACCCCAGTAAATACTTACGAATAAACAATCTCGGATAAAAAAATGAGATTGGAAAAGTCATCCCTTACTTTATGTCCGATATGCTTCGTATGTATCCGAAACTCCTGTATAATGATTTAAATAATGTCATTTAATTATTAAAGAATCATATTCATTGTTATGATATCATATATGGTTCACTTATGACTTTATATTACTCGTTCTATGGTAAATTCCATGTTAAAGAAGAATTTGGGTAAAATCGTTTTATTTATTGTATGTGTTTGGGCATGTTGTTCTTGATATTATTATTACTTATATCATGATTTAATTAGTTACAGAATGTAAATAATGATTTATATATCATATATATTCAGAATATATATATATATATATATAATAGATAGATGAATGAAATGAAATACACTGTTCATGGAGACGGTAGGTAGTACGTACGCATGAATGTTGTTTTCCTTTCCTTATTGACTTTAATGGAAGTATGTAGATGACATATATATATATACACATAAATAAAGTATCTTTATTGTGTTTTATATTTCATTATTATTCTTTATATATACTTTATAATCATTATTGAATGGTTAACATGGAAATGAATCTCATCGCGTCGTGGAGACGGTAATTCTTACGTATGCCCGAGCAATGATATCGTTCCCATAATTATTGAATGGAATTGGAGTGGATGATATATTATCTCAGAATTAGTATGATGTTATATTAACCATATATAGTTATTATTTACACCATTATACCCATCCAGGTAAGGTGGTGGTGGAAAAACAGATTACACCATGGCGTAGAGACGGTATTCCGTACGTACGCACACGCGGTGATTTCATTTTCCGTAGGATGGATAGAAGGTGAAATGGGGTTGTTTAATATTTATAATAACATATAATTATATTAGTGATACTGATTTTATTACTTTACAATTAAACAACTAAATAAGAAGAAGTTGAAGAAGAAAGAAACTTGAAATAATTGGTAGAAGTGATTGCCTCTTTTTCAACGCACCTCTTCTAAGCTTCCACTTAAGGCACTAGAGTTGGGATTTTGAGGAGACCAGAACCTCAATAATTTTTCTATGGAAGTTTATAAGGTAAATGGTCAGGTTTTGGCCGACCTTGAAGTCTTTAAATTGTGTAAATAGAATAGGGAGGAGGTGCCCTTTTATAAGGGAGGAGAGGGGAACCTTTAGAAACCTCCAAAATATTAATTTATAATAAATCAAACCACACTTAAAAACCTCCAAAAATGACTCATATTAAAATATTAGATGTGATAGGGTTGTAAACTCATCAACCAATAAAATTTAAACATGTTGGAAATTTATTTTAAACCTTATCAACTTCATTTATCCTTATTTAATTTATTTAATCTTATTTGTGGTAATAATATTCTAAATTTTAAATTGTTATAAATAATTACTTATGTGTTGTGAATTTTCCATAATTGGATAATTTATGACATTATAGACCATATAAATTTTAATTTATAATTTTTTAAATATTTTTTTTATTTTTAAACAATTTTATATTATGTTATTTTTGTAAAATAACAAGTTTCAATTTTGACAGTATTCATTTATTTGAATTTAAATAAAATCCACACACAAGATATGTTCAAAATAAAATATTTAATAGATCCATAACATGTCATATTTATCTATAAAATTTGTGGAGAATATTAAATAGTTCATACAATATTTATTTTAATATTTGTAAAACCATTTATTTTATATTTCAATCAATAAAATAATTTCAACATCACTATTGTGTCACCTTTAATAGTAATTATTTAATCCCTAAAAATTCTAAATTAATTCAAATGATGTATATAATTTTATTATATTGTTGGATAATATTCATGTTTGATGTTTAATGAAGTTTATCACTAAATTAAAATTATTATACTTATAAGATTTAAGAGAGTGACATGTTGTCACTTTCTTTGATTTTAATAACAGTTAAATTATTTTCTTGGTCAAAAGTCTATAAAATGAATCTATTCTGACAGTTAGGTGACATGGGTCGACTTTTATTCATACAATAGAATTTTTTCAGGTGTTAGGGTAATTTTATAATCTTATTTTTACCCTTAATTACCTGATTTACCTTTAACTGCAGTAAATAAAAATTACCGTAGTTACTATTCATAATATCAAAAAAATAAAAGAAACCTATTAAAATAATTTGGACCCAATGAATTCAAATATGGAATCTATTTTGAAAAATTCAAAACACATAAGTTTCAGTAATTTATTTAAAATTAATCTCGTTGTTAAGAAAACAGGTTTTAAAGGTTAAAACATTACCAAAGATTGAAATGTTTTTACCTATGAATTAAATATAAAATTAATGGTAATGACATATATTATATTAAATGGTAAAAATATATTCTTTTTATTCTTTAAAACCATTCAATATTATAATTTTACCATATAAATTATTGCAAAGAAAAAGGTTGTTTTTAATTAAAATATAACGTGTTTTTACTATTCATTAAAATATGAAAGTTATCAGAATAATAAGAAAAATTTATCCAAAGTAAATTTTTATATCATTATTGAAATAAATAATTTTATTTTATCCAATTTAACATATAAATGTGTCAAAAACTATATTTAAAGTGGGTGCGCCATCAAAAGGTTGCAAAACTGCATTTTTTTGAAAAATACTTATTTTACCCAAAAAAATTATTTTGTTCTCATACCATGTTCTAGAAAATGTTTAACATGAATAATAATGTTATAAAATTAAAAATGTAGTTAATACTATTCATAATGGCTAGTCCATAATAATATTATAATAATATATCGTTGTTTAGTGAAACTCGGTATTGCGTACAACGCAAGCTATCGAGGAAGGTTGATCTTCCGTGTAACACAAGCCAAGAATAGTGTTGGGTATACTACAAGCTAATGTGGTGTTGCGTATAGTGAAAGATAATATTGTTGTAGCGTACAACACAAGACATCAAATAAATTAAAAGGAATAATTCTCATAAAATCTCAGGGTGTTACAAGAGTCATCGTAGTTCAATTCACTTCTCAGTCCGCAGATGGATGAGGTAGAATGAACATCCCATTTGAATGATTAGGTTGAAATAGTTGAAATGTTAGATGCATAGATGTACTTACACTAAATTGGATTCCCATTTTAAATCATGCCTTATAATGCATCCTATATATCTCGGTTGTTACAAGAATCATAGTTCTCATTATACATTAGATCCGGGCTTTCACACTGAGGATTCCCTTTTGAGGTTTAATATGGATATTGGTCCTTAAGAAGGATTCCTATGTATCATTGTTATTACTAGAATTATATTCATAATATTTCATTAGATCTGGTCTTACACACTGAGGTTTCCATTTTTAGGTTTAATATAGAGATCGGGACTTAAGAAGGAATCCTGCATATATGGGTTATTACTAGAATCAGAGTCATTGTTGTTCAATATATCAAGGAGTACACACTAAGGATTCCATTTATTGTTTTAATATAGAGGCTCATGCTATATAAAGGAATCCTATATATACTACTTATTATAGGAATCATAGTCATAAAAGTTTAATATATTGGAGAATACACACTGTGGTTTACCTTATATGGAGGGTGGACAAGGTTGTCATGTCCTTATATACCTTCTGAACACAGATTTCTTATCTTCCTAAATTGTAATGATTTGCTTCCTGCAATACCTTTTTTGTCATTACATGTCAAAGGGTATCTTTTTAACACGTTATATGAAAATCGCATGATCCATTTTATTTGTATGAAAGACATCACATAACCATGAAGGAATGTCTAATGACCATCGCATAACCAAGTCTAACTTGTCTAGAGGAAATCTCAATATAGGTATGGGTAATCCTGGAGGTCAACACATGATCTCATCTAACATGATTGGAGGGTGTCGCATGATCTGTCTGAGTTTCCCTATTGTCATTGTGAAAGCTATATGACCTACTTGGATGCTATCATGAGAGTCATTGTGACATGTTCAGAGGGTTCTTCTTGTCTTGGCTGACTTTACTAGATCTCATTGTGAAATCTGACTAATATGTCAGGGGAATGTTGCATGATCTGGCTAGATTTCTTAGGAGATGATAAGAGATTTGGTTGGAGTTCCCAGAGTACTTCTCTAAAGCTAGTTGACATTCCCAAATTCCATCATGAGACTCAACTGATATGTACTGGTGATAAAATATGATTCTTGGGACACGTGTGGAGGACATTTCAAGATTTTTCTTGTGATCATAGCGGGTTTCACGAGACTCGGGTGACATTCTCAAAGGAAACCATGTGAAATTCTCTAACATGTCTAGGGGACTACAAAAAATCCAAATATTATACTAAGGGAGAATTTTGAGATATGTGTGACATGTCCTGGTGTTTTCTTGTGACCTGGGTAGTTTATGTGTTGTGCATGAGGATTAGCGTATATGTTTTTGCATAATTCCACTTCCTTTTTTGTCTATGTTCCAACCTTTTATAACTGATTACTTAGATTTTTCCAGTGTTATCATGATTTAGTCTCATGTGATTTAGTAGATATATGATATTTCCATCACATAACCTATAAAAAGTCAATCATGTGATCTATCAGTGATCACATGAAGTTCCAATTCATGTCTCGTGATGTCTTAAGTTGGTCCCTTAAAAATTTCTGATCGAAAACCTTTATGATCGTGATATTTTACACTCTAAGAAATCCTCTCTACTTCTTGGGTGAACTAATGTAACGATCCAAGGATTGTATGCATTTATTTTTCATGATGGGTTAAGAAATTTATAAGCCTCTCCACCCTCATTATACACTTCTCCTCGTGAAACATATTGGGAAAATTAATCTTGTATTCAAAGGAGGGATTTGATGCCATGTGTCTCATGAGGTCTCTTCATAGGTCATCTCAGGGTTTCTGTATGTTTTTTATGACCGCAATACCATATCTTTAGTGCCCCTTTTGTTGGATTATGGATAATGAAATAGATCTTGTCTAACCATGTGATCATGCCATGGGGAATTTACAATGTTATATGGGCATGTTTGGGGAATTTTCAATAATTTGGTGCCTATCCAAATAATTTCACATGATCACTAATGACATGTTTGGGGTCTTTAGAAAGACATGGGTGGCCTTATAGGGGTCTAGAACGAGATAGAGATGGCATGTTAGGTGGCATTTTTGAAACTAAGAAGACATGATGAGGGCGCTCACATTATTAAAGGTGATTTCTATGGGTATATAACTCTAATCACATGAGATTATCATATATTCCCTTCGCAAGAATCTCCAATCATTTTTGTTTTTATTTTCATCTTTATTTGTCAAAATCATGGGTGTCTGATGAGTTTGTAATAATATTATCAAAGGCAATCATTCTCTCTATCGTTGATGTGTCTCCTAACAAAAAAATCATCATATGGTGGTGAATGATCATTTATTATGGGAAATCATTTCATTTATCATTGGTTCTAATGATGGAAACGCAGGACCTCCTAGGCATGTATGAGGATCTTATCTTGAAGAGGGTTTTATGTTTACAGGGCTATTATGCGATAAGGTTTACATCTATCCATGGGATTCTAGTTTCATTCAAATTTATTGGGTGAATCTTGTGATATTTATGATTTCAAGTGGCTCCCACTATTTGGATATTTTCCCCCTAATTTTCCAAGGATTTTTCAATGTATTTTTATACATTCATTGGTTGACAAGTTTCCTAATCTAGAGGAACTCGTCTAGTAGCCTCTGCATGATAAATTAACATCTTAGACACCTTATTGAGATCATTAGGACATGTAATAGTAGAATACATGATAACTTCCAGTTTGTTATGTAGTACACATGTTATGTCTACATGAACATTTAAAAGAAATGCAATCGGGGTCCTTTTAGAGGGTTACACCATCCACAGGATAATGTCTACCATCCTTTTCCTTTTCATTATAGTGAAAATAATACCCATATTTAGGAATTACATCCCTTATGAATTTTTTGGTGATCATCTAGAGGGAATCCACAATCCCCCCCCCTCAAGATCGATGTCTGTGTGGCAAGGGGGTCAGTTTTTAGGAAGTAAATTCCTACATGATACTTTAGCATTGTCACTAATTAGTGCCTTGGGTGATCCATGGTTTGCTAAGTAATGTATGGAATTCCATAGAAGTCCCTATAAATAGTGAAACAGATGGATGATCATTCACTATCTATCCAAACATTTCATAATGTCAAAAAAACCCAAATTCATTGATCAAAATATTTAAATCATAACAAATTCTTTTTGTGAATTTCTCATAAATTCCCAAAAACATGAGATTCCTTACAAAAATACCTACTACGGCTATATAGATATTACCTAACTCACAAAAGGGAAATTGGAAAGAATATTTATTCCAAAGGGAGAGTTCTCCATTTGTTTCCAATTTTTGTGGACTTGGTTAGCGTAGCATGATTTTTTACAAGTCCATGTTATGGGTCTCAAAATATTGTATTCATTATTGCATAAAATATCATTGTGGTGTTGTATTTTTGGGTATTTTTGGATTAGAACATCTAAAACTATAAATTATGGTCTCTTTTTTTAGACTTTCTATAGATGTATCTTATAAAATCTTAGCATGGACCTTATATCTCTATATTTTATCATATTTTATCTCTGACCTTCTATTGTTGTAGTTTAGGGTCTTTTAACATGAACCTTTTATTTATATAGTTTATGGTATTTTAGCTTGATCTATGTAATGCCTTGTAGTTTAATGTCTTGGTACCAGGACTTGATTAATGATCATTAAATATAGTGTATACATTCCAAGAATGTCCCAAAAAACCCTTGGATGATGACTTCTATAGTTGTGTTGTCGATGAACATGACGATAAGAGCTCATTTCTTGTAAGGAGGAGGTTCCTATGGATGGTAGGTAAAATAAATTATGCATCTGAAGAATTGTGAAACAAAGATTTATCCAAACTTTTCCACATTCTATGGAATATTTATGGGTATGATGTTAACTGAGGAAGAAATACTAGGGATGTTAGATCCATATGGATATTTGGGATGTGGGTTATGTAAGTCATAAACCAACAGTTTTATTCAATTAATATGGGATTGGGAAGATATTTTGGGGATGAACCATGACACCATAAGGTTTTATGTTCTTTCGTGGTGTTACCGAGGCTCACAAGGACTGGGGTTCTTTTTTTGAAAGGAGAATATTCCATTAGTTAGTTGGTTGAAGCCCTTATTTGTTAATGTAATGGTCAAGGAATGATGATCTACAATACTTTATGAGGGCCATGAATGATTTATTAAGACTCAAACATCAAGAAGATGGGGTTGAGTAGAAAATAAAGGATATATAGAAAGGGTTATAGTACACTAGGGTAGTTTATATTTTCAATTTTAAATCCTGATCCCTATGCCTTATGCTTTCAAATCACAAGATATCATCTATAAAAAGGTTTATGAATGGAGTGTCGTGCACCTACATTGAGAAAGGGTAAAAAACGTGATGACATAACCTAAAGGATATCAAATATTCTTGTCGTGAGAATTATAAATCAATGTATATGAATATATGAGGTAATTAAATAGCAGAACAGGTGGGTTCAGGTGAACCATTAGTGATAGTGCAAGCCTTATGTGTTCCGCATTGTTAGGATGATAACTCAGGTATTTATGGGTGTCCACCCTAGGATCTGATAGTCTGTTCGGAAGAGAATATACATATTTCCATTATAAAATGGGGAGGTTGTGACATCATCATAATTCAACAGAATTAAGGTGTTTTATCAAATTTTTAATATTCAAGAATGTTTTGAGCACCTTAAAATGTGTGTCACTACAAAATAAAAAAGTTATCATAGACAGGATATGTTACTAACCATTAATCAATCATTTTATAGGATTGGAAGGTAGAGTTATCATAACTCATATTTTACTAGAGCCAAAAAGTGGTACTTATTATATTTATGCTTCATTTACATAGAACCTAATTGTTTCCTAAACAATGGAGATGTATATTCTAGTGAGAGAAGAATTGAAATTTTCTCATGCCTCCCTTTTCAGGTTCTCAATATGATATGTTTTGTGTCTTTTTCACTAAAAATTTATAGTATTTCTATTTGGACCAAGAAATGATATAGTTTAAGGTCACTCATATTTGATAGAAGTGTAGGAAATTTATGGTCATGAAACATATAGACCAATTATGAGGGAGATGTTACAAATAATCCTAATCTATATTCCCAGGTTCAATATCTTTCCAACATCTATTTGAGTGGGATATTAAAATATTTTAAATCTTTGTTTTAGGTTATCCAGTCATGGTTAATGATATGGTACAATCATACTAGGGATGGTCCAAAATATCCTTAAGTGGTGAGTTCAACCATGGTGATGTCAAGAACCCAAGGATTAGAATTTCCTCCTTATATAACTTATATGTCTCTAGTTATTATCTCTAGAACATTTATGAATCCATATCATGTTCAATATAGATGATCTGATTTCATAACCAATGACCATGAAACTTTTTTGGATACTCGATGCACTCGAGTCATTAAGTGTCATGTATAGAGTGAGGTACATAAAATATGGCAGAAGAAACCCATACTATGGTTGTCTAGGGTTAGGTTATCATAGTCTATTGATGAGGAATGATGAAGGGTTATGGATTATAGATTTAAAATTCATGTATTGGGGATTTATTTCTTGTGAAGTTTTAATGTTATACGACAAATACATTTGTCTTACAGTTTAACTTCATGTGGTATAGACATATCTTTTTCTTGAAATTTATTGTTTTTAGGTATAGTTGTGGGAACCAACCTGAAATATTATGCATGATATATTACATTCACATGAATTCTATATGCACATGTGACTTTTTAATTGGAAAATTGAACTTGTATGACTCAACCCCAATACAATAGGGTGATGTTCCTTGTGAAAATATTAATCATATGATGGGATGGAGGAAATATGTTGTATTAACTAGGATGGACCAATGAATCATAGATCCATGCATCACTACATATCCTATGAGGACATGAATCATTCCACACATAGTTCTGGAATGAGAAATACTATATGTAGGTCATACCCATATAAATATGGGGGAATTCTTCCCACTTAATATTTTAGGTGGTCCTAGGATTGGAGATTCGATCAACACTACATATCCTAAGATGATAAGAATTTGGCCACATGTAGTTATTTGGAAAACTCCCTTCACATGTTTGACCCATATGTAGATAGGTGTTTATTTTTATTTCTTTTATTATTGTTGGGATCAATATTTGAGAACCAGGTGTCACTACATATTTTTTTATGATATGATTCAAGACAAACATAGTTCTAGAAACCAGTGTAGTATAGCGTATTCCATTAAGTACATTAACTGTGCAGTTTAATTTCATTCATTTCAGTCTCATGATAACCCTACTGTGAACTAGTATTCCTCAACCACATAGTTAGAGCCTTTACCAACACTCATCAGATCATAAGGGATATGCTTGGTGAGATTAAAAATTAATCGAAAAGTATCATGAAAATGTCTAGTTAATTAGATAATAGACATGAGAATTTTGTACCATTTGGTGTCTAGTATAGGATCTAGGATCCATGCATCCCTATATACCTCATTAGAATGATAACTAAGTTGTACATAGTTCCTAAAACCAATGCAGTTTAATGGTGTGCAGAAAAGACATTAGTTTTTTAGTTTAATGTCTTGAAGTAAAGGCGTGGATGAATCTTCATGAAATAAGAGGAATGTTGGGGATATATGTGGTTTTATGTTATGTTGTGAGGACATAATCGATGAAGATTAATATATTATGGTAAGGACATAGGTCCCCTGATGTGGGAAAAATACTATTGAGTCTGTACCTGAGAATGAAGGACTGGGAATCACTTTGTATCTTGTTATGATATGAATCAAGACACACATTTTTTTTGATAATGTGATTCAAGAGGAGGTTATGACTATCACATAGTGCTAGGGTAATTTTTTTTTCTTTTGAATAGACCTAGTTTTTGTATGATGAATTTTCAATGAGATGATTCTTTTAGTGTAGTTTAACTTTGTGTGATGGCGAGTTTAGTCATGTAGTTTATCATCGTGTGGTATGGATGATGGAACCCATGTGGTTTTCCATTTTTCTTCGAAGAGATGTTTCATATTTTTTATTATAATTTTGTTAGGAATATATACACATAGTTAAATGTTTTGTAGACACGTTGAGAGAGACTCTGTAGTTTAACAACCTTCAGCTGGGATGATATTTTGTAGTTTAACATCATTCATCCAACATGATAGATGCTTAATGATAGTTTGGAAAATTGTTTTTTTAGAAATATTTCATTGGTGGTGTGGGGGGTGTGACGTGTTACCCATCTATAATCACAAGGGAGTAAGGAATATTGTTATTGAACTTATGTATGATTTAAGGCATTTCCCATTTGGGATATAGCTTTAGAGGAATCTTTCCAAGTATCATTAGGATCATAAGTGACAATACCATTTCTCCTTATAGTGTTTAATATAGGCATACCTATTTATTAAAGTCCCAAGTGATCATATTCTTATTGACTTAAAGGTTATAAAATGTAACACTATAATTCATACAACCACTTTCAATTTGTCATTGTCTAAGAGTTATCCCAAAATGGTTATTCTGAGTAAATATAGTTATCATTCTATGGGTAACACTTCTTCATTACCGTACACTAATTAATATGGTGTCTCTTGTGTATAATTACATGTGGAGGTATGGTTGGACCATAAATCCTGGAGAAGATTTTCTATCTTGGGATTCTTTCCCTTTCCACCATCTTATAGAGTATATTTGAAAGAGTCTTATTTAATTCCTTTATATTTCCATTTTCAAATGCATGATATTGAGATTAGTGATTGGAACCGATGATGTACTCCTGGTACAATTTATTTGACTCTATATACTAGAACATTATGTTACTATCTGTTAGTATTTTGTGTGGGGATCTAAATTAGGTGATGATATGGGTCCTCAAAATGTAGATTATGTTCTATATATATATATAATTCATTGAGTAGTATTTCCTCATACCATTTGGAAAAAGATTCAATAACATTAAATATTCACTTGAATATGTTTTCTATGGATGGGGGGTATGGGATCATGACATCCATTCTCCGTATGGGGAATTAACATGAATATTTAGTTGTGTATTGGAATTATGGTGATTGATGTATAACGTTTTCATGGATATTCTAGGCATGAAATTTACTAGTGAATTCTAAATATTCATGTACCAATGTTCGACAATAGCAACCATATGTCCTAATTTTCTTTGGGAGCCTAGTCCTAGATTGATGACCGCCACTGGTGCCTACATGGACTTCTTCTATCATGGATAAAATTTCTCTTTCTGATATGCATATATGTTGAATTCCATGAAAACCTCACTTTTATATGTATTTATTCTCATTTGTAACATTTCATATGGTAATGTTCCCTACTCATCATAACATATATTTCCTTACAACTCATTCTATCAAATGCATCACATTTTTGAGATAACTGATTATGTGCTCTATCCATCCCAGTGTGGATACCAGTTTTTCAGACTATAGGTACATGCTGATGTGATTTATTTCATTCATATTATATAGGAAGATCAATGAGACAATTCTTCATTATGTGATGCAAATGATTGTTTCCTCTTAATTATGGTTGTCCAGGATGGTGGATATATTATTCAATGCATCGAAATGATCATTATATGATCTAGTAAAATGATGGAATGTGGGATCAAAATGGAACACTTCCATTGTTAACCTAACATAGCTACTGAGAGATGCCAATTAATCCTTTTTAGGAAATATTCTTCCTTGGTCTTCTTTATCACATGCATTGAATAAAATTTCATATTCAGGTAGGCTCTCTAAATCTATATGAATAATTCTATGACAGTTATAAGAGCCTAGTATTCTTCCTTGTTTATGTGAAACCTTTAAACAATGATAATGGGTATGGAAAATTTTGATTAACTAGGGAAAAATATACAATCCCAAAGCTAACTTGCTTGAGTCTCGCATTTCCAGTCTCTTTCCAATTGGTTTTTGGAATGGGCCATCAAAATATATCTCTTATTTCTGAGGAGGTTCATGGGTATAGAAAACCACTTAATATGTAATTTCACTTTCCTCTAGTGTGATTTCTAGAGTGGTATGTTCCAAAAAGAAATTGTCTATTTCATGTCCATTTACTGACATCTATGACAAAAATTGAATTTCATTTTTTCATGTAATCACTACTGATTAAGCCAATCTTCCAATCAACATAGGACAACCAATGATGAACTTGAGTGGTTTAATATGAGATACCATGTGTAATTTAAGGTGATTCATGTAATTCCTCATATTATACACTACAAATATGTGTGTGAGGTAGTTATTTTCTACATTAGAGTATCAGTTCATTGTATGCAGAATTTTCTAGTTGAGGTTGTAGAGGTTGTTCTACCTTTTCACATTATCTTTCTTCAAGAGGAGGGAACAATGTGATCATTCCATAGCGGCCACATATAAGATGAGTATCCTTCCTTCCACTAGTGGAATTAGAAATGGGGGTGTAGAAGGTACTAATTGATACTCTTAAAGGCTTCTTGGAAGTCCTCATATAATTAATATGAGATACCCTTCTTCGTTATCATATTTAAGGATTGAGATTTTATGGCCATGTTGGCTATGAAATGACGAATGCAAGTGAGGTTACCTTAGATCCCCATCACTTCTTTCAGATTTTGAGGGATTGGATTTTCTATAATAGAACTAGTATTTTCTGGGTCAACCTTGAGGACTTTTTGGGACTGAAAAAATCCAAATATCTTTAATGATGTTACACTCAATGTTCATTTTAGCGGATTCATCTTCAGGAAGCATTGATGTAGCTTGTCCATGAATGTTGGAAGATACGTGAAGTAATCACATTGATATTAGGATTTAACCACCAGGTCATCGACATTTCATTAATCTATTCTTCCTAATAAATTATTAGATAAATGAGTCATAGTTCTTTGATATGTTTCACCATTAGTATTTAATCCATAGTGAATGACATGATTGAAAAAGATCCCATGTGGTGCTCTGAAGGTAGTGGAATTCTCATATTCTAGCACCATATTTATATTATTTTACCTTGAGTACCAATGAAATGAAGGAGAGGCCTTGGAAACTAGAAATTTCATTGAATAGGGGTTATGTGATCAGAAATGTGATGTCCTCCTTTGGTAAGTGTCGATTAAGGTCTCTGAAATTGATGCAGACCCTAACCCATCCATTCAGTTTCTTGATTGGCGTGACATTCGTGATCCATCATGGGTATTTCATTTCTCAAAAAAAAATTGATTAATTTTTCAACTTCCACCTATAAATTAGTATCAATAAAGGGTTTCATCCTTCTAGATTCCATCATAAATATTTATGGGTTATCAGGTAAGACAAGATGGTGTGTAGCCACATCTGGATTCATTCTGAAATTTAATTTATAATTTCAAGAGAACAAATATCGGTGTTGCTTTAGAAATGTGATGAATATCTATTTCTCTTTGAGAAGAATTTCATCTCTAATTATTATAGACTGCATGTCTTCTTCCCATCCCAGATATACCTTCGTATGCACCTCAATGGTGGTGGATACACCTTCCTAAAATATAGAAGGTTTTTTACGACGTTTATCCTCCTCTTCTTCAACCTCTGAGTCTTTGGAGGATTTTTATATGATTTTGATAATATAAAATCATCTCTATCACTATTGAGGTAAAAGAGTCCATGAGAAAATACACTATCATCCCCTTAATCTTGATTCATTTCCAAGAGATTTTGGAGTAGATTGTTTTTTACACATTCATTGGGGATATAAGGGTCTTAGACCTATGAGATAAGGTCAATTAAATCAACCATATATATGGGGTTCACATTGATTAGATCAATCATACTTGATGGATTTGTTGGGGTGCTCCACAATATATTAGGGATTTCAACCTGTATACCATCATCCATCATTGGTTGTTTTCCGTATAATTTGTTGATGCCTACATCAGCATATGTGCCTTAAAAAGTCTCCAAATAGGCACTATCACCGTGTAGTTTTTTGGACTTTACATTTATGGGGTATTTCAAACATTTACATACAATTGAGGGTATAGACATGTGGCTATAAATCTAGTACCATCCGGTTAGGAAATTTTATTTGGTATCTTGTGGTATAACCATAAACTCACCTTTAGATGTGAGATCCACAAACTGAGCTTTGAGAATGATCATAATGAATTTCATTTTATCATGATTATCATACATTTTAATGGTCACCTTTTATGGATAAAAATCCCCTTCACTATACCCCAAATTTCATAGGGATCAAATCAAAATGAGGTTGATTCTGATACCATTTTCAATTAGGGGAATTCGAATGTTAACATTATCGAGAATACACAAATAATATATGGGTCTGATTTTTTCCTAGATGAATTATTGAAAATCCTAGTATGTAAATGAGATAGAGACATATAATTTCAATGACATTGTATCCAATCAATAAACTTATACCCTAGTGAAATCAATCGTAAATTTTTTGGCTGGGGAAACAGTCATGTATTTTAGAATGTCATACTTATTATTTCTAGATGTAGTCACTTTTAGATATGGTGTTTCTCCTTGTAATATGGATCAAGAGATAAGACATATAGAGTTGATTGGCATGGTGATTTTGAAGAGTTTGGGGAATAATCTTCGTTCATTGGTGTAATTCATTATGACCTTCCCTATTTCCAAGGATGATTATATAATAGCACCTCTACAAGGTAGTAATATAAAATGACTATGAACAAATAACCACTAAAGGGTTCTGAGACACCTCCATTTATTTTTTGGGTAGTCATGAGTACTTTCCTATGAGTATCATCATTATATATGACTTTTTGGGGGATTTGAACAAAATACAAGGTGTGACCACAGCTGTTTAGTCCCATGTATCCTTGGTTCTTGCTCCTACAGCCTCTTATACCCTTGTTTGGTGTAGGGAACTCGTACTCAAAGGCATAATTAACATTGGATAATGGTTCTTCTGGGTGTATAAAGTTTATAAATAATGATATTATCTCTTATTCTGGTGAGGGTTTTATTTTTTGGGGTAGTTCCCATGCATCCAATGTTACATTAATGAAATCTACAAGAGTATGAGTTTGAATTGGATAAGAATATATCTCCTCCTCTTCTATTTCATCCAATTTCTAATGGTTTCTACCACATTTCATAGGGATATCTTATTTCACCTCCCGAGGTGGTGAAAGTATTTAATGTCGGTGAAGTTGTACTCTAATCGTGGAATGATCTCGTCAAACTTTGTTTCATGGAATCCAATTGTTTGATTACAATCCATACCTAGCTAGAATATTCTTACAATCACCTTATTCATCGAACAAAGAAATGGTTATGAAATCCACACGCATTAGAAATTTATCCAATAGAATTTACTTATAATCGACCATGCCTTCGATAACGATACTGAAGATGAAATAATTGTTGATGTTATAAAACATCCTTATATGGAAAGGGATGTTAATGGGACAATCAGTGAGGTTGACCACATTGGGCTTCCTATGATGTTGTTGTTTTTGCAGGTTTTTTTCCATGGAAACAAAAAATAATAAGTAGAGCCTTTTTCATTTAAGAAGTAATATGATTTATTCATATGTTCCTCAAATCTTCGGAGATCCTAATTTCACTATGCTTATGGATGAGGGTGATTTTCAAGTTGTTCCCCCTACACATGAGGTGTTGGGAGGTTTGGGTTCACCTAGGTTATTCAATGGGAACTTATACTAGTTTAAGGGCAACAATGATAGTTTCTCCCTTGTGGAGACTTTTCCATTATGCTGAATGCATGAGTCCGAACATGGATCAGGTTCATTGAGTTAAATCTTCCAGAAGTTACACCATTTTGTAGAACTCACAAAACCAACCTGGATACTTTTTTTGGATTAGTGGTGTATATATCTCATCGCATATATTTTCAGTGAAGAGTTAGAGAAATTGATCAAGTAAGAGAGGGATGTTAAGTGAATAGGTCATACAATTCCATCTATATATAAAGTCAAACACCCATTTCATTTCATTATTATTTTAGTTCACAAAGATTAAAGTTATTTTATTTTAGTTTAGAGATAAATTGGTAAGGTAATTGAATATAATGTCCTTCCCATCCTATAATAGAACCTACTTGAAGGCTATTGTACAAAATTAATGATGGCTCTACCATATTCTCTATAAAATATCCTAAATTTTCTTCCTCTTATTGATTTTTAGGTCCTATCATTAGCCAACGTCATGATATAAAGTGTGTTAGATGATCTTTAGGGTCTTGTTTTCCATCAAAGGTGGATATGATATGGTTTCCAAAATCAGGTGGAGGGAGAGTGTCATCCACCTATTCAGGACATGGATTCATCTCAGGCTAAATAGATGAGTGTCTACCCTCTGTGGCTATCATTCGAGTATCCAGGGACATGATGGAAATGAACTTTTCTAGAGTTAATTATATATTAGATCACTCCCTTTAGTAGGTAGTGGGTGGGTCATGATAAGGTGGACCTATTTCCATATCTCACAAATCCACAAACTGTGTAAAGAAATAATGATTTCCCTACTGAGGGAGATGTTTTCGCCCTAATGAAGGGAAGTAGTGATCATTTTTGACATCCTTGTTTATGTAGATCATATTCCTTGATCCAGATCTAGTATGATTCCCATATGCCTCTCTTATTGGAGGATCATCCCTAGGAGGAAGAATATTCATATCTTCATAAAAAGACACACATTGGGAAAATTTCCCCTAAGTATATCCTTATTCAAGTGTATGAGAGTTTTTACATCATTCTCATATTGTGAAAAATATTCCTCCATGGAAGGAACATCAGTTATCATAGGTGGTGATTGGGATATATCCAAACCTTTCCCTTTATCTTCGTAAGTGTTCCTTCATATTGGTTGAAACTCCATATTCATAGGTTCCAGTTTTTATAGCCTTATCTGATTTCGAGTGTGTGCAGCATGGTCTAGTGAATCCAGATCACCATCTACTTGGTATAGGTTTTCTATTTTATGACCCTGTACATCTTCATCTTGATCCAAATTGTATATTTTCTTAAATGAGATAACTCGTATAGTGTTATATCATGAAATGGTGGTTGTCCCATTACTTTCAACGCGATAGGATGATTCAGAATTTCCTATATTATGGTCGTTCCTATAACTGTTGTCCATATTGTACCTTATTAGCTTTCAAAACTAGAGGGTTTGATTGATTTTTCCATATTCCCCTACCATATCAATATATGTCTAATGATCGTGATCAAGTTTTCCATCATGACTATTGAAAAATACTGGAATAGCATAGGTTTTTCTTGTGATGAGAGGAATGGATGGGATGCTGACCATCAATATTTTCATCCAAACATTGAGAATACCAATTCCCTTTAAGTTGATGATGTTGATTTAATTCCCCCCATCCCTACAAGTTTGGTATTATTAGGGGCCTCAATTGGAAATGACGGATCATGTTGTTGAGGATCCAATGGCTCCTTTTAGGGATTTCCTGACTCCCATAATGAATATTGAGATATAAATTCCCCCAAGTGTAGTAGGATGTGGTTGATATGCAATATATGATGACATAACCATGACACTCTTGAATGATGATAAATCTAGTAATGGATATTGAGATACAAATTCTCCATCCCATTAGGCTGGGTTTTGTTTGTAGGTTCTAGTGATATGTCCTAAATCTTATCTGGAATTGAAGATTCAGGTGGTGGAGGTGGTTTTAGATATACATATGGCTTGGTGGTATGTCTATTCTCATTCATGGATTTATCCATAGCTTCTACTAAAACATATTTTATGAGGAGTAGTAGTTCACATATAGGAGCAGAGCGCAATGGAAGCCCATGCCGACAATCAGTTTCTACGGGGAGTGATTGAGTTGATTATAACTTCAACGTCCAAGTCTTAAATGAATTCCAATTACTTAAAGGGGTCCATTTCAATGATCAGAGGGATAACCTAGTTCTCTATTCATGATGTCTTGTAACATTTTAATTTAGGTAATTTTGTTGTCGTGACCAACATGATCTCACATTACGTGTTCCTATGATTTTTCTGAAGGATATCAATTTACATGGTGCAATGTGTGAGGGGTTTTCTTATCTTTTAGATATAGTGAACTACGATACTCTATAGTTCTATCATACTTGAATATGTATGTCTAGATATACTCTATAAATAATTCCACATATAGTTTTCAAGATTAATATACCAAAACAGTGTAGGGTTTTTCATGCTCTTCCATTCCTAGGTTCTATGATATTAAAATAGAGGTAGTATATAAGTGAAAACATAGTTTATTGATTATATGAAGGTGATACTAGTATCTTGGATAAGGGATTTATCTAGAATTTAGTCACTGATGAGTAGCCTATATATTTTACCATAGATATGGGATGGAATCCTTTTTCATCTCATTTGGGACCACATTAGTCAGAAGTGGAAAGGATCCAGAACACGGTGGTCATGCTTATTCAAGATAACTATGTCTATATGACAATATCTTCCTCCTATTTATCTTATTTACATGCCTCCAACCAGTCAAACCATAGATGATGTTGTTTGGGGTTGCCTACTGACTAGAGTGGAGTATGTATGGGATTTGATGGGGAACTATACTCTCCTAACACCAATTTTTCAAGAACATAACTATGTAAAGGTGTATAAGATTTGAGAGACTCTCTATATGGATGTGTATATGAAAGTGGAGGATTTCCATGTCTTTTGGATGATATTTCCATGGGGATGATGACAATGATATATGTCGAGAGTAGATTTCATGTGATCTTTCTCTATACTACCACGAGAATGACTATCATGACAATGATTTCCTTTTTCTTTGGTTGAATATTCAATGGACCCTTGGGGTATGGATAATGTCACTTAAACAACCTTATAGATATTATCATTGAGAATATTTGTGATATTAGTCACATTATACATTGTGGAAAGAATATTTTGTCCATATATTTTGGATTATTCAAGGATATTATCCTCTTATATGATGTTTGTTGGGACATGTTGATAATTGTATTTTTTTGTGGGAATATAAGCACATTGATGAGAAGATGGTGGAGTATTCCAATGAGATTCTTTATTATTGGAATCGATATGATCCTTACTATGGTACATTCCATTCTCACTCAATAACCCTTACTATGAACATGGATATGAGGCCAATCTTGAGATAATGGAATATATCATTCGTCCATCTTGAAATGAGTATGATCCTATTTTGATGCATGTGAAACTCTAACTTGGTGATCCCTGGTTGAAGAGGGAATATGATAACTTTCATAATTTTCATTCTCCATCGGAATATACCGAAAAGCCTCTGAAATGGTAGAATGAATATGAACCTCATCATGTTTAGCCTTACAAGGATGTGGGTGTTGTTTTTCATCGTCAGAAGTTAGGATATGAGCATGGCTTCTGCAATCTACTGGAATATGATAGGAATATTCACTGATCGGACTATAATCATGTCCTGAGGCATTTATCATTCTCAATTTTGGGCCTCACCAATAATGGGGATATGATCCTTATCATGGGCCTTTGGAGAATTCCATTACTTTTCATTGATAGGAATATGTCCATGTACCTAGGAAAATTTTTCTCTAACTTGGTGAGCCTCAATCAAAATAATAATATGATCCTAATACAAGGCCACGAGAATTTTACTCAATTACTTTTTTATAGGAATGTGACCATGTAATTTGGAATGTAAAACTCTCACCTGGTGAGCCCCAATTGGAATGGGAATATGAGCCCAGTACATTAGAACATCATTTATCGGAATATGAAAATAATCTACCTAGATGGGATAAAAATGTGTTATTTATCTAGATAAACCTATTGTTCTTAATTATGAGAGTGTCGTTATGACCTGGTTATTGGGATATGAATATTCTTCTATCCTTGTATCTACACCAGTGATAGGATATATCGACAGAGTTCTTCTTATATTCCTATGTTGTAATGAAGCATTATAAAATTGTGAGAATGAATGTTAGCCTGTACATTTTCAATATCCACTATATGATAAAATATACCTTTAATTGATGTGTGAATATAAGACCACTTGTTTCCTCCTTGTTCCCTTAGAATATTCTAATGGGATTCATGCATGGGATTAGGATATACTCTTTCCCCATGTATGTTCTTGGAATATTCCCATAGACTTGTTCTAAGTGATAATGGACATAATTGTCATTACTAGTTAATATAGGATTATGTCAAAATAAATCATTAGAATTAGTGGGGATATGATCCCACCCATGATTATCTAGAGCCTTCCTCAACTGATGTGTCTTCCATGATTCCCACTCATGGTAGTAGAGTTGGAAATGTGTTTGGTTATACCATCAGTAGGTGACTGAAGGGTACTGGTCAAATGGTGCTAATGGCGGAGATGGATAGGATACCTCCTTGGTGGCCCCTGAACCAGAAGGTAGCTATAGTTTAATTCTTGGTCCACCATATTCAGATACTGAAGTTGGTCATTGTCATGTTACAGGAATAATCTTCTGAAACGGTTGGAAGTGGCGATGAGTGCCACTGTATTTACTGTAGATTCCCTTGGATGAGGTAGATTCATTATTTATAGTGCTTGAAGACCCTCACAGGTATCCTCAATGGTTAGGATTGTACCATGTCTATGGTATTCCTAGACCATTTCATTTATCATACTATGAAAAAAAATGTATGGGGATGAGGTCATTTTGAGGCCCACATGGGTTGTAGTTGCACCTAATTTTCAAGAATGATCACTTGTTGAAGACATTTCAGATCATATTGTTTTTTTACGTGAATAGGATGTCCAGTCATGAGGAAAATAAGGAAAAAGGTCGATGATCATTGATCATCGTAGGAATGATATATGATCAATCGTATATGCATGGGTAATATAATTTTCCTATTATTTATGATCCATCCACTCTATATGCATGGAATTATCAAATAGAGGATGGACTTATTTCATAAACACTGAGTTATAGAAAATTTTCTTTATGATTTATGTTAGGTTTTACATTTATTGGTTATGATCTGAAAACACCATGGAAGGACATATGGTCAACCAATCATTTAGTTATTTGAGAGATTCATTTCAGGTTCACCATTTATTTTGTGTATATTATGAAAACAATATATCTCTATGACTGGTCAATATATAATTATTTTATTTGATATATTCATATTGGGTTTAGAATTTTTGATTTAATGTAAATGATAATGATGACCTTCTTAGGGTACCCTAATGAAATTGGAAAGTTTTTATGATGATAACTTAGCAGTCTATCCATTTTTATGCGAAGGATATTCCTTAGATAAATAAGTTTGTGCCAAGTTTTCTATTTTATTCAAAAATAGTGGTGAGTTTTTAATTATTCTTTGTGGAAACTCCCAGTTGTTCTCGAATCCCAAATAGGGAAATGAAATGGTTTCTAATGGTAGGTTTTCATTTGCGGTCTGTGAACCAAAAACAAATAGGAACTCACATTGGTCACAAGGATGGGATGTGAGGTTCATCACAAACTTTTTGGGTTGAAATTGTTTCCTACTATGGGGATATCTTATATATTTATGATATCTTCTTAAATTTCATCCTAAACCTGGTACGAGAAAAGTTTCTCAAATAAAATGACCATCAGTTAACCCCTTTATTTCTGTAAACAGAAAAATTTCTCCCATAAAATGAATAGAGGTTGAATATATTTTATACACAAATTAGAACTTTATAGTGAATTAATCTGTATGTATTTATGTTTATCCATTTATTCCCCCTGATGGTAGGATATTTTTTGTTAAATACACATAGTCGGTTCTTTATATTTTGTTTCCACATAGGGAGGCATTTAATGAGTTAAAGATAGTATTTATCTTATATGAGGAGTACTACATATAATGTTACTAATAGGAATAAAATCTCATATTTTACATAGAACCCATGTAGTTTAATGTCATGTTGAAAGTATAAATGTGCAGGCACCTACACACTGATTTCATTAGCTTGAGTCTTGAGGATATATCATATGTATCCCGGTTATTGAATGAATTAGAGATATCATAGTATGATCAAAACAATAAGAATAGACCCAAGGTAATTTTATTTAAATGGAGGGATTCATATCATGCCACTCATTAGGGGGTATACATTGGAGTTTCCCTTACTGGTGGAGATTCATGATGAGAATGATATGACCATTGCAATTCCTTATGACCTTGTGATCCATTTCTAGTGTGAGTAATAAGTGATAACATGTATTTAGTATCACTATGTATGGATGTGGTACTCATGTACTGGGAAACCCCTTTTGATGTTTAATAGGGACCTACCACATTGGGAAGGATTCCAACATATCATACTTATTGTAGTAATATGAGTCATCATAATTCATTTCACTTATCAGACCACTGATATATGAGGTAGAATGATCATCCCATGGGAATTATTTGGTTGAGATGGTTGAAATGTGAGATACATGGTGGGTCGTACACTAAATTGGATTCCCATTTTATATTTCACAATATGAATTCATTAAACATATCATGGTAATTACATGAATCAGTTTTGACATTGATCAGAAGATCATGGATTATACACTGAGGTTTAACTTTTATTTCTTAATTTGTGTTTCAGACCTTGGGAACGTGTTTGAGGTATCTGGGTTATTATAGAAATAATATTCATCGTAGTTTAGTAGATTAGTTCTTACATACTATATATTCCCTTTTTAGGATTAATATGGAGCTTATTCCATTGGATAGTTTAATACATATCCTGACTATTTCTAGAATAAGAGTCATCATAGTTCAGTAGATTGGGGACTACAAACTATGGTTTCCCATTTTAGTTTTAATATGGATCTCAGGCCTTAGGAATGCATCCCATGTATCCTAGTTATTTTTGTGATAAGAGGAATTTTAGTTGAGTAGATCAGGGCTTACACAATGTGGTTACATTATATGGAGGATGGAAAATGTAATCATGTCCTATAAATCCTTCTTTTCTTGGACTACTTGTCTATATGACATGTGTTGATTGACATCCTAACATTACTTGATTTTCAATATGACATGTCTGAGAATATCCTCCCACCATGATCAATGAAAATTGAGTGATCTAGTTGACTTTTCTGAAGTAAATTTCTTAATTTACATTTTATTTCTAACTATTCTCACATGACCAAGGCCAAATTTCCTAGAGGACATCACCAGACCAATCTAGCTAATCCTGGATGCTGTTAGATTATATTGGATGATAGGCATGGATGGTGTTACATGATCCAAGTAACATTCCCTGGACTCATCGTGAAAGATTTCTAACACGTATGGAGGGTGTCGTGAGAGTTAGTGTGACACATCCAAAGGGTGATGCATATCCTGACTGACTTGTCCAGGGGTCATCACGAAAGCCTACTGACATGTCTGGGGAACATCTCAAGTTCTGGATGGATTTTCTATGGGACTTCATTATATCTAGTGTGATTTCCCATTAGACATCATGAAATCTAGTTGACATGACATAGTTATATCATGAGACTCAAATAACATGTACTAGTGCCTCCGTATTATTTTTGTGGCGCATTTGATGAACATTATAAGGTTTAGATGGATACCTTAGAGGGTTTCATGATACTTGGGTGGTATGCCCAACAGTCTCCATGTAATATGATCTGACATATCCATGGGAATTTTTATGGTCCAAATAGTATACCGAAGGAGTTCCTTATTTCATGGGTAACATGTCTTGATGTTATCTCATGAACGAGGCAGTTCATGTGAAGTACATGTGGATCAATGAACATGTTCCTCACATAAGTATCCTACCTTTTTAGTCTTTTTTCAATCCCTTTATCGCATATTCCATAGAATAGTCTATTGGTGTCTTTTTTAAGTCTTTTATGATTCATAATATATGTGAGGTGTCCTACACATAACCTATCTGAAATCCTTCTTGTGATATATGAGTGATCATGTGAAGTGAATATGCATGTATCATGATATCATAGGTTGTTACCAAAACATTACTAGATGGGAAACCTTTTTATCACATGATCAACCACTTCCAAAAAAACATATATGTTACAAGGGTACATTGTTGAGAGGATCCAAGGATTGTATGTATGTCTTTTTCATGCATGGTTTGTTAATTTATTGGGCTTAACACCCAAATTTTTCACTTCAATGTGAGGTGTGTTTCTCTCAAATACAGGCTAGATTTTGTGGAGGTATTTGATGTCATGTATCTTATGATGTCTTTTTTTAGCTCAACTTGGGGGTGTCGCGTTATTTTCAATAGTTGCGAGACCATATTATTAGGGACCCATTTGTTGGATTATGCCCAATTAATGGGGTCTTTTCTAACCATGTGTTCATAACAAGGGGTTTATACAGTATCAGTTTGGAATATCTAGGGACCTTAAAGAGAATAGGGTTTCTTTCCAAAGTCTTTCACATGATCTCTAGTTTCCTCTCTAGGGTCTTTATCAAGACAATGATGGGCTTCCAGGAGGCAATTTTTTTATAGTTATTTCTTTATATGGAGACTTCATGAGACCGAAATGACGTGTCGAGGGATGCCTTTTATGATAAAAGGGTATCACCTAGGGAATATAACTCAAATATCATGATATTAGAGTATCTTACCTTCACAAGAATATCCAATTATTTCTAGTTTTGTTTCCTCATTTATATGTCAAATTCCCGGGGGTCTCACAATTTTTCATGATTGTTGTTGAAGATAATCACTATCCCCATTGGTGATGCATCGAGTAAACAAAAAAGGGTATTTTGGTTATTCATGATAATTTATCATAGGAAACCATTAAACTTGTGTTTGGGTATGGTGGGGTGCACAAGACCATTAGAACATGTATGAGTCCCTTTGTGTGATGAGGTTGACATTCCCACGGTGCTCTCGTATGACAAGGCAGACAGGACACTAGGAGATTGTATTTTCTTATGAACTTCCTTGGTGCATTGTGTTTTATTTACAACCCCAATAGGCTTCATCCATTTAGATATTTTCATCCAAATTTTATGACAATTCATGGTTGTATTTTCCAAAGTCCAATGGTAGACATGTCACATGATCCATTTGAACTCATCTAAAATATGTTGCATGATTAGTGAATGCCTTTGATGCCTTCATGAGAGTATAAGGACTCATAAAGAGTGGTCCCATGAGATCTTATAGTAGGTTTTGTGCTATTCATGGAGAATCCTCAGGACATTTAAAAGTTCATGTGATCACTTTCCCTTTGTGGTATTATGTTATCTGCACAATCTTAGCAATCATCGTCTTCCTTTTATTTTTTTGGGAAAATAAAACCCATATTTAGATACTTTTTCCCTTGAGGAATTTTCAATGTTCCTTTAGAGGGAGTCAACAATAAAATTTGAATAATAACCTCCACCTCTAATAAAATATGTCAAATTATGATGAAATAAGTTAAAAACATCATTTATGAGCATTGGAATACAACTCATTTGAAACAAAAAATATTCAGGGTAATTTTGAGAAAATTGATTATATGACTAGGTGGCTATTATTTTCACTTGACAACATAGATTGGTTATTATATATAATAATACATATATGGTGGAATGATGTATCACACAAAAAAAAGTCAACAAGATATTAATTTAACATATTGAATAAAATCGATCATTCATAAAATGTTTAAGATTTATTTAAAGCATTTAATAAGGAAAAATGTATTAGAAAAATATATTAATCAATTAATGTTTCATATATTAGGACGTTTTCAAAAGTTTCTGATGAATATGAAAAATACAATTGGGGGGGAAAGGGAGAAATGAAGATATGGGGTCACAGTTACTAACAAGATACAATTCGATTAAAATATGAGTCAAGAAGAAATGAAATTTTTAGTTCACAAGTAATAGAAAATTAAAAAATAATTAAAATAATGAGGGGTTTTAAAATAAAAAAGACTTTCTCAAAATTTATTACCTTTCAAAAAAAATCAAGAGTTGAAATTTTGATTGGCATAAAAATCCTTATGATTTTAGTAATATTTTAAATAAATAACTATTTAAAAAATTTCATGAAATTTAATATAAAACTATATAAATAATATATAATTCATGATATAACATCTAAAATTTTCATTTTATAAACATTAAAATACCTTTATGCTCAAAATAAAACTTGTCTCATTAATTTGAAAATTAGAAAAAGACACCCCTAAAAAGTTGAATTTTATAATGTTGGGGTCAATCATTGTGATGAATATGTCATGGAAATGAATATCTCAAAAAACAATATTAGAGGTATCACAATATAACATACTAATATGGGATAACATATCAAAAATATGAAAATATGGATCAATAAATATGATTATACATAATGATGTTAAATTATGTTCTTAAGAACCCTTGCCAAAATTCTGGACTACCACTATTGCATTTGAAAATCCTATATAAAAAACATTATCTTAATCATCTATTTCAAAACCAAATTCATACCTAGAGGTATTTATAAATATCCATTACAATAAATATATACATGCAATTTAGTATTCATTATCTATTTTTAATATCATGTGTGAGTAATCATTATCATTTTGTATAAGTTTAGTAATTATAGTGTCAATTACTATTTATATATTTAATAACCATCATTTTAATTTTATTATATATACTAGAATTTATTTTTTATAATGATTTTTATTATTTTATATTCATTTCACCTATATTTTAGTTATCATATGGGATGACAATAATGGTGACGATCATGCTTTTATATTTTTTTGAATGAGATGTGTTTTTTTATTAATGGTTATATATCATTTTTATTAATTAGGAAATATTTTCTATCAATATTTACTTATTATCATTAATTATTTGCATTAATTTTTAAAACCATATTAATCTATGCATTAAATATATAACGTCGATCATGTTGGTCATTAAACCAGCCAAAATAATAACATGTTATAATTAGAGGATACACGTGATTATGGTGAAATATTGTTATAATGTCATTATTACATAAGTATAATAATATTTTTTACATTTTATTATGTATTTAGTTTATATTTTAATAAATTCATATTAATATTAAAATTTATTATGATAAATGAAAAACGATACTTTGTGCAGGTGGTAATCTGCACATACACATGATTAATGTAATCATTTATCAAGAAATTTGGGGGATGATTAAAGATAAAAAATTTCATATTCAGGACCATATTTTAGTTATTTTTATATCATATCTATTCACCAATCCCATAACAAAATCCCTCCATGGGATTTGGTGTTTAAAATTGAAATATGTTCATTCATTCTGGCGGTAGTCCATACATAAGCATTATTGACATTATTTTATTTTTCAATGTGGATTAGAAAAAATAAATACTGGTTATTATATTAAAATAATAAAATTTACTGTAGTACTAATACTGATTTAATTTTATTATAATGTATTTTCTTGGTGGTAAAATAGGAAAATATGGAATAAAATAAAAATATTTGAAAACCGCTAATATAGAAGAAATTAGTTTTCTCTAGGAGTCCTTATTGATTTTGAATAGGTTTGAGAGTTATTATAGACACAATAGATCATAGTTATGGGATATTATTTTATAGGATGTATAATTGATGATTTTAGTTATTAATGTTTAATATAAAGGTGTGATATAATTTGGTCAACAAATTTCCAATATATAAGTAAAGGAAGGTGAACTTCTGTTAGTACCCATTATATTTCAATGATTTCAAAAAACATGATAATGGTAAATGTATCATATAGTGAGTAATTATGTATTTTATGGTGTTATTTGGTATTTAAATCCTACACCATAAATTTTATCACATTTTTATATATTATTGATGTCATTTACTCTTATATTTGTAATTTATAGTTTTGTTTATAAGGGTAACAAGTTTTTACCCCAAAAACATATGATTCAATAAATTTATGAAATTAATAATTCATCAACTATGTGTTTACTGACATAAATTTAATCTTTAATTGATCTAATTCAATATCTAAACTAGGTAAAATTTTCATATTACTTAAATCGTATAATATATTAGGAACCCATTTTTATATGAAAAATGACATTTATATCATAGATAGTTATAAATCATACATAACATTACTTACTCATTAAATTGTGTTTATATATTTTTTGTTTATGTTTAAACATAATACTATATTAATTGAATAAAATATTTTTTAGTAATAAATTAATTAAAAAGTACATGGTATTAATAAAACAATTCATTGAAAATAACCCTTTCAACATTATCATGCTAACTAACATTAAAAATAGTAATCAAAATTTATTCCAGGAAATTAAATTTAACACAATACATAATATGTTTATTTTTATAAAAAATAATAAATAAATTTTTGTGATATAATTTCTACATGTGATGAAAATTAATTTTAAACATAAGAGAAAAAAAAATGGCTAAAAATTATTTTACTTTCCAAAAAAATAATCATCAGTTTCTTAGGAAAAAATAATAGTTTTAAATTATTTAATTTACATTTAATATAATTTAAATTTATGTTATAGTGGATTAATAACCATTTTATGAATTATTTTATTATGATAATGTCATAAATTTTATGGATTTATAATTTTTATTATTATTTTAAAATTAACCTAAAAATAAAATATTTCATAAAAATATCAAATAACCACCCTAAGATAATTTTTTAAAGCTCATATAAAAATTAAGATCATTTTAAAACACTAATATATAATAAAATTATTAACTTTACTTTTATATGAAAATAAAATATATAAATAAAAAATTGTTTTATAGCAAAATGACGTTCATAAAAATTAATTGTTCATAATACAATTTTGTATGAATATATAATTGATAAAAAACATTTTATTTAAAAGTTGTTTTATTAATCATGAACTTTCAAAATTATATTTATCTAATATTTCATGCCTCATTTTTGTTTAATGTTTCATATAGAGGAAAATATTAACAAAATATTTTTTATGTAAAATAGAAGGGGAAATATCTTATCCTTACATCCCACCTTAAGTCAATATTTTCCTAAAAATTTAATTACATCAAACTTATGAACATAAAAATGGTTTAATAAAAGATAGGTATGTCCTAGGATTTTCTTACTTTTGAGGATTCATTCTAAATATCAAAGGTATTACAAGTGAACTCAGTTTTACCAATATAATAGGAATCTCTATAATTGTGAGTTTCTCTCATTTTGTTGTATCATTATAACCCCCATGATCTAATTCTAAGGACAGTAAATAGAGTTTGACCTCTTAATGGGTTTTTATAATCAAACATTTAAAAAATAGTTGTTATTGATTGATTTATGATTTCTTATGTATTATTCATATGTTAGTAACAATAATGATCTCAATGTAGAGATAAATAAAATTCAACTAATGGATTGATAATATGATTTTATTCGCATAACATCAACAATCATTTGGGAATACATATATAATATGAATATATTAATTGACTATATCATGTTTTATTTAATAATATGACATCTAGTCAACATGTTTTAGAATTAATGTTCTAGTATTCAAGGTTCAAATTAGTGGTTATATAAATAAAAAATACATAACTCTTATTTATTTAGTGTATGATCATTGTTTCTCACTATTTATTATTTTTTAATTAACATACAAAACATTGATTTCATATTATTTCACTTTTTCCCCTGTCCTTTGATGTTTCATATGCCTGTAATGTTATATATACTTTTTATTTGGGCATTGTCTTAGGTAGATACCATGTTTTTTAAAATTAACGATATTGAATTGTTCATGGTTCTTTATAATGAACTCTTTTCCCACCCATTTAATCCCCTAAGATATACATTTTTTATGGAAATTATTTTCATTATGGCCTCTCTTACCCCCATGTAATACATAATCAAGTTCTATTAATACATTATATTAGATGAGCATTCCTATATTTTTTTTGACAAGAATGAAATTTGAAATTATCTCTTTCATAATATTCATCAAATGAACATCCATTATACTCAACCCTCATATTTATCATCATGTTTTTTAATTCATCTATGTATATAATGTTTTTCATAATTAATGATATTAGGTTAAACAAAATCATATTATTTCTCACTCTAACTCCAATCCTGTTTGAATTTCAATCAGGACAAACTTTGTTTTCTCAATGGAATTAATTTTTTACATGGTTCCTTCATAAATTATATATTTTAAAAACCAAGAGGGATTCACATGAGCTTTGAACAACATAAGATAATTTTTGAAAGATAATTACAAGAAAAATTCATCCTTAGAGTGTTTTTCTCATTGAATCTATCATATTAATTTTCAATTTAACCTAAACAACTCTTAGCTTAATCTATGTTTCATTATATTGGGTTCTCTCATAAATCATAACCAATATCCCTAAAATAATGAATCATTTTTAATTTATTGTTTGTGGAATGTGATTCAACCTTAATATCTACTAGGAGTGTCTGAGAAAGTGTCCAATCATAAGTTGACTCATTAGGTACTAGTGTGAATATGGATTTGATACTCAATAAACTTTTTATGGTTTATTACCCATTTGTGAATTTGTTTTATCACCTCTTTTCCATTCCATTATTAATACAAGTAATTAATTTGAAGGAAGATAATATAAAAAAACATTTCCAAAAATATTACAATTTTATCATATAGGTATAAATATTCTATATACTAATCCATTTACTTTTTACTAGTTTTATATCATTATAATCTCTAAATAACATAAAATATTAAATATAACATACCTAGAGGTTTATCTATACAATGAATGGATGGTAAATGTCAACTTATCAATCCATAATGAAAATTATAACTCATAATTTATCTTAAATAAATGATGTTGAATCCTTTATTTTTATTTAAACTCCACCTTGATATCAACTAATATACCCCCAGACCTACACTCGTGGATCTATAAAATAAAGAATATATTACACACTATCAATTATATATGTCCATGATTACAAGATCACCTGTAGATAATATACTAGTTACATTCCAATGTTATTTTAGGTTTGTGGTTTTAAATAATTGAGAATAAAATTTAATCAATAAGAAACATGTTATTTATATAAAATATATATTTTCCAACTATTTAATAAAATATTTAGTCTAAAATGTGCCTTCAACATCTCCCATTAATTATTTATAGATGTTGATCTTCAAGATAAATGAGAAATAAAAACTCCATTCAAAACTGGTATAATGGTAACATATGGATGGATGATTTCAAACACTAAATAAGGGTAACCATATGATATATAGAAAAATTATAATAATAGATTATAAGATAATAAAATTTTTGTATTCAAAGTAGAAAATAAAATCATAACCAACAAAACACAACTCATAAGTCCTTATCCATGGAAATATATTGTAATAATATAAAAATTAATCATGGAGTTTGGAATCATGAATAAATAAACCTAATCTATACAGGAATAACATAATCACAATAATTATCATAATACTATGAAAAAACATATGAAAAGAATAATATTTTAAAATAAATACATGTACACCCATCCCTTATGTTTTGAGAAAATATTAGTATGTCACTATTTTAGCAATGAAAAAATTCTAATTTTGTTTATTCTTTATTACCTCAGGAGTTAAAAATAATTATCCAATTCATTAGAGAAAAATATAGAAACCCACCAATCATTACCCCTACATAAAATTTACACTTTAAATAAACCATTCATTATAAAATAAAAGACCGTTGGGACTATAATGGGGATTGTGACACCCCAATACTTATTTCTCATTTAATAATAATATTATGGTTTTATTCTATTTAATTTACTTGTTATCTGAACAAAACATGCAAATTAAGCACAAGGAATTTTATTTAATTAAACACCGAAGTGTTTACAATATAATAATATCAAAATAAAACCATACTACCCAAAAATACCTATTAAAAGACCTATTAAAATTTTATGAATACCACCCAATACAACAAAAAACCCAATAATATAGTAAGGATTTATTGGATCCATCACAATAAACATTAATATGGCCAGATCCATTGAAACTACACTGAGAATCAGGGGTATTATGATCACCATTTTTACTAGGTTATCTAGAAGTGGATTGACCATAAACATGTATTTATAAGTGCCTGAATTCGACTGTTTCCCCTTATGTGACCATTGAGTTTCTAATGGCTATAATTATATCTATTGGTCATTCTGGATAATTAATTTAAAATATTTAAGTTTAATTTAGTTTTCCAAAATATTTAAGTTATGTATTGAAATTATAACATTACATAGATAAACTCTTTTAATACAATTTAAAAAGGATAGTGATTTAATATTTTAGCTACACTTGGTAGGATTTCACAATGAAGTGTGGATTTCAAATACTTTTCAAATATTTCAAATGTATTGAAAATATTTTATAAATTTTTTCTTTATTGATGTTTAAACTAAGGTCTTAACTAAAAATATGTTTTTGATTTTATAATACTAGTATAATATTTTCTAAAATATGTATTAAACATTGATTTAACACTTTGTGTTTTAAAACATTACCATTTATAAAACTAAGGAAAATATGTAGTTATATAAGAGGATTAATATATTTTTTGAACCTATATATGTATATGAAAACCTATTTTTATATTTTACAAAAAATAAATTTTTACTATCCTAAAAGATAGGTGAGTACCCCACCTAGCCAAGGGCCACCTCTTAAGCATCCCTCAAGGCCTTGATGGGCATATCACCTAGAACCCCTGAGAAATAGCCTAGAGAAGGTGTGCACGCAGTGTGCATGATAAGTCACATACACAGAGGAATCATAGATAGCCCTCAGAACACACAAATTCATGTGCAAGGAACCAGTGCACCACCATGCGGGGCGGCACAGCGGCAGGGGTGGGCTCATAGTGCGCCCGCAGAAGAACCTGGTATAGGGCGGTACCGGGAGGGGAGAGGGAGTAATATAGCATAAGTTTGGATGCCCCATGCTTATAAAGAAGTTGCAGAAGCCACCCCATTTCTATGTGGGATGGTGAAAATCATTTGTGATCAGATTTGGGTCGTTCAATCACGCAGCGTGCGATCTGGGCCATCTGATTCGGTGCGGTCCTCGATCCTCAACAGTTGTGATATATCTTCCACATTTTTGTATGTCATATGATCCATTATGATCTAATCACAGTCATCTAAGTCTTTTAATATATCTCCATCTTTCATAGTCGTCTAGTCATCACCTTAGCAGATCTCAACCGTTCATCTCTTTTTAAAATATACAAACTCACCTCCACCATTGGATCTATCTCTATTAGATCTCATCCATTCATTATTTTTCCAGTTTTTCCTCCCCACGACGCCTTCTTATTCCTCTTCATGCACTTAACCAGTTCTTTTTTTCCTCTTTCTCTATTTTTTCTCCACCCGTGACATTAGTGGTCCCCCCTTTCCCTCATCTTCCACAAAGACGCACCCGCAGTCATATTTTATTTCAAGAATCTCTCAGTTTTCCAGCAAGTGGTATTAAAGATGATTTATATAATATAGTTTTTATACACATCTCATTGCACCCCTAACCACTCAGTTATTCCTCCTCTCAAGCCTCCTTCGAGCCTCCCCGAGCCTCTCCTCCCCATTCAAATTAGGTAAGGGTCCTAATTGCCTTATTTTTTTATGGTTTGAGTATGTCTATATATATTTATATATTTATATACATATGTTTGGGTATATAACCTACTGGTTTCTTTCTATGATAGGGAATTATTGATCTTAAATGACGGCATTAACTCTTTATCATGCAAGGGTGTTTGACATTTTTTGGTTCTATATGTGTATAAGTATATATAATTATCTATATGTATATATTTTATAAAAAACCTTATATATTTCATGGAATGATCTACAATTTATGCACCACTGATTAACTATGGCTCCTAAAGTGCTTTAAATATACAAGTTTCATTACACATATGATGTATGATCCTTTATAAACACTTTATATAATCATATATATATATATGTTTATATATATTTATTCATATAAGATTAGTTTAACCTCTTTTATACTCAAAATTAAGTCTCCTAATTATCGACCTTCAAGGTTTTAGTAGTTTTGTATAATGTCAAGAATTATATTTTTGTACAAAACTCTTATATATGTATGTACGGCTATATGCATATGTAACTTTGGGTTTTGATAATAAATCTAATTTAGTTTCATAAAAATCAATTTTGGGTGATTTAATTATGTATGTGGGATGTATAATGGTCATTATAATTTATTAGACCATGGGTTGGTTGAGAAAATATTGTGTGTGGACTTTGTATTATAGTACATATAATTTTTAACCCAGTATAAAAAGAACAATAGTCACCCTATTGTATTCCCTCCTAATATTTTTAGAAGAATGTAATAATTTATTTATTTTTCTAAAGCATTTGAATCAGCCATAGTAAATGTTTTCAATCATTAATTTTGGTTTTGTAAAATATTACCATCTATCAGTATGTGTTTTAAATATGAATAACAATTATCCTAATTTTAGAATTGTGTATTATGCAATATAAAATGTTTACATTAATAATAATGATTTTAGGTATTGTCATTTTACAGGATAAATCTGTATTTAAAGTGATTTATTCATTGACACATGTGTTGCCTACCATACATTCCATTAATTTCCACATCTATGCAGTTGATAGTATTTTTATTAACACTAATATATATGATTCACTTGTATATGTAATTGCTAAACTTTAATGGCCTTTTATAGAATAAAGAATGTAAATTACTCAAAGTGGTATGGGACACTTTGAATAATATGAAATGAGAAATTAATTATTCAAGGTGGTATGGGACACTTTGAATAATATGAAATGAGAAACCAAGTAATATGTGACACTTGGAATGATAAGTAATTTACTGAATCAAAGTGGTATGAGCACTTTGAATTATATAAATGAGGAATTCATTGGACTTATGTACTGTTGGGTGGGGCCCATTATAGCCCCTTGATGCATCGATAGGTCTCATGAGATAACTAGACATGTAATTGGTCGAGGCTTTAATTATTAGACATCTTGGATGAGGGCTTGACATAGTCTTACATATTCACTTTCCTCATTATGACAATGTAATTTAATTAACCAAAAGAATATTCAACTAGTAGAATATTCTTGGTTAAATATCTTATGTTTACGAGAATCAGAAGAAGTAAAAGCTTATGGATTATTATTTATTCAGCACTCAGAGATTTATTATCTTGTATATGTATCATAGTTAGTAAAGGATGAAATTGAAGTTATTATTTCATGTGCAACTCTGATCATGTATTTCTCTTAGTTATAAATTTTGTACTTGCATATTCACATGTCATACATATTATAGTTATAATGTCTCGTACTTATTATTCTAAATGATCTTGATTATAATTGAATCGTGTTTCCTTGTAACTATGTTAGTATTCCTTGAATTTTTCTCTTATAATTCTTAGACAAAGTGTTATGTTATGATCCATGTGTTACAAAATTTCTTGAGAAAATGTTTTATGAATAATTTTAAATGAATGTTTTGAAAAAGTTATAATTGGTATATTATATTATTTTAAAACCCCTTACTTGGAATTCATATACTCACCCAATGTTTTCAATCTGTTTTCTTTTTCTTGTTTAGTAGATTTGAGTCCCTCTGTTTGGTGACTGCTTAATGAAGACTTCTTGTTCAGTTTTAAAGGAATTGTAATAATTGTATCTAATTCTCCAAGACCTTAACCAAAAATATCCTCTTGAATGGAACCGGATGTGTAATTATCAGCTCATCTTTTGTATAAAAACATTTACACACCATGTTTTTTGTGAAATTAGCACTAGCTTAGGGGTAGTCCTGAGCTAGGGCGTGACAGTTAAAATCAAGGGATTGGTTTATAAAACCCTAGAAAATTAAAAAAATACTAAAAACTTTTTTATGACTCACTAAATATAAGTTTTCTTAAAATTTTCCAATGGTAGACGAAACAATTCTTTTGTCTCTCCCCACCGAGTTACTAGAACATATAATTATCTAGTCATGTTCAGAGACATACCTACCATTTGTGAACCTACATCTATCCGGTAAATTCATTTATCAAGTGTATAAAAACTCAAATATCCTTATACTTTATCAAGGACTGAGTCACCTTTACTACCACCTTTCGTAAGCGCAAATTTCTTTTTATGCACACAAAGGAAGTTACTAAAAAGTCCACTTCTTTGGTTTCACCCTATCTGGGGGTTCTCCAGCCCTAGAGAAGCTCTGGGAAGCTATGGAGGTAGGGACCCCTGTGCCGCCTATATGTTCAATGTCTTGAGTTTTAGTAGTTATGGGAGGATTTGAAACATTAGGTTTTTAGAAAACCAAGTCATCTGATTGGTCTATCGGAATCATTTTCATTCTGATGTCTCCGAACTCGACACCTCCCATGAAACCCTTTCAATGACCTACTGTTTCCCACAAGAGTTTGACTCGAGCTGTGAGAATTGTATCAGGGCGAATGAAATTGAAGAGTTTAAGAATGTTTTGGGGATCAATATAATTATAATAACCTACCAAGAAGTTTGCTGATGATGGTGGACCTGGTAAAGGAGGACATTATTAAATCCACACTAGTGTTGTGAGAGTGAGTGAGTAGTTATCTAGCACCTTGGGTTTAGGAACTTTTTATAACTAAATAATGTTATATGTTTTTACACTTTAACATGATTTTAAAATTAAATTCTCTATTTTGATATGGTTATTCCATGATGAATAAAACAAATCTCTTGAAATTTTTAGATAGAAGACATGAGTTCACCAACCAACATCTTTTCTCTCCATACTGAATTACTAGAACGCATAATTATTGATACATGTTTAGAAGACTACGAACCTTTTGAAAAGCTACACCTAACTTGAAAAAAAATTTATAAAGTATCCCTCAGCTCAAATAATCTCTGTTCCTATAACAGGGAAAGCTACATCTACAATTGTATTGAAAACACTCAATTTGCAAAGTTTCAAAACATGGGAAAGTACTAAGAATATCTTTTATAATGTTTTACCCTATCAGAGAACTATCAAGATTTGATAAAATTTCAAGAAGATGCTTTGGAGGGTGACCCCCGAGTGAACTTTATGAACCAAATATTAAGTTTTTCTATGTATGAGATGCTCTATGAAATCCAAATTTTCTAGCATGATATAGTTTGTGGAATTTATAGAGATCTAGTCCACTGTCAAATCTCTAATCTCCACACCGCCAAAGCCTTCCTCTGGAAACCTGAATTCTTTGTGCATAGGGATGATCCTAGCTACTCTTAGTGCTCTCGGTGTATTTGGGTCAAAAATGTTGAGGGACTAGAAACCAATCTAGGGATCCACTTGGGGTATTCAGAAGATTCACATTATTGGCTGACTTTGTTAGGGGCTTTGGGAGGTGACGTGAGTCTAGTTTTTCAAGTGGTTTGTGTAAGAATATTTTAGAATTTCAAGGATGCAATTCATTGAAGGGGGGATAATGTGACACCCCAAAACTTATTTCTCGTGTAATAATAATATTATGGTTTTATTCTATTTAATTTGCATGTTATCCAAACAAAACTTTCATATTTATCACAAGGAATTTTATTTAATTAAACATCGAAGTTATTGCATTACAAAAAGATCAAAGGAAAACCATACAAACCAAAAAAACCTATTAAAATACCTATTAATATTATAGGCAGACCACTCAATACAACAAATAACCCACACATATAGTAATGATCTTTCAGATCTGTCACAATAAACAATAGTATGGATAGAGCCACTTCAACTGCACTGATCATCAGTGGTATGATGAGCACCATTTACACTAGGTTGTCTCAGAGTGGATTGACCCTAAACATGTATTTATAAGGGCCTTAATTATAATGTTTCCCTATAGATGACCGTTGAGTTTCTATGGCTATAATTATATCAGTTGGTCATTCTGGTAGATTAATTTAAAATATCTAAGTATAATTTATTTTTCCAAAATATTTATGTTATGTATTGAAAGTATAACTTTAAACATATAGACTCTTTTTATAAACCTTAAAAAGGATAGTGATTTAATATTTTATCTACACTTATTATGATTTCAAAAGGGGTCGTGGGTTTTAAATACTTTTCAAATATTTAAAATGTATTGAAAATCTTTTATAAATGATTTCATTATTGATGTTTAAACCAAGGTCTTAACTAAAAATATGTTTTTGATTTTATAATACTAGTATAATATTTTCTTAATGAGTTATTAGACATTGATTTATTAATTTGTGTTTTAAAACATTAGAATTTATAAATCTAAGGAAAATATGTAGTTATAGTATTGGATTCATATTTATTTGAACCTATATAGGTATATGAAAACCTATTTTTATATTTCACAAAAAATAAAATTTTACTATGCTAAAAGATAGGTGAGTACCCCACCTAGCTGAGGGCCACCTCTTAGGCCGACCTTAAGGGGCATCTCACCCACAACCCATAGCAATAGCCTAGGAGAGGTTCACATGCAGGGTACGTGCTAAGTCGCGCGTGCATAGGAAGAATAATTATCCCTTAGTGCACACATGTGTGTGTGCAAGGAACTGGTGTGCCTCTGTGTGGGGTGGCATGGCGGAAGGGGTGGGCGCAGAGCATGCACAAAGAAGAACTTGGTACAAGGAGGTTATGGGAGGGGATAAAAAGTAATCAAGCATATGTCTAGATGCTCTCATCTTCTAAAGGAGCCGCGGAATCCTCCCCATTTCAATGTGGGACGGTAAAAATAATTTGAGATCAGATATGGGCCATTCAAACGTGTTGTGTGAGATCTGGGTTGTCAAATTCGGTTTGGTCCTTGATCCTGAGCAGTCACGGTATATCCTCTGCATTTTTATGCATTGTCTGATCTGTCGCAATCTAATCACAGTTGTCCGAGTCTTTTAAAATCTCCTTGTCTTTCGTAGTCATCTAATCATGACCTCAGCAGATCTCAATCATTCATCTCTTTTTAAAATT
Organism: Viscum album; assembly: GCA_963277665.1. Lineage (NCBI taxonomy): Eukaryota > Viridiplantae > Streptophyta > Magnoliopsida > Santalales > Viscaceae > Viscum > Viscum album. The sequence continues at coordinate 649,003,236 of OY728159.1, read as the reverse complement.
CATGGACTCACCTCCACCACTAAATCTATCTCCATTAGATCTCAGTCGTTCATTATTTTTCCAGTTTTTACTCATTGTGGTGCCTTCTTCTTCCTCTGCATGCGCTGCACTAGTGGTTTTTTCCTCTTTCTCCATTTTTTTCTCCACCTGTGACACTAGTTGTCCCTCGTTGACCTCATCTTCCACAAATACTCACCCTTAGTCATATTTTAAACTGAGAATCTCTTAGTTATCCACCAAGTGGTATTAAAGATAATTTATATAATATATTTTATATACACATCTCATTTGACCCCTAACCTCTCTATTCTTCATCCTCTCAAGCTTCTGTCGAGCCTTCCCAAGCCTCTCCTCCTCATTCAAATCAAGTAACGGACCTAATTTCCTTGTTTTTTAATGGTTTTTGTATGTATATATATATATATGTATATATGTACATATATATAGACATATGGTTTGGTATATAACCTACTGGTTTCTTTCTAAGATAGGGAATTCTTGATCTTAAATGATGATCTTAACTCTTTATCATGCAAGGGTATTAGACATTTTGTGGTTATATATGTGTATAAGAATATATAATTATCTATATGTATATATTTTATAAACAAACCTTCTATATTCCATGTCAAGATCTGCGATTTATACACCATTGATTAACTAATGTTCTTAAAGTGTTTTAAATGTACAAGTGTCATTACACATATGATGTATGATCCTTTATAAACACTTTACATAATCGTTTATATATATATATATATATATGTCTTTACATATATTTATTCACACAAGTTTATTTAAACCTCTCTTATACTCAAAATTAAGACTCCTAATTATTGAGCTTTAAGGTTTAAGTAGTTTTGTATAATGTCAAGAATTATATTTTTGTACAAAACTCTTATAAATGTATGTATGGCTATATGCATATGTACCTTTGGGTTTTAATCATAAAAATAATTTAGTTTTCATAAAAATCAATTTTTGGTAATTTAATTATGTGTGTGGGATGTATAATGTTCATTATAATTTATTAGACCATGGGTTGGTTGAGAAAATATTGTGTATGTACTTTGTATTATAGTACATATAATTTTTAACCCACATTTAAAAAGAACAATAGTCACCCTAGTGTATTCCCTCTTAATATTTTTAGAAGAATGAAATAATCTATTTATTTTTCTAAAGAATTTGAATATTCCCCAATAAATGATTTCAGTCATTAAGTTTCATTTTGTTAAATGTTCCCATCTATCAGCATGTGTTTTAAATATGAATGAAAATTATCCTAATTTTATAATTGTGCATTCTGAAATATAAAATGATTACATTCATAATAAGGATTTTAGGGATTTCTATTTTATGTGATAAACCTGTATTTAATGTGCTTTAGTCAATGACACATGTTTTTCTTACCAAACATGCTATTTATTTCCATAGACATGTAGTATATAGTATTATTATTAACACTGATATGTATGATTTATGTTTATATGTAAATGATAAAATCAAATGGCCTTTTATGGAATAAAGAATGTAAATTACTCAAAGTGGTATGGAACACTTTGAATAATATGAAATGAGAAATTAAATTATTAAAGGTGGTATAGGACACCTTGAATAATATGAAATGAGAAACCAAGTAATATGTGACACATTGAATGATAAGTAATTTACTAAATCAAAGTGGTATAAGCACTTTGATTTATAGAAATGAGGAATGCATTGGACTTATGTACTGTCGGGCAGGGCTCGTTATAGCCCCTCGATGCATTGGTTGGTCTCATGAGACAACTAGATGTGGAATTGGCCGAGGACTTTCCTGATTATGATTTATTGATTTTGGATAGGGCCTTAATTATTAGACGTCTTGGTCGAGGCCTTCACACAGTCCTGCATATGCACTTTCATCATTATGACGATGTAATTTAATTAACCAAAAGATTATTTGACTTGTAGAATATTCTTGGTTAAATAGATTATATATATGAGAATTAGAAGAAGTAAAAGCTTATGGCTTATTAATTATTTAGCACTCAGAGATTTATTATTCAGTATATGTGTCACAGTTAGTAAATTATGACATTGAAGTTATTATTTTATGTGAAACTCTTGTCATGTATTTATCTTAGTTATAAATTTTGTACTTGCATATTCACATGTCATACCTATTAAAGTTAGAACGCCACTTACTTATTATTCTAAATGATCATGCTTATAATTGAATCATATTTCCTTGTAACTCTATTAGTATTCCTTGAATTGTGCTCTTATAATTCTTAGACAATGTGTTAAGTTATGATACATGTGTTACATCATTACTTAAGAAAATGTTTTATGAATAATTTTAAAGGAATTTTTTCAAAATTTTATAATTTTTATATTATTTTATTTTAAAGTCCCTTGCTGGGCATTTGTATGCTCACCCTATGTTTTCAATCTATTTTCTTTTTCAGGATCTGTAGATTTCAGTTCCTCAGTTTGGTGACTACTTAATGAAGACTTCTTGTTTAGTTTTAAAGGAATTTTAATAATTGTATCTGATTCTCGAGGATCTAAAACAACATGATCCTCTTGAATGAAACATGATGTGTAATGATCATCTCATATTTTATAAAAAAGAATGTACACACCATGTTTTATGTGAAATCTGCACCAGCTTTGGGGAACTCCAGAGCTGGGGCATGACAGGGATCATATCCTTTTTAATTGAATAACATAATGAAATCCATAATAATCACATAAATAATCATATTAAGTGAAACTCATTGTATTTAAATGGGAATCCCTTGATATTTAGTATCATTATATGTAAATTACCAAAAAATAACATAGTGAGATATATGGAATTTGCACCATTTAAAAAAAGGGTATATAGTTTAGTCAATAATATCCCCAATAAATTATTATATAGTAATTTAGGTGAAAACTATTGAATCAAAGAGATGTAAAATTGGGTATTTACAATGGAAATTCACTAGATTAAAATTTATGCTTATTCTCAATGGATAGTTAGGGGAAAAAGTTAGTTACGGATTACTAAATTGGTATAGAAGAAAATTTCATATGAAATCTACTAAGAGGAAAAAAGGTTAATGGGCACTTTTGATGAATAACGTTAATCATGAATATAATATTTTAAATGATAATGAAATAGGATAAAAACACATTTTGGGCCATTAAAAGAAATTGTATTCTAAAAAATAAATGTTCTTCAATTTTTTATAAAAAAAATTACAAATAAGAGTATATAATAATTTATTTTAAAAAACATTGAAATGTATAGAGGATGTTTTGTATAAAAATATAATGATGGTGGAAGTAGGTTTTCACAAAAAAAAATTAAAAAATAAATTATTTAAACACATTGAGTAAATATTCTCATTTATAAAATTTTATTATTATATTTAAAAATATTAATGGTTCTTAAGGTATTAGAAACTAAATTTAATGATTTATTAAGGAATATATAAGGATATTCCCAAAAATTCACTATGGAACAAAAATATGGAAAATAATTCTTTCTAATAAAAATAACAGATATGGTCATTTTCTCTTACAGGAAACGATTATGGAGAATTATGAGTGAAATAAAAAAGGAATTATGAGAGGAAATATAAAACATGATAAATAATTGATGAAAATTTTTAGGGGTTTATATATAATACAAATTACCCACATGGATTATCATTCAAATATAATCAGGTTTTGAAAATATGATTGGTTAAAAACCCCTTACAGTTGGAGTAAAAATGTAATCAAAAAATATTTGTAGGGAGTCATTTAATTTTATATAAAACACCACTAAAAAATTAGAATTCATGATATATAATATCAAATGTGGATGATATGCCTAATATATAATCATGGTGTTTAAAACTAATCAGATCTTATACGATTGTAAATGATACAAACATACACCTAAAACGTTATATTTAATGAAGTATGGGTCGGTCATTAATAGAAGTAATGTAAAGAATCTAAAATAATCATGGAATGGGTAATCATGATGAATCATAACCATATGGTAGAACATTTACAACTTATATAGATAATATTACTTAAAGATGAACATATGTTAAGAAATGTAATTGAGTTATCAAAATCCATTTCCATAATTACTTAAATCTAATAAATTTCATTAATATCTATTATAAATTAATATCTATACTAGTACTATATTTAAAAAAATTCTCAAGAGTAAATTTTTATAAAATTCATTAATAATTAAATTTTATAAGTATATAAGTCATTTAATATCTATTTTCAATATCAGTTTAGAGTAAGCATGTTTGGTTTGAACCAGTACTGTAATGGTGGTGTTAATTCATGTTTATAATTTCAATTTACATCATCATGAAATCATTAGGGGTACACTAATAGATATTTTATTATGATTTTTTTGGATATATTTTCATTTCATGAGTATTTTAATTATCACTCGTGATTTCGAAAATGTTGATGGGCTTGCTTTTGTATTTTCTAAAGAATGAGGGGTTGAATATTATAATGGGGTAGATAAAAATATTATCATTTTTTAATAAAAAATATTCATATTATTGGCCAATATTAAAAATAATTATGTTCTTATAGTCATACATGTATGAAATATATAGTTTATTTCATTTTGATAGATAAAAAGATAAAACTAGTATCATAATAGGATTAGTTGATGGACATGATTCTAGGGTAATTTTGGTTATAATTTCAATATTATAGAAGTATTAAACATTATTTTGGATTTATTAAGTAATTGTGTCATATTTGAAGATATTTTGACAAATAATAAAATACTATATGAAATAAGAAATATGTTTTCTTTCATAGAGGAGGTTGTCTTCACATATTCACAATTAATGTTTTTTATTATTATTTAATGTGAGGTGAGTAAGGTAGATAAGATAATTCCTTTTAAAATTCATAATATTATTACACATGTCATATTTATTCATCAATATCGTCAAAGAACCTTTAATGAGAGTAATTGATTATTAATTAAAGACTTATCTTCATGAAGGTTATAGACCACACATTGAACAGTCATCATTATTCTATTTTTCAATGAGAATGAGAATGAATAAATAATGTTTGTTAAATCAACATAACAAAAATCTGAATTCTCATAGTACTAAATACAATATATTAGAATATATTTGGGGGTAGTAAAAGAATAAAATGTGGAAGAATACTACAGACAAGTGAGACACATATATAGATGAAATTTATCATATTTTAGAAAAATTCTAGATTTCAAAGTGGTTTGGGAATTCATAAGGACTCAAGGAATCAATATCATTAGAGTTTTTTTATTATATTGTATCATGGTATAGTTTCAGAAATACCTTTTTTTAATTATTGGAAGAACATATTCACGGGAAAATAGCACATAAAGTGAGAAATAATAGAGATTTGGGTGAGATTTTGTCGATGAATCATCGATCAAAAATTACACATAATTATTAATAATTTATGATGATATTTGATGTAGAGACCCCAAACTTGACATACATGGACATTACATTACTTTTGCAGAATACTTTATACATAACAAAAACAAACACACAAGGACCATAATAGTTTAGTGTCTTTGGAAACTCGGAACATAATCTTCTAATCGTGGTGAAAGATCTTCAACATCTCCCATAAAGATCTTCCTCTTTTGTTTTATTACCTAAAACCTTTCTTTATATCCTAGGGAAAAGAAAACATATAAAGGGTGAGCTCAAATGCTCAGTAAGGGTAAGCATGGAGAAATTAAAACAAACCATATACATTTGAACATAAAAACATGAACATAATGTTTAAACATCAAAATCTTGAGCAATGACATAAAACATGGCAGTACGTAAGGCATAGATCATAATGAAACTTCAATCCTGATAAAATAACTTGGAAATAAAACTTGTAATTGTGGAAAAACATTAAGCACATGATATGATTTCCATAGTAGCCAAGGCATTGCTGCCAATACCATCTTAGTGGACAAAGTCCCTTTCTGAATCGAGTTCACTCCTCGTTTCAGTCCTATAACACTGAACTATATTAACTTACAGTTCCAGCCATGTCTATCTCATGAGATATAAATCTTTACCCAATGCATTGGAGGGAGATATAGGTCTCACCCATCTCATAATAAAATCATTCTTTCATGTGCCACAAAATAAACATACATCATTCATAATAACCCAACGAATAAAATGGGTTTCATAAACATCATTCCATCATAACATAATCCTTATAAAACAAATGGATATCATTTCATCATAAGAGAAGTGAAATCATGTAAATCATAGAGAAATTATACTTGAAACATACACATATAAAATAATGTCATCTTAAATGGAAAATGGTTTTGATAAAACACTTGAAAAGAATTCTTGAGGAAAATATCCTTTCTTCTTCAAAATAATTTTCTTTTCACAAAATGCCATGAAATTTTAAAAGAAAAGGATTTTGTTGAAAATAGTCATGAGATCTTGTAGAGTAAGCTTCTTTAAAATAAGTAGTTATGAAACCGTAAAAATCTGTTCATGCCGTGTAAGTTAAAAATAACATTCTTCTCGTACTTTTGTCAGAAAAGTCAAAAAGTTCCTCATGTGGTAAAAAAAAGTAAGATTCCTTTCATAACATATGGTAAATTTCAAAAATGGGTAAAAAGGACTTTAAAAATACATGATTTTTTTTAGAAAACATGGGTATGGATGATAATAATAACCCCAGTAAATACTTACGAATAACAATCTCGGATAAGAACGATATTGGAATAGTTATCCCTTACCTTATGTCCAATTTCATCCGTATGTGTCTGAGACTCCTGTATAGTGGTTTTAAACATATTATTAACTTGTAACAGAACCATAATAATATTATTGATATCATATATGATTCACTTATGACTTTACATTATCTGTTCATTTGTCAATTCCATGTTAAAGCAGCGTTTTGGGTAAAATTGTTTCATTTATCATTCGTGTTTTGACTTGTAATTATTAATATGATTAATTAGATCATTATTACTTAATTCAAGAATATAGAACATGATTTATATATAATATATATTCATAATATACATATATATAATATATTGATAAATGGAATGAAATACACCGTTCATGGAGACGGTAGGTCATACGTACGCATGAACACAGTTTTTGTTTCCTTATTGAATTGAATGGAATTAAGTAGATGACATACATATATATATACATAAATTCAGTATCATTATTATTTCAAATATTTAATTATTATTCATTATATGTACTTTATAATCATTCATGAATGGTTAACATGGAGAATGAATCTCATCGTGTCGTGGAGACGGTAGTCCGTACGTACGCACGAGTGATGATATCATTCCCATGATCGTGGAATTGTATTGATGTGTATGTATAATATTTTAGAATCAATATCAATTTAAAATAATCATATATAGTAATTTATTTATACCATTATACCCATCCAAGTAAGGTGGTGGTCGAAATCAGATTACACCACGGCGTGGAGACGGTATTCCATAAGTACGTACGCGCGGTGATTTCGTTTTCCGTAGGATGGATAGAAGGTGAAATAGGGTTGTTTCATATTTATAATAACATATCAGTATATAAGTAATACTGATGTTATTACTTTATAATGAAACAACTAAAGAAGAGGAAGTAGAATAAGAAAGAAACTTGAAAGAGTCGGTAGAAGAGATTAACTCTTCCTCGATGCATCTCCTTTAAACTTCTTCTTAGGGCACTAGAGTTGGTCTTTTGAGAAGACCAGAACTTCTATGATATAACTATAGAGGTTGGGAAGAGTAATTGGAAGGGTTTTGATGAGCTTAAAGGCTCAAAAGTGTGTGAAGAGAAGAGGGAATGGGTTCCCTTTTATAAGGGAGGAGAGGGGCACCTTAGGAAAACTTAAAATATTATTTTATAATAAAGTCATATTTGGTTATTAATGGCTCAAAATTGATTTATTTCAAAGATAAGGTGGGGAGGGTTCTAAATCCTCTCAACCAATAGATTTTAGACAAGTTTAGGTTACTATTTTATCCTTATCATTTAGATTTAACTCTAAGTAAAATAATTTAACTTTTACCGTGTCTTTTTGTTTTCTTACACTATAAGGTTAATAAACTTATTATAATAAGCCAAACGAACCCCAAGTGGTTCATTATTAATATATATATCCTTATATAAGTCATTTTACGGAACCTTATATTTTTAGGAATAAAATAACAATTAATAATATACTATTTGTTTTAAAAACTATTTTATGTCAATTCTGACACTATTTGGTACTTGATTTTTTTTGAAAATCATAACAGCATGATTAGTTCGAACAAAGTTAATTAAATCAATAATAACATGTAGTATTAACCTATAAATTAGTGGAATTCATAAAAAGTCTAAAATTACATTTATTTGGGTATTTATAACATCAATTACGTTAATATTTCATTAATAAGGTAATTACTGCATTATCATTGTGTCATAAATAAATTAAATTATTTAATGTCTAAAAATTATATATAAAATACCATTATGTAGGAAATATTTGTAGCTAATGAATATTTATAGTCGAATCTATCTTATGTATAACACTATATTAAAAAAAATTAGTTATTAAACTTTGATTTTAACTATTTTAATTCTTCTTTAAATAAAATAATAATAAATGTCATAATCTAATCCAAGTGGACCTAAAGGGTAATATTTTATCCCTGAGATTTTTTTTGGTCGAACTACACTTATCCAATAGAATTAGAACATGTGTTAGGGTAATAATAATATCATTTTTACCCTTAATTACCCTATTTACTTTTAACCGTGATAAATAAAAGTAAAAAGTTACTATTCCCCAAAAACTATTTTTATCTTATTGAACAACATTTTACTCCTTGATATTAACCGTGTCTATCGTATTTTCAAAATTCCACTCACAAAAGCGGTAAAATTAAGTTTTATGTAAATTTTCAAACTCTCCTAGGAGGTGGGTAAAAGAAGGTGAACGTTCAATAAAACTTTTATATGTCTAAATTTATTATAAAATGACTCCAATGAATTACATTGAACTTATATAGGTATTATTTATCAATTTTGACCTAAAATAAATTTAAATAAAGTAAATAATTATTTATATAAAAAGTTGGTTTTTAAATAGTAACCTAGTGTTTTCACTATTCATCAAAAATTGAAAGTTTTCAAAAAAATACCAAAAATTCACCCTAGGCTAATTTCGATATTCTAAATCCAAAAATGAAGTCCATTTTGAAAAATAAAATTTATAAAATTTCAAAAAGTGGGTATTAATATTCATAACGGCTAGTTCATAATAATATTATAATAATATATTGTTTAGTGAAACTCGATATTGCGTACTACACACGCTATCGAGGAAGATCTTGATTGCGTATAATGCAAGCCAAGTCAGGGATGTGTGTAGTGAAAGCTCCATTTGGTCTTGAGTATAACATAATCAAAATATATTTCATTTATACATTAAACAAAATCTATACTTAATGTTGCGTAAAATAATTTCCACAAAACGAACTTGAAATTGTGTGCAACAAGAGCCAAGAATAGTGTTGTGTATACTACAAGCTAATACGGTGTTGCGTATAGTGCAAGCTAATTTTGGTGTAGCGTACAACACAAGACATCAATGAAATTAAAAAGAATAATTCTCATAAAATCTCGGGTTGTTACATTTGACATTTGATTTTTTCCATTTTCCATTAGTTTTTACCAGTGTGGCTACATTCTACCCATGTATCTTGACCATTGTTCCTCCAAATCAAATTTTTATTCAAAACAGGAAAACAAAAACAACCCTGGGTGACCCGGGGCTAGGGAGGTCTGAAAAAGTGCAAACCAAGGGAATCCCCTCTAAGTAAGTTAACGCCCTCTGGTTTCAAACTATTGATAGGGAGACGGGAAGTGGATATGGAGCTCTGAACCGCCAAGGAAGCCAAATGATCATTATTACCCTCGCGCCAAGTGTGAGACACCTCAATATTAGGACTAAGAAGAGCTCTAAATTTTCTAACAATGTAAGAAATATTCCATGGGGGAAACCCGATTCCAAGCATGGCGTTGTGGAGAATCCTGGAATCTGTCTCTGCCCTGGTTAGATCCAAATTCTCCTGCCGACAAAGGGAAAGCCCCGTGAGCATGGCCATAGCCTCGGCCAATAGAGACGTGCCCTTTCCAAAGAAGGGCGTGAACGCCATAACCTCCTCCCCCCTGGGGCCACGGACTATGCCACCTCCTTTCATCACCCCCATAGTGCATGACCCGTCAGTATTCAGCTTCAAGCCAGAACAAGGGGGTTTCCAGCTTACCCAGTTTCCTTGTTGGGCGACCCGAGTAGGAGAAGCCAAGGAGCTACTGGCCTGTTGCCGGTTGAGAGAGGGTACCCCTAGCCAGTCCTTGATGAGCGAAGCCAGATCAATCAGCAGGAAGTGAGTCCACGCAATGATGGACCTAACTGAAGGAGCGAGGCCTTCAAACCTTGCCTGGTTCCTAGCTTGCCACAAGCTCCAACAACCTGCACTGAAAATCACTGAACAAACCATCCTACCCTTCTCGGATCCTGTAATGCCTTGGAACCATCTTTCCACAAAGGTTATGTCATTCTGATCAAGAGTGGAGAGCTCAAAGGAACCACTAAAGTAAGACCACACCGCCTGAGCCCAATCGCATTCAAAAAACAGCTGTTTCGTACTCTCTTCCCACCTGATGTGGCAGCAAGAACACCTCGACGCCAAGAAAATACCCATCTTCTTAACAATCCCATCCGTCGCTAATGCAGCGTTCCTGATGCGCCAATTTAGAATGTTGAACTTCATAGGAATCTTTTGGCACCAAACTGCACCATTCCACCCTTCCTGAGGATCCTGCTCAGAAAACAACCTACGGAAGTCTTTGCACGAGAAGGCCCCCGAAGCAGCGGGGCTAAAAACGCACCTATCCGGGTCACCATTAATCTCTATGGACTCAAGAAGTACCTATTGATCCTCATCCCGAATAGCTGAGGTGAAACTAGGGTACTGACAAGCTTCTTTAAACGTAATCATTGGGGCCGGGCAACCAGGGAAGGCTAAAACAGAGCCCGCCCAGTTCCTGTGCCAGAAAAGAATATCCCCAGATCCCACAATCCACTGAGAGTTGAGATGAAGCATCTGATACAGGGGGTAAACTTTCTCCCACATAGGAGAAGTATAACTGCTGGTAGCCTCCACACTACCGCCGCAGAGAGGCGACATGAATTTACCCCATAAGGACCGATCCTCCAGAACTTCCCATGCAAGCTTGCCATGCATGTAGAGAATCGTGCACTGAAAGCTCTTCACATAAATCCCGCCATCCTGAATCGGCCTTGCCAATTTACCCCACGAAGCCCAGTGCTCTTCCCTTCTGATCTGGCATCCCACACAAAGCTGCACAATATTTTGTCGATGTTCTTAATCACACCTTGAGGGACGTTGGAAGAGGCCATTGCATGGATGGGAATGGCAGACAACACGCTGTTCACCAGAGCTATACGCCCCCCAAAAGACAAGAACTTATTCTTCCAATTAAGGATGCGGCTAGTGATTCTACTCACCACGTGATCATAGTCCCTGATTTGGAGTCTTCCGAAAGAAATAGGAGATCCCAGATACTCCATCGGAAAGAACCCATGCTTCATGTCTAGGCGATTGCACAAGGATGACACCCTCCTTTGAGAACGTTTATTGGAAATGAATATACTGCTTTTAGAGTTGCTGACAACCTGCCCGCTCCAGTAGCAATAATCATCCAAAATTCCCTTAATCCCATGAACCGATCCCCGACCACCATTAATGAATATTATCGTATCATCAGCGAACATAATATGAGACACCACTAGAAGATTCATTTTCATTCTGAAAGAAATAATAACCCCTTGAGAAATACCTTTGTTGATGAGTCTGCTGAGGGTGTCCTGAGCCAGAATGAAAATACTGGGAGAGAGTGGGCCTCCCTGTCGGAGACCTCTCGTTGCCTTGAAGAAGCCATGGGTCTTCCCTCTGAACGACACCGCCAACCACGAAGAACTAAAACTCCTGAAAAAGAGGTCCACTGCCTTGTCTGACAACCCATTGCCCGAAAGGACTCTGTTGATGAAACTCCATTCGAGCCTATCATATGCCTTATTCATATCCAATTTGATCGCCATGTTAGAACCATGAGTCTTTAAGTTGATGTCCCTTAACATATCCTGGGCCGTAGCGATGACACCCTGAATGGATCGGCCTCTCACAAAGCCATGTTGCTCAACTGAAACCCACCCGGGAAGCAGATTCGCCAGCCTCTGGTTAAGCACGCACGCAAGGATTTTACATGAGAAGTTGAAAAGACTCACCGGCCTATAATGCGAGAGATTAGAAGAGTCTTTGATCTTAGGAATGAGCACCAGGGTAGTTGCACTAGCCACTCGAGGAAGGCATCCACCTCGAAAGTAGTCCTGGATAGCATCAATGATGCCGCGCTTCACTACATCCCACATCCCCTTGTAAAAGGAACCTGGAAAACCATCAGGTCCGGTAGTGCTCTCCGGGTTGAGCTTTTGCATGGCTGCATGAATTTCTTCCTCACTGGGAATCGCCTCCAAGACCTCGTTGTTGCGATTAGACACTAAAGAGGGAATCATCCCCCACAACCCTGTGTTTCCCCTTGGATACCCGCCGGGCATCCTCGGATTGGTGCCAGCAAGCAGATCTTCGAAGAAAGAATGTGTCATTCCCCATACCGTGTCACAGTTATCAGTATAGTAACCGTCCTCGAGTAAGAAAAACGGCAAGGGAAGGTGTCTTTTTTCTCTAATGCACACATATAAGTAAGCAGTATTTTTGTCGCCTTCCTTCAGCCACCTTACTCGGGAACGGTCGCGGGCCAGCCGCTCCTGTTTAAGAATCTCCTCCTCCCAACTCAACTTGATACCCACAAGCTCCTCAAACACCGAATCCACCCACTCCTCCTCCAGATTAGATTCTAAGCTCTGTATTCTCTTCTTAAGAGCTTCCAAATTATGGTCAAAGGAAGGAAGCCCCCTTGACCAAACTTTCAACCCTTGTTTCAACCTTCGCAAATTATTGTGAAGAGCAACCCATGTATGCCCCTGGGTAGGAGCCTCCCATGAATTCCTAACGAGCCTCTGATACTCTTGGAACCGAACCCAATGGTGACAGAACCTGAAGGACTCTTGGGAAACCTGTTTAGGAATCAGAGACACCAGTATAGGAGAGTGATCAGAAATACCTCGAACAAGATGCTTCACTTTGGCCTCTGGATAGGAGATGAATGCCTTGTTATTAGCCAAGCAACGGTCGATCCTGCTCCAACATTGCCTTCCACCAGTTTGGTTATTACACCACGTGAACTTGTCTCCAGAGTATCCCAAGTCGAGGAGACCCTTATCCGCCATGAAGAGAGCGAAGTCTAAGCTGAGCTAACGAGGGAAGGCACCCCTGCCCTTCTTCTCCTCTGGGTCAATAATGGCATTAACGTCCCCAACAACAAACCACGAGAGGTCCTCCGGGTCAAACTGCCCAAAACCGTGCCATAATCTCTTGTGTTCCTGAGCATCGCAGCTCCCATAAGCAAATGAAACAAAAAAACATTCCCCTCCCTTCGATACTTTCGTGGTGAGAAATTGGTCTCCTGCCTCAATCAGTTGTACTGACAACTCCGAATTCAAAAAGAGCCAGATATGCCTGTTAGTCGGATCTGCATGCATGAAGCCATGCAACCGCACCTTGTGACTAAAAACCTTAATCTTATCCGGGTTTTTTTTGTGCTCAAGAACCACGACGATGCACGCATTATGCTTCTTAACTTCCGATGCTATAAGATCTGTCTTCACCCGAGCGCCCAGGCCACGAGAATTACACACTAGCATAGATAACATTAATAACTGGGGAGCCCGGATTTGGCCCCGGGCTCATCGGTCTTGGTGCTGAGGGGAGAAAGGCTTTCCCTAAGATGTCTTAACTGTGCCCGGGTACACACTCTGGGGCTTTGAGCAGCAGTAATCGGGGCTGGAGACACACAACTTAAAACTGCCGCCCTTCCCTTCACCGACTTTCAAGGGGAAAAGTAGGATACGTTGTTCTCTGCCTGCCCCTCCATCCCAGGGGTCTCAGGAGACTCCCTTGAAACACCACAAATACTGCCCTCCGAACCAGCCTCAGAAAGAAGACGAACCCGGGGCTTGCAGCCCAAAGACTTCAGTACCATAGGAGAATCCTCAAAAACAACCCACAGTGGCGTGCTGGACTCCCCTGTCTCCCATGTAGGTGATAGAGAATACAGAAACCTTTTCCATTGCCCCCCAACTAAACACCACTGGCCTTGAAAGAGTAACCGGTCAGCAAGGGCATCCTCCATAGCTAGAGCAGCATCAAACATGTAAGGTACCTGGTCCTGGCAAGAGGGGGCCTCGAAGACAGGAGGGAGAGCGGGCTGATCCTCGACATCCGACGCGGCTGAGGAAACCCGAACCCCAATCGGAAGGCCAACATCCTCGCAAGGGGAAACAGACTCTAGGCCACCTGGACTGATCCCCTGCGTCGTGGCCTTTCGATCCGTTCCACCCCGCTTTCGGTTCCTGCACCTCAGCCTAAAGTGGTCTTGAAGGCCACAGGACGAGCAGAACCTAGGAAACACTGGAAAAGAAAGAACCTGCTCCCACTCCCCAACATCCTTGACCTTCAATACAACCTTCTCAGGAGGCGGCGATGACAGATCCGTCTCAACGCAAAACTTAGGAACCATAATGTCTTCACAAGAGAGGGTACGATCATCCGCGCACAAGAAACCACCGAGAGAGTCACCGATCGCCTTCAGAAAAGCGCCATTTTGAAAAGGTAAAGGCAAGCTGGGAAGACCTAACCAAACCGCGGCACGAGGGCTTTCCCACCCCTTGTGAGCCTCCAGAGACCAGGGAGCTAGGCTGAATCTCCATCGCCCGAAAGATCTAAGAGCATTGCACCACGCGGATATGAAATCCGCCTCCGACTCTAGAACCAATCAAAAGGAATGACGATGGATCACAGAGAGACGCACCTGTCCTAGCAAGCCCCACAATCCTACGAAACGCTTGAAAATCTACAGGGGAGGTTTCGCCGATCCAAAACGCGCTATTAAGGTCCACTGGAGGAGATCGACCGCCTCCGTAAAAGCCGCCGTGGGGCTCCGGGATCCTACCAGCGCCAGAACCGACCTGCGAACCAGGGTCGAAGGTAGGAGGAGCCAAGGCCGCCGACTACAGTTCGCCGCCGCCCGGAGGAGCAACGGGCGGGAGAATTTGAAAACCCAGCGCGTGGGGCACGTTCGAAGGAAAATCCATCTCGCTATATCCTCCACTGTAAATTGACCATTGTTAAATGTATAAAATAACTACTTTTATGAAGTTTGGATGTTCAGAAACTAAATATAATATCAACTTAATCTAAATAAATTAATAAATAAGATAATATTTACTTTTAAATTTAGACATAAAAGATACAGAAACCCATTTTTTATAAAAAAAATAATGTTTTATTACTTATGTTTATGGAATCATACATAAAATTAATTAAAAATTAAATTGATCATTATATAATTTTCTATATGAGCAAAAATAATATCAAAATTATTTTATAAAATTGGTCGATTTAATTTATTATATAAAAATTACTCAATATTAATGATGTATTTCATGGAAATTAAAACTTTAACCATTATCATCACCATTAAATTAGTCCTTATCATAAAATGTGTATAAAACTATATTGAACATATTACATAATAAGATCATGCTGATCTAAAATGTAAAACCCATTTTATTATATGTAATATCTAAGAGTGATGGAAACAAATTTTTAACTTTATTGAATAAATCAATCTTCTTTGGAGAAATATTTAATATGTTTCCAACAAATACACCTAGATAATATAAATATAATTTATTAATAATAAATGATTTATAAAATTTTTAAATTAAATATATTTTTTGTAAAAAAAATTAATAACATTTAAATCTCTATTTTATTATTTTAAGGACACGTTATAGTTTCTTTTTGACAAATATTTATTTTTCAATATTAAATTAAAAAAACTTATTTTAGAAAAATCTAACATAATTACCCTAAGATAATTTTGGAATGTTTATTTTAAAAATTGAATTCATTTTAACAAAAATAAATTTATTCAATTTATAAATAAAAATAATAAATACAAAATGATTATATAGATGAACTATATTTTTATTTAAAAATGCCCTTTTAAAAAATTCAGTGCTCTCAATCCTATTTCTTATGAATTTCAAAATGATTACAAAAAATTTATTTATAATAAGATATATTTTTCATAAATTTTAGTTATAACATTTTTCAAATATTTTCTTGATTTATTTATCAATATTCCATGTGGAAATAACTATTAACATAAATAGTTTTCTAAGTAAAATACATAAAAAATCTCATATCATTACAATAATTTTTTTGTGTAGGGATCAGGCCCAACAGGTGGTTGCCTATATATCCCTATAAATTACATCAGAACCCTCATAGTTGAATAGAATTTATGCAAACATATCATAACTTCTATGTGTATACAAACATAAAAATAGTAGTCTGTGTTAAGGTTATGAAACCATAAATCTTGATTCACATTTTACAATCTGTAATTCATGATAAATGGTAAAAAAATCATTTGATAAAATGACATACAATTGTGATTCTTTTTAGGGGATGCATCCAAGTACATTATGTCATGTAGTTTCTATGCATATTTCCAAGACATATTTTGATTATTTTATTTTCATTAAGATTTGTCTATAACTTATGTTTTAAAATTTGGTATAGCTATGATTACTATGAAAAATAAAACTAGTAATGGTTTATACGGGAAATACATATTAGAAAACAATTCAAGTTCATCTTGACTATTGGTAACTAAATTGGAGATGGAATGGTTGGGTGTAATTTTTTTTGGTTGGGGAATTAAATTCTTGGCTCAATTATGGGGTACATGGATATGATCATCAATCAAAAAATATTCTAGGGTTTCAAAGATTAGTAGGACCATAAATTTATATATATATACATATATATATATATATCTGTGTGTGTGTGTGTGTTTCCTCCTATTTTTATTCATAAATTATTTATGGAGGTAAGAATGGACTCATGTATACTTTATCCACTGAGTTAGGGTAGTGAAATACCCCATATCAGTTGTATGTATGCATCCCTTATCATGAAAAAAGCTGACTGGATGATTTGAAAATGATGAGTTGCATAAAGGATACAATTAATTGATTTGGCTAGTTAGGATGAGAGTCATATCAGTAAGGGATAAACACCTGGGGGAAGTCTCTAATAAGATTCATGAATTCCACTATCAATAGAATCCATGATTTAGGGTGAGTAATCTTTCATGGAAAGAATATTGATGTATTTTATTATCCATATAAAAGGATTAGTATAACGGTTTTTGTTCTTTGTGAGATAATAAAGAATCACAGAAGTTAGTGGATTTCATAATAAATTATCATAAGAAAAATAATGGCCCCTCCCATAGTACCCGAGAATGTGTCCCATGCGCTAGGATCTTTTCAAAAATTTTTGGTCGTTCCTCCTACGGCGGACCGCTCGTCGGTGGTGTTTCCAGCTCCCACGACCTTCGATCTAGGCTTGTCTCATCTGGCCGAAATCTCCTTGTCTCTGCAGGGGTCTCCAGATCTCAATTTAAAGTCCCAAGGAAAGGATCACTCCTTCAAGGACGCTCTGTGTAGCTCATCCTGCTCCTCCTAGGAGTTGTGCTTCCAGGCAGTGGATCCATTCTCTCCTTCAGTTTCTCAGGACAAAATTCAGGTTTTGATGGAGATCCCTTCTTCCACCTTTGTTGGTGTTGTCTCCAACTTTTAATGGAATCTAGTGGCTCGTTTGGGATCCATGAAAATGTCTCTCTTGGTTTTCAAACGCTTTGGGGCTTCATGTGGTTTGTATGCTCTCATGTACATCTCTGTAATTCATCGTAACTCGTTTTTCTTTGTTTTGAGTCAGAAGTAGATTTTGTTAAGTCATGGTGCTCATACCCTCATTCATGGAGCTGTTGGCACTTCAAATTGGCATATTGGTCCATGGATGTTCACTAGGGGAATGAGATTCCCATCGCTACAGTTTGGATCTGTCTGCCCAGCCTTCCCTTGTCGTTCTAGAACCTAGCTCTACTTCAGGCCATTGGTGATTCTCTTGGAGGTTTTCTTTGCATGGATGACCATACCCAAAGGGTAGAAGAGTATCTGGACACCAATATCTACATCGAGTTGGATTTCTCTATGCCTTTACCAGAGAAGAATTCGGTAAAAGTTCAGGACTCGTTTAAGTGGATGTAGGATGTTGTTTTCCCAGTGTTTCCTAGGTATTTATAAGATTGTCTTCTATAGGGTCATTCCACGAAGAATTATAGGAAGAGATGTGATAAATCACAGGGTCAGGTAGCTCATGTTGTCCCGACGAGACTTCATCTAGATCCTTCAGTGGTAGGGCCATGTTGTGAGCTCATCCAAGAGGATCATTCGGATATTCCATGTGCAAGTGATGGATTTTATCCGGCTTATTTTTCCATAGAGGATTCCCTTTATTTTAAGATAGTGAAGGAGGTACACTCATGAAAAGTGTTATCACTATCAGTTATGAAAGCTTATCTCTTAGTGGTTCAAGAAGGTTTGAAGAGTTTATGCTTGACTTCCCAGATGTTCTTGGAGGGGGTCCTTTTGGAACAGTTATTCAGTTTCTTTTAACCTCCTATGGTACTTCAGCCTCTACCCCTCAAAGAAACCAATCAGACTTTAGGTTTTCTAAAAGGGTGGAAAACCCAGTTGAGTAGTGTTAAGGAGGCTCTATCACCTCCAAAGGTGTTCATCCCTAGTCCTAAGGCTGAGAAGGGAGGCTTATGGCCTGTCTTCCAGTCTTCTTATGGCGATGGAGCCACTGTGGAATTTTTTTTATCACATAAAACTCCTCCAAGAGAATCGAATAGAAAGTACTCCAAGCTCCTACCCCATCTTGTTTTTCCCTTGCAGGTGCCTTCATATCTCAGCAGGGGAATGTGTATAAGATCACAATCTAAGTTAAAGCTATCACGTGAATGCATCCCTTTCCTCTCCTCATAGACCACATCACCTGGGGTCAAACCTGGGCCTTACCTTTCACAATGATACCCATCCTCATATGGAATACATGAGGCTTGGGGGAACAGGTGAAAACAGACTACGTAGCATTAGAATCCAAGAAGAACAAGGTTAAGTTTGTTTCCATTATCGAACACAAACAACAACTAGATAAGATAAATGAGTTTTCCCATAAGATCAGAAAGTGAAAATTCATGCATGTTGCTCCCAATAATAAAAACATTAGTCATTTTTGAAATAAGGACATATCAGAAAACTTGGTTCAGGATGCGGAGAAATATATAACTGTTAAAGTCACTAGTGATATGAGAGTGTTCCTCATGTCAGTCATCTATGCTAGCTGTGATTCTAAAATGAGGGACGTACTGTGGCATGATCTTTATGTCTTTAACCCAGGGTGACTTCCATGGATAATAGGGGGAGACTTCAAAGTTTTTATGGACCCATAGGAGAGGAAAGGGCATGGATCATTCCCCAAGAAGGCTAGTATGGACTTCGCTCAGTTCATGGTGGGAAAGGGACTATTGTATATGGGTTACTCAGGATATAGATTCACCTGGTACAACAATCAAAAGGGGAACAACTGATGCTGGAGACATCTGGATCATTGTATCACCAACATTCACGTCCTCACCATGTTTCCTAATGTGTAGATTAATCACATGGTTCACAGGGTGTTGGATCATTCTCCAATGTAGCTTTATTTGTCCTTAACTCAGTCTAGCCATGATAGCTTTAAGCTTTTCAGCCAGTGGCATAAGAATTTGGGATACAAGGAGATGGTTAGATATTTGTGGAAGGAATCTGTATGACACCACACTTGGGTGGCCTATCATAAAAAATTGAGGGGGCTCAAATAGAGATTAATCTAGTGGGATAGGAATCTTACCCAAATAGACTACTCTCTGGAGGACTTGAAGTTGGTAGTGGAGAGCCTAGAAACAAGTTTGGAGGAGGTCTGGGACGAAAATGCTTTTGCAGAGCTTCTGGATAAGAAGAATGATATGGCTAATATGCTCCTCTCTTAAGAGAGGAAGGCCAGGGAGAGTGAAAAGCTGAAATGTCTAAGAGAGGGAGACAAAAACTCAACCTATTTTCATGCTTACATAAAAGAGAAGTGGCGGCCCATCAATCCAAATATCAAGTTGTAGGATAGATCCTACACAAGGGATAAGGATGTGGTAGGGGTGGCACTTAACTTTTTCAGAGACTTTCTAGCTGGGCCAAACTCATCAATGCCTGAAGGATACTTGGCAGGGGGTGCAGATCTCTTGGGGGAGTCATTGAACAATGTAACTAATCAAATAAATTAAAGCATGGATCGTATTCCAAGGGAAGAATAAATTTATGATGCCATCAAGAAGCATTATCCGTAGAGTGCTTCGGGACCAAATAAATTCCCATAATATTTCTACAGAGTCTCATGGGGAAAGATTAAAAATGATATCATCAGGGAGATTCAGGATTTATTTTGGGGAGGAGGCCTCCCTCAGGTGGCATGAACAACGTCCTTGGTGCTCCTTCCGAAGATCAAAGATCCTTCCTCATTATCTCATTACAGACTGGTTAGTCTATTTAATTTTCCATATAAGATCATGGTGTGTATTATCAATCACATGCTATCTGGTTTTCTCCCCATTTTCATATCACTCGATCAGCATGGCTTTGTGAAAGGCAGATCGATTCAAGGTGCAATGGATCTCACCCAGGAGTTGATCAGGGATATATCCACCAGGTCTCATGGGTCTAATATTATCCTCAAACTGGACATGAGAAAATCTTATGATAGGATAAAATGGGGCTTTATTAATAGAATGCTGATTCACATGGGGTTCTCTGCATGGGCATGCAATATTCTCTTTCAATGCTTCATTTCTCCATGGATTTTGGTTTCTTTCATGGGAGATCCTATGGGTTTTTTCAAGGAAACATGAGGGCTACGAAAAAGAGATTTGATATTACCAAGCCTATTTATTTTAGTGCAGGATGTGCTAATTAGATAGATAAACAAAGGGATATTTGATGGAGACATTCTCCCTTATCGGAGGAAACATAGCCTCCCATTGGTTTCATATCTAATGATTTCTGATGATTCCATAATATTCATGAATGCAGGTCGGAGATCGATATGGGGGATTAATAGAATTCTTGATAAATACTACTATTGGAGCGTCCAAGCTATCAATAAAGATAAAAGAAGGTTTTACATCTCAAACAAATGCCAGTCCAGGAGGGTCGAGCACCTGTGTAGTAGGTTGGGCATGCAAAGAGGATAGTTCCCTTTGAAATACTTTGGTATGCCAGTTTCCCCAGGTAGAATGCACATCAGGGAATTGGATCAGGTGGTAAGTAATATCAATATCCATGTCCTTATTTGGAATAACCTCCTCCGCTCGTTTGGGGGTCACATCGCTTTAATTAATAGTGTTCTATTAGAGTTCTCAGTGCATGCAATGGTGTCCATGAATGTGTCGAAAGGGTTAATAAGATCTATTGATAAAATTTTGGAGGGTTTCATCTGGGATGCGGCTTTGGAGGAAAAAGTAAACTAAGTCTCATGGGGTCTAATGGCCAGGCCCATCCTGGAGGGGGGTATCAGTGTGAATATCATAGAAATCACCATGAAATGCATGCATGTGAAGCTAGCGTGGGAAACTATTGAAGGTAGAACCTTGTGGGGAAAGACAATGTCATGAAAATAGGGGAGCGTTGTAAGCAACCAGAATGTGAATGGTTCTCCTCTCTGGATGTCGATCAGCTCCATCATCCCAACTATTCTTCAGAATTCACAATGGATTTTTGGTGAGGTTAAAATCCTTTTCTGTTTCAACAATTGGGCAAGTAAGGTGTTAGGGTACCTGGGTTGCCCTTCCCCTACCATTTTTTTCAAAGAAGCAAGTCGTTTCCCTGACTTCATTTCGAGGGCTTTGGATGAGACGAAGAAAGAGTCTTTCAATCATATTATCACCAATTCCAAACATGATAGATTATTTTTTTCCATCCTCCATGGATAATTTTAATTCTAAGGACTATCGAAGGATTTCTACACCTCATTCTCAAAGTGATAGATGGAGAAAGGAGGTTTGGTGTAACTTGAACCCTTTTAAATATTGCTTACTAATATTGTAGATTAGAAACCATGCCATTATCGCCAACGATAGCATCAAGAGGTTGGGAATAATCATTGAGTCTTGTTGTCAATGTTGTATAAGTAGAAGCGAGGAGGATGAGAACCACATCTTCTTTGCTTGAGAATGGGCACATACAGTCTGAAGTTTTTTCATTGAGTTTACAACGTATGCTTCTCCGTATCATCAACATGAACCATTCCTAGAAATATGGCTTTAGGGGATGGAAAATGCGGGAATGAAAAGGTGGTATCATTCCATTATACAAAATTTAGGGTGATGGTAATTATGGAAAATGAGGAACATGGAGAAATATGAGGGGATTCCATCTACAGGGCAGTCCATAATCCCTAGAACTAGGAACCTGCTAGAGGATCTAGTTCCCTTCTTCAAAAAATGGGAAGAAGCATCCTCTATAAGGACTCTCTGTGTTCCATCCCCTATGGCTCACTCGTCTTTCACTAGGTTACATGTCCATTTGGTGTGGTGGTACCCCCCCCCCACCCCGACGATGGATTAATGTTGAACACAGACTGTTCCATAAAAGAGGGCATTGCTTGTGGAGGTGGAGTCAATTGGGATTGGAGAGGGAGTGTTATCATGTATTTTAAGGAACACTATAGAAATGGAACAAATATATAGGTGGAGGCCATTGCCTGGTTGACTGGTATTAAATTGAGAATCTAGAAAAACGTCAATATATCCCTAGTGGAGATAGACTCGATGATTATCCACAACTCCTTACAAGGTAAAAGTAATATCCCATGGTTGATATCTAACATTATTAGGGAATGGAAATCTCTTTTCAATAATGGCATAAAGGTCACTCACACCTGGAGAGAAGGGAATAAGGTAGAAGATCATCTCACCTCCCAAGATGAACAAGACCTTGAAGTCATCAGTTCTCCTAACATATCTTTCTTCAAGCCTGAGGGTGTGTCTTTGATCAGAGGGGAAGCCCTTATCCTACACCATTTTAGGCCTCCTTAGGCCAGGTGTTCTTCTTGTTGTTCTTCTTGTTCTTTTCTTCATTCAATAAAAATGGACCCGATAATGATGATAATAAAGAGGTTTTCACAAGTAAGTGTCATAGGTGAATAGGTTACTAGACATATTCCCTTTTAAATAGGGGTTCCCAGTTACATGACACAGGTGAATAGTTTATAAAATTTTGAGACCCTAGAATAACCCATTTTGAAATACCTGGGCATATCTATAAATAGTATTATCTATTCAGAATGTTAATAATGGATAAAAAGTTGGATTCGATTATTAATTTGAGACATAATATGAATTGAATGTATATTGGGCAGCCCCATTGAGATAGACATGATCAATTAATAACATGTTAGAGACACCACCATTGTAAAAAATAGGGAACATGGATATAAAACCATTAACTCTTGGGTATGCCTCTTAAGAAGGATCCATCTCACAAGCCTTAGTGTTTACCTAGGATAACAAGTATTTCAGTTATAATAATCATTAAAAGACACAATTACCCTTAACATTCATCCATTTATCATCAGTATGTTGTTGATAATCATTGAGATTTTATTATTGGATAAATTTTGTGGGGAGTTATTCTTATCAATAGTTCTTGATGGTTATTTTTTCTAATCTTTACAAAATATCATTTACATGGTGTCATAATTAGGGTTCTATGGGACCTTATATAGTCTGAAATTACTATTTTCAATTAAAATTACATTCTATAAAATTGAGAACACAATAGAACCCCTTTAAAACTAGATGATGGGGAACCCAAATTTATAGTATTTAAAAAGAAAGTTGTTCCAAACCCAAAATATTTCATTACATGTTCCCATATTAGATATTCACTTCCATAAGAAAAACATATGTGGATTGATTGTAGATCCTTGAATATTATTTTATATTCTTCTCAATAATGATCTCGTTGTTTTAAAATACATTTCTAAATAATCTATATTGTATCCTTGATTACACTACACCACTAACGTCACTATATTGGAAACATAGGATCCTAAATTATGAAATCCACTAATGACCACCATATAGATTCCACCTCAATGATAGGTGGAGAACTAACAAGGAAGACATGAAACTCTAGAGAGTACTGAACCAAAGGAAACACCATTTCTAATGATATTCCTAGAAAAAAAAGATCTCTGCGTTGATCCACCATATCAAAACAACTAAAAAATACATAATGACCAATTATGTAGTTAAACAAGACTTGAGTGGGGGAGTTCATGAGTGATCTATGAAAATTGGTAGAGGGGACCATGAACGAGAAGATATAATCTATCGTCAAAAAATGAACAAAACAAGTTTAATGTAAAACCAACTTCATATTATGTAGAATGATAGTGTGATTTTATATCTTTAAAATTTAAATAAATTCTTGTAAAATCAGGAAACTATCATATCTCATTTCTATGATAGGATAGAGGCCAACCACCATTGGATCACCCTAATAATTTCATACTCACATGTAATATCCCTGGTGTGTCACAACTTACTTCATCTAGAGACTTACTAGAACCTTTCATGGTTTCTCCCAATATCATTCCATTATTGTGTTAATCTATATTGAAATCCATCCTTGAGGTTTATTGAGGCCCCGTGATCCAATGAACAATATTAGATCACACTAGTTACCCCATATACACTTGATTCTAGGAAACTTGATAGAGTAGTGTAGAACCTCATCCACCTCAAACATCATGAACATTAAATCCATATTACCATGTTAGTATAATAAGAACCATGAAAAATTAATAAAGGGGTGTAATTATAGCTGATTAGGGTCCAAAAATTAGAAATGAATTATAAAGGAATACTCAATTTACATATCAAATAATCATAAATAACTACTTCAAGGTTTATATATTTTCTATTACATCATGATATTCTGACATGCTTTTGAATTAGGATGTGATGTGATATAATCCTACGAATTGTAGGGTGCATGGGTGTCATATTCGTGAAGTTAATTATATTGTTTTATGTAATTAGGTGTGAGGAATTAAGATTATTACAATCATCCTTTAACTATGGATTTGACATTATTAATTATTTATTGGTATTCATCCTTCACTAAAATTCAGGCACACTCAAATTCCCCCCAAATAATGGGATTAGATATGAATAAATTATTTCACAATCCTAAATATTTTTTAATGAATTTAGTGAATATGGTATTTCTACATGTTATTAGGTTGAAGAAGTCATTTTCATCCAGAATAATGTGTTCTCAACATGATATATTGTTTAGCGGATCGTCTATTTCATGAATTACTATGTGAAAAATTGTTCCCCATATATTTAAGAGGGAATTTCATTAAAAAAATTCACTAATTGAGATTGGTTAATCAAGATGATTCATCACTCTATTTTCACCCAGATCCTACACTGTGTTCATTATATCATAAGAACTATATCATTTTGGAATTTTCAATGAAAAAAAGGAATGGGAGAATGAAAATGTTTATATGATATGGATAGATGGAACATTTTATCACTATTATTTGACTGATCATGGATTACTGGGTGATGATTATTAGTGAAAAAATATTTCATCAAATCGTAATTGTTATCTAGTCAGTATGAAATGAGTAGAGGATCAAGACGAAAATTTATGAAATGTGAAATTTTCGAACACCTAATTTTTTGGGCATTTCCTTTTTCTCTTAAACATTACATGATATTATATGATTCAAAATCTACAATGAATCTATATTTATGGAATTTTATTACACCAATTAGAGGAATACACGATTAATAAGTCTATATATTTAGAGAATAATCACAACAAAGATATTTCAAAAGGTATCATGCTAAATAAGATTAGATAATGTATGATGTATATTCTAGATTAGACAAATATTCTTTTAAATAAACATTAATAATTAACTATATAGAATTCCATTCAACTATATACTTATATGATACTAAGTGATGATAATATCACATGAAAAGAACACATGTTACAGTTATCATAGTTTTACAACTACTCGAGTCTATAGATGGTGAATATTATCATGAATGATGTATTGAACAAGGTCGATAATATAGACCATTTATATATCATGTAGTGTATAAATATCACTCATAATAATTGAAAAACACCTCCAAATACTAAGAAACACCACTTCCCATTGATCTACTCTCTGGTTGCTAATGAAAAAACCGTTTTTCATGATTAGGGGTTAAAAACATTCAATAAAGGTGGAGTCAATCACATTTGGTTGTGTTTGTATAGGTTCTACAAAATATATGTTGTTTATGAGAACAAACACTAGGACACATCAATATTAAATTATATCATGGTGTTTTTGACATATGCTAATAAAAATGTTGAATACATTAAAAATAATTATTACCAATTATGTTCTTATAGACAGAATTACAATTTAGTTTATGGAGATGTGTGGTTTTTTATATAGGTCCTGTATAAGATTTCATGAAACAAAATCATCAAGATATTTATGATGAACTCCTCCTAACCAATTCCTCTTTAGGGGTGATAATTAGGCACCTTTATTGGCACATGAATTGTAGATGGTAGAAAATTATATATCCATAAAATATCCTCACCCTATCCCTGATATCAATTTCAAAAATGGGATAAATATATTCATAATAAAATATAGTGATAGAAAAAAATCACATATATCAATAGTTGTTTCTTCCATTCAAAATAGGAGGACTGGAAGTACCTACAAGTATGGACTATAAAGGGAGGAAATTGTGGATGTTTTTTACAATGTTAATATAGACGTATAAAACTAAGACCAAAATATTAGATTATTTTACATATATTTATATAAGTATATTACTATTGTATTTTATTCAAATACATGGGTGAGAAAAAATATATTCAATATAGTAATATGGTTTGGAGATTAGAACTTGATCCCTATAATTTTTTTTGTTCCAATATTGGTGATGTTATTTACATATTTTATTCACTTCTATTAGAGTATATCCATGTTTCATATCTATAATCCAATAAAGTAGTTTTATATATACATTGAATTTTATTTTAATACATATGTATTCCACAACACACAATAAGTTTCACAGTGTGTAGTTATGTTTTTTATTTACATCATCTCTTGTATTATTGGACTACTAATGGATGGGAAGAGAATCATCAAGACT
The DNA here is from genome assembly GCA_963277665.1 of Viscum album. Classification (NCBI taxonomy): domain Eukaryota; kingdom Viridiplantae; phylum Streptophyta; class Magnoliopsida; order Santalales; family Viscaceae; genus Viscum; species Viscum album. Next base: position 648,975,772 of record OY728159.1, on the reverse strand, counting down.
CAGGGGATACACTCATAGTTCAATAATTGTTCTATATAGGTGTTATTCTATAAAATATATCTTATACATTAATCATAGTGGATATTTATACTAATCATATATAATTAGTTTATATGACAACATCCTATCAATATTGATCAATAATGATATGGCATATCAGTTATACTACACAACCATTTTTCTCTTCATTTTAGGTGAATGAAATAATGGTTTATATCATTATTAATACATTTAAAGAATAATCATTATCATATTTTATCTATAAGATAATGGAAAATTATGATTTTAGAGTATACACATTTCCAGACCAATATTCCATCCCTAGATGTCTGTATTTGGTTAATTCATGTGTATATTGATTTTTGGATCTCATATTATCTGAAAATTATTTAATATTATAATTTCATAGATTTTAATACAAAAAGTTTCATTTTAAAGGTTATGCATGAGACTATGATGCTTCAAATGATTATGAACATCGTGGAAACATCATACCATTTAATCCAATGTCATAATAGGTCCTATAAATAAAATAATTTATAGGATCTGATGCATCGAGTTCATACCATAGAAATAGAATATTGAAAAATGAAATATAATTCCCCATCATAACGTCACATGTTGTTAATGATATTATTTATTAAGGATCATAGAACCTCCTAAGGGAATAATGGATGTCTATATACTACATTCTAGAACTATTTTTATATTATGTCCTCTTCTTGTTCAGTAGTTTTTTACATTCTCTGATGAATGAGGAAATGTGAGTTGATCACCAATGTGTCATAAACATATAATAAATAGTGAATTTAAATGAACCTAAATACATAAACATTGAAAAGAATCAATTGTAATTAAAACTATACATAAGTGAGATTGAGAAATTGGTTCTTTCCACTAATGACTAGATCACCCTAATAAGATGTGTGTTGGAGATTTTAGATAATTGGAATTTAAAAACAGTTGTAACGGAATCCTTTAATGAAGAGTGGTATGAGTCTTCCGACCATTAATTTATATGATGATGTTCATCTATAATGATTTTTCTCAATTGAAAATATTCTTAAAACATATAAAACTAATCACTACATGTGACTTATGGATGTTTTGTAGGTTTCTGTAATGTATTCATAATGTTCTAGGTAAAAAACACATATATGAAGTGTTTTATTTAAGAATCCCTTAGGGGAGAGTAACTGTATGCAACACAAGGGATTATATTATAAGTTGATATTTTGGACCAAATATATACATTCCTAGATTTTGAACTATCTATATCATAGGTGCAACTATATATTCGTCCATCAAAAACCAACCACCAATGAAATGTTACCACATTGTGAACTCATATTAGCACAGGTGAATAAGGTCTCTTAATAATGCATGTTCCTATGATCTACCTTTATTTAATGATATATAAACTTTATATTCATATAATATCACTTCATATATTATAAAACTATATGATAAATACTATATTAGGATGTCATGGGAACATCTTATTGAGAAGTGGATGTTTTTCTTTTAAAATGGATCTTTGGCCAATATTTGGTCAATTTTGGGGATTCATTTCAAGATACTGACAATATTAATTTATAATTTTAATTATATTAATATTTAGAAATGATAATTATAAAATCCACGAGAAATTATAGAATATCACACAACATTTTCTTGAGGGGAATATCCCAACTGGATAATGTGAGATACTAATGCATCAAATGAAATACATCAATACAGTTTATGATTCCATATCCTAATTAGTGGATATATATGCCATAAAGAATGCATCCTTCGTAATGGGGGGTTATAACACCATGATATTTTGTAAAATATTTTTTTTCTTTTCAAATTAATTTAAACTTTCTGATATTCTTCATTTCACGCAACAATAGATATAACATTGGTTATATGAAAGCACCAAGTTAAACATGTTTTTTACACAATAAAATTCAAATAATGAAGTAAAAAAAACAAATATATTATCTTTTTGTATACATAAAACTTTAATTATGTTGTGTTATATGAAATGATGAGCTCATTCGATAACTTTTCACACATGCAAGACCATGTTTTAGAAAACAAAAATGTACTATTACTATTATTATTATAATATTATTATAGTTATCACCTAGTTGTATATATGAATAAGTATAATAAAATTATTAAAATATGGTGCACACATGAATATAATAATAATAATTTTTTGATTAATAAACTAGATATAAAAATAAAACACTTTTGAAAATATTGGAAATATTTTGCTGGAAAACTATATTTATGAAATCAAACACGTTTTATCTGAATAAATTGGTTAAAAAAATTTGATAAATTATTTTTATAAAATATAAACATATTATATTAAATCAAATACTTGAAAATATGATTATTATTTTACTAAAAAATAGATAATAATACATTTGATTTTACACGTAAATATTTTTTTTTCAAAATGCAATTTTACAACCTTTTAATTGTGAAACTATTTTAAAATAATTTTTTTACAGATATATATATATATATATATATTATATGAAAAAATAAAATAAATTTTTAAAAATATAAAAAAAAAATTAATTTGTGTAAATTTTTTATATTTTTTTGAGATGTTCTATTTTTTATTAATAATGAAAAACACATAATTTTACTTGAAAAACTGCATTTTGTTCTGATTTATTTATACACTTAAATTATATTTAAAATTGAATTTAATTTATATTTAGATAAATTATAAATATATAAATACAATTTAGTCCATTTTAATCAATTTCACGTTGAAATTGGATATGAAAACATTTCAAACTTTTGAGCGTTTTCACTTTAAAAACAAGTTGACTCGTCTCATATGCAAAAATAACTTTAAATTAATTGATTCCAATAATGTGTTTAGAATTTTTAAAAATGGAATAAATATTTTTAGTAAACATAATTTATTGTTTATATCGATTTTATCATATTTTTTCCATAATTCTTAGTGAATGTAATTAAAATCAATTAAAGTAATTAGGGTAAAAATGAGTTTATTTGGTGGTTAACCCTTAACTCAAGGAGTAAAATATCCTAGAAACATGTAAAAAATCCCTTTAATGGGCATGTATCTGCCATATCATCAATTATATAAAAAATGGACCATTATTGGTAGAAAATTATGTAAGGGAGGTCACTCAATAGTGTTTTCCTTTTTGTATTTACAAGAATGACATTCCTCATCCACTATAAAATGTCACACCCCCCCATTTCTTCGCTCTTATAAATACCATTGTATCCTAAAATATCTTCCAAAATAAGTTATAAATTTTCCTAGTCTCATCCTAGAAGCCTCAATTTTGGTATATGGTAAACCATGTTAGTCATTTTTGTGAAAACCAAATGGAATTTCCCAAAGAAGATGTATCATCATCAACAAGAACTTTTGTTATATTTCTTTCTCCACCCCATAAATTATTATTATTATATAATTATATATAATAAAAGTAGTATAATAAATAAACATAGATTTTTCATGTTATTTTTTCTACATAAACCGACAAACACTTCAATCAAATGGGATATGCAATCATGGTTCATATGTACAGCAGATTAACGCCTCACGAACTGATGTCATTCATTCTACCATTACTAAATTTAATGGTTGGGAATAATGATTGAATTACTATTTTAATATCATTATTACACTATTTATTATGTCTTTACATTTATGAAATCATTATATAACACATTCCATCATGATTTACTTTTGGCGTGAATACGATAACCACGTTTGTGGATGTGTGGACTTCCTCCCCCTCAAAGAAATGTGATTCACTCACACATTACATGGAATGTGTTATTGATGGATTTATTAAATATATTTTATATTTATGAAATAACAATTATAATATAATTATAATATTTATATATGAATATACATCATTTTATTATTTAAAAAACAATATGAAAATAGAAACAATGTCCATGTGTACGTATGGCCTACGATCTCCCTGAATAGTCTATTTCACTTGATATTTCTATAATTTATATATTATTATAAATAATTATATTATGAATATATATTTTATTTATATATTGTTTTAAATTCATGAAATAATAAAATCATGATCTATGTTATAGGATCAATAATAACAATTCAAAACATATATAAAAAATGCGGTTATTACCTGAAACATAACTTTAAAATGAAATTATTAATAAATAGGTAATGTAATGTTATAATAATATAATATATTGTATTATATATAATAATATTTAAAATATTTAGATTTATAATACTATCATATTTATTATATAGGAGGATTGAAAGTGTAAAAATAAAGACAACACTTACAGCAAGGGTTTTCTCATCTCAATTTTATATCTATGAGAAATGCACTCGATTCACAACTTATTATTATATTATGGTGTATATTCTGACCTAAAAAAAGTTATATAAATAATTTAATTAATTTAATTATATTCAGTGTTTCAAATTTTGTTACTCTTTCATGTATCTCATGATTCAAATTTTACTCTAGTAATAACAGGATTTCTAGTCCCACTTTTATTTACTGTGAGACTTGTACCATTTTCATCACTCATTTATTTTGTGTGTTGTATATACTAGCCATAATGATATTATATGATTCAAATAAAAAAATATTTTGTTGTTTACATATATATTTATGATCTATATTTCATTGGTTGTATGTTTCAAAAGTTATCAAATCAGTCATGTAATTTTGTCTCAATTTTCCTTATTTGAGACACATGTTATGTTCTCCACCTATATTATTTTGAGGAATGTATAGAATTAAATTATAAATTCTTTATCATTAATATACTTATTATAATTAAAAATTACTCTTCATTTAATGAAATTATTTCATGGGGTCATAATAAAAATTTACCAAAGTGTTAAGAGTTTATGGCTACAATCTCATTGTATAAGGATTGATTATGATTAAGATTCCATTGATGAAATATTATGATCCATATCTCAAGAAATATCATGAATTTTAATATAATATAGTAATTAATGTTATCATCATGTAATGGTACAATTTTTTGCAGTAATTTTTACATAAGATAAATAATAAAATCTATTTATGAAAATGCGACTATATTTCCCTCTTCGATCAGAAAGTTTTCTTATTCAAAAAACATGTTTTGTAAAATTTATTCAAAAATTATTTTAAATGATAATTAATTATAATTATCATGTATGTTATTTTAAATTTTTTTTATGGTATTCAATGATTCCTTTATAGGTTTTCAAAGTTATTTTAAAAAAAGGTTTTCAAAATGGTATATGATTTTAATAAATTAAAACTGGAAAGATATTTTACAAAGGAAATGTTTAAATGATGTTACACAATAATTATACATCTATTATGAAATAATTTTATATAATTTAATATTTTATATTGATATAATCTAAAAAACTATTTTTATTATTTATTTGAAATTATTATGTTTATGAATACATGTTCTGTATGAAACTTATTTCTATTCCACATGTTATACCATGATAAAATGGTTATAAACCCTAATTCCATTCATTGGTTGTTATAATATGATATTATCATGAAATTTTTTTTCATACATTGTAATAAGATGATTTTTTATAATACGCATTTCATTTCATTTGTTGTGATATGATGTCTATGAAACCCATATATTTGTATGGGTCATGATATGATGAATGTTTTATTATCTTGTGTTACAATTAAGTATGGTTTAATGATGATACAATGGGAATTATATATTCATTAAATGAAATTGTTAAATATATTCATCTAATGAGATAAATAGGTCTAGAATGAGGAATAAACTCAGTTCAGTAATACAAAACTTAAACGAGAAGTGAAATCAATTTAGTAATACATGGTTTGGAATTAGTATTGGAATAAATTAAGTAATATGTGACTAAAATGAGAAGTGAACATGGTTCAGAAATATTGGTCTAGAAAGTGGAGTGACCATGGTTCAGAAATATAGGGCTAGAATGAGGTGTAAAAATGGAATATGGAGAAAAGTTTTTTTTTGGAAAAGGGAGTCATTTGAAAGATTGATGGGTGTTTAGAAACATACACACAGGCCCTAATTTGGAATTAGTTTATAAAAATATGGAAAAGGAAAAAAGTTCATACAAGACTTAAATGTGTGCGAAAGATGAGGTTGCGTAGAATAATCTTACGCACCCAATGTGACGTCAAAAGGGGTTTTGCGTGCTATGGAAGAATCATGCATGCACTGAAAAAGACACATTAAAAACTTGAAAATAGGGTCATCAAGGCCTATAAATACACATCTACCCCATGGAAGACTTAATATTTTTCCCATGAAAATATGATTGCTCTGACACATGAATGATTTGTGCGTGAAATAATTGAAGAGAGTAAATCTTGCACAAAAGGTGTTCCTTTTGTCTAAAAGGACCAAGTGAAACCTTTAGTGTTTTTGAGTGAAATATAAGTGTTCAGTGGAAAGTAGGGGATGTGCAAAAGCCATCTTGAATGAAAAATACCAAATCTAGTGTGCAATTTTAGGTATTGCGTTCCACTGTATTGTTATGTTTCTGACAAGTTTTGAATATCTATTTAGTGTGATTAGTGCATTCAAGTGCATCAATTCATGACTTCAATGAAATTAGTGTATCCTTATGGATAGAGACAAATACTTCAATGAAAATCTATTGAATATAATCTCAAGTCAATAAACTATGTAGGATTTCTCCCAAGGCAGTGATCAAGTGGGAGTCAATGGAAGTATTCTGACAGACATAGTGGGATATCCTAGAATTATTATAAAGGTAGTGTGCCTGGCATAGAGTGACTATGTCTAAACTCTTGTACTCAACTACTAGAGAAAATTAGTGTATTTTGGTTTGATCTAAACACTCTTGGATTATGCTCCTTGGATGTATCCCTTTATGGTGAACCAAGTAAAAGTGTTGTGTGGTCTCTTCACTTGTGATTGCTTATTTTCTGTTCATATCCATCATATAGGTTTAACATGCTCCAACCATCATGGGAATAAGATACGTCACTTTAAAAGGGAAATTTTACACCCTGATTCACCCCTCCCTTCTCAGGGTGTCCCGAGGTTTAGAGGGAGGTTGCTTGTGTTATATTTGTATATTGTCGTCATGGAGAATTCTTCCCATGTCAGGGGAGTCTCCCTCTTTGAGGGAAGTAATTTTCATATTTGTAAGAATAGAATGATTTCTCATCTAAGATAAATTGGAATATAATTCCTCCTTTCTACTATGTATGGAATACAAGTTACTAATCCAAATGGGCTTTCTATGACTGATACAAATAGTAAAATTCTTGATGTAGATACTAAAGTAAAAAATGATCTCACCATGGCCTTATTCGATTAGATCTATCTAAAAGTGATGAGTTACACCTCAACAAAGTAAATGTGGGATAAAATTGAAAATATTTATGAAGGAAATAGCAAAGTGTAGGAGGATAAACTACAAGTCCTACATAATAGGTTTGATTATTTGAATGTGCATCCTGATGAGAATTAAGATTCCTTTTGCAATTGAATTACTAAAGTGGTAGGATCAATTTGAGTTCTAGGTGAAGAAATCAAATACATTGACATTTTAATGAAAATATTGAGAATACATACACACCTTTACAATTAAAAGTTTTTATCCCTTAAAAAAAGATATCAGTCCAAACTTTCTCTAGATGATCTGCTAAGTAGACTGGTGGAATATGAAATGAGATTCAAACTATAAGATGATACGACTCATGTGAGCAAGGAAATGGCGTTCAAATACATAGACAAACTGAAACTTTCATGATATAGTAGTGGTGTAGATGATGGGTAAAAAAATTTTCTCACATTTACATGAAGTTCGTGAAGGGAAAAGAAAAATTTAAACATAAGTTGCCTATAGATTTCTTTTGTTGTGGAAAAGTTGGGCACAGTTCCTCTTAATGGTCAAGAAAGTTCAAAAATGAAAAGAGAGTAGCTGAAAATATTGACAATACTCAGAATTTTTTTTTCAAATATAGACACTTCAAAAATGGAAATAAAGTGCATAAGAAGAATTTTTTTATGAATAGGAATATGGTGATAATGAATTCTGTGAAGAAGAAGAACCAAAATTTAAAACTGGATACAATTCTTCCATGATGGATTCCATTGAAAAGTCAAAACCATCAAAAGATAAAGCTAAAAATAACTAGTTTACAACCAATTATAATCCCAAGATGCAACTTAAGGATTCTTTTGGTAAGATTGATAATAATTTTAATAGATACAATACGTAGAAAGCAATGGTGGAAGAATCATCGAAATATTTTGATCAGTATTAATATAAAATTGAAAGACTAGAAGAACTGGTGAAATTACAATCATTAATACTTTAAAGTATTGATGATGTCATGTAACTAAATCTCAGAATTTAAGAATAGGAAAAGGTCATCAATGAACTTTCCTCGAGACTGGTGGATAACTCTAAAACTATTGAGGGACTCAAAGAAGAAGTTGTTACTCTTAGGAGTATACCCAAAAGTGAATCAAATTCAAAAAAAGTAAAGAAGAAATTAAAATTTGAAAGGTTCTCAAATGCTGAGCTACTAGAGAGAGAAAAATGTGGTTTTGATGGAGTTGAAATGATTTTGAGTTATCAAAGTTCCAAATTCATTGGAAAAAGTGTAATCGGTTGCGATGCTGAAAAATCAAATGTTGCAAATAAAGTGAACTAGAATAAAGGCCTACTGAAAGCTGATTATATTGAGAAATCACCATATGTTTTGAAAAATAGACCCTTGAATCAACCTTAAAAAATAACTTGTGATTATCCTTAATCTTCTTTAAATTATGGGAATTCAAACTATGTTTCCAAGGAAGAAGTCTTGAGGAGAAATAGAAATGAAATGAAATTTCTTCTCATGAAATGTTAGTTCTACGGATATTTGGGTCACACCATGTCATGCTGCAAAGAGTCATGGATCTATTTAAAAATGGAAGATCTAGGATTTCAATGAAGGATAAAAAATTCATATCCTACATCTTATAAAATTAATAGTTTATATGGATACTATTTTCATTATTCTAACTTTGGCCATAAAGTTGTACATTTCAAGCAGAAGAATGATAGGATATTTTTATACAAAACTAACAGACAAGTGAATACTCGCCAACCAAATGGTGTTTCTATCTCAAATAGGTTTTCTTCTTTGGAATAATAGTATGATTATTAAGAACCCATGTACATGGAATAGGGATTTGAAAGGCCATTAGTGTCCCACACACAATACAATATCTCAGAGAAAGAAAAGAGGAAAATTGAAAAATCCAATCTTATAGAAGTATCCCTCAAAGCTATTAAAACAACATAACCTAGATTATTGATAGTGGATGTTCATCCAACATCATGGGTAATGATGACCTATTAAAGAATTTAAAAAAGGGTATTTGGAATAGTGAGGTTTGGTAATGATGGTGCGTTGAGGATAAAAGGAAATGGAACTACTGAGCTAGCTAATGGAGAGCTGAAGAAAACTGAAGTCCTTTATGTGGACGATTTGCATCAAAATCTCCTACGTATGTGTCAAATCTATGACTCAGGTCCGATAGTAACATTAAATCAAAAGGATTTCACTATAAATGGAAGAAAAAAGAATTGTCTCATGAAAAGTTTTAGAATTAATGGAAACCTAGATTAAGTTGACAGTGAAGAGAACATTTGTTATCTAACTGTTGAAGAATAAAACAACTTGTGGCACTAGATATTGGGTCACATCAATCAAGAAGACATGGAAAATATATCAAAACTGATGATTTTCATGCATATCCCCAATTTAAGTATGAAGGTGAAAAGATGTGTGATTCTTGAATTTGTGGGAATCTAGTCTGTAGTTCATATCGGCTAAAGAAGAAGATGGTATCAAATCTTCTTGATCTTGTCTATACCGATGTGTGTGTCATGATAAATGTTTTTGTAACTTAGGGAGAAAGTTACATAGTCCTTTTCATATACTACAACAAAAATGGGAAAGGGGAGTGCCACCTTTTATCAGTTCTAAGTAAAAAAGAACTGATAAAGGTAATTCTTTTTAGCACTAATTAAAAGCACTGATAAAGGTTCCCTTTATCAGCGTTTTCCTAGAACTGATAAAGAATTACCTTTATCAACCCTAAAATTTTAGTGCTGATAAAACCATAGTACAATTTTATAAAATGGGGTGTATAGTGCCCTCTATTTATCACAGCCTCTAGCTCTCGCGAGACTGTACCCCTGAAACAACTCCCCCCCGATCTTCTCTTCTCTGGACCTCTACCGCCACTGCCCTACTCTCCCGTCGCAGACCTACTTCACCGCTGCTAGCCCTAATCTGCCACCACTAACCCTAATCTACCATGAAACCTGCTCCTTATCCTCCCCCTCGAACCCCTTTCACGGATCCTCCTCTCCTTGAACCCTACTTCTCATCCTCCCTACTGGCCCCTACTCCTCGCGAACCCTACATCAAGTGTTTGGGATTACTTTTAATGAGGTTAGATTATCAGCTTCCCATATTTGATCTTTGGTGATTTCTCCACTCATTCTCATCCATTTCCATTTTTTATTATTCTAATATTCATTATGGTGGTATATTTTTGTATGGTTTGGGTTGTGTTGGGTGTTTTGGCTACGTTTTTAGGTCACATTCTTTCAAAAATGCATAATGTGATTAAATTTTTTCCAAGTGAATTGTTTATTACTTATAGGGTTTTGTTAACTTATTTTCTAGATTAAAATTATTCTAAACACTCTATTGTAAATGTGATTAGTGAGAATGAGAAAATAGGTTTCTAGATTTTTCCATGGATTTAAGAATGGTGGCATGGGGTGATGAGGTGGTTGTGTTATTAGAGGGTCTGATGGTGATGATTTCATAGGAATATAATATTTTGTAATGGATTATGAATTGGTTTTGTAGTTTATAGGTGTTGGGGTATATATGATTCTTTTAGTGTTGAAAAGTATCCCATGGTTTTGGTAAGTTATTTAATTTTTTGGATTAAATTTATTAATTTTGATGCTTGTAAATGTTGAAACATTATCATGGTAAAGTGTGCATGAAGTAGAAATAAACATGGGATAGAGTGTTGTCAAATTTCAATAGTAGGAGGTGTTGATGTTTATTTTCTAGGTGTTGGTTCTAAAGGTTGATAATTGGCTAGAAGAAGTTGAGGAGGGTTTTGAATTGGAAAATATTTTATCTCATTTATGAGTTTTCTTTAGTAGTGGGATTACTTATAAGGGTGGCTTGAGAATGATGGAATGAAAATCATGTTCAGTAAAAAGTGGTTTTAGTAAGAGTTTTATTCCCTAGATATAGAAGTATGTGTGTATACATAATATCATGGAATTCAATCAAGTTTGATATAGTGTGCTTTCCTGTGTGATTCACATCTATGCATTGATGGTCTAGTTTTTAGAACACTTGGTTGATGAATAAATGAAATCCTATAATTTTGAATCATCTTTGAGGTTATGGATTCTAATGAAGGTTGTGAATTTATGTTTGAGGTTTTGGTTGTAGATGAGGGATTGTGATGAATTTATCAAGAGTGGTGTTCTTCGAGTTTCATAGAAGGCTAAAGATGGTGCCATGAGTTGTGGTCCTAATGGAATGAGGAATAAGGGAGAGATGAGATTTTATAGATGTAGGGTGAGGATTATGCCCGAGGGTTGAGTATCTCAAGGTGTACCATAACTGTATAGTTGATTTATTTCAACAGTGATGCAGTGGGGATTCATTAGTATGAGTTCCCCATGATTCATGGTGTTTCTTGGTTTCAGTAAGGTGTATTTTTATTTAGTCAAATGGTCGTGTTTTAGTTGACAAAATTTTTGGATGTGGTGAGTTTGGTTTGAGAGTCTAGGCATGATTATGTCCTGAGTTATTGACCTCATCCCTTTATTAACCAATACCCTCTTTCATTTGATACTAAAATATTCAGTTGAATTATTTTCAATGGAATTATTTATCTCTCTTTACCTTCAAATTCTTGTGAGAATATGAATTTTATTGAGTTGGTTAGTGTGTTTGTCCAAATTTAATGATTCATAAGAACGAAAGGAAGAATATTTCTATTTTACATAAATGGATGGAAATTTTTCTAATCTAAAGGTCATGATTTTGGGAAATAATTTATTTATAAAATTAATTTCATAATTTTTTTCAATACTATGGAAGGTATTAACAAATAGTGAAAGGAGGTTTTCATAGAATTTAGGTTCACTAACCACAATTTTTTATTTCTTATGTTAATTTGGGTGAAAAAACTTATTATATTCCATAGTAATTTTAGATAAACCTAGGTTATTTGTCTCCCCTATGAACCCCTTTATGTTTGGAAATGTATCTATTATATTAGTTTTCTCATCAAAATTGCATCCTTGTTTTTTTGATTTTGGTCACTAGTTTTGGGATGTTAATTTGATTATTTTATTATGAATGAGGTGGATGGTAGGGGTGGTTTAAAGGATGTTTAATGTTTTTCTGCAAGTGTGGTGGGTGCTAGAATTATCGGTATGGGGCCGGAAAGTGTGTTGATTTTGATGGGGGGTCTATCATGGTTCTGTTGATTTCCAAATATTTATTGGAAATGGTTAGGCTTTATTAATCTCTATTTTTATAAGGAATTGGTTCTCTTATATAGTATTTGGAAGTCTTGTTTTGTGTATTTTAATCCTAAATAATAATATTTGAGATTCAAATAGGATGGAGATGAATAAATATTTGGTGGATTCTAATCGTTTGACAATAGAGTATGAGAATGGAGTGATAGAGTTCATCAAGATTGAAAAGGATCACACAAAGTATCCTTCTCAAATCCTTTGTCTATGTTTACGTTGTTGTTATTCTAGACTAATTACTCCAAATGAGTTGGAAGAACATTTGATATGTCATAGAATAGATCGGAGTTATATATGTTGGAATAAACACAGAGAAAAAAGTGAATGTAGCTACTGGCTGGGATAAAACTACATTTTATGGATCATCATATATGATTAGAAATATAGATAATAAAGAATACCATATAGAGGATGTGATTACCGATGACAATGATGATGAAAATCTTATTGAGGAAATGACAAGGACAATTGAAGATGAACTCTGTGATTGCCCAAAATTGTTTGAGAAGTTAAATAGTTATAGAAAGATGTCATTGTATGCTGGTTGCACTAAATATACAGCATTTTTAGCAATACTAAAGTTGTATAAATTGAAAGAAGGCAACAGATAGAGTGATTTTAGTTTTACAAAAACTACTTTCTCTCTTGAATGGCCTACTCCTGGAATATAATGAGCTCCCAAGACAAACATATGAATCTAAATGAATGTTACGCTCAATGGGTATGATTTCTGAAAGAATACATGTCTACCTGAAAGACTATATATTGTTTTTCAAGGAGAAAAAATCACTTACAGAATGTCCAAAGTGTGGTGCTTCTCGATACAAGAAAGATGAATCAATACCTATAAAAGTTGTATGGTACTTTCCAATCATTCCAAGGTTTAGGCGTCTATATGGAAGTGAAGAAACTGCAAGACAATTGTCGTGGCATGTAGATAAAAGAAATAAATATGGTAAATTACGTCACCTGGCTGACTATCCTCAATGAAAGAGAATTGATCATGAGTATCCTGAATTTGGAAATGGGCTGAGAACCTTCGTCTTACATTATCTATAGATGGAGTGAATCCTTTTGGTTTTCAAACCAGCACTCATAGTACATAGCCTATTATGTTGTTAAATTATAACTTTCCACCCTGGTTATACATGAAATGGAAATTCATCATGTTATCTATGCTTATATCTGGACCAAAACAACTAGCTAACGATATTAATGTTTATTTAAATCCTTTGATCAAGGATTTGATGTTATTGTGGGATTCATGTGTTATATTGTATGATACTTATAAAAGTGAATACTTCACATTGAGAGCGATGTTTTATGGAACGATAAATGATTTCCCTACTTATGGAAATTGTTTAGGATATAGCATTAAAGTAACTCAAGGGTATCCCATGTGAGAAGAAGATACAAAATCAATTAGGTTGAAACATTCATCAAAATTTGTGTTTCTAGGACATCATAGATTTCTACCCCATTGGCATACGTACCAATCTTGGACAACATCATTCAATGGAAGTTCAGAACAATGAACAACACCATCTCTACTAACCATTGATCAGCTATTTGAGAAAGTAAAATATGTGAATACTATTTTTGATAAACTATTTTCAAAAAACCTTATGAAAATTAGTTGGAAAAAGAGATCAGTTTTTTTAATTACCATACTGGAATTGTCTATACGTTTGACATTTTTTTGATGTGATGCATGTGGAAAAAGATGTATGTGATAGTGTTATCGGAACATTGTTAAATTCCCCTAGAAAAAAGAGATGGAATTAAGGCAAGATTGGACATGGTTGACATGGGAATATAATAAGAGTTGGCTCCCATGAAGGGTGAAAATTGAATGTTTCTTCCTTAAGCTTCTTACACTCTTTCTAGGGAGGAGAGATATCGATTTTTCAACTTCTTCAATGATGTAAAGGTTTCAGAGGGGTATTCATCAAATATAAATAACATTGTGTCAAAGAATTATTTTATGTTAAAAGTTTTGAAATTACATGGCTGCCATGTTTTGATGAAATATTTAATTCCTATATCTTTACGTTGCATTTTTTCCAAGAATGTTTGTCATACGTTAACCAAACTTTGTTTCTTTTTCAAAGCTATATGCAGAAAAGTTTTAGACCCAGTGAAATTGCCAGCTATGGAAAGATAAATTGTTATTATATTATTTGAATTAGAAATATTCTTCCCTCCATCATTATTTTATATGATGGTTCACTTGATAAGAGAGATTCGTCTTTGTGGTCTTGTTCACTATAGATGGATGTACCCCGTTGAATGGTATATGAAGATTTTGAAAATATATGTCAAAAATCAAAGTCATCCAGAGGGTTTTATTATAGAGAGATATATTGTTGAGTAATACATTGAATTCTATACTGAATACCTATCTGATGTGGAAATCATTGGTCTCCCAAAATCTCATCACACTCGAGGAATGGAGGGTGATGGAATTTCTGGAAGAGATGTTGTGTCAATCAATATTACAGATCAGGAGTAGGCCCACCTTTATGTTTTGCATAACGGTTTGGAGGTTTCTCCATATATTGAAAACCACAAAGAAATTCTTAGGTAGTTTAATCCATCAAGGGATGAAAAATGGATATCAAATAAACATAATAACTAGTTTATAGGATGGTTTCAGGACCATATTTTTAAGGAGTTATATGAAAATCCGAATTCAATTTTAGAATGACTTTGATGTCTAGCCGTCAAACCAAGTGTGTATGTATTATCTTAGAATGGTTATGTAATTAATGGTTATACATTCTATACAGATGAACATGATGAAGATACTACCATGAAAAATAGTGGATTTACACTTGTGGTTGAAGCGGTGCATGTTTCTTGTATTAAGGATAGAAATCTACTTTATGTGAATATGTCATACTTTGGTATTATCAAACAAATATGAGAGTTAGATTATACGAAATCCTGATTGCAGATTTTTCAATACAAATGGGTTGATAACAATAGTGTTGTTAAAATAGATTAATTGGGATTTGTGAAAGTTGCTTTTAGTAAAGAAGGGTACAAAGACGAAGAGTGTATAATGGCATCACAAGTGGTACATGAATTTTAGGTTCCAGATCCTGCAAACTGAAAGTGGTCGATTGTTCTGTTATCGTCCAAAACTACTGAAGGGTCCAATGAAAATTAAATTGAGGATGATCCTTTCAGTGGTATGTCGCAATAATTTCGTTTCGGTCCCAATGTAGATAATGTTTTGTATGTTATAGGGGACCACAATAAAGGTATTTGGATAATCGATAGAGGTGTCAAATACCATCAGCCTTTGAAAGAAAGAAAGAGAGTTCAATAAATAAGTTATATTTTGTTTGTAATATATATCTTGTAATATCATGTTATTATCTTATCATTACTGAATTAATGTAATCTAAATTAACTATTCCACCACTTTTGTAGATAATGAATTCTTCATGTTCTAGTACTCCTAACCTTGAGGCTGAACAAGTCTCTCAAGCTGTTGTTGTTGCTGGTGCTCACAGTGTAGAGCAACAACAAGTTTTTGAACCTGCTGCTGCTCCTAGTGTTGAGGTCCAACAAACTTCAACACATGTCATTGCTACCATTCCATGTGAACATATTTATGATGTTGAGATCGATAAAATGGTTGAGGATGAAGGACCGACTTCATAGAAAACACAGGTGCCTCTTAGTTTGACAGTGTTAGACAAAGTTCTTAAGGAAAAAAGCAAAGGCATCAAATTTGATGTCAGATGGAATTCACGAGGCCAACATGTGAATCCCAACAAAGCTATGTTTTGTAGTTACATTGGAATTGTCACATGGAAATGTGTGATGATTGACATAGATTCTTAGAACCATGTTGTGTCTGGGCTGAAGGCTGTGATCTTAGAAGAAATTATGATAACATTATGATATTATTTATTTAATTTACTTGAAAAATAATAATGAAACGGTTCTTACTCTTCTCAATCCCTTGTAGAGTACATTTATTGGCCACACCCCTTCTCAATACCTTGTGTCTGGGATGAATGATTCATCAAGATTTTCGCCCTATTTTAACAAAATGTCACCTGAAATATTCCAAAGGTAAAATAAACCAAAACCAACCCCTTGCCTTTGCTCATTTGATATCCCAAGAAGCATGAGATGCATTTATTGGCCACTTTGGGGATGAGATGTTTTAGGTACATTGTGGATGATAATACATTATTTTAGAATACATGTATTCATCACTTTTATTGTCAATATTTCATTTATGAAATAGCAACTCAGTACTGAAAATAAGGAACGTGCATCAAAACCAACATACCCCTATCGTAAAGTATGGATGGGGTACGCTTCACTAGAAAAGAAAATGGTACGTATTTTAAATTTACAATAATATTGTTATGTGACAATAACCAACAACATAATTATATTTCTTTATTTATATGTAGATTCATGAGTCTAAAGCCAAAAACACCTCCATCCCACGTTATGTGCAATGGAAGGAGGCACGTGTGAATAAGGAAGGGAAGTTAGTAGATGAAAACACACAAAAAAGTGTGGGAAATATGTGTAAGTATGATATGATAAAAAAATTTGTGTTAAATTGATATTGCATAATAATAATTACTTATTTTACTATATCTGATAGTCATAGGAATCATCTACTCCTGTAGCAGATTCAGACCTATTATCAACGGCTTTGAAGCGGCTAGAACAATATGGTTGTGTTAGAGATGTTGGGTTTGGGGTGACACCCTGAGTATATTTTGAGGAAAAAAACGTATGATAAACGTAAAAAATGAAACAAATGAGAAAAATACTAGAAACTCTTGAATAATGATTTCAATGGCAGGGAGAGTTGCTAGAAACTTTTATGGGTAAGAAGCAAGGAGAAGACACAACTCATGAACAACCAGCGTGTAAAGATCCCACCCCACCCCCATCATCTTTGAGGCGATCCATTCCCCTCAAAGAGCTGTCTTAGCCATGGTAGTCAATATTATAATAATTGTTCCCATGAATTTTGAATCTGACAAACACTGATACTTTTCCTGTACTAATCTTCTACATGGTGATAATGACTGTGATTTTTATCTATCAAAACCCACATATCACCTTGTAGTGAGGGATATGGTGTTCAACATACCAGAGGACAAGCTCCATAATAGACCACTTCCAACATATCATTTAAAAGTGATGATTACTGTATCTCATTAGCCAAATATAGAGCTACCTATTTAACTTGGTGATGATTATATTCATACGGTCTAAAATTATATTGGTACATTCATTGTAAGGTCATCACAACTTGTAAGAGTACATGTGGACGGAGAGGTATGTATTTCAATTTTTTTCAATCTAACACTTTAAAAATAAATAAAAAAAGGTCTGAACCAATGAATGTTATTATAGATGGAGAAAGGGAATTGGGGACAAGAAACTTGGGCTCAAAAGAATATAAAGGATCGACCAACCGATCCAAAAGATCTAATGAAAACACAATTACACTACCTGTTCTCTATTCACATTTACTAGCATTGAAGACTCATTAGGATATGAAGATAAAAAGTGGTAGTATTCATATAGTTGTTTTTTAAGAGAATATATACAGAGAGGAAATTATAGATTGCTTTGCTTCTAAAAATATAAATGACATCCTTGAATAAGGTTGGCTAGGAATCATAGTTGTAAATGTATATATGAGGTATGTTTTCATGAATTGATTTTCTAAAAGCTGATATAATGTGCTAATTATGAATAAATTAATTTTATATTATTTGAAGACATATATATGAAAAAAATGTTGAAGGGATTTCCCCATGATCCAAAATTCAGACTTGTTAGTCCTTATACCACATCAACACAACTAACAAAATTAGAGCCATCAATAAGGGATGAAATACTGAAAGGCTTTATGAAAAAATTTCAAAAAAAGGTTAAAGACGACAGACTCTTCCTAATACCAACCATGCAGGGGTAACACTATACGATTAAAGAATATCAATTATATTTTCACTTCTTTCATTACTTATTCCTTTTTTGTTTTTTTAGGAAAATCGGCTGCTAATTGCGGTGAACTTAGATACTCCAAAGATTTATTTTCTTGATTCAATGCAAGGATATCCAACAAACCGACCAAACATAATGGATTTTTTGAATTTGTAAGACACTAAATCCTATGTTTTAGGTCTAAAAATCAAGTTATATAATTTATATTATATTTTATTGAGGATTTTGTTATGATAGGTTGGTGTATCAATATCGTCTAAAAAAGGAATGAGGACAGGGGATAAGCATAAGGAGGCAAACAAGTACTATGTCTGGACAAGTATTAGGGTATATAGAATAAAATTTCATTATCCAAACACATATCAAAAGAAGTTACCTATTCTCGTAATGATAAAAGTTTTTGTAGTGTCCAAAACAAACAAACGTTAAATATTGCGGTTATTATGTTTGTAAATTTATGAGAGAGATTATTTTCTATCAACAAAATAGCATCCCTAAAGAGGTATTTTCAAAAACAACTACTATTTCATTTAAATTACTTATTAATTAATTATTTATATATTTTTCAGTACTAATCTGACTTTAGAAAAGCCTTATATTCAATAGAGGATATAGATTTGTTCAAAAACGAGTGGGCCACATACCTGATGGAAGATTGTACACAAATAGTATGAAGATCTGACTTGGGGATGTGTATAATTGGAGGAATTTTTTTAGAGGGGTTCACAAAGATCAAAAAATGAAACATTGTTTTATGTAAATATTCATATGAAAATTTTAATTGTTATTAAATAAAATATCCTTCCTCAAATGAGTCATTTTTTCATTTTAAAAGATGAAATTTATAAAAAACATGCAAGAATGATGAACTACTTTTATTTGGGCTCTGGATAAGAAAAACCAGTAAAATCTCCAAAATACCTACATATCACGAATTCCCACTCACTTTAAAAGAAAATATGAATAAAAATATCCACCCTAAATTTATTGTAATATGATCATCAAGGTTTCAAATGGATTCACATGTATTGAACATTTTCATTGGTAGAAATTGTATGTTTTCTGATTATCCATAATAAGAAAATGAAAATTGTTGGAACCTCCTTCCTTTACAAGGTATCCCCCCCAATCCATGTTTTCAATTTAGTAGAACAATACATGGGTCATTTGTGACATGTACAAGTCAACCCCTCCTCAATTTGAGTCACGGTGTGGCAGTTATCACTCAAAGTGTCTCTCTTTTGTTTACAATGGACATAATTTTTAAGTGAAAACAACCACTGATGTATGGAAAACTGTCCAAACGCATTCGGATTGTGTTTATACATTAGGAAAAAAATCCATGTGTCATGTGTGATTTTTAGGAGTCAACCCAACTTCAATCCAAGGCATGGTGTGGCCGGTATCACTCAAAGTTTATTTCTTTTGTTTAAAATGGACATAATTTTTAAGTGAAAACAACAACTGACGTATGGAAAACCAACCAAACGCATTATGATTATTTTGATACTTTAGTAGAATGATCCATGATTCATTTCTTACATGTATGATTCAAACCTGCCTCAATCTGAGGTAGGGTGTGGCCATTATCACTCAAAGTGTCTCTCTTTTGTTTAAAATGGACATAATCTTTAAGAGAAAACAACCACTCACGTATGGAATACTGAACAAATGCATTCTTATTGTGTTGATACTTTATTATAATGATCCATGGGTCATGTGTGACATGTAAAAGTCAACTCCGCCTCAATATGAGGCACGGTGTGGATGGTATCACTCAAAGTGTCTCTCTTTTTTTTTAAATGGACAAAATTTTAAGTGAGAACAACAACTGACATACGGAAAACCAACCAAAAGAATTAGTATTGCATTGATACTTTAGGATAACTATTCATGGAAATTTTTTTATGTGTATGATTCAACCCCACCTCAATACAAGGCACGTTGTGGCCGGTATCCCTCAAAGTGTATCTCTTCTGTTTAAAATGGATAGAATTTTAAGTGAAAACAACCACTAACATACAGAAAACCAACCAAACACATTCGGATTGTGTTGATAATTTAGACCAATGATCCATGGGTAATTTTGTAAATTTAAGAGTAAACCCCACCTCAATACGAGGCAATGTGTGGCTGGTATCACTCAAAGTGTATCTCTTTGGTTTAAAATGTACTGAATTTTAAGTGAAAACAACCACTAATGTATGGAAAAGTGACCAAACACATTTGGATTGTGTTGATTATTTAGTCCAAAGATCCATGATTTATTTGGGACATTTGTGATTCAACCCTGCCTCAATATAAGGAATGGTGTGGTGGGTATGACTCAAAGTTTCTCTCTTTTGTTTAAAATGGACAAAATTTTAAGTGAAAACAAAAACTCACGTACGGAAAAACAACCAAACTCATTAATATTGTGTTGATACTTTATTAAAATGATACATGAGTAATTTATAATGTGTAAGATTCAACCTTACCTCAATATGAGGCACGATGTGTCTGGTTTCACTCAAAGTGTATCTCTTTTGTTTAAAATGGACATAATTTTTAAGTGAAAACATCCACTGACGTACGAAAAATAGACTAAACACATTCATATTGTGTTGATACTTTTTTAAAACAATACATGGGTCATTTGTGACATGTATGTGTCAGTATCGACTCAATCTAAGGCACAGTGTGGCCGATATCACTAAAAGAGTCTCTCTTTTGTTTAAAATGGACAGAATTTTAAGT
This sequence comes from Viscum album, assembly GCA_963277665.1. NCBI lineage: Eukaryota > Viridiplantae > Streptophyta > Magnoliopsida > Santalales > Viscaceae > Viscum > Viscum album. The sequence continues at coordinate 648,954,405 of OY728159.1, read as the reverse complement.
GAAAACAACAACTGAGATACGGAAAACCAACCAAACACATTTATATAGTGTTTATAATTTATTTAAATGATACATGGGTCATTTATAAAATTTAAGAGTCAACCCCACCTCAATAAGATGCACGGTGTGGCCGGTATCACTCAAAGTGTCTCTCTTTTGTTTAAAATGGACAAAATTATAAGTGAAAACAACCTCTGGCGTACAGAAAACTGACCAAATACATTTTTATTGAGTTTTTACTTTAGTAAAACGATCCATGGGTCATTTTTGACATGTAATAGTCAACCCCACCTCTATCTGAGTCATGATGTGGCCATTATCACTCAAAATGTCTCTCTTGTGTTTAAAATGGACAGAATTTTAAGTGAAAACAACAACTGACATACAACAAAATGACAAAAAAGCATTTGGATTGTGTGGATACTTTAAGATTACAATACATGGTTCATTGTTTATGATTAATAGTCAACCCCACCTCAATCTGAGTCATGGTGTGGCCGGTATCACTCAAAGTGTCTCTCTTTTATTTAAAATGGACATAATTTTTAAGTGAAAACAACCAATAATGTACAGAAAATTGAAAAAATACATTAGGATTATGTTGATACTTTAGGAAAACGATCAGTGGGTCATTTGTGTCATGTAAGAGTCAACCGTGCCTCAATCCGAGTCCCGGTGTGGCTGGTATCACTCAAAGTGTCTCTCTTTTGTTTAAATGGACAAAATTTTAAGTGAAAACAACTACTAACGTATAGAAAAACAACCAAAAACATTCGGATTTTTTTTGATACTTTAGGATAATGATCCATGGGTAATTTTTTATGTTTACTATTTAACCTCTCCTCAATCCAAGTCACAGTGTGGCCAGTATTACTCAAAATGTCTCTCTTTTGTTTAAAATGAACATAAGTTTTAAGTGAAAACAACCACTAACAAACAGAAATTTGACCAAATTCATTAGTATTGTGTTGATAATTTAGTAAAATTATCCATGGGTCATGTATGGAGTTTAAAATTCAACCCCTTTTCAATCTGAGGCACAATGCGGCCAGTATCACTCAAAGTGTCTCTCTTTTGTTTAAAATGGACAAAATTTTAAGTGAAAACAACAACTAACATACAAAAAAGTGAAGAAACACATTGATATTGTGTTGATACTTTAGAAGAATGATACATGAGTCATTTTTGATGTGTACAAGTCAACTCCAACTTAATCTGAGGCACATTGTGTCCAGTATCTTTCAAAGTGTCTCTCTTTTGTTTAAAATGGACATAATTTTTAAGTGAAAACTACCACTAATGTATGGAAAACCGAAAAAATGAATTTTTATTATGTTGATATTTTAGTACAATGATCCATGGGTCATGTGTGATATGTACGGGTCAATAATACCTCAATCTGAGGCACGGTGTGGCCGGTATTAGTCAAAGTGTCTCTCTTTGGTTTAAAATCGACAGAATTTTATGTGAAAACCACAACTGACATACGGAAAAGTGACCAAACACATTCATGTAGTTTTGATACATTAGTAGAACAATAAATTGGTCATTTCTGACATTTACAAGTCAACCCCACCTCAATCTGAGGCACGGTGTGGCCGGTATCACTCAAATTGTATCTCTTTTGTTTAAAATGGACATAATTTTTAAGTGAAAACAACCACTAATGTATGTAAAATGGCCCAAATGCATTATTATTCTATTTATACTTTAATCCAACGATCCATGGGTCATATGTGACGTGTACGAGTCAACCCTGCCTCAATTCGAGGCATGGTGTCGCCGGTATCACTCAAAGTGTCTCTCTTTTGTTTAAAATGGATGGAATTTTAATTGAAAACAACAACTGACATAAGGAAAAGCAACCAAAATCATTAGTATTGTGTTGATAATTTATTTTAACTATCCATGGGTAATTTTGGACATGTATGAGTCAACCCTGACTCAATTCGAGACACGGTGTGACCGGTATCACTCAAAGTGTCCCTCTTTTGTTTAAAATGGACAGAATTTTAAGTGAAAATAACCACTGATGTATGGAAAACTGACCAAACACATTAGTATTGTTTTTATACTTTATCAAAACTATCCATGGGTCATGTTTGACATGTCCGAGTCAAACTTTCATCAACCACTAACATACAGAAAACCAACCAAACGCATTCGCATGTATTCCTTAATCAAATTTTTTTAAGGTTCTAACATTGAACTCTCTCTATATATTTTATCTGAGGCAATGTAAGTTTTCATTTGTAGGATCTAGTATTTAAGAGTACCTTTTGATAATTATAATGAATAATTAGTAAATCACATTAGGTAAGTATTTTTTCCCATTCTTTGATCCCAAATTTACTACCACTGTATATTTTATTTGTGTGAACTACTTGATTGATATGTTAATTTTTTTGCAAGTTTTGTTTGGGTGTGCTACTACAGAATTTCATGTTACAATAGGCATGTAATTTATTATTTCAAAACAAGCTGATAAAATATCACTTTGTTATCACTAAAAAAGTGCTGATAAAAGATCCCTTTATCAACCCTTTTTTAGCACTGATAAAGGAGCCCTTTTCAGTGAATTTTCAGTGCTGATAAAGAAGTCCTTTATGATAATTTTTTTATCACTAATAAAGGATCTCTTTATCATTTATTTTTGAGTGATGATAAAGGGTTCCCCACCCCCTTTATCAGTTTTGAGATTTACAGTTCTTTTTAGTGCTCTTAAAACACGTTTTGAGCGCTGATAAATCCCATTTTTGTTGAAGTGATAGATGATTATAGTAAAATGGAATGTGTGATAGTTATACACAGTAAACAAAAAGTTCTTGATTCCATGAAAAATTATCACCTATTTGACAAAAATGACATTGGGCGGATAATTAAAGTTTTGTGATGTAATAATGGAGAGGAATACACATCCATTGAGTTTGAGAATTACATAGAGAAGTATGGAATGGAACATGAAGTGGTAGATGTGAGAACCCCATAGTATAATTGAGTTGTGGAGTGAAGGAAATGTCAAATGAAAAATATGGATAGAACAATGTTTATTGAGAGCCATATCCCACATCATTATTGTAAATAGGTTGTTCAAGTAGTGGTATATATTCAAAATTGAACGAGCCTCTATATGGGTGAAACCAGAACATTGTATGAGTTGTGGCATGAAAGGATCCCTTCATGATATATTTATGTGTTTTCATAAGTAAATTCTTTATCCAAAACCAAGAAGGAAATAAAGGAAAGTATTGTGATGTGGCAGATGAATGAATATTTTTTGGATACTCAATGAATATCAAAGCCTACCAATGCTTCAATAAGTGCCTTGGAAAATTTACGAAAAGAATTTATGTAATTATCATTGAAGAAAAAACCAAAAATTCATCAAATAATTATAATGATGATGTGATAGAAGATGATGAAGAATGTGTACATGTTATAGATCCAAATGATGAAGTCGAGGAAAGAGTGAAAAACCTTCAGAGGTCACAAAATGATGATGATTCGGGAGAAGAATCAGGAGAGGAAACTATTCATGAGGAATCCTCATCTGAACCTCACAGTTAAAATAGAAGAGATGAAATAGATCAATCCAATATCACTGGGTATAGAACTATACCCACCTATACTAAACGAATGAAGAGTAATGCACAATCTATATTCCTATTAGTTGTGGAACTATCCTCATTTGAAGAAGCTGAAAAGGTTGAATCATGGGTTAAATCCATGAATGATGAGTTGGATCATATTGATAATAACCAAACATGGGACCTTGTTAAGAGACCCTAAGGTCCAAATGTGATTGGTACAAAGTGTCTTTTCAAGAAAAAATTTGATGATCATGGAAGTGTTATTAGAAATATGGCACAACTGGTATGTAAAGGATATTCACATATTAAAGGTATTGATTTGGAATAAACATTTTCTCCAATGGATAGACTATAGTCAATTAGGATTTTTCTTCACATGGTAATCCAAATAGGATATAAATTATATTATATGGATATCATGACAACATTCTTGAAAGGTTTTCTCAAAGAAGAAGTCTATATTGAAAAACCAATGGGTTTTCTTCCTAGTAATGATGAAATGAAGGTTTGAAAACTAAATAAGGCCCTCTATGGTTTAAAGAGGGAACCATGGACATTATATTACTAACTTGATTCTTATATCAATAAGTTGGAATTCAAAAGAGGTGGATTTGATCACAATCTCTATGTGAAGAATTATCAGAATGATCAGTTCATGGTGCTAGTTTATGTGGATGATATATTCATTGGTGGTAGTGGGCAGGGATTAGTTAAAGAATTTTCAAATCACATGATTTCGGAATTTAAAATTTCTATTATTGGATAACTCACATACTTCTTAGGGTTGTAAGTGATTCAGAAGAAGGATTACAGTTTCATTTATCAGGAAAATTATGAAAAAGTTTTGTTGAAGAAATTTAATATGGAAGATTCTAAACCAGCGGTGACTCTGATTGTGGTTGGAACAAAACTTAGAGTGCATTAGGATGGGACATATTTGTATCCCAGAATTTATAATAGATTCATTGGAATATTACTGTACCTTATAGTGACATGGTTGGATATTTGCTTTGCAACATGTTTAGTGGACCACTGTAAAAGTAATCTGAGGTAAGAACATGTTACGGAAGATAAAATAATCATGAGGTACATTCAAGGTACTCACAATTAGGGATTATTATTTTACACATGAAAATATAATGAATTATTTTCATTTTTGGATGCTGAATGGGCTAGATATGTGGTGGATATAAAGTCCAAGAGTTCTGGAGAATTCATTATTGGAATGAAATGTGAATGATTATTAAGAAAGAAATAGAAAATTACATCACTTAGTACTATTGAATCTTAATATATCTCTGCTACCAAGGAATACACTCAGTTTCATTGGATGAAGTAACAACTGACTGACATAGGTGATGAGGTGAAAAAACAAATGGTGATTTATTGTGACAACAAGAGCACAATTGATCTTACTAATAATCATGTTCATCATTCTCGTATGAAACATATTTAAATCATATTTCACTTCATCAAGGAAAGTTTTGAACATGGCATGATTGAAATGGACTATATGGGAACTGATGAGCAAGTAGCTAACCTTAATACCAAGCCACTGTCAGCGGTTGTGTTTGAGAAACATTAGTTGAACCTAAGTGTTCATCCACCTCCTAGTGCATGAAGAGTTTATGAATGTTCCCCTCTCCCCAGTAATATTAACCTTTTTAATTAGTTTTTGGAAGTGATTTAGATTTATGGGGGAGATACTATCTAGGGGGCGTGTTTTGAGCTATACAATGGAAAAATACTGGTCTCTATGTTTATTGCCAATGGTGGAGAAGGAATAATTTTAGGAAATGTAATGCTTCTATGTCACAATGAAAATTTGGTTTTAGGAGGATAAGTAATAAATTCAGTACATTTAATATGTCTATATATGACGGGAATTCAGTGTTAAGAGGAAATAATTAATGAATAAATTTAGGACATGTAGTGCATCTATGTCTAATGAAAATTCTGTGTTAGGAGAAAATAATTCAGGTCGTGAAATTATTCTGTGACACAATATGAGAATAGATTTGACATCATTAAGAATTATAAAACATGGGAACCCAATTCAAGATTCCCCTATTGTTTTATACATCAAGCATTGCTCACATAGACATAGAGTGTTGGCTAAGTATATTCTTACATATCAAGTTTTGATATTGGTTGGTGCTCTATTGAATTTTTCTAAAGATTTCCAATGGACCCAAATGGGGAGATTGTGGGAACCACAATAGTTCTATGTTAGAAATGGAGTATGATTTGTTTTTTTTCAATCCTCATTAGAAGTTCATGATGTTTTCTAGGAAATGGGTCATACAGTTCAAACAGAAAACAGTATTGAAAGTGGGGTTCTTTCACAATTTTCCAAAAAAATTGGGGTCCAAAAATTGGAATATGTAGAAAAGTGTTTTTGGTAAAGGGAATTGCGTACAAGATTGAAGGGTGTTTAAAAACTTGCACATAAGACCTGATTTGGGATTAGTGCATAAAAATATGAAAAATTAAAAAATTACACGCAAGAGTTAAATGTGTGTTAAAGATGATGTTGTGAGGAAGAATCTTATGCTCCCAATGCAACATCAAAAGGGGTTTTGAGTGCTCATAAAGAATCTTGCGTGCACTGAAAAAGATGTGTCAGAACTTGTGCAAAAGTTCATCGAGGCCTATAAATAGGTGGCTACCCCCATGGAAGACTTAATATTTTTATAATTAAAATATGGTTTCTCTTCTGCACGAAATATTTTCACGTGAAATAATTAAAGAGAGTTAATCTTGTGTGAAGGGTTTTCCTTTAGTATGAAAAGACCAAGTGAACCATTTGATGTAGTTTCACAAAAGATAAGGGTTGCGAAAAAAGTTGGGGATTCACAAAATTAATCTTGCATGAAAAATCCAAACTCTTTCACATAGGTTAAAGTATTATGTTCCAGTGTAGTGTTAATCTTCTAACAGGTTTTTGAATATCCAGTTTGTGTGATTTGTGCTTTCAAGTGCATCAGTTCAGAACTTCGATCCAAGTAGTGTCCCATGCTGGAGAGAGACAAGAACATCAATGAAAATATGTTGAAGAGACCCTCAATTCAATACACTGAGTAAGACTTCTCCCAAGGTAGTTATCAAGGGGGAGTAGATGGAAGTGTTCTGAGGGACGCAGTGGTCTATCCCTAAATTATTATAAAGGAAGTGTGTCTAGCATAGAGTGACTGTATTTGAACTCTTGTACTCCACAACTAGATAATATTAGTGGATTTTCATACGACTGACACATTGTCGATGTATGATCCTTAAACATAGCCCTTTGTGGTGAACAAAGTATAAGTATTGTGAGGTCTCTTCTCTTGTGATCATTTATTTTTTGTTCTTATCCATCATACAAGTTTAACGCATTCCTACCAATGTGGGAACAAGATATATCACTTTAAAAGGAAATGTTGACATTCTAATTCACACCACCCCTCTCAGGGTGTCCTGGGGTCCTAGAATGTGAACTTGATTCAGTAATACGTTGCTAGAAATAAAAGTGAACTAATTTCAATAATACATGGATGAAACAAGTTGTGAACATAGTTCTATAATTTAGCGGTGGAACATGAAGTGAACTCAGTTCAGTAAAATAAGGGAAGAATGAGGAGTGAACTCTATTCATTAATAAATGGATTGAATGGTAATTAAACCCGGTTGAGTAATACAGGGATGGAAGGGGAATTGAAACAAGTTTAGTAAAGTAATATTTCCACTAAGATGGTCATGGGAGTTAACCTTGACTACTAATATGGTTTTGTGATTGAACCCATTCCACTATGATGGCCTTGGTGGTAATACATGACTACTATAGAAATAATTTTATATATTTATGTGTCTAAAAATATTCTATGTCTTTTCATATGTTATGATTTAATGTCTTATACTATTCAGTCCCCTGTGATTATTATCTTACAAAATACCAATATTGAATCCATGAATCTTGATTATGATCCTTGATATGGAAGATATGATCTTATAATGTTATGATCAGGATCTCATGAACTTATAATCATGATAATTCTTACATATCTCTCTTGATTACCCTTATTGAGCATATGGGATCAACCTTTATTACGGTTTCGTTCCCCCATGTTTTGAACAAAGGTTTATATAGCAATACTAAAGATGATGAACAGTAATTAAAACATTGAAGATCTTTCAGCATATTAGAATACTATGTTTCTTGTTTCAAAAGTCACTAAACTGTTACGATCCATTGGTATTTGCATTGTAAATGTGATGAATAATAATCTAAAATGATTTAATATCGATGTATGTTAAGCTTGGTTCTCTATATTTGGTATCAAAGAAAGGGTTTAGTAATCCTTGGGAAACTAGTTTAAGGTCCCTAGAGGTATTTTAATGATATATCTAGGTATTTATTTAAGGATAAGACTAGGGTGTAAAATTATTAAAAGAAATATTCACAATTTATACGTCCTATAAGTATTCTTTCACAATTTTGTGGTTTTATTCTATGATAAGTGTCTAGAACACTTTGATTTCTAGTTTTATTAAATAGAGGGAACTATAAGAAACTAGGTTAACATTGAATGTTTTAGATTTGGAATGTATGGGCATTATGAAAATATATTTCCTAATCAGAAATCTCAATAAGGGAATAAGTAAGGTGGAAGTATTGTTTTTATACTACTAAAGATAATGATCACTCTGAATGACATGTGGAAGGTAAGAGAATATCTAACAATAATAATAATGATAAAATTAAAGTTGAGGTATCATAAGACATAATTCATAATTCATAGTATAGGAAAGGGGTATTAAGGAAAAATATGATGAAGCCTATATAATGGGTTAAGAATAATGTTGTAGGATTGATGTTTATATGTATTTTAATTCAAGAAATTTTTTATTTGTATCAATATTTTTATGTCTTCCATTTATGATTTCCAAAAAAATGGTGTTGATGACCAAGAAAAGTGACTTAATGGAAAGGTTATATTATGAATAACCAAATTTAATCTGGAATGTGTTCTTTATGTTGAGAAAATTGTGTTTATCTTAGATAAAGAGATGATTATTGTTAAAGTTAATTGGATAAAATTTATTATCATGGAACTAATTATTTATTGGTTGAAATAGTGGTCTATGTTTTTGTGGATGATGTTTACAAATTTTTTAGTTTTAAGGAATATATAAAATGATATATTAAATAATAAATCATACATATTTTTAATAAGGTTTTATGCTAATTCAAGTTATTATCAGGTTTCAAGAGAAAAAAATATAATGGTATTCACATGTTTGTTATGTGAAAAACATGATCTAAATTATTCTATACAAGGGAACAATACAAATATGTTTTTGAGAAACTTAGTGACTTTATTTATAAATCTTTTGACATTAATCATTCAAAAGTGTAATAAGGTAAACCATTTACATAATGGTTTACATTAGAATTCATATGTAGTTTTAGAGAATAAAGTATTATCTCAACATATGAGTATTTATAAATATTGGATAACTTTTATTAACCATTTTTCTATTATTCTAATTAAAGAAATATAGAACGACTTGATATTCTACCTCATGATCTATTATTACTTCAGAAATGACAAATTCACCTTCATTTCATAGAGTAAGAGTTTATGTGGAAATATAATAAAGGAGCACCAAATGGTAGGATTGTGTAGATGGAAACAAATAAAATCATATTTGTATATTTACTTATGTTCATATATAGTAAAATAATTCCTCAACTCTAGGAAAAATAATATAGATAAATAATTATCCTAAAACATTCATTTCTGTTGAACTGAAGCTGTTATTAATCATAAAATATTTATGTTTTTGAGTCCCTTAAAATTATATTGATAATTCAATTACTAGTTATCAATAATCATAATCACTCTCTATAATTGTTTGAATTTTTATACCATTTTTAATCTCCACTCCAAACATATTCTATCCAAAGTGGAATGCTAGTTATGATATACATTGGGTAACCGTTAAGGTTCCAACATTCCATTTTAAATGAAATTTTAGTATTCATTTTTTTAATGTGTGTTTCTATGAAAGAACATTTAAGTGTTAATACTTTGATAAAAAAGATGAATTTCAGGGGTAAAATTCATTTTTTCTGTGTTAGAATGTAACACCCTAAGATTTTTTGAATAATTTTTTTCTTTTAGAATTAATTTAATCTTTCCAATATTGTTCATTTCACACAATAATGAATATATCATGTGTTGTAAGAAATAATCAAGATATTATTTATTTTTACACAACATGATGTTGATCTTTAGAAATGTGGAGCACTTATACTAGATTTAGGTACATGTAGCACTATGTTTTGATAATCTTATATAGAATGATGAGTTCTTTTGATAAATTGTGTGACACCCAAGACCTAGTTCTATCAAACTACAACATAATATTGATAATATTATTAAATTATAATTATAGTTATAATGTATCCATATTTATTAATATTATTAATTAAATCATTAAAATATGTTTTAAACATGTATATAAGAATAATTATTTATTGACCTATTAAATAAAAATAAAAACTACAACATTTTAACAATATAGAAAATGCCTAGTTAGAAAACTATATTTATCAAATAAATCACATTTTATAATAAAAAATTAATTAAAACACTTTAGATAAATTATTATAAGGAAATATAAATATATTATATTCATTTATCTACTTAAATTTCATGTTATGTGTTTTCTAGACTATATATATTAATAAATTCAATTTTACAAAATAAAATATTTTTTATTTAAAAGGTAATTTTACAACCATTCAATGGAACACCTATTTTAAATATAATTTTTTACACATTAAGAAATTTTATTTGAAAAAATATATGTCATTTTTAAATTTTTTAAATTAATTTTTACATTGGGTAAAAAAATTATCAGAAGTTTTCTTTTTTGATTAATTGTAAAAAACACTGAATTCGAATTGGAAACAGTATTTTTGGATTATTTATTTATATAGGTAAGTTAAAATTTAAATTTCTTTTAAAGTGTATTATTATAAATTATACATATATTAATATAATTTATATAATATTAATCAATTTAACATTGAAATTTGATATGTAAATAGTCTAAATATCTGAACATTTTCACATTAAAAGCATGTTTCCTCATCCCATCTTCAAGATTATTTGTAAGTTAATTTATACCACTTATGATTTTAAAATATGAAAAAATTGTTTAAATATTTTGAATTATGATAATTTATAATTTATAGTGTGGTTAATTTAGTTTTTTGACTAAAATTATTAGTGAATATAATTAAAATTAATTACAATGGTTAAGGTAAAACCAAGTTTACTTAGTTGTTAAACATTAACATAAGGGGACAAATAACCGTGACTCGTTTAAAAATAAATTTTATTCACATATTTAGAAAATAAGATCCCTTTTACCTAAAATTTATTATTATTAGAGGCACACGATGTAATGGAGACCTCTTAATAGTGTTTACATTTGTGTATTTATAAGAATGTGTGACCTCATTCACAATAAAAGGGAACTACCCCCCCCCCCCCCCCCCAGCTCCCATTGTCACACCACCCAATCCCATTATATCATAATAAACCCTATAAAATAATCTACCAATATCCATCCATTAATCTAGGAATCATCACATTATAATGAAAGAAAACAGTTATTGTTTATTGGTACCAACCAAAACAAATTACCCAAAGAATGGGTAACATCCTTCAATAATAACATTTGTTTTATTTATTTATCCTCCCTGTAAATTATTATTATTACATTATTATATGATAAACAAATAATAATAAATATACTTAGATTTTTTAGGATAAATTTTCAACCTACACCGACACACACTTCAATCAAATGGGATAGAAAACCATTATCTGTGTGTATGGTAGACTACCGCATCATGAATTAATATCATTCATTCTTCCATTACCAACTTTAATGGATGGGAATAATGATGGTAATAATATTTAGATATGATATATATGATTTTTTTAATATTTTAGGAAATTATTATATGACACATACCTTCCTTTTTTGTTTTTTGTTGGAATATTATAACTTCGTTTGTGGACATGTGGAATACTGCTTCCTCAAAGTAATGTGACTCGTTCACAAATTACATGGAATTAAATAAGGATGTATTAATTAAAAATAATTTATATTTATTTAATAATTATGATACATTAATTATAATAAATATATTTATATACATCATTTACTTTTTAAAAATGTGAAAAAAATGGAAACAATGTTCATGAGTACATATAGCCTACTGTCTCCTTTAACTGTGTAATTCATATCATATTTCTATAATTTATGGATTATTATAAAAAAATATACTGAATATATGTGATATTTTTATACTTTTCTACACTATTAAAAAAGTAAATCATTATCTATGTCAAATTATCAATAATAAAAAGTCATAACATATACAAAAACAAATCTTTTATTACCTGAAACATATCTTGAACATGAAATTGTTAATAAATAGATAATAAAAAAGTTATTACCATGTCATGTATGATATTATATATATTAATATTTTTTATATTTATAAAAAAAATATTTATTATACAGGAGGTTTCAATATGTATGCAGAAATTCAAGACTTAAGGTAAGGGTTTTCTCATCTCATGTTTATTTCTATGAGATATATGCTATATTCACCACCAATTATTATTATTTGTTGTATATAAGAACATATGAAATGTAATATCATGAAATTAATTTATTTCATGATAATTGAATTTTAATTTTTTGATATTCTTTTATGCATCTAATGATTCAAATGTTACTCAAATAGTAAGGGGATTTATTATCTCACTTTTATTTCAATGAGACATATGCCTTAATCCCCGCTCATTTTTTTGTGTGGTGAATATACTAAACATGAATGTAATAAATGGTTTATATGGTTAAAATTTTTGGTATTTACGTATCCATTTTATGATCTCTCTTTAGGGGGTTTTATTGTTCAAAAGTAACCAAATCAGTAAGGTAGTTTTTCTCAATTTTCCTTTTTTGAGACACATGTTTTGTTATGAAACTATATTCATTCACTTGGTTTATATAAATACCTATTAAATATTTTATATTGGATATAATTCATATCATGATATTTTATGGTACCCGTAATCTAATTCTTTCTTGGGGTCATAATTCAATGTTACTAAAGTGGTAACATTTTATAGCTATAATCTCATCATATCAGTTTTTTATGATTATTCTTACATTGATGAAATATTATGATCCATATCTCAAGAAATATATTGAACTTTCTTATCCTCTATTTTTTCATGATATATTCATGTAATGGTACTTTTTACACACTTTTATGCCTGTGATAAATAATAAAATGATTTTAATAATATCTAACTTTATTTCTCTCTTTGGTTGGAAAATATATTTTATTTAAAAACTATGTTTCCTAAAAATTATTTCAAAATATTTTAAACTTATTTTGAAAATAATTTTCATGTAAATGGTTTAATTTTTTTTTGGTTTTAAAATATTCCACCATAGGTATTCAATGTTAATTAAAATATAAAATGGTTTTTGATATGTTTTAGGTTTTAGAAATATTTTTTCAAAGAGGTAAGTATATTTTCCACAATAAAGTTTTTATATGATCATTGAAAATTATTCTCCACCTATGATGACATCATTTGATATTTTTTATAAATTACTAGGAATATTATCCAAGTAAACTATTAATATTTTTCATTTGAATGATTTATGTTTAAATAGAAATTTTTTTTATGAAACCACATCTGTTTTACATGTTATACCATGATAAATTGATTTTAGAAAATGCCTCGTTTAATGGGTTATTATATGATGAAATTGTCTTTAAACCTATCTATTTTTAATAGGTTATGATATGATGAAATTTTTATGATACACATTTCATTTCATGGGTTGTGATATGATGTCTATGAAACAATTCTCTTTTTGTATGCCATGATATTATGAGTTTTTTATTATCTCATGGAATATTTACTTATGTTTTCTTTATGAGAAATGTGGGAACTATATCTCCCTAAAATTGATAGGGTAATGATTGTAATATCATGATTTAAATTGGGATGAAATGTAGAGTGAACTCTGTTCAATAATAAAGTGTTGTAATGGGAAGCAAACTTGGATCAGAAATACAGGGCTGGAATGAGGAGTGGAATTCGTTTGTTAATACATATTTGGAATGTGTAATGAACTAAGTTCTAAAATATGAGTTGGGAATGAGGAGTGAACTAAGATTATTAATAGAGGGTTGGAATGATGAGAAAACTCAGTACAATAATACAAAGTTGGAATGGGAAGTGATCATGATTCAGTAATATAGGGTTGGAAAGAGGAGTGTGTATGGTTTAGTAATACATGGATAGAATAAGGATTGAACTCTATTTAGTAATACAAGTATGGAATGGGATATGATCCTAGATTAATAATATGGGGTTGGAATGAGGAGTGAACTAGGTTCAAGGATATAGGTCTAAAATAGGAAGTGAACCCAGTTCAGTAATACAATGCTAGAATAGAGAGTGAACCTAGTTGAGTAATGGAAATTGTCCACTAATATTATTTTGATTGTGAAATTTGACTACTAAATAGTTTGGGGAGTGACCCAATTCCACAGATATGGACTTAAACATATTCCTTTTTTACTATGGAAATAACTTTATATTTTATTTTTAAGCCATAATTCCATGTCTTTTTTCTATGTTATGAATTCATGGCTTATGATCTTGATTTCCATATGATTCATATATTATGAACTTCCAATATTGATTCCATGAATCTTGATTTTTACTGTTGATATATAGGAGAGGATATTCTAATATTATGATCATTTTATCAAACCATTAGACTCATGATTATACTTACATATCTCCCTTGTTTATCCTTACTAAGTATCTGATCTCACCCTTTATTTTGTTTCCTTCCCCAGGTTTTGAAGAAATGAATTATGTTAAAATAATTTTAGAGAAGATATTTATGGGAAACAATGAAGATTTATCACCATAGTAGAATATTATTTTTCAATATTCCATAGACACTAAACTGTTATTATCCTATAGCATGCACTTTTGCAATGTTTTGAATATTCATCTAAAATTATTTAGTATCCATGTATGTTATTTTTGGGTCACTATAATTTTATGAACCAGAGGAAAAAATTTTTATAATAAATAAAACTCTAATGTTAGCTTTAGGGAAAATTTATTACAATAGGGAATTATAAATATTTATGACTTAATTTAGTTTTATTAATGAAATAATAAAATTAAATAGGTATTTTTTTCTACAATAATTCCTCATCATGATTTTGGTCATGTGGATTTTTGGGAAAGAGTGTGGGAGACCATGGTTTTGGATATATCAGACCATTATATATCTATTTTAAAAATTATGGGTATAAAAAGGATATTGTTGTAGAATTTACTAGAAATTATGAATCATTTAATCTAATTATTGAGTCATAGGGGGTACTCTATGTTATTAGAAATTGACATAAAAATGTAGTAGAAGATAGGAAATAATTGAATCATAAGTTAAACCTACTAATATATCTAATGAATTAACACAATGAAGGAAATTTTTAGACATTTCTAGGATAGTAAATAATTAAACATTTTATGTTTAACTATTCAATTTATTTAATGATTATATGTATTTCATATGATCATCTATAGTATCACCAAATATTGTTGTAGAGTGAAAGATTGACCATAAAGATAATCTAATTTTCATTATATCTGAAAATACATAGATCAAAAAAAACAATAATCTTATTTTCACAATATTTGATTTTGAAGAAATATATTTTCTGGTCTCCGATTAGGTTATAGTTCAAATATAAGGTCTCTCATGCTCCAATAATAGATGAGTCTTTTGGTATAGTAGGGATCTTATAATTTAATATATGGGATAACATTTTTTGTTTTACAATATCAATTTCCAAATCACGGTTATCTATGTATGATGAATTTTTATATATAAATTTATATGATATAGGGATGAAATTTGACTTTGAGTGGGAACATAATGAGAAACCCTAGTTGGAAAATATAATGGTCAATCCAAATGTTATTCCAATAGAGATTAGGGAAATAGATCATAACAAGATACGTTAATTTGATATAATATTTGAGAGTAGTAAAAATTATATATATAATGTGAATCCAAAGAGAAAAAATATATTAGTAGTGGAGTAAATTTCAATAGTAGATAAAGGAACGATAATAAATCATTTATAAATCAAATAATAAAGGGGGAAAATTATATTAGGTCATGTGATCACCATTTAAATAATGAGTTCAACCTCACAAAGTTGTTCATCAACATTGGCATCTTTATAGATGGGGGGACTGATACTCTGACATTGAGTGTTGATTTAAATATAGTTATTATAGTTTATAAGAATAATTTCCTATTTTTTTAGTCAATCAATAGGAATCATTTAGTAAATGGATAACCTTCTCTTTTTTTACTGAATGATAAAATTTACATCTCAAATTGTTTTCAATTTCTATACTCTCTTGTTACCTCAACAATGAATTCATTATAATATATGAATATTATAAAGTGATATTATTATCTTTATATTCACATGATCATTATATTATAATGTGTTATGTGAACCATAACATCCAAGCACATGATTCATTGTTGAAATATATAGATCAATATATATTGATTTAAAGAATTTCCCACATATGCATTTTTTTGATATTTAATAAATTTGGCAACATTTTATGTCTGGGGATGACTATTTGGCATAAGAATGGGAAATTTCATTCCCTCCTAAACATGTACTCATAGAGATATACATCCCACCTAGATATTTGACATATTTTCAATCATTATATGATATGGTTAGTCTATTAAGAAATACGAAAGCTTAATGACCCTTTATAATAAAAATCAATAAGTTTGTTTTAATAGATATTACAATGCTAAAAGGTTTTATGTCATAAAAAATTACTAATTTTTTCATTATATTGAAACATATGAACTAATATATTTTATAATGGTAATGTAACTATAAAATTTTCATATATTATTCATCCCAAAATAAATAACATAAATTTTCACAAGGCCAATACGCAATCCCTACTTGAATTGGGTCTTCTTATTTATTACATAATTATTTCCTAAGACATGAATAGGAATATGATTAGTGGATAGAATCAAGGTTTCATCTCATCCATACATCTGGTATTTTTCAACATGATATAGTTAAATTTATTTCATTTTTTACATTATAAATTTTTTACTTTTTTTAAGTTATATATCAATTTATGAAAAGATTCACCTTTTATAGAGGGTACAATTTTCCAATTTTATGGTTCCTAAGTATCATTTCTCTTCCCTTTTAGAATATTAATGTCTTTTATATTGAACCAATGATGTGATTTATTAATATTTAGTTACTTTAACCAATAGTTTAGAAATTATATTTAGTAATGGAATGGTAAACTAAACATGAATCAAGATTACAATTCTAAAATAAACAATATCAAGGGGGAGTGGACATAGTTCAATATCATAGTGATCAAACTAAAATATACATTTTTCATAATACATTATTAAAAATTAATTATTGATTATATATAATGATAATGGAATGTTTAATACTGATATTAATGATTAAGGGACCATATATTTATAAAGAACCATGGGGAGAGGAAAACTTAGTATATGTTTATTAATCTCAAAATAAGGATGATGGTTGTGGTGTGACTACCAAAATTATTATCTACATCTAGGAGTGAAATATTATAATAAACCTTACTCTAGTAAAAAGAAGATAATTTTTACTTTATTATATTGGCTGAGAAACAATGGATATCACTATGTAGGATCAATCAGTTTTTTAGCCCTAGAAAACTTGATACATTCATAATTCACATATTACATTCAAAATATAAATGAAATAAAATAATAATAATTCATTCATCCTGGATTTTAATCATAATATCCTTATTCATATCCAGGGTAAAGGAAAAAATGAATGTCTGATCATGGATGCTTAGTAGGGGTTATATACAATGGAAGGGTACATGACTAAATAAGGAATAATCGATAAGGAAAGGTAAATAACTGAAATAAAATTCCACTAATCAATAAATTATTCCAGAAACACATCAATGGATGATAAAAATATAACAATATCATTGATAATAATACATTAATTCTTGATGAAGGAAATACATACTATTTGATGTCATGATTTTTTTGTTCATAAAATATCTTATATAAAGAACGTTTTCCAATATAGTTTTATATTATTGGTAAATACTCATAAAATATGGAATACTGATTTTCATCATGAGACATATTGACACATTGAAGGTTTTATAATTTCCATCCCCAACTATCACTACATGTCCAATGTAATCCTCATATATTGAATGATCAATTTAATGCATGAAAATATTACTTATCAACAAATTTTTGTATTCATTTAACTATAAAGATTATCAACATTTCCCTAATCAATCAAATAACATTGATATCCAGACAATATATGTATAAATGGAATATAGGTTGTGAAGTAATCATATCCATGATGAAAATAATATCGTTATCTATGAATATTTAATTTATAATGTGAATTGATCACAATAAATTTAATGTTTTAAGAGATATTTAACATCCAAATACCAAATATATGATAAATTAACACCATGAATTTATTAGAAATAATGAATTTTGAATAAATACATATTTTCTTAGAATAAAATAATATTTATGTGGAATATTAAAATAAATTATCTCAAAAAAGTTATATTTTTAAAAAGGATAAGTAATAATGAAGAATTTACATGGTGAAAACTATTATGGCATCAGGAATTCTAGTTAATATCGTATAAATTAAAACAACATTTTGTTTGACTTGTTGTAAATAATGTTGAGAAAAACATTTCAAGATAATCTAAAAAATATTCCATCTATACTATGTAAAAAGTAATTGAGAACATAAAATATCAGTTATAAATCCTTTTTATTAAATAAGAATTATTTTTATAAAATAATTATTAAAAATAAGGGTATGGAAGAAAAATATGCATGTTCAATAACATAAATAAGATATTATTTTCATTTAAAAATAAATCTTAAAAATGGCACACAACTTGAGTCATTAATTATCATAAAAAATGGGTATTCATGTAAAATACGTCAAATAGGTGGTATATAAAGCATAAGTAAATATATATGTGTATTGTAAAATATATATCAACATATTGGAAATTGTGATGAAATCCTTAACCTCATGTTTCTCCTTTGTTGAATGTGGTTTAAAATCATAAAAAAATTAAACATGTTAATAATTTATAAAAAATAATATTAATATTTTTATAACATATATTGATTATTTTATAGCATATTATCATCCAACCATCAACAAACATTGATTGTTATCATTTTTTATGGGTGATAACTTCTTTATTTTATCATAATTATTTGTTATATAATTTATAAGCATTGTACATTGATTATGTTTAGATAATTTCCATGGTTGTATTCATGATGTAAATATTATATATATATATATATATCCATTATTTCCATCACTAAAACCGTCCTAGTATTTTGGGGATGAAGAAAAATTATTCCACCACTATGTGGAGATAATAGGTTGTACATACACTCGAGTGATGATTTCAATATTAATAGAATGAAAAATAGGTGGAATATGGTTTTTCAATAGTTATAATTAAATATTTTAAAATTTATGATAAAATATTTGTAATTTTAGGATGGATGTGAAACATTAATTGGATATAGAATAATAGTTAAAATTGAATGATTTAGTAAATATGAACAACTTTTATTTGAATGATCTCCTTTAGATCTTCTCTTATGGGCCAAAGGAATATCTATTAGGGACACCAGTACCTCCATAACATAGATTATTCATTTAATAATTGACAAACATATGGTTTTCTTATGATATATGGCTTAATATTTATTTAATAATTAAGGGAAGGAGTTTTCTTTTATAAGTTAGTGGAGGGGAATTCTTGGAATTTATTGATGTATTAACTTATTATTAATTAATTTAATGTAATAATGGGTCCAAATTCATATAAATTGAAACAAAGTTCTGTATAAGTAAGAAACATATTATTTATTAATATTTGGACTAGTTGGAGGTATATTTCTCCCGATATATTTTTGTTATAACCCTCGTTATCAATTTTGAAAATTACCATACTATTAATGTTTACTACCATTTAAGGGTTAAAATAAAATTAAAAATAAAAAATGAAAAAATGACCCATAAATGGAATATTGTTGATGTTTCCACACATATATAATTAATTTTACAAAATATAAGATTTTTAAAATATTTAATAATTTAATAAAATATTATTTACTATAAAATGACTTTAATGTAATTTTTATGACTATTCATTTAATTGGACTTTAAATACATATAAAAAATGGGATAGCCTGCATATAATCCTTTAAAAAATATCAAAAAAAATCATATATATCATTAAAATTAATTGTAAACATTAATTATTTAAAATTATATCAGTTTTAATATTTTAAAAATCATTTATTAAAATATCAATTAATTGAAAAAATATTATATCAGTGTTTCATATGAATATTTGTTTTTAAATAATTATTAAAAATTAGATATAAATTATTATAAAATAATTTCAATATTATCAAAATGTATGTCAATATATATTAATTACTTTATTTTTTCACAATATGAACACATAAGACATATTAAAAATTTAGAGAATCACATATTGTGACTTTCAATGATTTAAATAATATATTGTTTTTTAATGTATATATGTCCATTATACAAGTTTATATAAAGATTCAGGTGATAAGGACAGAAATATTTTCATCCAATAGAGAATATGAAGAAATATTGTGACATTTTCACTGATTTTTAACCTAGATTAACCTAATTTACCATTTAGAGAGTTAATAAATTTTACTATAGTTACTATACATAATTCCTAAAAAAGGTATTATTTAATTGATTTGAACATAAATATTTCATATTTGATATCAATTTTTAGATATTCAATTCCAATTATCAAAAATAATTATTTTTAATTTAAATGCTTTAGTGACAATGAAAAATAGTTTTGAGAAAAATTCAATTTTAAGCATAAAAATAAACATACATTAAAATCACTGAAATAATTGATTCAAATTAGATTATTGTAAATAAAATTTATCCTATTAAACTATAATAAAAAATAAAAAATTACAATGGTACTTTTAAATTAAAAAAATTAATGAAAATAAATAGAAATATTTTAAAAATGAATTTTCACTATTCATTGCGAAAAAAATTTAGAAAATTTTCATAATTTTAACTTAGTTTATTTTTGATATGGTTATTCAAGAAATTAAAATTATTTTATAAAATAACTTTTATAAAACTTTTAAAAAAATATTATATTTTTTATGAATAAAATTAATTTGTTTGTATAGAAAACATGATTTTTTTTGTAAAATTAATTTAAAATAAATTGAGAGTGTGTTTCCTAACTATAAATAAATTAATATAGTGAATTAATATAATATATATTTCATAATTGTGTTATTAATATTAATAAAAATGACTTTATTATTATGGTCATATTTATATAATAATATTTCAGGGTTCATTTAAGATTGGTGTTGCCTATTTTATAAGCTATCAAACATATTATTCTTTTAAGAAAATGTGATATTACATTTATACGACCTAAAAATTTATTCCAAAAAATTTTCATGGATCTTAACATCAAATGAAATGAGTGTGGTTCTTCTTCACAACATCTTAATATTCCCACATTGCTTCTTTAATTTAATGATTTGTATAATGCAACTTTAGCAGTCAAATTGTTTGATTCCTTAACAAAATCTCTCTAGTGTCATGAATATGGATTGTATATTTATTGTAATATAGAATAGTTTCAAGTTTTATTTATTCATAGGTAGTTATATGCATTGGTTCTAGCATATAAATACTTAATAAAGAGATATAAAACACATTAACCTTAGAAAGTCTTGGTGGAAATACCCATCACCAATCCATTAATCTAACTATTTATAAGTTTTTAAAATGTGTGATATAACCAGAGATATGATTTCTCATATTAAGAAACCATATAACACTATTTATTATAGATTAATTTTAAAAAATGATCTCCCACATGAAATTATATTTCATTCCTTTTTCTATTAGCATATTTATTTTCCCCATATATATATATATATATATTTTATTTTGAGTATGAATATCCTTTACCATTGAAAATTTATCTTTAACATGATAAATCCCCACAATATTTCATTATCCAATATCATCTCAACACATGGGTTGTAAAAAATAGTATTCCATACATTTCTTGATATGGTTCCATTTGAATACTGTAATGGAAACTATTTTTGTTGGAAAAATACACAAATGGTATATATTAATTTCAAATAGCTTAAAATACATGTGAGAATTCACTCAACATGTATTCTAATGTTTAATTGAACTTTAGAACTGTCCATAAATTTGAGAATGATAGGAAATGATCAAATGAATCTTAGTATCATAAGACTTCTAAAGATTATTCTTAAATATTGATGTAAATAATGGATCATAATCTGACATAATTGAATGATGTGAACTGTGATTCCTTACAATTTCATTAATATTGAGCTTCTCAAAGATCTTAATATGTAAATATTATCCTATATGAAGGAAACATGCATATTTGTTAAATAAATAAATAAAACCCATATTACATTGTTCTTCATAGTGCTGTTTGGAAATATATTGATAAATACAATATTAATGGCATCCCTTTTAAAGATAATAATAGATATAGGTTGCATGAATCCACTAGTTTGTTTTCCCTATACCTTAAACTTTTAGAAACCCAAATATTTGGACATATAATGAAGGATTTCACAATTCATGTTTCACCACAAAATTTGTTCCATCAAATCCCTATACATCTTTTTTATGTATGTTTTGTTGGCCCATAGATGATGTTGGCCACCATATCTAACTATAATGGTTTTAATTATCACAGATCATGTCATATATTAACATATATCTTACCTCTTGATAGATAATATATTATTTCAAAGCATTATCTTGAATATCATATCATTTCAATCATATAAATATTTGTGTGTGTTTAAGTCTAAACAATCTTATAACTAATTATCTATGTGTAACTATGAGTATTACCATTCTCTTACATTATTGAATTTTAAGATATATATAACATTTAAAATTATCTAAGTATGAGTCACTATCACTAATAGACATATGACTTGCTGACAGACAGTTCAAATAAGCATATTTTCTCAGTATGTGAAGCTGATATCATTGGAACGACTCATCGTTGCCCATGATAATAACACGGAGAACTCCCTATTGAATATTACTTACCGATGAAGATGACCTACCTTTAGTTATAGTGATATAAAATTGAAAAATTATCTTAGAATATGTTTTATGTCTTTGAAGCTGACATCGTGGGAATGACTCACTATTTCACATGACACCAATGCAAAAGACTCACAGTTGTATATGACTCACCGATGTAGAAAAACTACTATCATTTCAACTGATCTAACACTTCATGTTGATACCTATAGAAGGAAGGACTCACCATTTTTATGAGTCACCAATAGTTCAACTATCTCACCCATATATCATCTGTCTCACCAATAGAATGAGACACCGATAGACGAGTCACCAATAGACTATTTAAATCTACATTTATTATTATTATTTATAAAAGTCATATTTGTTTCATTTATTAATACTGTCATATTTAATAATATTTTTTATGACTTTTAGCAGACAGTATGAATTATAATGATCTGATGCATGTGGAATGTACATGCTCTTTGTCAGCCCTCAAAAATAAGAAGTATTTTAAAAGAAAGAATATAAAGAGAAACAAGACCATTGTGTGGTGCATGCTTGTGAGAGAAATATATTGAAGAAAATATGAAACTCTCATGAAACCAGTGTGAACTCAAGAATATAATAACACATGAGGTGATCTTGATCAAGCATAACATCAAATTGAAAAACAATTTCATCATATCAATGTAGGAGAATAATATACCTGCACAACCATACCTGTAGCTGGAAGCCAAAATACAACACTCTATTTTTGTTTCAACTTCCAGAAGGGGACTCGAACGTCATATCAACTTCATCAAATGAGTCTAGAGCTACCCTGCATAACAAACAAAGACTTCTAAACCTAACTCTACATCCTTAACTCTATTGTGTTCATTTAGTTACATTTATGAGCAGTGTGTGTATCTATCTATTACACACATACATATTGACTCATGTGCATAACTGGAGGATAATTGATATCCAAAATCTCACAGACTTTTTATCTATTTTTATCCCATGTAGAATGGTGGAAGAGTTTTTGTATGAGTTGTTTGTTGTTTTCACCATGAAGAAATGTGGTAAGGGTCAAGGGTGACCTAGACAGCCCTGTGTGCAGTTGTGAACCCCGATCTAGGGCATAGATCAAACTGTTTATTAATTTAAACCACTTGGTGGTAGGTGATCACTAAGTGTATAGGATGAAGTCTCTTCTTGAGAATAAACCTCTTGTTTTATCCCATTCTGTTTTAAACTTTTAGTTCTACTTTTTTATCACATATTTCATAAAACTAAATTGAACTCTGATATTTAGTATTATAAAGTGTTTATAATTTTATTGACTCAGTAGATTAGTTTCAAAAGCTGTATAAATTATCAAATTAATACAACTGAGAACTAATCAATCTTTTGAGAAATTAATCAAACAGTCAAGCTCTTATAAATTCACAACTTGCTAACTTATAAATTGAATTTTATATATTTTGGTAATTTAAAATTATAATTTCAAATATAATTTTTTATAAATACTCAATTCCACCCCCTCCCCTCTTGAGTACTCTACTCTGACCAAAATTTTGTATCAGAGGTATTTTTGAAGTTTCAGTTTTCAAATATTTTTCAAACATTTTCAACTATGATTTTACTTGTATTTCAAATAACATAAAATTTCTGTCAATACTAAATTTTTATCTCCTTAAAATCTTGTTCTAAAATTTTAATTATAGATAATAGTCTAGATGTTTTTTCTACCAATATACCTCTATTATTTAATGAAATAAATTATGACCAATGGAAAATGAAAATGAAATTGCACTTAGAAAGTATGGGTTTTGAAATTTTGTCTTCAACTGTAGATGAGTGTAATAGTTCTGCTACTGCTAGAACCACATGGGATGACCCAAATAAGACTGATTATAACAATAATTCCAAAGAAATGAATGCCTTATATTGTTCTTTAGGATATGAGGAATTTAACAGAATTTAGGCATGTAAAACAGACCATGAAATTTGGGATACTTTGTTTGTTTCAAATGAAGGAACTTCTAGTGTTTAAGAAATGAGAGTTAACACATATACTATTAAATATGACAACTTTAAGATAATTCTTGATGATACTATTTATAACATGTATCTCAGGTTTAATGAAATTTTGAACACTATAATCTATCTGGGAAGAGATTTTAATGCCTAAGAACAAATCTTGAGGATTCTTATATTCTTAACTGATATATGGAGAGGAAATTCTATCTCAATTAGAGAATCATGTGACATCATTAAATTACCAGTCAAAGAACTCATTCTAAAATTTATGATGTATGAGGAAGATTTGAAAGTCAAAAAAGTAGAAGTGGATGGACTTGAGAGAAATTTTGTAGCCTCTAAGACTACTACCTCTAAGAATAAGGAAAATATAAGGTGTTAGCCTCTGTTTAAAACACTAGTAATGTTGAATCAACATCAAATAGTGATGAAGATATGGATCTGCTGGCCAGAAGATTCAAGAAATTATATAGGAAGAAGAAGTATTCCAGGAAGACCAATTATAAAGGAATATATGATATCAAAGGAAACTAGAAAAAGGACTAGAAAGTAAATGAAAAATAAGAAGATATTGTCTCCTATGAATGAAAAATCACAGGACATGTCAAATCTAACTATACGAAATTAAAATACAAAAAAAAAGTATGAAAACAAAGACAATAAGTATAAGAAATATATGAAATCCCCCTAGAGTGCCTCTGAAGATAGCTCCAGTGAATCAACATCATCTCATGATGATAAAGATGACATGGAAAATATCTGTTTTACGATAAACACATCATAGGTAACCTTAGATTCAGTGGTAAAAAATTTATACTATTTTGAAAATCAAAGTGAGTCTGAAAATATGAAAAATGATGAACTATTTGAAAACTCAAACATGCTGGAAGATACATATAATGAACTAAAAGATAAATATAAATCTTTCCAGAAATATCATTCTCTCACTGTAACTATTAAGTCTTAACATACTATTTAAATGGAAAATAATTCTCATCTTCTCAATGAAAACAATGAATTGAAAATGTCTAATGAGAAATTAAAGAAAGATCTAGAAAAGTTTATCAATAGAAAAGATACTATTACTCAAATTCTTGGTAAACAAATATCTCTTAAGTACACTTATAGTATTTTATATCATCCTAGATAGATAAACCTATCTAAAACACATTTTTTAACTAAATCTTGAAAACATTTTCTTCTACCTAAAAATCAAAACTCTGTTGCTAGTACCAGTTTGGAAAAATCCTTTACTACTTATAGTTTTTCTGGACCAAATAGAGTCTATTTAAAAAAAATGTTACATAATGCTTATAGGAAACTCATAAAAAATTGGGGGTACCTAAAGCATTCATTACTAATGTCACTGGAACCAAACAAGTCTGGGTACCAAAATCTATTGTTGTTTGATTATCATATAGGAAATATATTTGAAGAGACCCTAAAAGAGTCATTGGTACTTGGACAGTGGATGTTCAAGACACATGGACAGATATTATTCATGCTTTAGGAACCTAATCAATATTGATGGTGTATATGTCACCTTTGGCGATAATACTAAAGGAAAAATAATTGGGTTAGTCCAGATTGGTAACTCTAATACAGTTTTAATTTCTAAAGTACTTTTTATTGATAGATTAGAGTATAATCTTCTTAGTATTTCACAATTATGTGATGATGGATTTCATGTTAGATTTGAGTATGATTCTTGAAATGTTTTTAACTTTAAAAATTAATTAGTATTTTATGCTTTTAGAAATGAAAATTTATATTCAGTTAACTTATATTCCGTAGTTTCTCAAAATGTTTCTTGTTTAAGTGCCTTTCTTAAAGATACATGGCCTTGTAATAGGATATTAGACCACTATAATGTAAACTCTCTTAAAAATATTACTATAAATGGAAATTTCAAGGATCTACCCAAACTTTAGTTTCCAAATGAAAGAGTCTGTAATCCTTGTAAAAAGGGTAAACAACAAAAGATATATTTCAAATCAAAGAAAGAAGTTTCAACTTCTCAACCTTTAGAGTTGGTTCACATGGATTTGTTTGGACCATATCTAGTTTCTAGGTTAAATGGGAAGCACTCTGTTAATGTTCTTTTAGATGACTATTCTAAAAATACTTGTACTTTTTTCTTAGCTCACAATATTTAAGCACATACTTACTTCACCAAGTATGCTAAAATAGTGAAAAATCTAAGTGGACATAGAATAAAATCCATAATAAGTGATCATGGCTGTGAGTTTGAAAATCAAGACTTTGAATCATTTTTCTCACACAATGGCTATAGTCATAACATCTTTTCCCATAGAACACCTCAAAAAATGGATTTGTAGAAAAAATAAATAGAACTTTACCAAAGATCTCCTGAACAATGCTAAATGAATATGATTTACCTGTTTACTTTTGGGATGAGGTTGTGAATATAGCTTGTTACATAATTAATAGAGTCTTAATTATACATATCCTAAATAATATTCTATATTGGTTTTGGAACAATAGAAAACCCAAAGTTAGTTATTTCAAATATTTTGGTTATAAAGTATATATCCTTAATACAAAGGATAATCTTGAAAAAATTGCATCCAAGAGTGATGAAGGAATAATCCTAGGATACTCAACCACTAGTAGAGCATATACAGTCTTTAATAAAAATAACCAAATGTGTAAAATAATATGTGCATATCAAATTTGTTGAAACAAATACAAATGAACCTAAGATCTCCCTATAAAACCTTCAAGATGACATGTCAAACCTAGACCTAAAGGAAAAATCATTTAATCCTCTTGTCAGACAATCTAACAAATCAAACAGTTTCGGAAATTCTTTAGAATCTAAGCATGATGAACCTGAACTTGTAGATGAACCTGAAGTTATTAGCCCCTTCTTTTCAAGACCAACTATAACTCTTAATAACGATTCTTTAGATGTTATTGTTGTAGACTTAGATAAAGGGACACAAACTAGATATTCTCTTAGAAATCATGTTGAACATCAAGCTTTATTTTCACATCTTGAACCAAAAAACAACATTGATGTAATTAAATATGAATTTTGGGTAATGGATATGCAAGAATAACATAATAAATTTTAAAGAAATAAAGTTTGGAAACTTTTTTATAGACCCAAAGACACCCTAACCATAGGTACTGAGTGTGTGTCTAGGAACAAAGTAGATGAATCTGGTAATATTGTTAGAAAAAATCTATATAGCTTGCACAAGGTTATAGTAAAGAAGAAGGCATTTACTATGAAGAAACTTTTTCACCTATTTCTAGACTTGAGTCAATCATAATCCTTCTTGCATATACTACCCATTTAATTTAAATATTTTTCAAATCGATGTTAAAAGTGAATTCCTAAATGTATATATACTTGAGGATGTTTTTATAGAACAACACCTAGTTTTAAAAACCCTCATTTTCAAAATCATGATTTCAAATTAACAAAATAATTATATGGTTTAAAACAAGCTCCAAGAGCTTGGTATGATTGTTTAATTAGTATTCTTATTTCAAAAGGTTTTACAAAAGGAATTGTTGATCCTACTCTTTTTATAAAGAGAATTTATAAATATTTTTTAGTATTTCAAATCTATGTTGATGATATTATATTTGGATCTTCAAGAAATTCTTTATGTATTGATTTTTCAAAGATGATGCAAAATAAATTTGAAATGAGTATAATGGGTGAACTCAAATTCTTTCTTGGATTTCAAATTTTTCAAAATAAAGAAGGTGTTATTTTAAATCAAAGTAAATATACAAAAGATCATTTAAAAAGATTTGGATTTGATAGCATTAAAAGTAGTGACACACCAATGAGTACTACTTTTAAGTTGGATCTTGATGAAGATGGTAAATATGTCGATCAAACCACTTACAGAGGAATAATTGGAAGTTTTTTCTACTTTACTACACGTAATCCAGATATAATGTTTAGTGTGTGTATGTGCACCCATTTTCAATCTAATCAAAAAGAGTCTCACATAAATGTTGTTAAAATAATTTTTAAATACCTCAAACATACTATCAATTTAGTTTTGTTTTACCACAAAGGAAAATAATTTGATATAGTGAGTTTAACTGATGCTGATTATAGTGGATGGAAGTTAGATAGAAATGGAACCTCTAGTACATGTCACTTTTTGTGAAAATATTTGGTTTCATGGTGTAGTAAGAAACAAAAGTTTTTGCATTATCTAATATTTAAGCTAAATATATAGCCTCTTGTAGCTATTGGGCACAAATTTTGAGGATAAAAGACACACTTATAGACTATGGATATCAATTTATACGTGTAACTATAAATTGTGAAAACACAAGAGCTATTAACATTTCTAAGAACCCAGTTTCTCATTCTAGAACAAAACATATTAATGTAAGACATCACTTTTTGAGAGATCATTATCAAAAGGGTGATATCACTTTAGAATTTATTGGCACTGAATATCATCTTGCTGACATATTCACTAACCCATTAAACTATAAAAGAATAAATTACATCATATATGAGTTAGGAATGATCAATCAGTAAGACCCTATGTTTGACTTTTCTTTGATCTTTCTTTTTGAAAAGTTTGTCATACCGACACCTTTAGTATTTCACAAAGTTTTTCATACCGACACCATTAGTATTTTGAAAAGTTTGGCTTACGAACACCATTTGTATTTTCAAATTTTGTCAAACTAACACCATTAGTATTTTACAAAGTTTTTCATAATGACATCGATGACTCATTGTTTTTATAAGTTTTATGTTTTTAGAAAAACAACACTGTTTTTAAATTCCATTGAACCCAATTCATGATTTAACAATTGTGTAATTTCAAAATGCCTAATGATATAAATTTGAATCGATCCACTCTTCTTCTTATCCATTACTCTCTCTCTCTTGGCTGGAGTTCTCTTTCTCTACCCCTGACCTTTCACCTTCAGACCTCCATACTGAACTGTTTGAAATAGTGTATATGAGCGAGCTCTGGAAGAGGGTGAGTCTTATGCATCCAAGAAATAGAAAGGGTAACTGAGAAAACCTTCAGGTCCTATAAACCCTGGTCTATAAAACCATGTTGTAACCTCATAAATAGAAGTACTGGTGGAATGGATTTTAGAGAGAAAG
Source organism: Viscum album (assembly GCA_963277665.1). Lineage (NCBI taxonomy): Eukaryota > Viridiplantae > Streptophyta > Magnoliopsida > Santalales > Viscaceae > Viscum > Viscum album. The sequence continues at coordinate 648,924,254 of OY728159.1, read as the reverse complement.
TATTTATTGTTGATTGTGATGCAAGATCAAGGATGGCTTGACTAGTTCTCAAACAATGATAGGGTTTTCTACTCGAAGATGGTATATTAATTTTACATGAATATGGAACTTTTGTTTGATGGAAGTGATGTTTTCTGGGTGAACTTGACTGTGAAATGGAATAGAATCTCTTTATCTTAAAGACATTGAGATGAATGTCTTAAGGTACCTCATGAAGTAAGGTTTGATGATTATCAAGGTACTTCTCCTCCTGAAAGTTAATTCTTTTATTATGAGACTTCACTTAAAGAGATAATTGGAAATTAAGAACATATAAAACCAATTGCATTAAAATTCAATGGTGAGTGAAGAATTTTAATTAATTTTATTAAACACCAGATTTGTCCCAGGAAAGGGAACTTTTCTTCTCTCAAGTATTAGGATTTTTACTTGGTGTATTTTCAATAGAAAGAAGTTAAATGGAATATATGAAGATATATTATGGTGCACATTAATTAGATGATAAAACCTAGTTGTATGTAAAATTCAATTGTCTATTCCAGAATGATTTCAGAAATGCTAAAAGATAAATGATGTGTCAGTGAAGCTAATGATGTTGTAGTTAGTGAATGTAGAGGAATTTTCTTAAGCTCTAACATCTATAAGAGAATGAAATTTAATTGGAACTCATGGAGGAAGGAATGGGTTAGTGATGAAGATATATAATATGAGAAGTTTAATCCAATAGATAATATATTTATAACAACGGATGTATTTGATCTCAGACGTGGTCTAGATGAACAAGTATCCTATTCTTCATATGAGGAAGAGGAGATTGCTACTCCTTCCAGAGATGTGGGATCACCAGTTGATGATAGAAGTTACCCAAACACTACTGGACCAACAAAAAGAGTCTATATTGAACCTAAAATTCCACCTCTGGACTTACCTTCTCATTAACATGTTCTCAGATCTTTTGGAAGTTAAGAAATAGAAGGTAAAGGAATTATAGAATGTGTTAGTGAATCCAAAAAATAAGAAGATGGAGAAGAAGAAGATGGTAGTGGTGAAAGTGGTTTAGAATTCTGTAGAGAAGAAGAAGATGAGGAATTTGATGATGAAGTTGTCAATGAAAAGAATAAAGATAGTGATAATGAAGAAAGTAGTGAAAGTAGAAGTGATAGTGAATCTGGCCATCCTGATGAAAATACAAATTATTTTAGGATGGAACTTGTTGAAGATAATAATGGTGTGTTTGTTGAGGGTGTTATTAAATATGATATTTTTGTTCCAGATGAACTTTTAGCTCATTTTTTATATTACAGATAAAGGACTCTATATAAGGAGAAGTAACCTAGATAGGAAACATTGACTTAGGGGTAGAAATCTCCTAAAAATGATAACACTAAGGGGGAGCCTCAAGGATAAGTAGCTCAAGCTAATGAAGAGAATCAAATAGGAAGAGTAAGGCTTGATACTTTTAATCTTCTAGATTATAATATTTTGGCAGAATGGGTGATAAATCCTGGTTATGTGGAACTAGGATTGGATTATGAAGATTCTGATGATGATTTTTTCACACTTTCTTCAAGAGAACCAGTGGATAAGACCTCTTCTAGTGATTATGTAACTAAGGATGATTTTGAAAAATTCAAGCAAGAAATATGTGCCTCTATAATACATTTAGTACAATAAAAAATGAGGTATGAGATTGATGAATCCATGATAGAGAATATTGAGCTAACTAAAAATTTGAAATCAATTAAATCTATGGTTGATTGTGTAAAGCATGCTGGAGCTTCTAGTTCTACTCCTACCTCAACTAGTATATCTCAAGATGATCCTAATTTGGTTTCTAAGATGGTCATAAAAGAAATTCATCAAAATTTAATTACAACTATAGAGATAACTGTGATAAGAAACACAAATCATGGGAATGAAATGAAGAAGTTAATCACTAGCATTAATGCCTTGGCCATCGAGTATAGAAGTACAATGGAAAGTTTCATGAAAGGGCTTGGGAATATTGTTTATCATTTTAAAGATCTAGAATTTTACAATCTAAGAAAAGAAGTTAAGGAGCATACCTCCTCGGCTCTTGCTTCAACCTCTACTCCACCTTCTCAGTCTTCACAATCTACAGATCTTACTACTGTTAGTTCATTTTTTTAAAAAAGAATTGAAATCTTTAATTGCTGGTATGGACAAGGTTGAAGACACTTTAGATAAGGTGAATGATCATGTGAAGTATTATAAAAGGAGTTCTTCATACACTAAAGAAGATATGACAAAAAATATTGATTAGTTTTTCCCCAAAATCATCAAAAATCATCAAATGAACATTCTGTTTAAGTATTTGGACACTAATCTTAATCTTCCTCTAGTGAAAAAGTCTTTTAAGGAACAGATTCAGAAGCTGAGAGAATTATATCCCTTTTTTTAAAAGTTTATATAAAACAAAGATTATTTTGAAAAGTCAATGAAATATAGTGGTGACATCATTAAAGAGTTCATAAAGCTATTAAAACCGTATCTCTATGTCCAAAGTGAATCCATTGTGGTACCTCCTACTACACCACTAGGCCTTGATTGTTTAGTGCTTACTCAACCTCTATTGTTAGTTTCTCAAGATTTATCTTAGATCAAACCAGTCATTATAGAAACTAGTCATCCATGGATTATTTCTTAGCACAGACCTTCCCTAGATTCTACGGTTCCAAATGGGGTACCTCTACCTCCTCTCAAAATCCATTCAGACCCTCCGGCTTCTCAGACTAACCCTTCGGATGAACCATCCATTGATCCTTCTGATAAGAGGAAGGAACCCATTGATCCTACCCTTTAATATGGAGTGCTCATTTTTTATAGAGTTGTGTTATTGTAACTTTACTTTTTTTTAGTGTACTCTATCTATGATTGATATTTAATTGTTTCTAGTTTTCTGTTTTTAGTGTTATTTTCTCCTACCAGTTTTTTATAATACCAAAAGGTGTATAATTCTATAAGAATTATTTTAATCTACTCTCTGATACATTATTAATTGTTTACTTTAATCATTCTCTAACAATACTTAATAATTCCATGATTTGTGATTATCAAAAAGGGGAAATTGTTGGCCCATAGATGTTATGGGCCACTATCTATAATTATAATGGTTTTAATTATCACAAATGATATAATATATTAACATATATATTACCTAATGTCATATCCCTTATTATGACAAACAATTATCTTGAATATCAGATCATTTCAATCATATGACTATTTATCTGTTTTTAAGTCTAAACAAGCTTATAACTAATTATCAATGTGTAACTATGAGTATTACCATTATCTGAATTTATGGAATTGTAAGATAGACAGAACATCTAAAATTATCTAATTATGATTCACTATAACCAAAATAAAAACAACTCACTAATAGATAGTTCAAACAGACATACGTTCTAGGTATGTGAAGCTGACACCATTGGAACAACTCACTATTTCACCTGACACCGATGCAGATGACTCACAGTTTCATATGACTCGCTAATGAAGATGACCTACCATCAGTTCAAGTGATCTATAGTTGAGAAATTTTCTAATAATATGTTTTGAGTTTTTGAAGCTAACACCATTGTAATGACTCATCATTGAACATGACATCGATGTAGAAGACTCACTATTTCATATGACTCCTCAATACAGATGACCTATTGTCAATTCAAGTGATCTACCATTGCATAGTGCTACCGAAAAAAGGAAGGACTCACTGTTGATATGCGTCATTGATATTCCAAATTTCTCACCTATAGATCATATGTCTCACTAATAGAAGGAGACATAGATAGAAAGAGACACTAGCAGATGAGTGATCGATAGACTGTTAAAATCTGCATTTAAAAATATTATTTATAACGGTCATATTTGTGTCATTTAATGATACAGACATATTTAATAATCTTTTGTAGAACTTTTAGTTGATATTACAAGGTACGATGATCCAATGCATGTTGAATGTAAATTATATTTTTTTGCCCTAAAAATATGAAGTATTTTATAAGAAATAAGATAGACAGAAACAAGACCGTTGTGTAGTTCATGCCTATGAGAGAAATATGTTGAATAATATCTACAAATCTCATGAAACCACTATGAACTCTATAACAAAATAACACACTATGAGATCTCGATCGATCTGAGCATCGAATTGAAAAATGATTTCATCGTATTGAAAAAAGAGAAAAATATACCTGAAAAACCATACTTGTAGCTGGAATCTAGAATACAAAACTATGTTTTTTGTGTCATCTTTTATAAGAGGACTCGAACTTCAAATCCACTTCACTAAACAAGTCCAGAACTGCACTACATAACACACACAACCTTCTAAACCTAACTCAACATATTTATCTTTGTTATGTTCATTTATTTACATTTTGGAGCAGTGTTTGTATCTGTCTATTACACACACACACTGAATCCTTTGTACAATTGTATGATACTTGATATCCTCAATCTCACACTCTTTTTATCTATTTTCATCCCATGTAGAATAGTGGAAGAGGTTGTGTGTGACCTATTATTTGTTCTCCCCATGAAGAACTATGGTAGAGGTCAAGGGTGACCTAGATGGCCCTGTGTGTTGTTGTGAACACTGGTCCAGGGTGTGGATCAAACTATTTATTAATTTAAACTGCTTGGTGGAAGGTGAACACCAAGTGTAGAGGATTAGATCACTGCTTGAGCCTGAACCTCTTGTTTTATTTCAGTTGTGTTTTTATCTTTTAGTTTTATGATTGTTGTGTTACATATTTCATAAAACTAAATTGAACACTGATAGTTAGTCTTAGAAAGTGTTTATAATAGTATTGACTTAGTATATTAGTTTCAAAAGTTGTATTAATTATCAAATTGATACCACAGATAAGTAATAAATCTTCTAAGAAATTAATCAAATAGTCAAGCTATTATAAATTCACTACTAGATAAATTGGCAATTGAATTTTAAATATTTAGGGAATTTCAAATTATACTTTCAAATAGAAATTTTTATAGATACAAAATTCACCCCAATCTTGAGTACTCTACTCTGAATAAACATGCTTCATGACCCATACTTGTGGTGACCATGCTGTGACTACCCCAACCCACCTCTGATAGGCCAGGGGATGGTGACCAGCATTGAGTATGCATATACCACAATGGGAGGAATTTACCTAAGTACCCATACACACACACACACACACACACACACACATCTCTAAGCCAAAAATGATGGAAAGTAAAAACACGAAGTAAGAAATGCATGCAAACACTAAGATACAAACCACAGAGTATGACAGTGGGAAACTTGAAAGGAAATTGGGCCAGAATACAATCCCACTAAAAGAAAGATTCTATCAAAGTGAAATCACAAGTTCTTGAAACCCATTTGTAGAAAAGGCTACCCGAAGGGTAGGTTTAGGATAACTGTTTGAAGCTATAGCATAAAACCTTGTCTTTCCAATCACTCTAAGCACCACCAGTTTCTTGACCACTTGGAACTCCTTCAAATCATTGATTTTATTCACAATACATGACTTGTGCATGCAAAGCCTATGCATGGGTGAGTAAAACAATTATAAGTAGGGAACCCCAAAATTAAAAAGGAATACCACTAATAAATACATTAAGTACACCTCAAAGAAATACAGGAAGTATAACAGAAATAAATACATGGTCAGATCACATAGTTATTAGTCTATAGAATGGAAAGAAGGATTATCTAACACAATCTTTAGAACACCCAGTATCGATAATACACTGAGTCTCGAAAATACATGGAGTCTCAGTGAGACACAGAATCTCAGTAAGACACAGAATCTAGGTAAGAGACATAGTATCGATAAGTCACTCATTCCCAATGTCACATAGTCTTCATGTTATGGTTTGAATATCAACGTTTCAAGATCGTAGTTTCATGATCACATATTCAAGATCACAGTTTCAAGATCATTTCATACCATAGGCTTCCACTCATAGTGCGCTTATTCTAGGATAACATAATCCTCAAACCAATAGTTCTTATGAAAAATCCCGTAAATAATTACTTAGAGTATCACAAAATTATTTTGTCATCACAAGGGTCCCAACAAAAAAACAGATCTTCAAAAGGACACACAACTAGAATGTTACACCTATTTTTATAAAAAGGTCCGACCTGGATCCACCTCAACCCGCTGGCCCAGCCCACTAGGCTATTGAGCCACTGGAGAAGCCTGGATCCCCTATCTGGTCCATGATGTGGGCTGGTTCGATGTGCTACACACATTTCACAATGACCAAAGGCCCCATGTGATGATGTGGTGTCATGATGCATTTTATGCGGCCAACCAATCACAACACTCATCGTGTGGCCACATCCTTGTAGTTTCCACTAACGCGAAACTAAACTATGTCCCCCAATAAAAGTCGTGGACTCCTACCACGACCTATTCCAACCAACCATGTAGGCTTTGATTTGTCCCACCTACTACACTCTACCTTTATCACCTGCCATGTCGGCATCCTCATCCTCACACCCCGCCTCATCCGACCCCACGAGGCCGGGTCTTGTTGCCACCACCGGCCACCCCATCAGTGGCCTAAAATCCTACCCTCACACTCTTCCAAGACAAAAATCATCTTTCCTTTACCGTTTTGCCTATGTGGTGTCATGGGGGTGTTGTATCTTTCACCTTGAATTTTTGTGCCACGAAATGAAGGCACAACAATTATCCTACAACACAATAAATAAGAATACGAAAAACTAGAAGAACAAGGGGGGAAAGGAGAATCAAAAAATCACCTGAAGGATGAATTTTGGACTTTTTTCTTGCTGACCACAATTTTCCCTTATCAGTGGGATAATTAATAATGAAGAAATCACATAGATCTATCCCCCATTTAATTCCTGCAAGATAACTCACATCCCGCAAGTGATTGAACCTAGATAAACTTTTTCGTGGTTTGGTCAACATTCATGATCAAATTTAATAATGGGGAATAAATCACAAATAAACAATGCACTACTTTGGGTTTGGATCAGTTGTTGATGAAGGGATACCCTGATTCTTCGTTTTTTGTTGATGCATCGATCATCAATCCTAGTCCTGATCTCTTATCAATTGTCGCCATCGAGAAATGTTCCTTCTCCTCGTATTATAAGAATTCTAGGTATTGGGTGATAACCCTGAATACCTAAAAAACTAAAATTTAAAGAAAATTGTCACTACATTGAAATAAAATATTTTTATTAAATATTTTATTAACGATACATTCAAGAACTACATTCCGCAGTTGACTTGCACCAGCCAATGTTCATCCTCTCCTATGGTAAACCTGTTGTTCTAAACACAATGGTGCCCTTGGATTTCTAATCTAGTTACCGTTCTAGAATTTATTTAGTTTTCAAGTTAAACATCCCATGCATTTTATTAAAAACTGAACATTTTTCATTGAATTTTCTCATGCACACCGGGCCTTAGAATCACATGTCATCTCATCTCTTATTCTCAAAATGTTTCCAATTAATTTATAAATATAAAACTAGAGAGAATCTGAGTCATTAAATTCTCTCCACCATAGGTATTTACATCACCAAAATAAAAAAACGGCTAATAAACAAAAATATAAGGGTACTGAGCAGGAATCTGAGCCTCATGTTCCCATGGGATATCCTAGAGATTCTTGTGCTACCACCAAACGTGCACTAGAAAAATCAACTACCCATGAATTATTCTCTCGTGTTGATCCTTGATCTTCACTGGGTATTCTACAAAATTTTCCCCCTCATCAATGTCCAGCTCACCCTAGTTGATTATGTGTGCTGTATCATGCACGTATATCCTTAGATGCGACACAAGGAAGACATCATTTACCTGATACAATTGTGGTGGTAGATCTAGGAGGTATTCCACCTCGCCAACTCTATGCATAATATAAAAATGGATAATGTATCTCAAAGACAACATGCTACCCTTTCCAAATCTCTATGATCCACATCGAGGTGAGACCCAAAGGAACACATGGTCTCTCTCCTCAAAATCTAAAGGCCTATGTCTCCTATCATTATTTATATTTTATTATCTCAATGAAGTCCTCACCCACTCTTAGATGATCTTCACCTTCTCAGTGGTAGCACATACCAACTATAGACCCATGAGTGCTCACTCTCCAGGTCCATTCCAGCAGAGAGTTGACCTTAATAGTCATCTGTACAAGGCCTCTAACGGTTTCATACCAATGGTGGAGTGATAGATATTGTTTTATGTAAACTCCACCAATGGTAGGTGATCCTACTAGCTACAACTAAAGTCCAAGATGTACTCCCATTTCATGTCCTCCAAAACCTAAATGGTCCACTCAGTCTGGTCATCTGTTTGTGGATAAAATGTTGTGCTCAAATGCAGTTGAGTCCCAAACACCTCCTAAAACCCCTTCCACAACTGAGATGTAAAACAATTATCATGATTTGAAATGATTTTGATAGAAATACATGAATTCGAACTATCCCTTCCATGTAGAGGTGTCCAAAGATCTCTAATAAACCCTACTCCTAGATTAGTAAAAAGTGGGTTGACTTGGTGAGTCATTCAACTATCACCCAGATGGCATCGTGTCCCCTAGACATGTGTGGTAAACCCATCACAATGTCCCTAAATATACAATCCCAATTTTACTATGGAACCTAAGTGGTTGGGTCATGCCTGCTGGAACCTAGTGCTCAATGTTCACTTGCTAACAAGTGAGGCAGCAAGAAACTAACTCTACCGCTACCTTTTTTATCCTCAGCCACTAGAAATGATGTTGTAGGTCCTGTTACATCTTCACCACACTCATTTTTACCACTAAATGGGATTTTTTGAACTCCCTTAGAACCTCCTCCCAGAATTCTACTGGTAAAATTGTGCACCCTCTAAAAAATGACGTTCTCCCTACATATCAAATAACTATGAGTTTCATGCCCTGTGGAAAAATGATCATTTCAAGTCTCACAATTGGTATTCCCAAGTTGTGCCTCCCTGACTCGATGTAACATTGGAGAGGTGAAAACCATCAACTGGAGTTAATACACTCCATCTTCATCCTCAATATATATCTACAACGAGGCTGACTTCTTTTATTCCTCACTCAGTAACTGCAAGTTTGATCTTCTGCTGAGAGATTTCTCCATTATGTTCGCCCTACAAGGAGTATAGATAACCTCGAATTCATAGTCTTGGAGGAACTCTATCCATCACCTCTATATCATGTTCAGATCCTTCTGTTATAATATATACCAAAGACTATTGTGTTTAGATAAGACGGTAAACCGCTCACCCATTAGGTAGTGTTTCCATGTCTTCAATGTGAATATTACCACTGCTAGCTCAAGATCATGGGTCATGTAGTTCTACTCATGTTTTCTCAATTGGTAAAACCCATAGATAATCACCACTTTTCCCAGTATCAGTACATAACCAAGCCCAGTATCTGATGCATAGAAAAACACTATATACCTAATGACCTACATTGGTAGTCTCAATATGGGGTCTCTAATCAACCTCTACCACAACTCTTGAAAGAACATCTAGCACTTCTCTATCCTTGTGAAGGGTTTCCCCTTCCATGTAAAATCCATCAAGGGTGCTTCTATTCTGCAGAAGTAGGGTAAAAACCTCTGATAATACACAGCCAAACCTAGGAAACTCTCTACCTTAGTAACACTCTATGGTGACTCCCAATTAAGAACGACCCCAATCATCATCGGTTCCACTGCAAATACAGCCTTTGAAATAAAGTGTCCAAGAAATTTTACCTCCCAAATCCAAAACAGACACTTTGAGAGATTACCATAAAGATGTTTCTCTTAAAGTGTGTCTGGGACCATCCTCAAGTGTATCTGGTTTTACTCCTCAGTTTCCTAGTACACTGGGATTTCATTAATGAAGACCACCATGAACCGGTATAAGTATGATTGGAAGATCATGTTCATGAGTCCCATGAACACTATAGGGTAATTCATCATTAGAAATGGAATCAAAACGTACTCATAGTGGTCATAATGACATCTAATGGTTTTCATCAGTACATCTTCATCCTGTACATGATGCTGGTGGTAGCTATATCTAAGGTAAAACATTGAGAACCATCTCACTCCCTTCAGTAGGTCTAAGTGTCATTCGATCCTAGATAATGAATACTTATTCTTCATAGTCACCTAATTCAGGTTCCATAATTCTACACATAACCTCAATCTCCCATCTTCCTTCTTGGAAAATAAATCTAGGGATGCACTGGGTGAAACACTGGGTCTCACGAATTTACTCCTCTACAAGTCCTCTAGTTGTGTCCTCAACTCACAAAGTTATATGGGATTCATTTGATATGTAGGTGTAGATATCAATGTCATACTAGGGTATAGATCAATGTATAAGTCTAACTCCTTGTGGGGAGGTAATCTGGGGACATCCTTGGGAAAGACGTCTGCATAATCTACCACCACTATAGAAAACCGAGGGCTCTAATCATCCACTGAACTGAGGGTGAGAATAGATAGATGATAAGTAATTGGTTTCACCATCCTATGAGTACATTCATCCTGTGCTACATATGTTTCATTTTCACCAACAAAAGAAAAATTTTCCCCATTACTATGGACACACCACAACCTTCACATAAAACAATCAATTTAAGAATGGACTATATATAATTATTCCATACCGAGAGTGACGTCATAGGGCCTAGACACAACAAATAATATATCCCAATTGAAACTCTAACATACAAGGGTATGGTCACACTCTCATAACTAGTGTGTGATCATCTAATCCCCTCCCTCATGAGTCTCTAAATGTATGGTCTGAGTCAACAGCTCAACCGGAATATCCGAGTATCTAACAAGGGTTATGGCACAAAAATAATGACTAGCACCTATGTATATCAAAACTACAAATAAGGTAGAAAAGAAACATATCATACCTATTATCATCCCTAGAGAACCGAGTTCATAAGCCTCAATCTCCTGCAACTATACTCATCCATGTCCACCAGCCGCCTGAGCCTGGTGTGGACAACCTGGGGTTCAAAGTGGTAATATGTCGAACCTCCACGCACCTCCTAATTCTCAACCTACTCCTCTTCTATTTACACCAACTGATAGACCATCCTTCTCATGCCTCCACCTCTTCCTCATTGGTCACTTGACTGTCTCCTGACTACCCATACGGTGCGTTGGAAAATCTCATACCAGATGTCACTGACCACCGTATGAGTAAAATAACATGTCCTTCAGTTGACTCACTCTACCCTAGGATCCCTGAAACACTAATCCCATGTCTTGGGTCATCCCTTGGAGTGATTGAACAATTTGGATCCTACAACTGAGGTCATCTTCCCACCACCTAATACACAACAACCTAGTTCCAGATGGTAGCTCCCACTACTGGCGTCTGCTCCACCAAAAATATCTCTACTAGAAGAGCTCTCTCCAGTACCCCAACATATATAGGAATGATATGGGATATCATGAATGTCCTGATCTCTCGGCGTAAGACCTGCTCAAAGGTATGAGCCTCGAATAACGGGTCTCATACCATGTTATTGGAGTAGCGAGAAAGATCAGTAAACCTTGTCGAGTTCTCTACCACAGTCTGATGTCCCTACTATTGACGTATGGGATCTTGTATGTGCACTGAGTGTAACGTAGATGGTAACAAATCCTCTCTAAAGAGTCGCTTGATGTATTAATAATAGATAATTTACTCATTGTGCGTTGGGGACACTAATCTCCACCATTTGCCCACTGAACCATGAAGAAGACTCATGGCTAGGACTACCATCGGTCAGTAGGTATCCTAACAAGGAGGAAGATAGGAGTAAATGCCTCTAGCTAATCCTCACCTGCCTAGGGTTCTATCTCACCCCTAAAACTGGTAGGTCATTGTTAGAGGAACTCATGAAATGCACTTATTCTATTTTTATCCTCATCCAGAAGCACTAGAAGAAATTACTACTTGACGGGAGCACTACAATAGAAAAACCACATGAAGGTTCCACCTCTGGAACATGTCCCAGCACTGACGCTTTTTCACTAGGCAGATCTTCATCAGGATCATGCAATAGAATCTTGGATGGATTTTTATGGTAGGAATCCTAAAATAGATCCAGGTGGTCCATAACAAATAGTGTATACCTCATGAATAGACTCAAGAAGGACAACATAAAACACCCAAATCATATATTATACATGTACTGTTAATTTCTGTGAGACCATTTGTTTCATGTACTGAGTCGGAAAGAAGGTTCACAGAGTCCTGGAGTATATATAAGTTGGTCATCGCACCAACACTAAATTCCCTAGCCTGAAATAAGAACTCAAAACACAAACATTGTTCCACAAACCAAATTCATAGACTCTTGGTCTTCAAGTAGAACTAATACCCTCTGATACCACTCTATCACAACCCGTCCTAAATGTTCCTAGGACATGACTTCCCCAATATTTACTCTGATAAGCCAGGGTATGGAATCTAGCACTGAGTAGGTATATTAAAAAATAGGAGGAATTTGCATAACTACTTGCACACTTTCACACATCTCCAAGACCAAAATGCTGGAAAGTTAAAACAGTAAGTTAGAAATGCATGCATACACTAAGATACCAACCAAATAGTATGACAGTAGGAAACTAGAAAGTAAATACGGCCAAATTATAAGCCCATAAAAATAAAGAGTTTATCAAAGTGAAATCACGTGTTCTAGAAACCCATATGCAGAAAACCCTACCGGAAGGGTGGGTGTGGGATAGATGTCTAAATCCATAGGAGCAAAACTTGTCTATCTGATTACTCAAAGCACCACCAGGTCCTGGTCTGCCTAGAACTCCGTCAAAGAATCTATCATATGCACAAGACAAAATATGTGAAGGAAAATCCCATGCAGGGGAGATTAGAACAATATTCAGTATGACACCCTAAAACCACAAATTAGTACCACTAATAAATACACAAAGTACACCACAAAAAAATACATGAAGTATAATACAAGAAAAATACATGTTCAGATCACATAGGTATTTTCTTATAGAATGGAAATAATTATTATCTGACTTCATCCACAAAACACCCAACATCAAAAAGGCATAGAGTCTTAATAATATACAGAGTCTCAGTAATACACGGTGTTTTAGTAATACATGGAGTCTCGGTAGGACACAGAGTCTCAGTAAGACACATATTCTTAGTAAGATATAGAGTCTCGATAAGTCTTGTATCCCCAAAGTCATGTATTCTTCAACTAAAAATTTCAAGATCACAATTTCAATATCATAGTTTCATGATCATAGTTTTAAGATCATAGTTTCAAAATCATAGGTTCAAGATCATATTTTCAAGATCACAGCCACCCTCAAGCTTCTACTCGTAGCACACTTATTCTGGGGGAACCTAATCCTCAATCCAATATGTCATATACCAACATCCATAAAGAATAACTTAGATTATCTAAAAATTATTGTCTCATCTCAAGGTCCCAAACACTGCAAATGGATTGTCAAATAGATGCAGAGTTTTAATTTTACTACTTTTTTTATAAAAAGGTCTGACCTGAATCTTCTGTGGGTCCGACCCAACCCACTGGAGCAGGCCCGACCCAGCAGCCAACCTGACCTTTCCCAGATAGCCTGAACTGGCATGACCTACTGGATCAGCCCGTTGGGCCTTCTTGACCCAGCCCACTAGACCCATTGGGCCACTCGAGTGGCCCTTCTCCCCTATTAGGCCTGCTCTATGGGTTAGTTCACTACACCATATACAGTCTTCCCCGACTGTGTGCCCCCCATGCTAACATGGTGTTGCACCTCTTTCTACATGGCTATCCCACCTCACCACCTACCTCACAGCCTTTCCTCTGTGATTTATTCCAATGCATCACCAAGTCATGTTCCCTGGTTAATGATGCAGCCCATGCCCACCGACCATGTTGGCTCTAACGCGGCCCCCACCTACTACACTCTACCTCCTCCATACACCCTTCTGGTAGCCTCACCCTCATGCTCCACCTGAAACGACCCTGTTGGGCCATGTCCCTCTATCACCTCCAACCACCCTGTCGGTGTCCTATTATCCAAACCTCATGCTCTACCTAGACTGAAAGGCATTGAACTTTCATCGGCACGCCTCTATGGTGTCTTGGGGGTGTCAAATCTATGGTATTAGTTTTTTTGCCTCTAAATGATGGCACACCAATCATCTTCCCTTACAATCATAGAGAGCATGAATAACATGAAGAACAAGAGGAAAGGGAGAAGCACAAAAGCACCCCGAATGATGAATCTTGTCCTTTGTTCGTGTTGGCAACAATTTGTCCTTGTTAGAGGGATCATAAAGAATGAATCAATCACACATATCTAGCCCCCATTTAATTCTCAAAAGATAACTCCCATCCCACAAGTGATTGCACCGCGGATCGACCAGTTCATGGGTTTGTCCACATTCATCATAGAATTTATGAATGGGAATAAATAAAAAAGAAACAACGCCTTTCATTGGTTTTGGATTGGTTTTTTATAAAGGGATATGCTATGTCATCACTATTCGTTGATCTATCGATCTTCGATTCAAGTCCTGATATTTGATCTATCATTACCATCAAGAGAACTTATTTCTCCTCATCTCAGGGGTATTCTAGGGTTATGGTGATATCCCTGAATTCCAAAAAACTAAAATATAAAGAAAATATTTTTTGCTTCTAAATAAAATATTTTTATTAAATATGTTATTACTGATACGTTTAAAAACTAATTTTTAAAGTTGGCTTGCACCGGCCAATGATTGGCCTCACCTAGGGTCATGTTGTTGTTCTGAACACAACTCTTCACTCATATTTCTAATTCGGACACCCGTATATATGTTATTAAATTTTAAAGAAAAACCACCCTCATATTTTATTAAAAATAAAAAAAATAACTTTTTCACGGGCACACCGAGCCTTAAAATCACACTCCATCTTGGTGCCTGGTCTTAGAATTTTTCCAATTAATTTATGAAAATAAAAATAGAAAAAATATGATTCGTTGTGATATGGTTGTATATAGCTTTTCTATCTCTGAGAGTCATCTAATAACACCATTTTCAACTCATGTATAAATGAGACACATAACATCTATCCTATTTTCGGAATAAAATCTTCATATATGTAGTTTCTTAATTTTCCATCTTTTTTAGATTTAATTTAAATTTTAAAATTATCATCACAAGGTTGAGTACCTTTTGTTATTTCATTTAAGGATTTTTTTAATTGATATGAAATAGGAGTGATGATTCCCCATAATTAAAAATTTAAATAAAAATCATTAATAAATACATGATTATTGGGCACCATTAAATCCTCATTTTAATTATAAGTCCTTGGTATTTATTTCTAAATTTATCTACTACCTTATTTTTCATCCCTGAGAGGTACTGTATTGAGAAATAATTTACCTTGAGTTTCTCAATCCATCACATTTGGCTGATATTGGTATATTTTTATGAAAAAGATGTATTTTAGGCTCTTATGATATGTTTATATCTCGCATCATTCAATATATAGAAAATTTCCCCATATCATCAAAGAAAATATTACTACTTCTAGATCAATATTATGAGTTGTATTTTTATTTTAATCAATATTCAACTACTATGACACATATTTAAAAAAATATGCTTATAGATAAGTACACAACAAAGTACTTTACTCAATGCATCAATTTATATAAAAAAATCCATCATTTCTTAATGGTATATTCAAATTGGATAATTTATCAATATCCTCTTTAATTATTCAAAATATTACACACATTCTATTACCAATACAAACTTAACCCCTTCACGTGTGAGATGGGATAAAGGGTTAGCCAATTTGGTAATATTTTGAATAAATAATTAATAGTAATCCTACAAACAAATAAAACTACACAAAATAATTATGTTTGTTGTTGAATACCATTATTTTACTATATTTGTATTTTCAGGGTCAATTGAGATTCCATTATTAGAGAAAATGTTGTCATGAAAAGAAACACTCAGAATCCAAAATTCATAATTGCTAAATATCCCATATAACAAATTTCTTATAAGAGTCTTAAGAAAGTTCTTCATATGATTCTCAGGATCTCTATACCATTTATAGTACAATAAGATATAAATAATGTATTTCAACACATTTTATTATGATATTAGTTAAATAATCTATTCATTTGATCCACATAAACACAGCTGCAATTATTCATTCCCAATGGAATTATTGTAATCTCATAATGTCATAACCTCATTCAAAATATTTCCTTTGAAATATATTCAATATTTACTCACAATTTATGATACCAAAAATAATGGTATATTATTGAATGAATTTTATCTTAGTGATTTTTATCGAATGACAAATAAATTTTAGGCATAAAATACATTTTTTCATCATAATTGCATTACATTCACTATAATCAATGCACAACCTCATATATCCATCATTCTGCTTAATATAAAATAACAGGGGCTCCCAAAAATAAAATAAAAATAGGTCATATAAATCCCATAATAGATAACTAATCAAGTTTTTTATTTAACTCAACTAATTCCACAATGTCTATTCTATTGGGATTATTTTATATAGGTCTTGAACCTGGATTAAATTAATGGAATAACAAACCTCATCCTCTAGTGGATTTTTAGGTAACTCATATGTAAATATTTCAATGTATTCTTATTCTATAAATAAAACCTTGATTTAAAGATTATAATTTCTACTCATAAGTTGTGTGTGCTTTTCTTACACAAGAATCTAATTCATAATAGTTATTTTCATTGTATATAGACATTATGTAGGTGATAAAATCTCCCCTATAATGATAAATAATTCCAAATATTCATCAAGACTATTCAAATCATTCTCCTTTTAATATTAATTTTTATTAAAATTTTAAAATCCTATACATAGAAAGGATTATACCAAAATCAACCCCTAGTATGATAATCATGTTGGAAAATAGAGAATTTTTTGTTATGAAATTGTAACTGATTAACATGTTATTATAGTAGTGATGTATACACTAGTATATCCCTCTATATCAGTTTTGTACTCTATGTTTTCTATAGGTTGACATCAATATCATTCCTTGATTTGAATCATGCTATGCGAATAAAGTCATCATCAATGTAAATTTATAATGGGAATTATTATCCAAAAAATATCCGAAAGGAGGGACATTAAAATCAACCATCAAATATATAATATTGTTAGTCTATTCTATAATGTGGCCCTTTAATTTTTTTTTGAAATTCCCTAATTCTCACATCGAAGTGATTTATGAATAGTTATCTGGAGGGAGTCCAGAATATATTTAACTAGATACACTTCTAATAATGGATATGAATCTCGAAGTAAGTAAAAGCATGAATCTTATTATTATGAAGTGATTCAATGAATGAAAAATAATGAAATCCTCAGAGTAAGATGAGGTAATTATTCCACTAGACATATGGGATTAGATAGATATGTATCTTTCACAATACAATCCATTACCAGCTCTATATTTGGTTTTTTTAGAGATTGAATATATGAGAAACACCTAACCCTATAGGATGTGGTTGGTTTTGTAATACCACTGGGAATTTCGTTGCATGATTCATAATTTTATCATGACTTGAGATGATTGTAGTGAATTTACTAGTCATATTTTCTTATCAATGGATGTTTCTCTATAATTTTACACCTTCTTTTCATTATAGATAATCACTTAATTACCTTCCATACCTCATGATGATAGATCATTTCAATGGATAACTCCAATTGAGTATGAAATTTCTAGGATTTATGAAATTAGGTAATTTATTGAACGTTCTAACATTCATTGGTAAGACTGGTATATGATACATTCCCCTAGTAAAATGACACCATAAAATTCATTACTTGTGACATTTTGTTTACTCAGGATTTGAGTAAAATATAGAGAACCATATTCAACCAACCCTTTGATATTTATTTTAGGTTTGGAGTTAGTAAAATTAATACATATAAATTTATACCTATATGATAATTATATTTTATAAAATCATTTTATTTCCATGAAAAAGGGTTTGAGCCTAATAAAAATGTAGTTATTTGAACAATCTTTGAAACCTTGGATATCATAATGAGATGGTTCATGTTCTCTATTTATTATATCTATCTCATATTGATATGGTGGATAGGAT